>BPLT01000050.1:2302500-2931767 GCA_019656295.1 Rhododendron mucronatum var. ripense | reverse complement strand
TAGTTTGCAAGAACAACTTGGCTTTACAATCTACCGCGTAATCTATCAGCAAGAGATTGTCTTGTTTTCGGCTGTGCTGTAATCTCAACCGTCTATTCGCACAATCAATGGCTGAGATTCATTTTCAACTATGATCACTCTTTTCCGGAAAAGTTTAATCAAAAATCTGGACCGTCTAGAATACTTTTGATGGTCACAATTGAGTGTTGTAAACACTTGCGTACAGCACAGCCAAAAACAAATTTTTCTCCTATCAGCAATTCAATGTACGTGTACAGGTTTTCGTTTACAAACAACAAACTGGAGTATTTTTTCTACATATCAAGTAGAAAAAAAAAAAAAAATTCTTCCAACCTTATTTCGAGGAGACATATTTGTCCGCCGTCTACTAATAGAAACCCTCAACATTTTATGAAATTCGAATAAATCAGATAAATTTGAAGATGTGTGTAGGATGATCTACTTGACTCTTGATGACTGAGACCAAATCCGAGTTAACTCGATATCAGCTGTCTTTCCAGGACTCGACCAACTCGGCCAAAGCAACACGGGATGACCCTCCGTCACCCCTTGCTGCCTTAGCGCAGTCTCTCATTTCCCTAACGCGTTCTCTCACCCCTTTCCCGCTCTCCGAATCCATCAACTCCCTCACACGCTTCTCCAACTCGTCCGCGCTCACAAACCCGCTTTCCAACTCTTCCAACGCCAGAGCCACCTTCATTTCCTCCACCAAAAGAACTCTATTAAACCTCTGCTCCGAGTACAACGGCCATGCCACCATTGGCATCTCGGCACTCACCGCTTCTAGTATCGAGTTCCACCCGCAGTGAGTTACGAACCCACCCACTGAGTCATGACTCAGCACAGCCACTTGTGGTGCCCATTTCTTAACCACCAATCCCCTGCCTCTAGTTCTGTCTACAAACCCATTAGGCAACAACACATCCAAATCTGGCTCTGCTAAAATGCCCTTGGTTTCACCATCTGCCGGTGGATTACGTATTACCCATAAAAACCTGTGGCCACTTTTTTCTAGCCCAATTGCCATTTCCATCAATTGTTCTGCTTTGAACAACCCCATACTTCCAAAACAGAGAAACACAACACTTCGACTCGGTTGAGAGTCGAGCCATCTCAAACACTCGGGTTCGTGAGCCTCGCCACTGTTCGCAACTATTGGTCCGATACAATAAACCGATGGAGTAAGCAAATTCGGAGTGCAGTGCCCATCGGATATGGCTTTGACGGCTCTTGGTTCGAATGCGTGACAAGTATTTGTCAAGATTCCTGCTGATTTTGCCATGTTGATTGCGGTGCCAAAGAAGCTCTTATAAGCAAGTCCCTCAGTATCAAAGAAAGGCATAGGCAAATCAGGAGTAGGGATTGGTGGAACTCCCGGGAATTCAATAGACGCGTTTGGGTCTTTGTTTTTTTCTGAGAGAATTTGATGAGTTTTTGGAAGTGATAGGATTGCAGAGAGGATACAAGCGTTAGAGGTGAAGAAGTAGTAAGTGGGTATGTCAAGGCTAGTGAAGACTTCAAAACTGGAATTGCAAAACATGTCAATTATAGAAGCCTTGGGTCTTGATTTTTGGGAGATCATTGTTTGAAGGGCGTGGTGGAGATTCGAGTTGTAAAGCCGAGGAAGTTCGAAGGCTAGTTCGATGAAGTTGTCCGAGGAGGTGGTGAAAGGAGGAGAGATGTTGCCGGTGGGGAGGTGGTGGAAGTGGACGGAAGGAGTGGCGGCGGCGATGCGCTTGATGTAAGAGGAGGTGGAGCCGGTGTCGAATGGTGCGGTGGTGATGAGGATTATGATGGAGAATGAAGGGTTGTGGGTTAGTATGAGCTTTCCTAGCTCCACCATTGGAACTAGGTGGCCCATTCCTGGAGATGGGTATAGTATAACGGTGTCCTCCATAGAGAGAGAGAGAGAGAGAGAGAGAGAGAGAGAAGCTTTCAAGTTTGCAATGCTATGGTTTTGCGATGTTGTTCGAAGTATATGTATAAGGTGTGCGTAGATTGGAGGAGAGAAGGAAAAGTAGCTGGTTGATGCATGTGCACAAGGTGCAGAGGTTATGGGACCATTGATCGGGGACCATTGTTGTCCTTAAAACACTACGTGGAAATGGCATGAGAATGTGGAATTCTTGGTTGCTAATAGGGTACCACATGCTACTTAGTCCGTCGTTTTCGTACTAAAAATATAGTAGTAATTTATAAAATAAGGAATTAACTATTATTTCGAAGAATAGTGGTTAAGTCCGATATCATCCACGGAGAGTAAAACGTTAAGTTGCGGTACTTCCAATTTATTTTTAATCCAATTTTGAAAGTAAAGTGAAGGATTGGGTTTGTGATTCGATTTGCTTAAACCATGTTCACGTTAGTGATTAACTTATGCACCACAAATTTTTAGTTTTGTCATTATTCTTTTTTTTTTTTTTTTTTTTTTTTACGTTTGTTAGTTTTACGTATGCTAAATTTTTATGTGATATGGGCGCATGTAGAAGTATTTTTATGTGATATGTCTCGTATGAGTTTTAAGCCAATGGGTCATTTTTAGAATTAGGACAAAAGGACGCTCAGTTGGTGCAACAATTGTTGTATTTGTGTATCATGGTTCGTCTTTTAGATTGTCACTTTGTTACCTATGTCGAGGTTCGATCAGCCAGCCAGATCACAGGGATACAGGGCAATATGACTCATATGTTGGAAATCCGGTCTTCATTATAATGAAAGTGATGCCGTCGTCTATTTAAACTTAGAACAATAGAAGCATATAAGTCACGTTAGGAGAATGCTTTACTAAAAACAGTATTTGCTCCCATCAAAAGGTATGCACTGGGTTACAATAAATTTGCCTTCAAGATAAATCGAATTCGAACTCTGGGTTCTTTCTGTCTGTATTTGTACAAACGAAGACAAACAGAATATCTGCTAAGCAAATGTAAAAAAATCAAGAATTGATACTCTATTTTGAGAAATAATAGAATGTCAGTTTGCCATTTCTAAGAAGAGAATGTGTAGAGAGAAAGAGAGTAATTCAGTAAGGAATTTTCCGATCCATTGAATGACTTTACAAATGGCCTATTATAGACTTATAAGCACTCTTGTATGAAAGGCTGTGCTCTAGTAAACAACCATAAGACATGGTCATGTCCTTTGAAGACACCGGTTAGGAAGGGAACATGCCTGTTAGTAGGCACCTTTTAAACAATTAATTAGGAAGGGTCATGCCTCTTGGAGACACCTCATGATTCACATCCCTTCCTAACAATCATAATTTTCCAAACGAACACACTCCAATTTAATGGGTGTTACAACTATTTACATAAAGTCACAACTCGTGTGAAAAAGTGTAGCAACTTACTTAGTACCTTTCCGAAAATTCCAAACTAAAATCCAATTTTATTTTGAAAAACTCCAACATCCTAAACTTAGACATGTATATTATTGTAATTCGTAACTTGAACCCTAAAATATAATTATCATGCCTTTCTTTTTTATCATGCATATTATGGTATGAGCTGTTAATGTACTCGATCGGTCATAAAAAGCTGGAGAACTGGTTACAATTTTTGTCTCCTTGCATGATTGGTCTTCACATGTTGTACCTATTGTACTTAATTGGACGGTTTTGTTCAAGAAGTTTTTTAACATTGTAATAATTCAGAAAAATGACTTAAAACGAAGTCAGCTTGATGGCCAACCGATGAACTAGCTTAAAAAAGAATGTTTGAGAAGCATTATTGCAGTCTACATACACGATCCTAAAAGAACCGATTCGACTCGGTTGCAAGTCAAGCCATCTCAAACACTCGTGTTTGTGATCCTCACCGTTGTTCGCAACTGTCGGCCCGATACAATAATTCGATGGAGTTGGCAAACTCGGATTGCATAGCCCGTCGGATATGGCTTTTGACGGCTCTTGGTTCGAATGCACAGCAGGTGTTACCACGTGTTTGTTAAGATTCCTGATGATTTCGGTATGTTTATTGCGGTGCTAAAGAAGCTCTAGACTTATAAGCAATTCCCTGATCAAATTGTGTCTAAAATACTTTGACCAACCAATCGAGGAGATAAAAAAAAAAAAAGGGTCTAAAAGCACACGTGGAAAGATATTCAAGAGATCATAGTTGGTTGGCTCAGTTTTATTCAGGAGAGAATCATATGTGAATTTAGACAATATCTAACCTGAACTAGACCCAGAAACATCTTTTCATGTCAATATATGCATAACCCTAAATCTAGAGTCATTTTAAACTTGTCAACAGAATTCTCAGGTATATCAAGAGGGAGTGTTCGTCAAGAATTGTTCATGAAGCTCTGGTCCTCACAGCGTTCACAGGCGGTGATTGGGATGGGGATCATATAGATAGACGGTTCACCACTCGTTATTGTTTGTTTTGGGATTAAATTTGATTTCATGATGTGCGAAAAACCATTACTCGACAAGCTTTTTTAGCTTTTCCAAAGGCTAAAGGTTTCTTTTGCTTCCATTTTTTACTGCGTACTTTCAATTTAGCAAAAGTACCAGATCCCAATTTAGGTTACTTCCTAACCCACTATAACTAACAAATCCCAATTTATCAATTATAAGTTTATCACTAACAAATTACTCTTCCATTTTGTAGATGTCCTATTTGCCATTCTTGGAGTTGGCCCTCGCAAGCCAGCAAATCACTCACATGTTACAGATGTTTGTGTTATTGACCAAAGGTAAAAAAGAAAAAGAAAAACTAAATAATGGCTGCCAATTGTTTAATGAAACTAATCCATGATACAACTTAACATTTCTCAACTTGCAACCAACATTCGTATCCATGTGGGATCAATTTAGTGATTATGAAGCACCAACAATGGCAAGTTTACCGGGCACTTTCCCAGTTGCAATTGGACACGGGCAAAATC
The DNA here is from genome assembly GCA_019656295.1 of Rhododendron mucronatum var. ripense. Lineage (NCBI taxonomy): Eukaryota > Viridiplantae > Streptophyta > Magnoliopsida > Ericales > Ericaceae > Rhododendron > Rhododendron mucronatum. The sequence goes on along the minus strand of BPLT01000050.1, from coordinate 2,926,856 downwards.
TATAACTACCACATACTTTACCGCAATTATGGTACTGCAGCATCTGTAAATAGACTAAGCAATATAATCTGTGCGTTACTGGAGCATCTGTAAATAGACTACGCAATATATAATCTGTACGTACAAAAAATGATGCCTTTGCTGCCTTAATCAATCCATGTAATGTATCTTTCATAGCTATTTCCATGTCTTTCTTTCAGTTCCAACTATACCATTAAAACAAAAAAAACAAAAAAAAAATACTGCCCTAAATCATAACTTATTCCCTTCAACGGGCATGACATTCGTGTCTCGCACGAGATTTGAACTTCAATTGTAGTAGGTAATTCTTAGCCTTTTTTGATATTGATCAGTTAGTGCATCTTGTAATTGAACTGGTTGTTCTAAGGGTTTCAATTAAGATTGGTACCCTTGAAACAAGTTTTATAAGAGTTGTATTTGAATGTTTTCTCCTACGAAAGCCCGAATTGGTGACTGGAAGCACAAAATTAGGTCTGAGGTAATAAAGTTTGTTGGAACTAGGCCTGAATTTCAATGTTACAGATTGATAAGCTGAGGGGATTGACTAAATTTTTTTCTATGTATGCTTGTTTTTCCTAGAATTGTTTGTTAAAGAGCAAGAATTTTGTGCTAGATATACAAATAACCTCCATAGCTGCTGTAAATGAATCTTAAGTGCTGAATTTCTTTGTAATCTGCTGGAATACAAGCCGAAATGCTAATAATTAATTGCATAAGTGCTGGAACTGGATTTATAGTTGCTAGAAATAAGCTTTGTGTCTATTGTAGATCTGCTGTAAATGAATGCTTAGAGTTGAATTGCATCTTTATCTGTTAGGACTTATATCGGAAACTAGAAATCAATTGTTATACCTACTGAAGGAAAGAGTATTAGAGAGTAATGGTTGCAATCCTTTCTTTTTACAAGTATCTCAATATTGATACACGTGTGGATTAATGTCTTACACGCCAGGTGCAGAGGCAGCAACGAGTTCCGTGACTCTACGTAGGGAGTGAGCTTGCATTGGTATCTTTTTGCTGTGCCTCAAGGTGAGTGTATCATCTCAAATAATTAAGGAAAGTTAAGCTGATTGCAATAGTTTGGGCAAAGTACGAAAAACCTCCCTAAGGTTTGGACGTTTGGCAGATAACCTCCCTGACGTTAACTAATGAGCACATCACCCCCCTATGGTTTTGGAGTAAACTGCAACCGTAACTCTGTTAACGGCAAAGAGCGAAAAGACCTCGTTACCCTTGTGAAAAATAAAGCAATTTCACTTCTTTGCATGCCCAAATCAAATCAAGGGTGGCAATCCTAACCCATATTTTTTAATCAGAGACGGAACTGTATATGGGCATATGGGGGCCACGGCCCCCGCGTTGTTTTGGAGTTTTTTTTTTTCAATATTAATATTAGTTTTTTTTTTTTTGGTTAACAACACCTAAATATTGTATTTTGTGTTAAATGTTATTTAGACATTTAAATGCTTTAAAAATGTGTTTGTTTTGGGTCCCAAAACTCAATTTCTTTCTTTGCACACGGTCTGTCATAAGTTTTTTTTCAATTATTAATCTCATTTCTCTTTCGATCTTTCTCCACTCATTACTCAAAAAACCTCCTTCAAAACCTAAACCAAACAAACTATTAGATTTTTGAACCTTAAAATTTCAAAATTTTCTTGTTCATAGTTCGGCCCCCGCATTTATGAAATCCTAGTTCCGTCCCTGTTTTTAATCCGCCCAAATCCGTCCACTTTTAACTCAATTCAACCCGCCCATATTATATAATGGGTTGAGATTAATTGAACCCATATCAACCCATATTTACATGAATTTAAATGGATTTGGAATGAGCATAATATGGGTTAGGATTAAAAAACTCTATCTTTGCACAAGTCTCTCTCGCCTCCTGTACGCATCGCATCATGTATTAAATGAAACAAAAGCAAAAAGAAGCTCGGTTCTTTGCTAGAAAATGGGTTCAGTGTCTCTCCCCATTTCTAAGACCTACTGACCAACCCCTCGAGCTATAAGAACGTACAAATACAAAAAGAAAATGCATTACTTGCTTCATTTTTTTAAGCAATCCCTTGGCTCCTCTCCCTTTTTTGGATTTTTTTACGTTTTGTCCTTATTCAATTTTTTTCGCGTTTGTTGTTTTATAACAAGTATTTTACAATTTTTGATTCACTCCAATCAGAAAAGTAAAAAATTATATAACTTTTATCCAAATATTTTTGAAAACATCCAACTTAAAGGCCAAAAAGCCGGTTATTGGGATTTATCTTGAATATTATAAAAAAATATTAGAGAAAAAGTAAAAAAAAAAAATTACTTTTTCGATTCTCTCGTCGAAACGAATTAATAGGGATAAAAATTTGTCACAAAACAAACAAATACAAAAAAATTTAAACGAGACAAAAAAAAAGTCACTTGACTTTTTAATCCAAACCTAAACAGTAGCTTCAGCGAACGCAACGAAGACCGAATCTGTACAATCGCTGCAATCATCGCCTTCCAGGAAATTCTCTGATACTGCCTCTGAATCCTCGTCAAAATTACGTTATTGTTTGGAAATGAAAAAAAAAGAGTAAAAACCTGATTTTTAAAGTTTTTTTAGCCACTAATTACTTCATTTTTATTCAAAAAAAATTGAGTTTTAATCATAAAATTTTACATTTTTGAATCTCCTTATTGAGACAAATCAAAACGGCGGCGTGGGGGCAAAGAAAAAAAAAATAAAGGGGGGGAAAAAAGAAGAAATTATAAATGAATTTACATAGAAGAAGTAAAATATTTTACCTTAGAAGTTGGCAAGAAAGTTGGAAACCTGGTATGAAATATGATGAGTAAACTAGGGTTGGTCTTTTATAGAGATGGGCAAAGGGCATTAAGGGAAGAACAAATATCATTTTTGGAGGGAAACACGTTTTTTAGGTCAATACTCGCAATCCAGGCGCGTGCAACGCACATCCCGTCAAATGGGATGGAAAACCAAACGGTTGCAGTTTACTCCAAAACCATAGGGGGGTGATGTGCTCATTAGTTAACGTCAGGGAGGTTATCTGCCAAACGTCCAAACCTCAGGGAGGTTTTCCGTACTTTATTGAGTTATTGGTGGACTGAATTGTTGCTCGATTTGGCTATTGTTGGTTAAGTGGGAATTGTCTATCAGCGACTGTGATGGTATTGCAAATTTGGGTGTTCACGTGTGAACGTGGGCCCGAGGTGCCTATGTTTGCTAGACATAATGAGAATCCGGCCCAAGGTGCCGATTCCCATCAGACTTGCGGATGAGCGGGGCCCAAGGTGCCCAATGAATCATAAAGAGCGAGGCCTGAGGACTGGCAAAAGAATTAACCCTATCCCCCACACAATGAATCAGTTATACTGGACACAATGTTCATACTAGGTACCTGGTATTATATATGATTGGTGGGAGGTTGTTAAAGTTTTGGTTTATGTATAGTTTGATATTTTGGGCCAAAGGTTATCGTGACTACAGTTCGTCTTTGGTGGTTTCATATTATATGTGTTGAAATTTGTCAATTGGTAAACAGGTGATGCGACATACAATTAGAAATGGGTTGGTTTGTTATTTTTTTTGGGTGCTTTGGTAAACAAAAGATTTGTTTCTACAAACTAACCATTTCCTACAAAATACAGGAACCACTTGCACTGGAAATCCTACACAAACTTGCTGAAGACAAACAAGGCAGCATTACACTCAAAGCTTGCTTGACGATTTCCTAGTCCTAAAATAATGGGTTGCCCCAAGCGTAGGGCGGAGATCGACGCAGCACAATATCCGGTAAGACCGGAGTCGAATCCACAGAGACAGTAATGTGTGCTGACTAAAAACTCGGGTTGTTACTTTTTAAACGGGCTCTTAGGTAGCCACCCCTTGACGTTTTGATTGAGAGATTAATTAAAACCTAGAATTAATTGTACTTTTCAGATAATTAAAAGGAGGTACGATCGTAGGGTTCGTAGCACTCGTAACCAATTCGGATTATCCTGCTCCATTAGTGTTCTAAAAAAAAGGTTCAACTTTAGTTTGAAAAAGATACCCCGCAAGATGCGAGACCTTATGGTCGCCGTATACCCATGCGCAGCGAAGAATGAGTTTTGGACCCCCATTCCCCCGTTTACATGGGCTCCGACGATGCCCGGGTTTGTCCGCGGGAAGTATTTTTCCAGTCTTAAATCATTTTTTCATTGTTTGAAAATAAAAGCAGTACCCGGACTGACCACGGTGTGCTAATCACCCCGCGACCCTACCCAAACAACTACTCACTGATCATTAAATACGAAACAAAAGAAGTCCTAACTTGAAACATGCTTCTATTGTACGAGATGAAAAATAAACAAAAGATCCAAATCAAACAAAAACAAATAAACAACTTCTATAAAGAACGAAAATTAAAACTAGTTACCGGAGTGCGAGTAATTGAACAAGACTTGAAATAGCTTGAAGGAAAGAAACTCGGAAGAAAAATAAACGGAACAAAAGTCACAGCAGCCGGCAGCCCCCGTATCGTCATGTGTGCGTGGGAAATCCAGAAGATATCACCGCCGCTTCTTCTTTGTATCGTCCGTGCGAGAGCCAACAAAATCGTCCGTCGGAATCCCCTTTTATAAGCTGCTGATGGCCCCTGTAAAAGCCCTATTTTCCTCTTTTTATTCCCAGCCGACAATTAGCTTAGGAAGCCCACTTTTCTTTGGCCCAACTCTTAGTCAGAGTAATTGTGAACTATTGGGCCCACCTAATAGAAGTCCAAGTTTAATTCTTTGGCCATTGACTTGCAAATATTACTCATTTTCCTCTATACTCATGCTCGTGACAAGAGCTAAATTTCGACTTCCAATTTCGCACTTTTTGTATCAACTTGTCCAAATACCTACAATACAAAAATCAAACATTAAAACGCTAAGTAATAAAATAAATAGACTTAACAATGATAAATTAAGGGGCGCTAATGTGAACATTTACACGCCTATCACACCCCCCAACTTACACTTTGCTAGTCCCGAGTAAAGAAAACAAAATACAACTAAAGAAAACAAATTAAAACCGATAGTTCTTTTAAACCCCCAGGCGGCCCTGGTAGGACGAGTGAAGTCTCATGAGGGTTTTCAGCAGTGATCACCCACAAAACACCAAGAATCCTTTCACATGAAATCTGAAAAACTTGTCATACAACTCATTGGTCCATCAAGCAAAGAATGCCTAGCTACCACAAAGATATAAGAAGGCGTAAATAGTTCCAAACGCTATCAAGTCAAGAAATAAACCATGACACCTAGGCTTAGCATGTGTGTGTGACGTGGGCCTCAACCAAAAGTGCGCAATGACTAACCGCTCTCTCCAGACCGAGTCTCGACTTCAATCCTCACAGTGTCATGCACTCACAATATAATCACTCGAAACAAGTTGCATAGTATGAACTCTCAAGTGTGCGGTTAGAAGTTATATAAATGAAATCAAAATACTCGCACACTATGACACGAAAAGAATGCTTTGTATGGTGAACACACGGTCTCATGAATGGACTACCAAGTATTGGAACTCTCTCTCACATCCATCAATTCACTTCCCATCACCCCAAGGATCAAATAGGACTTTAATTTCGGTTGTAATGTGGGGTAAGGAAAAATATTTCAAGGTTAGGGTAAAACATCACGTGTCCGAGAATAGGCAAACAACTTGGGGCTAATTTATCAATGCATACCCGTTTTTTCTGCTCTTTTCAACTCCGTATTATCTCTCCTTCTAGCCTTTTGACATTTTTCAACAAGAAAGCATGATTCCTTTTTTCATCTATATCGGTGCCCCTTTCATTTTTCTCTTTTCTTTTATTATTATTTTTCTATTTTCTTTTCTTTTTTTTTAAGGGATACCACCAATTCAAGCACAAAAGTTCATAGTTCATCCAAAAATTACACCTTTATACTTTTGCCTTTCTCCAAAACAATATGGAAGGTGGAGCTAACAAAAAAAAAAAAGAAGCTAAATATATAAGGCTCAAAGTGGCTCGCAAGGGATAAATGGAAAAACAAAGGAATGAACCGGCTCGAGTATCAAGAAAATGCCTATAATCCTCTCCCAGGGGTGTAACATCCATGTGACTAACCAAAATCCGAGAGATAGTGTTATGCATTCAAGTTCCAACACTCAACAATCAAGAATAATGAGACCACAACAAATAGATTATTTCCATGACAAACTAAGAGTTAAAGTGACACCACTCCAATAAAAGATGGGGCTCAAAAGCTCATTAGGGCATAAGTCTCCACTAATCTAGCCATCAAGATTGGTCAAGTCACAGCTCACAAGTGGTCAAGGCCCAAATAAACGTGATGTGCAATAGTGCTATACAAGAGTGCCATGATCAACTTCTTAAGACAAGTTAGCAAGTAAAACTACCAAGCCAAAACAGATATCACTATGGTAGGCAATACACCTCAACTCAATTATTCAACAAGTAATCACGATAAGTGCCAAATAGCATGCGAAAAGGAAAATTGTCAATTTTTTTTGGATATTTTTTTGGATTTTTAAGATTCTAAGAGTGAAAAACTTACCAAAGTAATCTCTCCCCCCAACTTGAACCATTCGATGTCCTCATTGAATGCGAAAGAATAAAAATATAGGACATAAAAGAAAAAGAAGGGAAAGATATCACCTTGGAACGGAGAACTACGCAAGAAATAACATAGTGGGAAGAAGACCCCCCAACTTGAACGAGCATCCTGCAATGTTAGTCCTCACAAAAATAAAATAAAATAAAATAAAAATAGCTAATCTAAGAAAGAGAAAAGAAAAGAAAAAAAAACTATACAAAAAATTAATGACATTCACTCCAATCACGTGAAATCCAAACATTTATCACACTATGAAGCGCAACAAATAGTAGCATCTCACCCCACTTCAAGCACTCCGTTAAAAATTGTACGCGACCATGCCACGAAATCAAATACTTAGAGTATTTCAATTGCCTTTGTCGCGTTTGAATTTTAAATTCCACCAATTGCATATTCCCAACCAAATTGACTTTCAAGTTGTTGATGAATTTTAAGAAAAATGGATAGTGAACCACATTAAAATTATCAACACCAAGAAAATCAATTTGTTCTAACTTAACAATCTTTTGCAATGGTGGAGGCTCAATAGGAGTTATGACATCAACATCTATGATTAGAGAAATTTGATCATCAAGAACAGGTGGACTTTGCACAATTATTGGTAATGACTCCTCAAGAGTCGCATCATGAAAATCCATCTCAAGTGTATTAGAATGCTCTTGGGAAGACTGTTGCACTTCAGGTGAACCAACTATTTCGTTAGTTACAAGTGACTCTATTGTTTCATCTTCCAATACACAAGAATTATCCACTTGAAAATTTTCAACTTGATTGCAAGAAAGAGAATGAGCTAATTGATCAAAATAAGGCAGCTCTATTTCCTCTTTTTCCCTTCCATCAGAATTGGTATCCTCAGAACTTTCAGTCAACTCACAAAATTGGAGCTTTTGGGTTAAGTCATCTAAGAAATCCCAAGCATCTTCAGGGCTTTTATCCAAAAATTCATCAGTGGACCTAAAATCCACCTCGCATATCTTAGGATTTAAAGCATGGCAAAAGGTAGCCAGAAGACTGCCAATCTCACAATTAAAACTTGACCAAGAGAATACGACAAATTTAAATCGCTCCCAACACTGTGACAAAGACTCATCATCTTGTTGAGAGAAATCTGATAGTTCTTGTAAAAGCATATGAGTCTCATATGAGGGATTGAAAGTTTTGAAAAACTGTATTACAATCTCACTCCATGTCAATTTTGGACTCAAACAATTAAACCAATCATGAGCACTATCACGCAAAGATGCTGGAAATACATGTAAAAGAGCCATTTCATCGCTACCAAAAGCTTCCTCAAGGTTATGTACATGCGAAAAAGGATTTTCTGATGCCATACCATAAAATATTGGAAGTGATACTGAACAATCAAATTGTTTTATATAACATCCAAACCACCTTGCAAAATCAGCCATTTTTTTTATGCTTTTCGACAATTAAAAAAAAATAAAAATGAATAAAGAACTAAAAAGAAAACAAAATAAAAAATAACTACCTGAATTCTTAACACACGTTACCGTCCCCGGCAACGGCGCCAAAAATGCTTGACGATTTCCTAGTCCTAAAATAATGGGTTGCCCCAAGCGTAGGGCGGAGATCGACGCAGCACAATATCCGGTAAGACCGGAGTCGAATCCACAGAGACAGTAATGTGTGCTGACTAAAAACTCGGGTTGTTACTTTTTAAACGGGCTCTTAGGTAGCCACCCCTTGACGTTTTGATTGAGAGATTAATTAAAACCTAGAATTAATTGTACTTTTCAGATAATTAAAAGGAGGTACGATCGTAGGGTTCGTAGCACTCGTAACCAATTCGGATTATCCTGCTCCATTAGTGTTCTAAAAAAAAGGTTCAACTTTAGTTTGAAAAAGATACCCCGCAAGATGCGAGACCTTATGGTCGCCGTATACCCATGCGCAGCGAAGAATGAGTTTTGGACCCCCATTCCCCCGTTTACATGGGCTCCGACGATGCCCGGGTTTGTCCGCGGGAAGTATTTTTCCAGTCTTAAATCATTTTTTCATTGTTTGAAAATAAAAGCAGTACCCGGACTGACCACGGTGTGCTAATCACCCCGCGACCCTACCCAAACAACTACTCACTGATCATTAAATACGAAACAAAAGAAGTCCTAACTTGAAACATGCTTCTATTGTACGAGATGAAAAATAAACAAAAGATCCAAATCAAACAAAAACAAATAAACAACTTCTATAAAGAACGAAAATTAAAACTAGTTACCGGAGTGCGAGTAATTGAACAAGACTTGAAATAGCTTGAAGGAAAGAAACTCGGAAGAAAAATAAACGGAACAAAAGTCACAGCAGCCGGCAGCCCCCGTATCGTCATGTGTGCGTGGGAAATCCAGAAGATATCACCGCCGCTTCTTCTTTGTATCGTCCGTGCGAGAGCCAACAAAATCGTCCGTCGGAATCCCCTTTTATAAGCTGCTGATGGCCCCTGTAAAAGCCCTATTTTCCTCTTTTTATTCCCAGCCGACAATTAGCTTAGGAAGCCCACTTTTCTTTGGCCCAACTCTTAGTCAGAGTAATTGTGAACTATTGGGCCCACCTAATAGAAGTCCAAGTTTAATTCTTTGGCCATTGACTTGCAAATATTACTCATTTTCCTCTATACTCATGCTCGTGACAAGAGCTAAATTTCGACTTCCAATTTCGCACTTTTTGTATCAACTTGTCCAAATACCTACAATACAAAAATCAAACATTAAAACGCTAAGTAATAAAATAAATAGACTTAACAATGATAAATTAAGGGGCGCTAATGTGAACATTTACACGCCTATCAAAGCTTATATGTACACATATGCTGGAATTAGTCAATTGAGGTTCAACATGCATTCAATGTACCCAACAGCTGAACCACAGCAGATCAACAACCAAGAAACAACCTCTGCTCTGCTACCTCCAACAGCAACCCCTACTTTGCTACCACAAACACCGACCAAGAGGGAAAACCCAGTTACAGCATCACCATCTGAGGACTCACCCAAAACTCCTCCAGCAAAGAAAAACAAGCACACAATTACTGAAACAAGTTAGGGTACCTTTAGATCAAGTTAGTTAACTTTTGGTGCTAAGAACTAGCCTAGCAAATCTTTTGGTGCATGATTTGCTTGCTCTGTCATTTTGTGCTGCAATTGTGTACTTCCCCCTTTCTACAGCTTTTGCTAAGCCTAATCTAATAGCAGCTATTTTCTCCCTTCTCTATCTACCTTTCACATTCACATGCACATTTGTATTATCAAATCAAAGAAAATATCCTCCTGCATCTTTTTGAGAACTGATATTAATGATAACTCACTTAGCAGTTCACTTATTCACATATGTGAAATGATGATCATGCTTATGGTTATGGCTTGATTAATGTTGCTCAGTTCCTCACACTTTCTACGATAGAAAAGCATGTATAATCTGCCACTTTATATGGCACATATCTCCTTTCCTTGCACTCTTCTCATTAAACAATAGAATTATTACAACTTCAATGCTATATGAGTACATTTCGTATCATCCTATTCTACTTTCTTTCTTCTTTCCTAACCACAACCAACTACTTCCCACCAAATAAAACTATTACACAAACCAAATTCTCAATTAAACTGATGCTCAAAAACACAAAATTCATGCAATGGGCAAAAAAAAAACTCATGAGTGGGCATCATTCTTGTGCTTAGCACGAGGCCGGACCTAGTAAAAAAAAAAAGCAGAAGAAAAAATAATTCTCTTCCAACCTGATAGAAACCCTCAATATTTTATGAAACTCGAATAAAAAAGACAAATTTGAACATATGTGGAGGATGATCTGCTTGACTCTTGATGACTGAGACCAAACCCGAGTTAACTCGATATCAGCAGTCTTTCCAGGACTCAACTAACTCGGCCAAAGCAACATGAGACGACCCTCCGTCACCCCTAGCTGCCTTAGCACAGTCTCTCATTGCCCTAACGCGTTCTCTCACCCCTTCCCCGCTCACCGAGTCCATCAACTCTCTCACACCCTTCTCCAACTCGTCCGCGCTCACAAACCTGCTTTCTGACTGTTCCAATGCCAGAGCCACCTTCATTTCCTCCACCAAAAGAACTCTATTCAACCTCTGCTCCGCGTACAGTGGCCACGCCACCATTGGCACCCCGGCGCTTACCGCTTCTAGTATCGAGTTCCACCCGCAGTGAGTCACAAATCCACCCACTGAGTCATGACTCAGCACGGCTACTTGTGGTGCCCAATTCTTAACCACCAATCCCCTGCCTCTAGTTCTATCTAAAAACCCATTAGGCAACAACACATCCAAATCTGGCTCTGCTAAAATGCTCTTGGTTTCGCCATCTGCGGGTGGACTACGCACTACCCATAAAAACCTGTGGCCGCTTTTTTCTATCCCAATTGCCATTTCCGTCAATTGTTCTGCTTTGAACAACCCCATACTACCAAAACAGAGAAACACAACACTTCGACTCGGTTGCGAGTCAAGCCATCTCAAACACTCATGTTCGTGATCCTCGCCACTGTTCGCAACTATCGGTCCTATACAATAAACTGACGGAGTTGGCAAATTCGGAGTGCAGAGCCCATCGGATATCGCTTTGACAGCTCTCGGCTCGAATGCGTGACAAGTATTTGTCAAGATTCCTGCTGATTTTGCCATGTTGATTGCGGTGCCAAAGAAACTAGTATAAGCAATTCCCTCAGTATCAAGGAAAGGCTCAGGCAAATCAGGAGTAGGGATTGGTGGAACTCCCGGGAATTCAATAGACGTGTTTGGGTCTTTCATTTTCTCTAAGATAATTTGATGTGCTTTTGGAAGTGATAGGAGTGCAGAGAGGCTATTTGCGCTAGAGGTGCAGAAGTAGAAAGTGGGTATGTCAAGGCTAGTGAAGACTTCAAAACTTGAATTGCAAAACATGTCAATTATAGAAGCCTTGGGTCTTGATTTTTGGGAGATCATTGTTTGAAGGGCGTGGTGGAGATTCGAGTTGTAAAGCCGAGGAATTTCGAAGGCTAGTGCGACGAAGTTGTCCGAGGAGGTGGTGGAATGAGGGGAGATGGTGGGAAGGTGGTGGAAGTGGACGGAAGGAGTGGCGACGGTGACGCGCTTGATGTAAGAGGAGGTGGAGCCAGTGTCGAACGGTGCGGTGGTGATGAGGATTATAATGGAGAATGAAGGGTTGTGGCCCTTGTGGGTTAGTATGAGCTTTCCTAGCTCCACCATTGGAACTAGGTGGCCCATTCCTGGAGATGGGTATAGTATAATGGTGTCCTCCATTGAGAGAGAGAGAGAGAGAGAGAAAGATTAGCTTTTAAGTTTGCAGTGCTATGGTTTTGCGATGTTGTTCCAAGTATACAAGAGAGAGAGAGTGGCTTTTAAGTTTGCAGTGCTATGGTTTTGCGATGTTGTTCCATGCATATGTATAGAGGGATGGTGCAAAGATATTTTACCCCATAAATAGTGCATTCCGGATGATTTTCAGATAAAATTTCTTTGTATATAGCGCGTTTGATATGTATAAGGTGTGGGTAGACTGAACGAGAGAAGGAAAAGCCTGATTGATACATGTGCACCAAGTGCAACCCTGTAGGTGAAATTATACAATAATCAAAAAGTACTACTGTGTGGTGCTTCTGACCACTTTTTAATCACATATTTTTGTGAGGTTTACCATTAAGTATATAGATCATGCAAGAATATGTGGCTATGAAGTTGTTCGGAGTTCTACTTGGCAGTACTCTTAAACTATTGAATAATTACCGGTGCAAAGGCTATTGGACAATGATCGATCGGTAACCATTTGCCGATGAAGTTGGTGCAGCAATTATTGTAATGAGTTTAATGCTAATTAAGTTTCAAGGAGCAATTATTGTAGTACTATTAAATTCCACTATTAAAACAACAGCTATATCATTTCTTGTTATTTAACTGATCACTAGCCACTTAAAACTGGTAGCTCATAGACAAGGGAGCCATTAGTTCAAATATTCTTTTTCACCAACCAAGCCAGATTGTGACCCTGTGAGTCAACTCAACTCTGCTTCCATGACTCTGCTAACTTAGCCAGTGCAACTCGGGACGACCCGCCTTCACTCATAGCTTCCCTTGTGCCCTCACTCACTGCCTTGACTCGGTCCCTAACTGCCTTTCCTTCCTCCGAATCCATCAACTCAGTAACTCGCTTCTCCACCTCCCCTGCCGTCACAAACCCGCTTTCCGACTCATTCATCCACAAGGCCAGCTTTCATTTCCGTCACCAACAGCACCCTATTCAGCCTCTGCTCCCCGTATAGCGGCCATGCCACCATTGGAACCCTAGCGCACACTATTTCCAACACCGACTTCCACCTGCAGTGAGTCACGAATCCACCTACCGAGTCGTGCTGCAGCACCGCCACCTGTGGGGCCCCGACTGGACCACCAACCCCTTCTCCTTCGTCCGGTCCAATAATGTAACAACCGGATTTTTGACCCTAATTTTTTTTTAAATAGAGTTAATATTATTAATAATATTATTAATATCATTTAAAGTATATTATTAGTAATAGTAAAATTATTTTAATCATAATTATCTAATAGTTTTATGCAATAAATTGATTTAGTCTTAATTATCCTACTTTTAATTATTTAAATTGCATGCATGAAAATCCTATCATCTCTCCCTCTCTTACTCAGTCTCTAATTCATCTCCCTGACTATATTTTCGTCCATATTCAAAACCCAAATAATTTGAGTCCTTTTTGAACTCAAATTAATCAACTTCTTTAAAATTATTCTATATATACCCCATTAATCCGACCCTAGGGTTCATCACATTATTTATCACGTTCCATCAGTCCAGAAAAGAGAGAAAAACAGGAGAGAATCGAGCTCCAATCCTCGGAGTTCTAGAGAGAGAAAGAAAGAGAGAGAAAAGTGGGTTTGTAATCTAGACTCGACCGAAATCCAATTCGATCAGTCCAAACGCTTCCTACAATCCCTAGCATCACCGAACGTCATCCAATTCGGTCCCATAGTCCCCCGATCGAAGAACCTGAAGTCTTCTTCCCCAAAATTCAAGTTTCGATCAAAAATCAATTCGATCCGATTTGAGGTAGTATAATCTCTTCTAATCATTCCTCTATGTATATTTAATGTTTTTAAGCATAACCCAATAGCCCGAATGGTCCCATGCATCAAAACCGAACCAAAAAAAAAAAAAAAAACGAAATCTGTTCTGAACCTTGCGGCCGCAACCTGCGGGCCGCAAGAACCAGAGGAAAGTTCGCGGCAGAGAGTTTAGCCGCAAGGTTTGACGGAGGTTGACTCCGTCAAACCTTGCGGTAGGAACTGTTTTGTTTCGAATGCGTTTTGCGACCTTCTAAACTTAATTTTCGACCCCTGAACTATTTTTCCTAGACTTTTCACACCTCAAAGATCATAACTTGTTAAGGTCATATTTTTTTATTTAATTATATATTTATTAAATTATTTATTAGTTATCGATCAACGTTTACAAACGAAAATTAGTTACGACCTTTAAACGAGCATTTTAACACTCAACTAATTTTTTTTAGACTCCTTGCATCTCAATTACAGTAACTTGTCAAATTTAATATTTATTTTAATTAATTCACTATTTATTATTATTTTTAATGTAATTCCAATCAAAATTACTTTACGACCTTATAAACATTATTATTAATACACGTATAATTTTTTTTAGACTCCTTACTATCCAAAGATGAAATTATATCAGTCTCAACATTTATTTTTATAATTATTTATTTATTGCCTATTTACTTCACTTTCGGTCTTTTTAATTAACGTTTTCATATAATTTAACTCTTCGACCCTTCGAACCCAACTTTTGACATTCAACTGATTGTATAGGACCTTTAGGACTCTTATTAGGTCATAATCAATTATTCTAATATTTTTATCTAATTAATGCATTTAATTAGCTTTTAATTAATCTAATTAATTAGAAATAATTAATAAGAGCCTAGAAAATATTTATTAAATATATTTATAAGAATCCTACTTTATTATTGACATTGTGGCTATACGAGAATAAGGGCAACGGCTCATTCATAAAAAGTTGTGTGATTGCATTGCTCGTTAATTGTTTAATTTATTATTTGATTTAATTTTATATTGCGCCAATCCTTGATTTATATGGACCTAGAGACATGGGGTGGTTTGCGAATAGAGTTCTTACTAGACGATGCTAGGTAATGGATGAAATGGAAAGTTTTTATTTCTAGAATGCCTGTAGGCGAGATTTTGAATGTGATGAGATTTGTGATGTATTGATAGACTGGCGAGAGTCCAGTAATGAATTGAAACTGGCGGGAGTCCAGTGATGATATAAAACCTGGCAAAGTAAGCCCAGTGATGTTTTCTGATGATAAAACCTGGCAAAGTAAGCCCAGTGATGTTTTGATAAAACCTGACGGTTGGTCAGTGATATTTTACGATGATAAAACCTGACGGTTAGTCAGTGATGTTTTCTGATGATAAAACCTGGCAAAGTAAGCCCAGTGATATTTTGATAAAACCTGGTGGGTAGTCCAGTGATGTTTTGATAAAACCTGGCGGGTAGTCCAGTGATGTTTTGATAAAACCTGGCGGGTAGTCCAGTGATGTTTTGATAAAACCTGGCAGATAGGGCCAGAGATATTTTCCGATGATAAAATCTGGCAGAGGTCCAGTGATATTTTGTGACAGTAAAACTTGGCGGTGGTCCAGTGATACTTTCTGATGATAAAACTTGGCAAAGTAAGCCCAGTGATGTTTTGATAAAACCTGGCAGGTGGTCCAGCGATATTTTGTGATGATAGAATTGGTGGGAGTCCCGTGGTGATGTTGATGTGGTGATTAAGATGGGCAAACCCTAGTTATGGTCTGGGCATGACTAGATTTTCCTTGTTGTTAAGTTATCGATCGATAATGAATAGATTTATGAGTATTTTACCTTCTTGCATTGATGATATATCGTTACCTGCTAGCTATAATGTAAGGAGGGATGATTGGGTTGGATTATATTTCGGGGTGAACTTTTTCACTCAGGCACGGATTGTCTGGCATCCGTGTCAGATTTTGCAGAAAATCATTGGAAGACTCAGGACCCTGAAGGAGGGCGATATTACCTAGAGACGAACCCGGAGTTGGAGACTGAGGCAGTATACGCTTGGAATCCGTATCAATCCTAGAAGACAGCTCTGTTATTTTGTTTAGATTATTACTATGAAGACTATTTTCAGTATTTCTTTAATGGTTTGTAATAGACGAATCTTTAGGAAGAATTATCCAGTTTGGATTTTGAATTTAAATTACTAAATTTTTAGAAATCAATATTTAATACCTCCGATTTTATATCCGAAAATCGGAGCGTTACAAATAAACCGTCCTGGAGCAACATATCCAAATCCAAATCCAGGTCGGGCAATGCCAAAAGCATCGGGGTTTGCGTGGGTGGAGCCCGCACCACCCACAAAAACCTCTGCCCACTCCTCTCCAACCCGATTGCAATCTCCTTCAATTGCTCCCCTGTGAACAAACCCAAGCTTCCAAAACACAGAAACACAACGCTTCGACTCGGTTGCGTATCCAGCCACGTCAAACACTCCTCCATGTCACCACAGCTGATGTAGAACACGTGGAGGCCCAATTTCATGATCAGCTGGACTGAGCCAAGCCCCGAAAGTCCAAACGGTGTTTAATTTTAGATTACCCAAATTGGCTAAATTCGGACGAACTCGGAATAGGCCCAAACTTGGTGGGTTGACTTATTTTCGCGCTCCGGTCCATAGTCATCAATCCAAAGATTGATGATGAATGGTATTTTTCGGCCTAATTCCTTCGTTTAGGCTTTCAATTGCGTTATTTTGCCGTTTTTGGGAAAGATTTGTTTCGCTAATAACTCTTAATCTGTAATTCCTTTTAAGTTGATTCTTTTTGGGAAATTTTTGTTTTTCTTTCCCGTTTTCAGTTTTCGGAAAAACCCAAAATTATGGGACTTTTTGTTTTTCAAGTTTATTTTTAGGGTTTTTAGGATTTCGGCCTATATAAGGGGTTGTAATTTAACGTTTATTTAACTTTTATCAATAATATTGCTGAGATTTTCTCTTTCATTCTTGTGCGCAAGAATTACTCGTTGCGACGAGTTGTTTATCTCGTTTGGATTAGTACGCTAATTAATCTGTCGTGAATTCCGCCGCGTCAACCACCAACGCCACGGTCCTCACCGGAGGCAATTAATTGCCCTACACAAAAGACCGGCGGGGTAACACCGTTGGGAACACACAATCGATCCGAGATTGCTTTAACAGCTCTCGGCTCCAGTGCTTCGAACGTGTTTACAATAATCCCATCGGATTTGGGCATGTGGTTGAAGAAATCAATGAAGCATTTGTATTCTGTGGAGTTTCTTTCGAGCATCGGACTCGGCATATCGGCTGCTGGAATCGGGGGTAAATTCGGAAAATGAAAATCCATGTTTAAGTCTTTGAACCTTTGGTTAATGTTTTGATGAATGGTGGGTAAGTAAAGGAAGCAATCGAGGCAACCGGCGCCGGAAGTGAAGAAGTAGTAGGTGGGGATGTTGAGTTCTGAGCCAAGTGGGAGAGCGGGGGAGCAGAAGAGGTCGATAATGAAGGAGGCGATGGTGGTAGTGGTGGTGGTGGAGGTGGAGAGGGAGAGGAGGGAGCGGCGGACGTGGGGGGTGTTGAGGCGGAGGAGCTCGAAGGTGATGGCTTCCGTGGAGGGGAAGGAGGCGGGGTCGAGAGGGATGAGGGGGAGGTGGTGGAAGGTGATGGAGGGAGTGGTGGAGGATACGCGGCGGAGGTAAGTGGCGGTGGAGCCGGTGTTGAAGGAAGTAGTGGTGGTGAGGATGGTAATGGAGAAGGAAGGGTGGCGGGTGAGGAGGAGCTTGCCTAGTTCTACCATGGAGATGAGGTGGCCGATGCCTGGAGATGGGTACAGGCAGGGACGGATCCAGAAATATAGTGCAGTGGGGGCACTTGTTAATCGTAATGGCGAAAATTTATTTTTGTAGTCAACCACAATAAGATCGTACAAAATTAAGGCATGTATTACTAACTACAAAAGTTTATAACGTGTACTTTAAATTAAATTAGGTAAAAATGAGCACAAAATCTCATACAAAATTTTTAAAGTATGTTTTAAATTAACATTCAAAAGTTTTAGAATGATCGAGCTTATTTTGTTAATGATTTTGTTTTACAATATTTCTCCCACACGGTTAAAAATAAAGAGAATCACGAAAGAATAACTTCAAATAGACAAACAGCTCGTAAAGCAATAAATATACCATATGATGAAAATCAGACATAAAACTAATTCTGTATGTGTTTTTTCAAGATATATGCAAGTGTGTATGTTTATATATTAGCCTGCTTTCATAATTATGCTAATTTAAACAAAATATATATTTTAATTTTGAGCGGGGGCACGCGTTCGAGTGGGGGCACGTGCCCCCGCGTGCCCCCGCTTCGGTCCGTCCCGTACAGGACTACGGTGGCTGCCATTGACATTGGGACTGAGATTGGTGGTTTCTTTGGGTTGTGGTTCAGAGAGGAAGAGAGTTGTAGCAGAGTGTTCTAAAATAAACTTGGCATTAGTAATTCAACCGTTGACTAGCATCAGGGTCCGATGGAAGTTGGAACAAAGTTTTGTACGAATCCGTCCAATACAAGAATTAATTATCAAAACAAGTCATGGACCGTCATTTTTCCAAACCTTAATTCAAGGCTCCCGTCCAGAATCATTTTTATTTCAATAAGTTGACGCATTAAAGTATCTCAAATTTGATAGTATTCTCTTTGACATGTTTTTACTTTGAATGTCTTTGAAGTATACCAATTTTAGGATTTGAGGCAAGGGCAATTGCAGACTGATTATCACACCAGAGAAGATGAAGAAAAACAAGAGTAAGTCCCAAATCAAGGAACAATTGATGGACCCAAGTAATGTCTATTGGAATATGAGTTAAAGCTCTGAACTTAGTTTCAGTGGAAGATCAAGCCACTATATACTGCTTTTTCGCACATCACGAAATCAAATTTAATCCCAAAACAAACAATAACGAGTGGTGAACTGTCTATCTATATGATCCTCATCCCAATCAGCGCCTGTGAACGCTGTGAGAACCAGAGCTTCATGAACAAAACTCAATTCTTGACGAACTCTCCCCCTTGATATACCTGAGAATTCTGTTGACAGGTTTTAAATGACTCTAGGTTTAGGGTTATGCATATGTTGACATGAAAAGATGTTTCTGGGTCTAGTTAAGGTTAGATATTGTCTAAATCCACATATGATTCTCCCCTGAATAAAACTGAGCCAACCAACTATGATCTCTTGAATATCTTTCCACGTGTGCTTTCAGACCTGTGTTTTTTTTTTTTTTTTTTTATCTCCTCGATTGGTTGGTCAAAGTATTTTAGACACAATTTACAAAGAATGCGGGACATGTTACTTCCACCGTGACAAACATTGAATCCTGAACCACTGGATTTTTAACACATTATTATTTTCTTAAGAAGTTATTCATTCATCATCAGCCCATCGGGCAATACAGATTTCAAAAAAGATACAGAAAAGAACCAAAGCTACCTAAACTTCGATCTCAAGCATCTACTGCCGAAGCAGTCCCGGCGATATTGCCGGTACTTAAGAACCAATCTAGGTCTGGATAACAGAAGATCTAAAAGATCCACAGCTCAAACCCTAAAAATTAAGCACTGCTGAAAACTGAAGGCAAGCAACAAAAATATCAACTACAAGCTAACTGCTCTCATGGACAAATCCACAAGGGTCGCCAACCAAAACTTCCAGCTGAACTATTGCGCAGCCAAACCAACACCACCAAACCACCACAACCCCTATTACACCACCGAACTACCATCAGTCCCAAACAAACACCAACAAACCACCATCAACAGACCATTCCTCAATAGGCGCCGGATTATTCGCCCACCACCCGCCGGATCCGGGGGAGACCTCGACTGGAAACCCACTAGATCTGGGGGAAACCCAAGCCGGGAGACCCAGAAAAACCAAAAAAAAAAAAAAAAACAGAAAAAAAGAAAGAAAAAACTACTCTGCCCACCTACCTCCGTTATTAACCATTCTGTTGCCGCAAGCCGGAACTAAAACCACACCGTCGACCGCCGCTCGCCAAAACCACCACTCACCACCTGCTCCAATCAGAACCCGCATCACCAAACCCCAAGGACGGGAGACCCGTCACAGGGGTCGGACCAACGAATCCAAAGAGAGAAAGCGAGGGACGAACATGGGGAGAGAAACAGAGGAAGAACGGCGAAGGTCAGGTTCTAGAGGGTGGAGGGGAGGAGGAGAAATGCGAGTGGTGGAGGGGGAGGTGGAGGAGGAGATGGGGCAGCCCCCACCTCCCCGGAAGAAACCCTAGGTCTGTTGCCGCTGTTTCTTGAGAGAGGGGACATCACAAGATAAATTGAGAAGTTAGTACTAACACATTTTTGAACGTGAGGAATTATCCAATTGGTTTGCAAGAACCACTTGGCTTTACAATCTACTGTGTAATCTATCAGCAATTCAACGTACATGCACAGGTTTTCGTTTACAAATAACAAGCTGGAGTACTTTTTTTTTTTCCCCTACGTATCAAGTAGTGGAAAAAATACTGATAAAAAAAAAAGCAGAAGAAAAAATAATTCTCTTCCAACCTGATAGAAACCCTCAATATTTTATGAAACTCGAATAAAAAAGACAAATTTGAACACATGCGGAGGATGATCTGCTTGACTCTTGATGACTGAGACCAAACCCGAGTTAACTCGATATCAGCCGTCTTTCTAGGACTCAACTAACTCGGCCAAAACAACATGAGACGACCCTTCGTCACCCCTAGCTACCTTAGCACAGTCTCTCATTGCCCTAACGCGTTCTCTCACCCCTTCCCCGCTCACCAAGCCCATCAACTCACTCACACTCTTCTCCAACTCGTCCGCGCTCACAAACCCACTTTCGGACTCTTCCAATGCCAGAGCCACCTTCATTTCCTCCACCAAAAGTACTCTATTATGTTGGGAAATCGGAGCCTCGCGCTCAGACTCACAACGAACAAAACACACACAGGATCTTGGGATACTATCGTCACAGAAAACAAACCAGAGAAAATGAAGAGAAAGAGGAATAGAAAAACAGAACACACAGATATACGAGGTTCGGCAACTTGCCTACGTCCTCGGGAGCCACACCAGTCCACTATGAACGAAAGAAAACGAAAGATTACAAGTCTTCTCCTTCCTCTCTGAGAAAAGTTTTCTCTTGCACTCTCTCTCACTAGAAACCTCTCTAGAAATTTTCTCTCTATACAGTCTCTATAGCAAACTGCTCTCAAGCTCTGCTCTGAAAATAATGAATACAGCAACTTATATTTATAGGCAAACCCTAAGTGATAGATGGACCCGTCCAACCAACTTGGGCCGCGGCCCACGGCCCATCTCGGCCGCGAGCCTGTCTGTCGCGCGCTACCTGCCGCGAGCCTGACTGCGTGTCTGCCTATCGCGGAACTCTCCGCGCTGGTCACGGACCTTTGTTGCTGAACTCTGTTGCTGAAAGTTGTCTGCATCCCCAACATATTAAACCTCTGCTCCGCGTACAGCGGCCGCGCCACCATTGGCACCCCGGCGCTCACCGCTTCTAGTATCGAGTTCCACCCACAGTGAGTCACAAACCCACCCACTGAGTCATGACTCAGCACGGCTACTTGTGGTGCCCATTTCTTAACCACCAATCCCCTGCCTCTAGTTCTATCTAAAAACCCATTAGGCAACAACACATCCAAATCTGGCTCTGCTAAAATGCTCTTGGTTTCGCCATCTGCGGGTGGACTACGCACTACCCATAAAAACCTGTGGCCGCTTTTTTCTAAACCAATTGCCATTTCCGTCAATTGCCTGCTTTGAACAACCCCATACTACCAAAACAGAGAAACACAACACTTCGACTCGGTTGCGAGTCGAGCCATCTCAAACACTCGTGTTCGTGATCCTCGCCGCTGTTCGCAACTATCGGTCCGATACAATAAACAGACGGAGTTGGCAAATTCGGAGTGCAGAGCCCATCGGATATTGCTTTGACGGCTCTCGGCTCGAATGCGTGACAAGTATTTGTCAAGATTCCTGCTGATTTTGCCATGTTGATTGCGGTGCCAAAGAAACTCTTATAAGCAATTCCCTCAGTATCAAGGAAATTCCCAGGCAAATCAGGAGTAGGGATTGGTGGAACTCCCGGGAATTCAATAGACGCGTTTGGGTCTTTGTTTTTTTCTAAGAGAATTTGATGAGTTTTTGGAAGTGATAGGATTGCAGAGAGGATACTAGCGCCAGAGGTGCAGAAGTAGTAAGTGGGTATGTCAAGGCTAGTGAAGACTTCAAAACTGGAATTGCAAAACAAGTCAATTATAGAAGCCTTGGGTCTTGATTTTTGGGAGATCATTGTTTGAAGGGCGTGGTGGAGATTCGAGTTGTAAAGCCGAGGAAGTTCGAAGGCGAGTGCAGCGATGTTGTCCGATGAGGTGGTGGAAGGAGGAGAGATGGTGGGGAGGTGGTGGAAGTGGACGGAAGGAGTGGCCACGGTGACGTGCTTGATGTAAGAGGAGATGGAGCCGGTGTCGAACGGTGCGGTGGTGATGAGGATTATGATGGAGAATGAAGGGTTGTGGGTTAGTATGAGCTTTCCTAGCTCCACCATTGGAACTAGGTGGCCCATTACTGGAGATGGGTGTAGTATAATGGTGTCCTCCATTGCGAGAAAGAGAGAGAGTAGCTTTTAAGTTTGCAGTGCTATGGTTTTGCGATGTTGTTCCAAGTATATGTACAAAGGGAGAGTAGGTACAAAGAATTTTATTTGAAATATATTATTTATAATCGGTCATAAATAGTGAATTCTGAATGATTTTCAGCTAAAATTTCTTTGTACATAATACTTTTGTTATACTTTTGTTATGTATAAGGTGTGTGTAGACTGAACGAGAGAAGGAAAAGCCTGAGTGATGCATGTGCACTAGGTGCAACCGTGCAGGTGTAATTATACAATAATCAAGAAGTATTGTTATGTGATGCTCCGGACCACTTTATAATCATACATTCTTGTAAGGTTTACCATTAAATATATAGATTCCATAGCAATATGTAGTCATAAAGTGGTCCGAAGTTCTACTTGACGGTACTCATGAACTATTGAATAAATACCGTAAAGGTGAAAGGTTATGGGACAATGATCGGTAACCATTTGTCCTTGAAAAACACTACACTAGGTGGAGATGGCCCGAGAAGTAGGACCAGTTGCCGACGAAGTTGGTGCAGCAATTATTGTAATGAGCTTGATGCTAATGGTCAGCAATTATTATAGTAGTAGTATTTGTGTAGCCTGGTTCGGCTTTAAGATTGTCACTTTGCTGCCTATGTACGTGTGGGGTTTGATTTGCCCAGTCAAGTCATGGGGATACCTGGGCTGCGCCTCAGAAACTGTCTTACTGTAATTGATAATATGGAGACGTATAAAGAGGTCGTGTTCTCTATGACTTAACTTAAATTAGTAAATTTTGTATTTAATTTTACTTCAAATTTTTACGAATTATTAATTCGTCTCAACTAGAGGAATTAAAAAAGTGAAGAAATTTACTTTTACCCAAGTGTTGACATTTTTTTGCTAAAAAGTGATTATCTCTTAAAATACTTGGCCACTTGGGTAAAAGTAAAAAAATTGTACTTTTCCGATTCCTCTTGTCTAGAAGAATCAATAATCCACAAAAGTTTGACGCAAAATTAACAAATTCGAAAAGAATTCATATAAAGACAAAACTTGTAAATTTAAGTTAAGTTCAAGAAAACGCAACCTAAATATTGGTAATAACTGTGAATGTACTTTCTGTCTTTTTCGTTTGTGTTCTTTTCTCGATTGGTTTTCGCATGTTGTAAGTATTGCACTCCGATGGATTTTTTCATGAACGTTATTTTGAATTTTTTATCATCGTCTCGCTTCGGCGAAGTCAGCTCCATAGCCAACAGACGAACTTGCATAAAAAAGAACGTTTGAGAACTCAGATGTTCATAAGAGTATCTTCAATCCACCTCTATTCCTCCAAAATAGAAGATGATACTGATACATTGAGGAGAGATTTTGTAATTTATTCCATTTTTTCTTCACTTTTTGTACTTTTTGAGAAAATCTTTGAGGGATCTATCGTTCTTTTTAGAATTTGGTCCTTCAAAAGTAAATTTGGTTCTCCAAAAATAGAAAATCAAAAGTAAATTTGGAATACAAAATCCCTCCAAACTCTACTGTGCTCTTTTTTCCCTTTTCTTTTTTCGGGTACTACGGAAATAAGACACCCCAGTCTTCCACTTCTAATGGCATGCTGCATTTTTTGTCCATAATAGGGGCCAACGGAGCATTATTGCAGTCTACACAGACGAACCTAAAAGAACCAAAATTATTTATTACTATTATTTTTTGAATAGATAAAAGAACCAAAATGAAGATGAAACAAATTCAGCAAAACTAGCTTTACCCCCCGCGCGCGCACCCACACATATATATAGTCCCTTTCTCCTAAAGACCACCTTAACTTAATAAAATAAGGACCTCAATTTCCCAATCAAATTTGGATAATCCAATCCGCTCAATGTGTTCAGAACGTGATTTTAAGGGTAACTGTAAGAAATTAGCAGAAAAAAAAGATAAGAAAAGGCTTCATCCGAACAGTTTTTGTTGTTTTTTATCTAATGGTTCAAATAAAAACTGCTCAAATCAAGTCCTTCCCAGTCATTTTTTTTGTCGATTTCTCTTAGGGCACCATTAAAATCACATTCTGAACACATTGAGCGGCTTGGATCATCGAAATTCGATCGGAAAATAGAAGAAATGGGAAGGTCCTTATTTTAACTAAAATAAGGATCTCCTCATTTGAAAATGATATATATATAAATATAAATAAATATATATATATATAAATATATATATATATATATATATATATATATATATATATATATATATGGGGTTATTATCCAAGACTACTAGTTTGAAAACTTACCATTCATCATAGCCTTGAACACTCTTTGGCTCAACAATGTTTTTTTTTTTTTTTCCTTTTTTCTTTTTTCGGTAACTGTACTTTTCATTTTATTCATCCACAAAGGAAATCCTAAACCACTAGGTCATGCAAGATCAAAAGCAGAATCAAAAAATGACTTTTTGAAAGTCCATTCTATGTACAGCAATTACAACACAGGGGATTCAAGGATCCCATAAGGAATATTCCACCGCTGGCATAGATTTTGGCAGGAAGAGAGCAAGAATTCTGAGATCTCTGTTTAATGTTATTACCATAAGATAAGATATTAAATTCCACTAATTAAACAACAGCTATATCATTTCGTTTCTTGTTATTTAACTGATCACTAGCCACTTACGACTGGTAGCTCTTAGGCAAGGAAGCCATTAGTTCAAATATTCTTTTTCACCAACCAAGCTAGATTGTGACCATGTGAGTCAACTCAACTCTGCTTCCATGACTCTACTAACTTAGCCAGCGCAACTCGGGATGACCCGCCTTCACTCATGGCTTCCCTTGTGCCCGCACTCGCTGCCTTGATTCGGTCCCTCACTGCCTTTCCTTCCACCGGATCCATCAACTCTGTAACTCGCTTCTCCACCTCCTCTGCCGTCACAAACCCGCTTTCCGACTCGTTCATCCACAAGGCCATGCAGCTTCATTTCCTTCACCAACAGCACCATATTCAGCCTCTGCTCCGCGTATGGCGGCCACGCCACCATCGGAACCCCAGCGCACACGGCTTCCAACGCCGAGTTTCTTGTAAACTGTTTTTTTTGGTTTGATTAAAGGGTTTTGCTAATGTATGCCCTAGGGGCATATGTTAGTACTCATTTAATGATGCGAACTATATCCAAAATTGTATTAGAACACCAAAAGGTAATCAAAAGGTCAGGCAACATTTACTAGGAGAAAATTTTATGTCATGTGAGACCAAATTACCCCTTTTACTTTTCCCTCCATGCTATAATCTTTCCAACTCCTATTATTTTTCTAGGTCTGCGGGTTTAAGAAAAAATAAACTCCTATGCATTATCTATTCTTTGGCTTTCGTGTTGTTTTAAAAACTTTTGATCAATAGAATTTATTTTGCTAATTCATTTTGATGAGAGAAAACGTAAAGGTAAAAGAAGACAATATACAAAAATGTTGAAAAAAAGATAACATTAGCCCAAAATTTTTAAAATCTGGTTGACGGAAAAAATCAATAACTTGTTTCGCAATGTATCAGTATTTAATTATAAAAAGAAGTGCTAGGATTTATTTTCCTTATTATTATTATAATTATAATTATTTTTTTTGGGGGGGGGGGGGGGGGGGGGGGGGGGGCGGGTGGGGTTGGGTTTGGGGCTTGGGGCTTTTTGAGCTTTGTCTTCATTCAAAAAAAAAATTCTTTTTTTTTTTTTTATAGATTATTGATTCGTCTCGATGAGAGAAATCGTAAGAGTAAAAAATTATGATTGTTACCTAAATATTCAGGCTATATGTTAGATATTCCAAAACTATTTGGGTAAGAGTAAAAAGAATTATTTTTATAATTTCTCTCGTCGTGACAAATCAATAATCTATAAAAAAAAATTGGCGTAAAATTAATAAACGCAAAAAAAAAAAAAGAATAAGGACAAAACAAAACAAAAAAGCTAAGCTAATGGGAGACTTTCATTTATTTTTTCAGGCTTCAGCCTCTCTAGCTCTTTTCTTCATTTTTTCCTGCTTAGAGCTCAACGGAATAAATAATTAGTTGTTTTTTTTATACCATTTTGGTGACTGATATGGAGTACCCATAGGGGTGTTTTTTTTTTTTTTTTTGTCTTAAACCTACTGGAGTTTAAAGACCCAGAAAAATAAAAAGAAGTCGAAAAGATAGCATGCATGGAGTGAAAAGTAAAAAGGGTAATTTGGTCTCACCATAAATGCATTTTTCTCCTAGTAAACGTTGCCTGACCTATTGATTGTATTTTAGAGTTCCAATACAATTCTGGATATAGTTGGTATCGTTAAATGAGTACTAACATATGCCCCTAGGGCATACATTAACAAAATCCTTGATTAAACAGTGAAAACTTTTCTCTTTGGAAACTCATGTGTGTGAGTGTGTTTAGTTCGATCCTCAAGTAAAGCACAAAATTCCAAACTAAACAACTAAGGAAACCGGCTGAATCGAGCCAGACAAAAGAGACTGAGCCAAACAGTTCTATTTAAAATTAGTCGGTTGCAGTTTGTGAAAATGTAAAACCGATCATACCGGTTCAATTTCAAAGTGGCCAAAAATCGACCAAATTGAACCGATATCATCCCTAGCCTCAATAACCATGAGTTTGGATTTGAGAGATAAAAACCAAGTTACAGAAAATAAGATGGGAAAAAAACCGAAATGGTCCCTGTAGTTAAGTGTTTGTGTCAACTTGGTTCTTGTAGTTGTAATTGACTCGATTTACACTCTGTGCTTTCCATTTTGTTCCAATTTGGTCCAATTGCTAACTGCCGTTAGTCCGTCATTAGTCGTTTTAAATAAAGACAAAAATAAGTCAATAAAGACAAAAATAAGCCAATAAGCCAATTGATGGTAATTTTTTACTTTTTAGGTTCATTTTGTCATGACGAAGCAATAATCTCCGAAAAATTGACAAAAAACTAACAAATGCAAAAAATAATAATAATAATTTGAATAAGGACAAAAAATAAGTCATTTGGCTTATTTAGCCGACAACCCCTGAGTTTATGTACTTACCAAAAAAAAAAAAACCCCTGAGTTTATGTAATATTTTGACTTTTGGACATGGTTCTTTATCATGTTGTGACTTTTGGATCTATATCGTGTTGTGACTTTTGGACATGGTTCTATATCCATTTTCAAAGGTATATTAGGTAGGTTTGTACAAAAAATCCGTCCACCTGCGAACCCGACCCGAAGGGTCTCGGGCGGGATCAAACATGTGGTTCGGACGGGTACGGATTCATTTTCTGTTAAAAATCAGATTTCGGTTCGCGGTCTGGATTGGTGTGTTTCATACCCGACCTGACCAATTCATAGATTAATTCAGTTTTTGGTCAGACCCAAAGAATCGGACTCGCGGACGGTTTTTACCCCTTTTCGGTTCGGTTTGCGAGTCTAAAACATTTGTTACCCAACATGTCGGGTCGGGGTTCAGGGGTCAAACCCAACCCGTACACACCCCTAATATTAGGGCAAGAGGAGATTGAGAGAATTACTGTTTTAACCCCAAAAAAGAGGGGCAATTTGATTTTGCTGTTTAAAGGATTAACGGCGGTTAGTAATTGAACCAAGTTGGAACAAAATGGAAAGTACAGAGTGTAAATCAAGCAAATTACAACTGCAGGGACCAAGTTGACACAAACACTTAACTACAGGGACCATTTCAGCTTTTTCCCTAAATAATATTGTAAAGATATATGTAACTTGAGCGCCAAAGTCCCAATATTTATTTGTTTACGTAACAACTTTTCTCTAACGAAGTGGTAATCCACTTTCACATGTTTAGTTTTGCCATGAAATATGGGATTTGAGGCAAGGGCAATTGCAGACTGATTATGACACCAGAGAAGATGAGGAAAAACAGGAGTAAGTCCCAAATCAAGGAACAATTGATAGACCCAGGTAATGTCTATTGGAATATGAGTTAAAGCTCTATCCTCAGTTTCAATGGAGGATCGAGCCACTATATACTGCTTTTTCGCGCATCAAATCAAATTTAATCCCAAAACAAGCAATAACGAGTGGTGAATTAACCATCTATCTATATGATACCCGTCCCAATCAGCGCCTGTGAAAGCTATGAGAATCAGGGCTTCATAACGAAACTCAATTCTTGACGAACACTCCCCCTTGATATACCTGAGAATTCTGTTGACAGGTTTAAAATGACTCTACGTTAAGGGTCATACATATGTTGACTTGAAAAGATGTTTTTGGGTTAGTTAAGGTTAGATATTGTCTAAATCCACATATTATTCTCTCTTGAACAAAACTGAGCCAACCAACTATGATCTCTTGAATATCTTTCCACGTGTGCTTTCAGACCTTTTTTTTTCTTTTCCTTTTTTTATCTCCTCGATTGGTTGGTCAAAGTATTTTAGACACAATTTACAAAGAATGTGGGACATGTTACTTCCACCATGACGAACATTGAATCCTGAACCATTGGATTTTTCACACGTTATTAAACATGAGGAAACTTGGCTTTACAATCTACCGTGAAATCTATCAGCAATTCAACGTACGTGTACAGGTTTTCGTTTACAAATAACAAGCTGGAGTATTTTTTTTCTTCACATCAAGTAGAAGAAAAAATACTGATTAAAAAAAAAGCAGAAGAAAAAATAATTCTCTTCCAACCTGATAGAAACCCTCAATATTTTATGAAACTCGAATAAAAAAGACAAATTTGAACATATGTGGAGGATGATCTGCTTGACTCTTGATGACTGAGACCAAACCCGAGTTAACTCGATATTAGTCGTCTTTCCAGGACTCAACTAACTCGGCCAAAGCAACACGAGACGACCCTCTGTCACCCCTAGCTGCCTTAGCACAGTCTCTCATTGCCCTAACGCGTTCTCTCACCCCTTCCCCACTCACCGAGTCCATCAACTCTCTCACGCGCTTCTCCAACTCGTCCGAGCTCACAAACCTGCTTTCGGACTGTTCCAACGCCAGAGCCACCTTCATTTCCTCCACCAAAAGAACTCTATTAAACCTCTGCTCCGCGTCCAGTGGCCATGCCACCATGGGCACCCCGGCGCTCACCGCTTCTAGTATCGAGTTCCACCCGCAGTGAGTCACAAACCCACCCACTGAGTCATGACTCAGCACGGTTACTTGTGGTGCCCAATTCTTAACCACCAATCCCCTGCCTCTAGTTCTATCTAAAAGCACACTACAATTCAACAGGAGATCCCAATTCACAACGACCCAAAAAATAATGCCTAGGTAGTTTAAAGCACTGAAAGCATCAATCACATTATTGAAATAAAATAAGACCAAATAATGAACAACAATTAAGCAAATGCAATTTTCTAATCCTTGGAGTTAATGGTTGTGGACCAGGGAACATATACGGTGGTTCTTTTTGAATCCACTTCAAGTGAATGGCGGTGGAGTATTCATCCGAAAAGATATCGATCATGAATCGTTTTTGTTTGGTTTAAAATTTTTTTCTCGCACTGACTCAAGCAGGGGATTTGTCGAAAAGACTATCAGTTGATTCTCCGAGAGTAAGAAGGCACTCCCTCACAGCCTATCATGAATTCCGTTCTTCCCTCCTACTTCTCATCCATTAACAATAGCAGTTGTCCTTCAAAGAGGCAAAGAGGCTATTCAAAAAGGGGATTGGTGCAAAGACCTTCGGTCCTTTCCTAATCGCCTATTGCAGCCTTCAATTTGAAATAAGAAATCCCAAAAATTACATCACCAAGAATTCAAAAACAAGAAATTACCTTAATCCTTCAGTCAATAAATGATTATTAGCGTCGATAATATTCACAGGAAAAGCGAACGTCGCTGGAGCTGTCTCACCAAAATTAGGGCTTGGCTTGGGGTTTTGAGAGAGGGGTGAGATAGAGATACAATTGCCAGAAATAGAGAGTACTCAGGTGGATTTCATTTGTCGCCGGAGGCCGGAACGTGCTGGTATATGCTCGTCGACAATGGGAGTTTTTGTGTGAGCGTGAGGGATTAGCGTTGAGGGCGTGAGAGAGAACAGAGAACTTTAGAGAGAGAGAGAGAGAGAGAGAGAGAGGGAGAGGGGGGAGAACACGTGAGTTGAATGGAAGAAGAGAGAGAATGTGCCTTTTCATTTTTTAATCAAAGCCGTCCATTTTAATGGCTAGGATTTAGTGTCTGTATATATAAATATATATATATATATATATATATATATATGCCTCTGTCATTCTCTGAGTCTCTTCCTTTTCACGTATGGCCCTGCCTCTCCCTTTGGCAGCACCCACTAATTCGGAACTTTATTTGAAAGCCATATTTTGACCCATACGTTTTCGCGATGTCGCTAATAACCAACGAATGGCAAGCACTTTTCCTTGTAGGGGAGGGGCGGTTCCGGGGACATTTAAAAAACCCCCCAAGTTTCGGATCACATTTTGATGATCTGAGCTGCTCAATGTAATCAAAACATGATTTTATGAGTACCCTATGGGAAATCAGCAAAAAAATGACAGGGAATGGCTTCATTCAAATAGTTTTTTATTCAACTTTATTGAACGGTTCAATAAAAAACTGCTCAAATCAAACCTTTTCCGGTTAGTTTTTTTGTCAGTTTCTAAAGGGCACCCTTAAAATCACGTTCTGAACATATTGAGCGGCTCGGATCATTAAAATTTAATCGAAAACTATGAAATTAAGATTTGGAGGATTTTTTTTAAATTTTTTTTAAGTGCCCCCGAAACCGCACTGCATTAAAATTTAATCGAAAACTATGAAATTAAGATTTGGAGGATTTTTTTTAAATTTTTTTTAAGTGCCCCCGAAACCGCACTGCATATTATATATATATATATATATATATATATATATATATATATATATGGGGTTATTCTCCAAGACTACTGGTTTGAAAACTTACCATTCATCATAGACATGAACACTCTTTGGCTCAACAATGTGTTTTTTTTTTTTTTTTTTCGGTAACTGTACGTTTCATTGAACTCCCAAACAAAGAATACAAACACATCCACAAAGGAAATCCTAAACTACTAGGTCATGCAAGATCAAAAGCAGAATCAAAAAACGACTTTTTGAAAGTCCATTCTATGTACAGCAATTACAACCCCGAGGGGATTCAAGGATCCCATAAGGGCTTGCTTGGATGGAGTCAAAAGAGGAGAAAACATTGGAGGGGGTAAATGGGGTGGGCTCGAAGGTGTTTCGACTGCTTGGACAGCCAATTCGTTCCCCTCTTTTCTTTTCCTCCATTCTTCATTTTCACCCAGAGGAGGGTTTTAGCCATATAACTTTTGGGCACCTCTTGGGTTGCCCAATTTTTATCCGGCTGTAGAGGTTGAAATTTGGACGAAATCACCCCTGCTTATCCCCTTTCCCTAACCCGAACACTCCTTATTTAGTTTTAGGGTTCTTTTAGGGTGCTCATTGAAAAGTCTTAGAGTCAAAAATCCATTATGATCATTTAAGATAAAATGATCAGAAAGTAAGATTTTCGCACTAATTTGAACAGATTGAAAATCGGAACACTTAATTTTTTAACTATATTTTTAATATATAAATGGTGTAAAAAAATAAGTGGCCCAATTTTCAATCCGTTTGAACCGGTGCGAAGATCTTATTTTTTTTGATCATTTTATCTTAAATGGTCATAATGAATTTTTGGCTCTAAGGTCTTTCAACGAGAACCCGAAGATACCTTATTTAGTTTCAGGGCTCTCTTAGGGTGCTCATTGAAAAGCCTTAAAACCAAAAATCCATTATGATCATCTAAGATAAAATGATCAGAAAAATAAGATCTCCGCAACGGTTCAAACGGATTGAAAAGTGGAACACTTATTTTTTTACACCATTTATATATTAAAAATTATAGTTAAAAAACGTTTTTTAATATAAATTTTTTAGAATAGACATTTTTTAATTAATTAATTTTTTTATACTTCCAATTGTCCAAAATTGATTAAATTTATTGATTTCGAAATTTATATACTTATTTTAATACATAATCAAATTTAACACTGCACATGGACAAAATAGTCATTTGACAGTTTTTTCCATCATTCACCCCTTCTTATCCCCTTATTCTATAAACCATCCAAACAAAGTCAAAATTTATCCCTCTTTTTAATACCCCATCCAAACCACATAATATTTTATCCTCCCTCCATAAACATCAAATCGATGTGGTCCAACCCATCAAAATTAATACCCCCTATTATCTTATCCCTCCTTCATATTTTTTTACCCCCGATTTTTTACCCGCATCCAAGTGGGCCGTAAGGAATTTCCACTGCTGGCATAGATTTTGGTAGGAAGAGAGCAAGAATTCAGAGATCTCTGTTTAATGTTATTACTACTCCCTCCATCCCTTTTTAAATGTCCTGCTTCGTAATTCCAACTTATTAAAAAGATATCATCATTATGCCTTTCACCTCAACTTTTTCCTCCACTTTCCCTACTTACCCATCATCATTACACTTTTACTCACTTACTTTTCAAAATAGAAGATGATACTGATACATTGAGGAGAGATTTTGTAATTTATTCCTTTTTTTCTTCACTTTTTATACTTTTTGAGAAAATCTTTGAAGGACCTATCGTTCTTTTTAGAAATTGGTCCACCAAAAGTAAATTTAGTTCTCTAAAAATAGAGAATCAAAAGTAAATCTATAATACAATTCACGACGGTGTGGTAGTCCATACATTTTTTCTACATAAATCTTGACCGTTTAATTTAACACACATTTTTCTGCATAAATCTCTATCATTCATTCATTTCCTTTCTTATCATTCATTCATTTCCTTTCTTAGACCCCAGCAATTAATTGAAATGGCAAAGCAAACGGGATTTTGGAAAGCAATATATATGGGAACGGCAAACCAATTCATATTCCTTATGGGTATTGAATCACTAAAGCAATATATATGGAAATTGGGTATTGAAATGGCAAGACAAAGCAATATAATTATATTCTTTCTACATGTGTGCATTACGTGTTTGATCATACACATAATTTACGCTGGCTGTCATTCCCTATTCACTAGAAATTTTTTAACATTTTCGGTAAGATTGGCGTTGAATGCTAAATGAATATTTGTTTTCGTTGTTTGTTTCATATTCTCTCTCTCTCTCTCTCTCTCTCTCTCAAAATGTTTTTTTTTCAAGTTCTCATTCCCGTCTCCCTGACTCTTGCCCTCTCTCCAGTTCTCTCTCTACAGGTATGGCTATTTTGTTCTCTCTTTTTTTTTTGAAATGGCTGTGAATTGAAAAATTAGTTCTTTGTTCTCTATCCACGTGAATTCTCTCTTCTTTTTTCCGGTTCTCTTTGTTCGCCCTATGAAGTTTATAAGATAGCATTAAGTGAGATATCATCATATGCATATGTGTGATAAGTTTTCGGGTGAGTATATGTGTTAAGTTTTCAGGTGGAGTATTTATTTCTTGATGAGGAGGGGATTTCCTTATGGAGAAAACTGCATGTCATGTGCAACCAATATTCACGCTTAACGGAGCGACGGCTGTCATGTGTAACGAATAATCGAAAAAAAGTTGAAGTATTGCTCTTCTGGATTCTAAGATATATAACAGTTTCCTAAAATTAAAGCAACCATTATTCTCATTGAAAAGAGTTGGAGTATGGCTCTCTGGGTTCTAAGGTAATAGTTTCCTAAAAGCAACCAATATTCTCATTTTCTTGGAGTTAAGTAGTCACCTGGCGTCACAAATTCAAAAAAAATTCACTTATGTAGTTAGGTGGATACAGTTCATTTATACGGAAAGCTAGATGACTTCGAGTCTATCATTGTTTTACTACTACTGACACGTTGTGGGAAAATAAAAACTGTTGGTTTATTAACTGTTATATTTTTGTCTGTAAGTTTAATTTGATATATTTTCTAGAAAATGCGTTCATTACTTTTTTTGTTTACTAATCTTTGAAAATCTGATAGGCAGCAGATAAAAATTTTTCTACCATATTTTATTTTCCAGCAACGGTTTTCCATTTCATGGTTCTTAGATTTCAATATGTTTCTTAGCATGCATATCTCCCCTAAATATTGGCAAAAATGTGGTTTTCATATTTTAATGGTATTCTACATCAAGTTTATTGGTACTCTACAAGTATCTCATTTTTAATTAGTCTGATTTTTCTTTTTATTCTACATCAAGTTGATTTTTCTTTTTGTTTCATTTTTAATTAGGCATATATATATATATATATATATATATATATATACACACACACACACACACACACCCCTCTGCCATTCTATGAGTCTCTTCCTTTTTACGTATGGCCTTGCCTCTCCCTTTGGCAGTACCCACTAATTCGGAACTTTATTTGAAAGCCATATTTCAACCCATACGTTTTCGCGATGTCGCTAATAACCAACGAATGGCAAGCACTTTTCCTTGTAGGGGAGGGACGGTTCCGGGGACACTTAAAAAACCCCCCAAGTTCCGGATCAAATTTTGATGATCTGAGCCGCTCAATGTAATCAAAACGTGATTTTAAGGGTACCCTATGAGATATCAGCAAAAAAATGACCGGGAATGGCTTCATTCAAACAATTTTTTATTGAACTTTATTGAACGGTTCAATAAAAAACTGATCAAATCAAGCCTTTCCCGGTTAGTTTTTTTGCCAGTTTCTAATGAGCACCCTTAAAATCATGTTCTGAACATATTGAGCGGCTCAGATTATCAAAATTTAATCGGAAACTATGAAATTAAGATTTGGAGGATTTTTTTAAAAAAATTTTAAGTGTCCCCGGAAAAGCACCACATATTATATATATATATATATATATATATATATATATATATATATATATATATATATATATATGGGGTTATTCTCCAAGACTGCTAGTTTGAAAACTGACCATTCATCATAGACATGAACACTCTTTGGCTCAACAATGTGTTTTTTTTTTTTTTCCGGTAATGTACGTTTCATTGAACTCCCAAACAAAGAATATAAACACATCCACAAAGGAAATCCTTAACTATTAGGTCATGCAGAATCAAAAAATGACTTTTTGAAAGTCCTATATATCTATGTACAGCAATTACAACAGAGGGGATTCAAGGATCCCATAAGGAATATTCCACCGCTGGCATAGATTTTGGCAGGAAGAGAGCAAGAATTCTGAGATCTCTGTTTAATGTTATTACTATAAGATAAGATATTAAATTCAACTGATCACTAGCCACTTACGACTGGTAGCTCTTAGGCAAGGAAGCCATTAGTTCAAATGTTCTTTTTCACCAACCAAGCTAGATTGTGACCATGTGAGTCAACTCAACTCTGCTTCCATGACTCTACTAACTTAGCCAGCGCAACTCGGGATGACCCGCCTTCACTCATGGCTTCCCTTGTGCCCTCACTCGCTGCCTTGACTCGGTCCCTAACTGCCTTTCCTTCCTCCGAATCCATCAACTCAGTAACTCGCTTCTCCACCTCCTCTGCCGTCACAAACCCGCTTTCCGACTCGTTCATCCACAAGGCCAGCTTCATTTCCTTCACCAACAGCACCCTATTCAGCCTCTGCTCCGCGTATAGCGGCCACGCCACCATCGGAACCCCAGCGCACACGGCTTCCAACGCCGAGTTCCACCCGCAGTGAGTCACGAACCCACCCACCGAATCGTGCTGCAGCACCGCCACCTGCGGGGCCCACGACTGGACCACCATCCCCCTCTCCTTCGTCCGGTCCAAGAAACCGTCCGGGAGCAACGAATCCAAATCTGGGTCGGGCAATGCCAAAAGCACCGGGGTTTGGGTGGGTGGAGCCCGCACCACCCACAAAAACCTCTGCCCACTCCTCTCCAACCCGATTGCAATCTCCTTCAATTGCTCCCCTGTGAACAAACCCAAGCTTCCAAAACACAGAAACACAACGCTTCGACTCGGTTGCGTATCCAGCCACGCCAAACACTCCTCCACGTCACCACCGCCACCACCACGGTCCTCACCGGAGGCAATTAACGGCCCTATACAAAAGACCGGCGGGGTAACACCGGTAGGAACACACAATCCATCCGAGATTGCTTTAAGAGCTCTCGGCTCCAGTGCTTCGAACGTGTTCACAATAATCCCATCGGATTTGGGCATGTGGTTGAAGAAATCAATCAAGCATTCGTATTCTGTGGAGTTTCTTTCGAGCATCGGACTCGGCATATCGGCTGCTGGAATCGGGGGTAAATTCGGAAAATAAAGATCCGTGTTTAAGTCTTTGAAGCTTTGGTTAATGTTTTGATGAATGGTGGGTAAGTAAAAGAAGCAATCGAGGCAACCGGCCCCGGAAGTGAAGAAGTAGTAGGTGGGGATGTTGAGTTCTGAGCCAAGTGGTAGAGCGGGGGTGCAGAACAGGTCGATGATGAATGCAGCGATGGTGGTGGTGGTGGAGAGGGAGAGGAGGGAGCGGCGGACGTGGGCGGTGTTGAGGCGGAGGAGCTCGAAGGTGATGGCTTCCGTGGAGGGGAAGGAGGCGGGGTCGAGAGGGATGACGGGGAGGTCGCGGAAGGTGATGGAGGGAGTGGTGGAGGAGACGCGGCGGAGGTAAGGGGCGGTGGAGCCAGTGTTGAAGGAAGTAGTGGTGGTGAGGATGGTGATGGAGAAGGAAGGGTGGCGGGTGAGGATGAGCTTGCCTAGTTCTACCATGGAGATGAGGTGGCCGATGCCTGGAGATGGGTACAGGACTACGGTGGCTGCCATTGACATTGACTGAGAGTTGTAGCAGAGGGTTCTAAAATAAACTTGGCGTTCGCCCAGTGAATTACTCCCTCCATCCCGATTTGTTTGTCCCCTTTTTAATTTTTTGAGAGAGTTTGATCTCCCAAAGAATTGGTTATAATTTTCAATTCGTAATGTTTTTAATATACAATATGGATCTTGTTTGATAGATCTCAATTAGTTTTATTATACAAAATTTTTAAAATAAAAAAAAATATTATAAAATGTAAGATATAAGTATATTTTTGAAAGACACGTATTTCGATAATTAGACAAACAAACTGGGACGGAGGGAATACTTCAGGTAGTATTAGTAATTTCACCGTCGACTAGCATCGGGGTCCGATGGAAGTCGGAACAAAGTTTTCTTTGAACACGCCCAATACAAGAATTAGTTATCAAAATACGTACTTGCCATCTTTTTTTCAAACTTTAATTCAAGGTTCAAACATCAAGAATCATTTTTATTTCAATAAATTGACGCATTAAGTATCTTAAAATTATTAGCAAATCCGAACCATTAAAAACACAATCTGACGACTGAGACGCGCGGTCCGCCCAAATCGCTCCGTCCGGAATCTCTTACCTGATCCGGATTGATAAGATAAATATACAAAAGTTCTTTCTTTATTTATCTCTTCATCTGACCGATGACAATTATTCTTTCCGCATTGAATCTGGCTTGTCTTCGATTCAGGTTCAAACTATCGGTTCAAGTGATCGCAATCATCAGTTAGCGTTTTTAATAATTCAAACTTGTTTTGAATCTTTTATCAATAATAATTTATTCTTACTGATAAAAGATTCAAATCATTAATTATTAATATAAATGGTCGAGATTGGACCGTAAACACTTATCTGCAGGCAACTGCAGATAAGGTAAGACAAATGATATTGTCGGGCAAATTTTCCACAAAATTTGACAAAGTTGGGGAGACTTGAAAGCACACCAAGTTTGTCCCCAAAAAAAAAAATTAAAGAAAGCACAGCACGGAAATTTCTGAAGAAGTAATCAATCAATAGTACTCCATAATGCGATAAATTTTTCAGCGCCCGGTTGGTATATTTTGCATGGTAATTGTTCGGTACATTTGGATCGTACAATAGATTTTTAGACAGTTCGGATTGAAACCCTCTCCTTTCATTCCACTAGTTTCTTTCTTTTTTTTTCTTTCGAAATCCGAGCTGTCCAAAAACGCAATAGACGGCTCTAATGTGCCGAACGGACACCACGTAAAAACCCACCCGGCGCGGAAAAATTTACCCTCATAAAGCAGCTACAAAATTCGTTATAGGCCCACAGCAAAGACTGCAAGCACAAGCTAACAGTCAACAATAAGAAATGATGCTGCCTATACTTCTCCTCTCTACTCTCAGGCCTCAGCAAGCTGCATATACTCCTTCTTTTTCTTTCATAAAAATTAGGTAACTTTCATTATCACTTCCTAGTCTTATGGAGCCAGTTTATACGGAGTTTTACAGAAAATCAAATTCCGCTAGTCGACAGTAACAACATATAAGTTGGCGTGTTCGTACGCTGATTTAACCAACCTCAGTTACGGAAAATCAAATACAGAACATAAAACAAGTACTGATTCAAACTACCTCAGATACAGAAAATCAAAATACAGAACATAAAACAAGTAAAACGTCATGCAAACATGCATGCTGGGGTGAAATCAGAACCATTTAGACGTCTAATTTCCCAAACCATTTGTGCTTTCTTGCTTTGCCGACGAACCCAAACCATTTACTGCTTCTCCAAGTTTTTTTTTTGATCCGCGCTTCTCCACGTTAAAAGACCAAAATTATGCAAGCAGAGGGTAGTATTTCAAAACCTTAGTCTTATTCAAATATCATAACAATACATCTACCACAGGGGCCACAAAAATATAACTGCGTTGTCGATTCTGTTCTGTTTGTCTCAGCCTCGAGTCCATGACTCTACCAATTTGGACAACGCAAGTTGAGACGACCCGCCCTCGCTCATGGCTGCCTCTGCAGCGGCTTTCATTTTCAAGACTTGCATCCTCACCGATTTCCCTTCTTGCGAGTCCATCAGCTCGCTAACTCGCTTCTCCACCTCGTCCGCTCTCACAAACCCGTCTTTTGAATCCTTGATCGGCAGAGCCAGATTCATTTCATCCACCATAACCACCCTATTAAACCTCTGCTCCGCGTAGAGCGGCCAGGCCACCATCGGCACCCCCGCGCACAGTGCTTCCAACACCGAGTTCCACCCGCAGTGAGTCACGAACCCACCCACCGAGGCGTGATTCAGCACGGCCACCTGGGGAGCCCATAACTTCACCACAAGCCCCCTCGCTTTCGTCCGGTCCAAGAAACCTTTCGGGAGTAAAGCGTCCAAGTCGGGCTCAGGTGGTGAGAATCGTTTGCTTTGGTCCTCCGATGGCGGGCTTCTAACCACCCACAAGAACCTCTGCCTACTTCTCTCCAATCCAACAGCAATTTCCGTCAATTGCGCTGCTGAAAACAACCCCATACTGCCAAAACAGAGAAACACAACACTTCGACTCGGTTGCAAGTCCAGCCACGTTAGACACTCATTCGAGCTGCCATCATCGCTGCCAGCCTGATTATTGGCTGCAACCAGTGGTCCAATACAATAAAGTGGCGGGGTAAGTTCCTCGTCCGGCACACAGAGACCGGCCGATATTGCTTTGATGGCTCTTGGCTCGAGCGATTCAAACGTGTTGACAATGATCCCAGCTGATTTCGGCATGTGGGTTGACGAATTCAAGATGCCCTCATAGGCCTTATCATTCCGGTCGAGCAATGGCTTCGGCATGTCAGCGGATGGCATCGATGGCACACCGGGAATGTCTAGATTAGTGTCGAGATCTTTAAAACTCTTGGTAAAGGTCCGATGCATAACGGGGGCGTAAAGGAAAGCAGCAAGACCACAAGCAGCGGAAGTGAAAAAGAAGTAGGCAGGGAGGTTAAAATCTGCAGCAACGGAGAGACCTGGATAGCAGAAGAAGTCCATGATAAGGGCACGGACCGTGCTAGTCTTGGAGATGGATGTGATGGCTTGGTTGACGTTAGGGTTATTGAGGCGGAGGAGTTCGAAGACTAGGGTTTCGTGGTGGGGAGAGTTGTTGGGAGGGAGAGAGACGGCGGGGAGGTGGTGGAAGTTGATGGAACTGGTGGTTGCGGAGACATGGTTGATGTAAGGAGCAGTGGAGCCAGCATTGTATGGTGGGGGAGTGACGAGGATCATGATGGAGAGATTAGGAGAGTGGGTGAGTATAAGCTTTCCAAGCTCTACCATGGATATAAGGTGGCCGATGGCTGGAGATGGGTATAGAATTACAGCATCCTCCATGACTACTGTCTGTAGAAAGAGAGATACAGAGACAAGGCCACGGATACTCGGTTACTTGCAATGACTGTTTGGAGAGAGAGAGAAGTGTATGCTCAGAAATTATATTGAGATGATAGAATAGCTTCATCTAATTTGCATATAAATACATGTAATAATTGTACTCTTGTAGAAGATTCTAACCAATTCCATCACTGGTCAACTCATAGAAAAAAACAAGCAAATGGGAACATCAAATGGGAGTTGAAACATACTACGTACCTTAGTCAGCTTGATGGCCAACCGATGAACTTGCTGAAAAAAGAATGTTTGAGAAGCATTATTGCAGTCTACATACAAGATCCTAAAAGAACCAATTCGACTCGGTTGAGAGTCAAGCCACCTCAAACACTTGTGTTTGTGATCCTCACTGCTCTTCGCAACTGTCGGCCCGATACAATAATTCGATGGAGTTGGCAAACTCGGATTGCATAGCCCGTCGGATATGGCTTTTGACGGCTCTTGGTTCGAATGCACAGCAGGTGTTACCACGTGTTTGTTAAGATTTCGGTATGTTTATTGCGGTGCTAAAGAAGCTCTAGACTTATAAGCAATTCCCTGATCAAAGAAAGGCAAAGCCAAAAGTAGGGATTGGTGGAACTCCTGGAAACGCAATAGACGTGTTTGAAACTTCGATTTTTTCTATGATAATTTGATGAGTTTTTGGAAGCGATAGGATTGAAGAGAGGCCACAAGCGCCAAAGGT
This sequence comes from Rhododendron mucronatum var. ripense, assembly GCA_019656295.1. Classification (NCBI taxonomy): domain Eukaryota; kingdom Viridiplantae; phylum Streptophyta; class Magnoliopsida; order Ericales; family Ericaceae; genus Rhododendron; species Rhododendron mucronatum. The sequence continues at coordinate 2,885,571 of BPLT01000050.1, read as the reverse complement.
GCAGAAGAAGTTAGTGGGTATGTCTAGAGAGGACTTCAAAAGCACTGGAATTGCAAAACAATTCAATTATAGAAGCTTTGAGTCTTGATTTTTGGGAGATCATTGTTTGAAGGGCGTGGTGGAGATTAGGGTTGTAAAGGCAAGGAAGTTAATGAGTATCCGATTAACATGATTTTGACGTGGTTAAAGTTTTCAGCGAGCTCTACGACATGAACGATTTCTATAATTAAAATAAACTCGATACAAGTCGACAATCGGCCGACTGCATGATGCAGTCCGCATAATGCTGACAAGCCAGAGATTCATAGAGAACCAAGAGTGAGTTGAGTCAAGCTCCGGTGTGAGAAGCACATACCGCGAGAGTTTCTTGTAAATTGTTTTTTGGTTTGATTTTTTTTTTTTTTTTGATCCATGTTTTTTGGTTTGATTAAATAGTGGAAAATTTTCTCTTTGGAAATTCATGTGTGTGAGTGTGTTTAGTTTCATCCTCAAGTAAAGCACAACATTCCAAACTGAACACCTAATGAAACCAGCTGAATTGAGCCAGACAAAAGCAACTGAGCCAAACGGTTCTATTTAAAATTAGTCGGTTGCAGTTAGTGAAAATGTAAAACCGATCATATCGATTCAATTTCAAAAGTGACCAAAAATCGACCAAATTGAACCGATATCATCCCTAGCCTCAACAACCATGAATTTGGATTTCAGAGATAAAAACCAAGCTACAGACAATAATATTGTAACAATATCTGTAACTTGAGCGCCAAAGTCCCAATATTTATTTGTTTACTTAACAACTTTTCTCTAACGAACTGGTAATCCACTCCACACGTTTACTTTTGCCACAAAATATGGGAGTTGAGGCAAGGGCAATTGCAGACTGATTATCACACCAGAGACGATGAGGAAAAACAGGTGTAAGTCCCAAATCAAGGAACAATTGATGGACCCAAGTAATGTCTATTAGAATATGAGTAAAAGTTCTGTTCTCAGTTGTTTCAGTGGAAGATCGAGCCACTATATACTGCTTTTTCGCACAGCATGAAATCAAATTTAATCTCAAAACAAACAATAACGAGTGGTGAATTAACCGTCTATCTATATGATCCCCGTCCCAATCAGCGCTTGTGAACGCTGTGAGAACCAGAGCTTCATGAACGAAACTCAATTCTTGACAAACACTCCCCCTTGATATACCTGAGAATCCTGTTCACAGGTTTAAAATGACTCTAGGTTTAGGGTCATGCATATGTTGACATGAAAAGATATTTTTGGGTTAGTTAATTTTAGATATTGTCTAAATCCACACATGATTCTTCCTTGAATAAAACTGAGCCAACCAACTATGATCTCTTGAATATCTCCCACGTGTGCTTTCATACCCTTTTTTTTAATTTTATCTCCTTGACTGGTTGGTCAAAGTATTTTCGACACAATTTACAAACAATGCAGGACATGTTACTTCCACCATGACGAACATTGAATCCTGAACCACTGGATTTTAACATGTTATTGAACTGAGGAATTATCCAATTGGTTTGCAAGAACCACTTGGCTTTACAATCTACCGTGTAATCTATTAGCAAATCAACATACGTGTACTGATTTTCGTTTACAAATAACAAGCTGGAGTATTTTTTCTACATATCAAGTAGAAGAAAAAATACTAACAAAAAAAAAAATAGAAGAAAAATAATTCTCTTCCAACCTGATAGAAACCCTCAATATTTTATGAAACTCGAATAGAAAAGACAAATTTGAACATTTATGGAGGATGATCTGCTTGAATCTTGATGACTGAGACCAAACCCGAGTTAACTCGATATCAGCCGTCTTTCCAGGACTCAACTAACTCGGCCAAAGCAACATGAGACGACCCTCCGTCACCCCTAGCTGCCTTAGCACAGTCTCGCATTGCCCTAATGCGTTCTCTCACCCCTACCCCGCTCACCGAGTCCATCAACTCTCTCACACGCTTCTCCAACTCGTCGGAGCTCACAAACCCGCTTTTGGACTCTTCCAACGCCAGAGCCACCTTCATTTCCTCCACCAAAAGAACTCTATTAAACCTCTGCTCCGCATACAGCGGCCACGCCACCATTGGCACCCCGGCGCTCACCGCTTCTAGTATCGAGTTCCACCCGCAGTGAGTCACGAACCCACCCACTGAATCATGACTCAGCACGGCTACTTGTGGTGCCCATTTCTTAACCACCAATCCCCTGCCTCTAGTTCTATCTAAAAACCCATTAGGCAACAACACATCCAAATCTGGCTCTGCTAAAATGCTCTTGGTTTCGCCATCTGCGGGTGGAATACGCACTACCCATAAAAACCTGTGGCCGCTTTTTTCTAACCCAATTGCCATTTCCGTCAATTGCTCTGCTTTGAACGACCCCATACTGCCAAAACAGAGAAACACAACACTTCGACTCGGTTGCGAGTCGAGCCATCTCAAACACTCATGCTCGTGATCCTCGTCGCTGTTCGCAACTATTGGTCCGATACAATAAACCGACGGAGTTGGCAAATTCGGAGTGCAGAGCCCATCGGATATCGCTTTGACGGCTCTTGGCTCGAATGCGTGACAAGTATTTGTCAAGATTCCTGCTGATTTTACCATGTTGATTGCGGTGCGAAAGAAACTCTTATAAGCAATTCCCTCAGTATCAAGGATAGGCCCAGGCAAATCAGGAGTAGGGATTGGTGGAACTCCCGGGAATTCAATAGGCGTGTTTGGGTCTTTGTTTTTTTCTAAGAGAATTTGATGAGTATTTGGAAGTGATAGGAGTGCAGAGAGGCTACTAGCGCTAGAGGTGCAGAAGTAGTAAGTGGGTATGTCAAGGCTAGTGAAGACTTCAAAACTGGAATTGCAAAACAAGTCAATTATAGAAGCCTTGGGTCTTGATTTTTGGGAGATCATTGTTTGAAGGGCGTGGTCGAGATTCGAGTTGTAAAGCCGAGGAAGTTCGAAGGTGAGTGCAGCGATGTCGTCCGAGGAGGTGGTGGAAGGAGGAGAGATGGTGGAGAGGTGGTGGAAGTGGACGGAAGGAGTGGCCACGGTGACGCGCTTGATGTAAGAGGAAGTGGAGCCGGTGTCGAACGGTGCGGTGGTGATGAGGATTATGATGGAGAATGAAGGATTGTGGGTTAGTATGAGCTTTCCTAGCTCCACCATTGGAACTAGGTGGCCCATTCCTGGAGATGGGTATAGTATAATGGTGTCCTCCATTGAGAGAAAGAGAGAGAGAGAGTAGCTTTTAAGTTTGCAGTGCTATGGTTTTGCGATGTTGCTCCAAGTATATGTAAAAGGGATGCTAGATGCAAAGAATTTTTATCGGATATATCGGTCCTAAATAGTGCATTCTTGATACAAAGCACTTTTGATATGTATAAGGTGTGCATAGACTAGATGAGAGAAGGAAAAGCCTGATTGATGCATGTGCACTAGTGCAACCGTGCAAGTGAAATTATACAATAGTCAAGAAGTACTGTTATGTGGTGCTCTGAACCATTTTACATTCATATTTTTTTATGAGGTTTACCATTAAGTATATGGATCCCGCAAGAATATATGATTATAAAATGATCCGGAGTTCTACTTAGCGGTACTCCTGAACTATTGAATAATTATTAAAAGGGTCCGATTGGATGGCGTATGTGTTTTGGGTGTATTATTTATAAAGGGGTGATAAGATAGTAAGGGGTATTAGTTAAGAAGGGAAGACCCACATTGATGTGATATTTATAGATGGTGTATTAAAAAGTAAATGATTTGGATGATGTATTAGAGAATGGGGATAAAATAATACTTGGTTTGGATGGAGGATAAATTGGATGTATAAGGGGATGTATGATATAAAAAGCTAGCAAATGACTATTTTGCCCTTACGCAGTATTAAAATATATTATTACAAAATCTAATAAAATTAAGGCTTAATTGCAAGAACACCCCCTAAACTATCACTTTTTGGCAACTTCACCCCCTTAAGTTTAAATTCGAGCAACTTCACCCCCCAAACTACCAAATTCGAGCAACTCCACCCCCTCCCCTATTTTCCGTTAAAAAAATGGATGGAGGCCAACAAAATTACGTTGGTACCCTTTTTAAAAAAAATTACGTCGACCGGCGGTCGTCCGCGTGGTCGACCAGGAGGTTGTCAGCGTGGTCGACCAGGCGGTCGTCCGGGTGGTCGTCCGGTTCCCTCTGGTTGACACACACTTCTCTGGTTTGTCAGCCGGTTCGTCAACCTACAACTCAAAAATTCATCTAAATAAATCCGTTAAAGCATGTATTGAGCTCAATAAGTCTATGTTAATATTAATCATTGAATCTAAGAGACTTTATGCTATTTTTCAAGGTCGAGAAAATATTTAGTCCGTGAAAAGACTTTTCGATAATTGGCTTTCGTGATGGTGTAGTTCGAAATTTTTACTCAAACGAGATATATTCTTTCATATATAATCTCAGTTTTTTGAGAATAAGATCTATTCTTCAAGTTACGATCTCATTTTTTAAATTACTGAGATTAAAAAATCTTTCCATCTCAGTTTTTTCGTATAACTGAGATGAAAACTATAGTCTATAACATTTTATTACGCTTTTACAAAAAGTGAGATCTTTTTAGTTTTTGTACCGTGATCTTTATATCATTTTGTAGTAGTGTGAAAAATTATATGCATTACTATTTATTATTTTGATGATTATATTGATGAAGTTTTTATTATTTGGCATAAGAAAATCTTTTATCGCAAAATCCTTTTTCGGACTAATTTTTCTTTGCCTTGACATATTGCATAAAGTCTCTTGAATTCAATGATTAATATTTACAAAGACTTAGTGAACTCAATACATGCTTTAACGAATTTATTGAGGTGAAGTTTTGACAAGCCGGCTGTCTAAACAGAGAGCAATGTCAACCAGAACCAACCGGCTAAGAGACAGGACAACCAGCCGGTCGACCACCCGGTTGACCACTTTGTCAACCGGACATTTTTGTAAGGGCATTTTTGTACATTGATTTACTTTTCCATCCAATTTTGAAATTTTCCATCCAAATTCATAACAGAATTGGACGGAAAATGGGGGAGGGGGTGAAATTGCTCGAATTTGGTAGTTTGGGGGGTGAAGTTGCTCGAATTTAAACTTAAGGGGGTGAAGTTGCCAAAAAGTGATAGTTTAGGGGGTGTTCTTGCAATTAAGCCTAAAATTAATTACTTTACCACAATTAATCAATAATAATTTAGTTTACTAACAATTTAATTATTTTAATAATTTAAAAAACCCACCCACGGTTTTCAACCTCTCAATTACACGGTTTTACAAAACCCACCCACCCACACCTACCTCTCTCTCTCTCTCTCTCTCTCTCTCTCTCTCTCTTCTGTTCACAAAACCCCCCCACCTCTGTTCCAGACCCCTCTCTCTCTCTCTACAAAACCCACCCACGTTCCAGTCGACGATGGCAACTTGAAGACGGTGGATGGTCAAATCCAACGGTGACGTTCGGTACTTCTCTCTCTCTCTCTCTCTCTCTCTCTCTATCTCTCTCTCTCTCTCTCTCCTGTAAATGACAACTCCGGCCATTATTTTTCTTCTTTATTTTCCATTTTTTCCATTCTGTGTGCATGTGCAAAGAGGTGATGAAGAAGGGGGATTAGGGAGGGCAGAAATGGCAAGATTTCACCTGTATTGCCCCGGATTAGTTATGGCTACCTCCGGAGGTGGCTATAAATTAATATCATGAGGCCTGTGTTAATGAAGAAGGGGAGAAACGAATACAGGAGCAAAAAATGATACCAAATGGTGGAGCAACTGTCCAATCAAGAACCAATACACCCGATGGATACAGCATTCAATCGGGCCCTAAAGTTGCAAAGGTTAGGGGACAATGATCGGTAACCATTTGTCCTTGAAAACACTAGGTGGAGATGGCATGAGAAGTAGGACCCGTTGCCGATGAAGTTGGTGCAGCAATTATTGTAATGAGTTTGATACTAATGGTCAGCAATTATTATAGTAGTATTTGTGTAGCCTGGGTCGGCTTTAAGATTGTCACTTGAGAAATGTTAAGTGCAAATAAAATAGGTAAAGAAAAAAATTTTAAAGTGTATATGAACAGTTCTGATATACTGCACAGTAAATCTGAATAATTCATGTACACTTTAACGTTTTTTCCTTGTTAATTTTCTTTGTCCCTATCACTCCTCTTTTCACTTTGCACGTGTGGGATTTGATTTGCCCAGTCAAGTCATAGGGATACGGGATACCTGGGCACCGCCTCATTAACAATGTCTTACTGTGATTGATAATATGGAGACGAATGGAAAGGTTGCGTTCTCTTGAACTTAACTTAAATTGAAAAATTATCTTTATTTAAATTTTTTTGCGTATTTGTTAATTTTGTGTCAAATTTTTTTGGATTATTGATTCGTCTCGAGAGGAATTAGAAAAGTAAAAAAATTTACTTTTACCCAAGTATTGACATTTTTTGCTAAAAAGTGATTATTTTTCAAAATACTTGGCCACTTGGGTAAAAGTAAAAAAATTGTATTTTTCCGATTCCTCTTGTCTAGAAGAATCAATAACCCACAAAAATTTGACGCAAAACTAACAAATTCGAAAAAAATCAAATAAGAACAAAACTCGCAGATTTAAGTTAAGTTACGTTCAAGAAAACGCAACCTAAATATTGGTATTAACTATGAATGTACTTTCTATCTTTTCTGTTTGCGCTCTTTTCTCGATTGGTCTTCGCATGTTGTAAGTATTGCACTCCGACGGAATTTTTCAAGAATGTTATTTTGAACTTTTTGTCATCTTAATAATTCAAAAAGAATCACTTTGGCGAAGTCAGCTCCATAGCCAACAGACAAACTTGCGTAAAAAAGAACGTTTGACAACTCAGATGTTCATAAGAGCATCTCCAATCCACCTATATTCCTTCAAAATAGAAGATGATACTGATTCATTGAGGAGAGATTTTGTAATTTATTTTCTTTTTTCTTCACTTTTTGTACTTTTTGAGAAAATCTTTGAGGGACGTATCATTCTTTTTAGAATTTGGTCGTCCAAAAATAAATTTGGTTATCTAAAAATAGAGAATCAAAAATAAATTTGGAATACAAAATCCCTTCAAACTCTACCGTGCTCTTTTTTTCTTTTCTTTTTTTGGGTACTACGGAAATAAGACACCCATTCTTCCACTTCTAACGGCATGCTGTATTTTTTGTCCATAAAGGGTGTGATGTCACCAAATCCGAACAAGTAGATTTTATTGCATTTCTAAATCTAAAATATGATTTGAATCACTTTTTGAATTGTTCTCGGTGTTCTTCATTTTCCAGCACTTAAACTTCAATTTTCTATTTTAAGTATTTTAGTTTTTCTATTTTTGTCTTTATTAAAGTTGTAACTACTCTTCCGATCTATCATAATTTCTAGTTTATTTCAAGTTTTGTTATTTCAATATGTTAGCTAAATTTTTGCTTGCTTCTATATCTCTAGATATGAGTGAGTAGTTTTTCAAGGTTAGGTCATGGAGTGACTAGCACCTCATGGCTTGAGTTAAAATTGATTTTCTCATCATAAAGTTTGAATCTTTGGTTCGAAAATCGATGTGTAGTTCGGGTTCGTTTGTCAAATTGCTAAGGTGTTAACCTTCTTGATCATGTGTAAGCAAGAGCGAGCCTACTTGCCACACATGATGCTTAGAGCTCTGTCGCACGAGACGTTTGCTAAATGAATTCTAAAGCTAGCTTGGTAATCGAACCATGTATCTTCCAGGTTGAGGACCTTAGATGTGTATCTCAAACCAAGTAATAGGAGGAGAAGAGTGATTTGACTTGAGTAATGGGTGTCAAGATCTTCTTGACCTAGCCTGCCTTTTATTCTAGTTAATTTGCCGTATAATTTCGCCTTTTAATTTCCACCACATAAAGTAAAACAAAGTTAGCTGTCTAAAGGCCGAAAACCTTGCTTACTTCTACAAATCCATCCAAACCGTATTAATTATTTCCTTCAGTACGATCCCGGTCTTCCGAATTATTATGCTTCAAATGATGTATTTAGCTTACGCTTGGGGTGAACATATTTCGATATATTGACGAATGAAGCACTAATTTAATGGATGTTATAACCATTTACATAAAGTCATAATTCATGTGAAAAAATATAGCAACCTTTCACAAATTCCTCACTTAGTACCTTTCCGAAAATTCTAAACTAAAATTCAATTTTATTTTTAAAAACTCCAACATCATAAACTTAGACATATATATTATGGTAATTCGTAACTTGAACCCTAAAATATAATTATCATGGCCTTTCTTCTTTATCATGCATACGGAGTATTATTGTATGAGCTGTGAATGTACTCGGTTATAAAAAGCTGAAGAACTAGTTACAATCTTTGTCTTCTTGCATGATTGGTCTTCACATGTTGTACCTATTGTACTTAATTGGATGGTTTTGTTCAAGAAGTTTCAACATTATAATAATTCAGAAGAATGACTTAAAACGAAGTCAGCTTGATGGCCAACCGATGAACTTGCTTAAAAAAGAATGTTTGAGAAGCATTATTGCAGTCGACATACACGATCCTAAAAGAACCAATTCGACTCGGTTGCGAGTCAAGCCATCTCAAACACTTGTGTTTGTGATTTTGACGTGGTTAAAGTTTTCAGCGAGCTCTACGACATGAACAATTTCAATCATTAAAATAGATTCGGTGCAAGCCGACAATCGGCCGACTGCATGGTGCAGTCCTCATAACATTGACAAGCCGGAGATTCATAGAGAACCAAGAGTGAGTTGATGATGTAGAACACGTGGAGGCCCAATTTCATGATCAATTGGACTGGTCGAAGCCTTGGAAGCCCTAACGTTGTTTAATTGCAAATTACCCAATTTGGCAACTTTCGAACGAGCTCGGATCGGGCCCAAACTTAGTGGACTGACTTATTTTCACGCTGCGATCAATACTCACAACCCTAGTTCGTGACTGATGGTGTTTTTCGGCCTAATTCCTTCGTTTAAGCCTCCAATTGGACGTTTTTGCTGTTTTAGAAAATATTTGTTTCGTTAATAACTTTTAGCATATAATTCCGTATAAGTTGATTCGTTTTGGGAAAGTCATGTTTTCCTTTCCTTTTTCCAATTTTATTATTTTCCCAAAATTTTAGGAATTTTCGTTTTTGAGTTAGGGTTTTGCTAGGGTTACGTTTTTTTCTCCTATAAAAGAGATTGTAACCTAATGTTTAAGCAGCTTTTTATCAATAATATTCAGACACTGTCTTTTCTCTTGAGGATTCAAGAACTGCTCGTGGCTACGAGTACCTATTATTCGTTTGATTAGTACACAATTAATCTCTTTGTTATTTCCGCTGCGTCAGTTGAGTCGAGCTACGGTGTGAGGTGCACATACCGCAAGAGTTTCTTTTAAACTGTTTTTTTGGTTAGATTAAATAGTGGAAAATTTTCTCTTTGCAAATTCATGTGTGTGAGTGTGTTTAGTTTGATCCTCAAGTAAACCACAACATTCCAAACTGAACACCTAATGAAACCGGCTGAACCGAGCCAGACAAAAGCAACCGAACCAAACGGTTCTATTTAAAATTAGTCGGTTGCAGTTTGTGAAATGTAAAACCGATCATACCGGTTCAATTTCAAAAGTGGCCAAAAATCGGCCAAACTGAACCGATATCATCCCTAGCCTCAACAACTATGAGTTTGGATTTGAGAGATAAAAACCAAGCTATAGACAATAATATTGTAAAGATATCTGTAACTTGACCGCCGAAGTCCCAATATTTATTTGTTTACTTAAACAACTTTTCTCTAACGAAGTGGTAATCCACTTCCACATGTTTAGTTTTGCCACGAAATATGGGATTTGAAGCAAGGGCAATTGCAGACTGATTATCACACTAGAGAAGATGAGGAAAAACAGGAGCAAGTCCCAAATCAAGGAACAATTGATGGACCCAAGTAATGTCTATTGGAATATGAGTTAAAGTTCTGTTCTCAGTTGTTTCAGTGGAAGATCGAGCCACACTATATACTGCTTTTTCGCACATCATGAAATCAAATTTAATCCCAAAACAAACAATAAGGAGTGGTGAATTAACCGTCTATCTATATGATCCCCGTCCCAATCAGCGCCTGTGAAATCTGTGAGAACCAGAGATTCATGAACGAAACTCAATTCTTGACCAACACTCCCCCTTGATATACCTGAGAATTCTGTTGACAGGTTTAAAATGACTCTAGGTTTAGGGTCATGCATATGTTGACATGAAAAGATATTTTTGGGTTAGTTAATGTTAGATATTGTCTAAATCCACCTATGATTCTTCCTTGAATAAAACTGAGCCAACCAACAATGATCTCTTAAATATCTTTCCACGTGTGCTTTCAGACCCTTTTTTTTTATCTGCTCGATTGGTTGGTCAAAGTATTTTAGACACAATTTACGAAGAATGTGGGACATGTTACTTCCACCACGACGAACGTTGAACACTGGATTTTTAACACATTATTGAACACGAGGAATTATCCAATTGGTTTGCAAGAACCACTTGGCTTTACAATCTACCGTGTAATCTATCAGCAATTCAACGTCAACGTCCGTGTACAGGTTTCCGTTTACAAATAACAAGCTGGAGTATTTTTTCTACATATCAAGTAGAAGAAAAAATACTGATTAAAAAAAAAAAAGCAGAAGAAAAAATAATTCTCTTCCAACCTGATAGAAACCCTCAATTTTTTATGAAACTCGAATAAAAAGACAAATTTGAACATATATGGAGGATGATCTGCTTGAATCTTGATGACTGAGACCAAATCCGAGTTAACTCGATATCAGCCGTCTTTCCAGGACTCAACTAACTCGGCCAAAGCAACATGAGACGACCCTCTGTCACCCCTAGCTGCCTTGGCACAGTCTCTCATTGCCCTAACGCGTTCTCTCACCCCTACCCCGCTCACCGAGTCCATCAACTCTCTCACACGCTTCTCCAACTCGTCGGAGCTCACAAACCCGCTTTTGGACTCTTCCAACGCCAGAGCCACCTTCATTTCCTCCACCAAAAGAACTCTATTAAACCTCTGCTCCGCATACAGTGGCCACGCCACCATTGGCACCCCAGCGCTTACCGCCTCTAGTATCGAGTTCCACCCGCAGTGAGTCACAAACCCACCCACTGAGTCATGACTCAGCACGGCTACTTGTGGTGCCCAATTCTTAACCACCAATCCCCTGCCTCTAGTTCTATCTAAAAACCCATTAGGCAACAACACATCCAAATCTGGCTCTGCTAAAATGCTCTTGGTTTCGCCATCTGCGGGTGGACTACGCACTACCCATAAAAACCTGTGGCCGCTTTTTTCTAACCCAATTGCCATTTCCGTCAATTGCTCTGCTTTGAACAACCCCATACTACCAAAACAGAGAAACACAACACTTCGACTCGGTTGCGAGTCAAGCCATCTCAAACACTCGTGTTCGTGATCCTCGTCGCTGTTCGCAACTATCGGTCCTATATTATAATTAACCGACGGAGTTGGCAAATTCGGAGTGCAGAGCCCATCGGATATAGCTTTGACGGCTCTCGGCTCGAATGCGTGACAAGTATTTGTCAAGATTGCTGCTGATTTTACCATGTTGATTGCGGTGCCAAATAAACTCTTATAAGCAATTCCCTCAGTATCAAGGAAAGGCCCAGGCAAGTCAGGAGTAGGGATTGGTGGAACTCCAGGGAATTCAATAGATGTGTTTGGGTCTTTGTTTTTTTCTAAGAGAATTTGATGAGTTTTTGGAAGTGATAGGAGTGCAGAGAGGTTACTAGCGCCAAAGGCGCAGAAGTAGTAAGTGGGTATGTCAAGGCTAGTGAAGACTTCAAAACTGGAATTGCAAAACATGTCAATTATAGAAGCCCTGGGTCTTGATTTTTGGGAGATCATTGTTTGAAGGACGTGGTGGAGATTCGAGTTGCAAAGCCGAGGAAGTTCGAAGGCGAGTGCAGCAATGTTGTCCGAGGAGGTGGTGGAAGGAAGAGAGATGGTGGGGAGGTGGTGGAAGTGGACGGAAGGAGTAGCGACGGTGACGCGCTTGATGTAAGAGGAGATGGAGCCGGTGTCGAACGGTGCGGTGGTGATGAGTATTACTCCCTCCGTTCCAAAATGACTGTCCCGTTCGGTCTCCGAGGCAAATTTTAAATTGTTAATATCTTTCAATCTATAATGAATTTTATGTGCAATATGGATCTTATTTGATAGATCTCAATTAGTTCTTTTATACAAAGTTTTTAAAATATTTAAAAACATTGTAGATTGAAAGATATTAACAATTTAAAATTTTTCTTGGAGACCGAACGAGACAGTCATTTTGGAACGGAGGGAGTATGATGGAGAATGAAGGGTTGTGGGTTAGTATGAGCTTTCCTAGCTCCACCATTGGAACTAGGTGGCCCATACCTGGAGTTGGGTATAGTATAATGGTGTCCTCCATCGAGAGAAAGAGAGAGTAGCTTTTAAGTTTGCAGTGCTATGGTTTTGCGATGTCGTTCCAAGTATATGTACAAAGGGATAGTAGGCGCAAAGAAATTTTACCTTAAAAATACACTATTTATGATCGGTCATAAATAGTGTATTCCGAATACAAAGCACTTTTGATATGTACAAGGTGTGCGTAGACTAGACGAGAGAAGGAAAAGCCTGATTGATGCATGTGCAGTACGTGCAACCGTGTAGGTAAAATTATACGATAGTCAAAAAGTACTGTTACGTGGTACTTCGGACCATTTTACAATCATATATTCCTATGAGATTTACCATTAAGTATTGGATCCCACAGGAATATATAGTTATAAAGTGGTCCGTAGTTTTCTTTCGCGGTACTCTAAACTATTGAATAATTACTAATTACTGTAAAGGTGCAAAGGTTATGGGACAATGATCGGTAACCATTTGTCCTTAAAAACACTTGGTGGAGATGGCATGAGAAGTAGGACCCGTTGCCGTTGAAGTTGGTGCAGCCAATTATTGTAATGAGTTTGATGCTAATGGTCAGCAATTATTATAGTAGTATTTGTGTAGCCTGGTTCGGCTTTAAGATTGTCCACTTTGCTGCCTATGTACGTGTGGGGTTTGATTTGCCCAGTCAAGTCATAGGGATAGAAACTATGTCTTACTGTAATTGATAATATGGAGAGTATAAAAAGGTTGCATTCTTTTGAACTTAACATAAATTTTAAAAAAAAAAAACTCACAAAAGTTTAACGCAAAACTGACAAATGAGAAAAAAAATACAAATAAGGACAAAACTCGCAGATTTAAGTTAAGTTCAAGAAAACGCAAGCTAAATATTGGTACTAACTGTGAATGTAATTTCTGTCTTTATTGTTTGCGTTATTTTCTCGATTGGCTTTCGCATGTTGTAAGTATTGCACTCCGATGGATTTTTTCAAGAACGTTATTTTGAACTTTTTATCATCGTAATAATTCAAAAAGATTCACTTCGGTGAAGTCAGCTCCATAGCCAAGAGTCGAACTTGCGTAGTAATAAAGAACGTTTGAGAACTCAAATGTTCATAAGAGCATATCTAATCCACCTCTATTCCTTCAAAATAGAAGATGATACTGATACATTGAGGAGAGATTTTGTAATTTATTCCCTTTTTTTTCACTTTTTATACTTTTTAAGAAAATCTTTGAAGGACCTATCGTTCCTTTTTTCCTTTTTGGGTATTACGGAAATAAGACACCCATCCTTCCACTTCTAATGGCATGCTGTATTTTTTGTCCATAATAGGTGGAGGACCATTATTGCAGTCTACACAGACGAACCTAAAAGAACCAAAATTATTATTATTATTATTTTTTGAATAGATAAAAGAACCAAAACGAAGATGAAACAAATTCAGCAAAACTAGCCCCCCCCCCCCCCCCCAACACACACACACACACACACACATATATATATATGCCTCTGCCATTCAATGAGTCTCTTCCTTTTTACGTATGGCCCTGCCTCTCCCTTTGGCAGCAGTCTAGGGGTGTGCACGGATCGGGCGGGTCGGGTATGGCCCAACACCCGAATCCGACCCGACCATGTCGGGTAAGGAAAAAAGCAACCCGAACCCGAACGATAGTATATACCCGCCCGTGTGCCCGGTTTTTGGTCGGGTTGGGCCGGGTCGGGTCGGGTTGGGCCAGGTCGAGTCCGACCAAAACCGAACTAATCTATATGTGTTGTTCTTTTTGTCGGGTCGGGTCGGGTAAGAAAAACAGCACCCCGAGCCCCAAACCGAAAACTGATTTTTTTTGGGAAAATCAACCCGTACCCGACCGAACCCCATGTTCGGACCCGCCCGAAACCCTTTCGATCGGGTCGGGTCTCGGTTTTTATTGAACTTTATTGAACGGTTCAATAAAAAACTACTCAAATCAAGCATTTTCCGGTTAGTTATTTTGCCTATTTCTAATAGGCACTCTTAAAATCACGTTCTGAATATATTGAGCGACTCGAATCATCAAAATTTAATCGGAAACTATGAAATTAAGATTTGGATAATTTTTTTAAAAAAAATTTTAATTGTCCCCGGAACCGCGCCGTATATTATATATATATGGGGTTATTCTCCAAGACTACTAGTTTGAAAACTTACCATTCATCATAGACATGAACACTCTTTGGCTCAACAATGTGTTTTTTTTTTTTTTTGTTCTTCCTTTTTCGGTAACTGTACGTTTCATTGAACTCTCAAACAAAGAATACAAACACATCCACAAAGGAAATCCTAAACTACTAGGTCATGCAAGATCAAAAAATTACTTTTTGAAAGTCCATTCTATGTACAGCAATTACAACCGAGGGGATTCAAGGATCCCATATGGAATATTCCACCGCTGGCATAGATTTTGGCAGGAAGAGAGCAAGAATTCTGAGATCTCTGTTTAATGTTATTACTATAACTCTATAAGATAAGATATTAAATTCCACTATTAAAACAACAGCTACTCCCTCCGTTTCAAAATGATAGTCCCGTTCGGTCTCCAAGGCAAATTTTAAATTGTTAATATCTTTCAATTTACGATTTTTTAAATATTTTAAAAATTTTATATAATAGAACTAATTGAGATCTATCATATAAGATCCATATTACACATAAAATTCATTATAAATTGAAAGATATTAACAATTTAAAATTTTTATTGGAAACCGAACGAGACCGTCATTTTGGAACGGAGGGAGTATATTATATCATTTCTTTTCTTGTTATTTAACTTATCACTGGCCACTTACGACTGGTAGCTCTTAGTCAAGGGAGCCATTAGTTCAAATATTCTTTTTCACCAACCAAGCTAGATTGTGACCGTGTGAGTCAACTCAACTCCTTTTCCATGACTCTACTAACTTAGCCAGCGCAACTCGGGATGACCCGCCTTCACTCATAGCTTCCCTTGTGCCCTCACTCGCTGCCTTGACTCGGTCCCTAACTGCCTTTCCTTCCTCCGAATCCATCAACTCAGTAACTCGCTTCTCCACCTCCTCTGCCGTCACAAACCCGCTTTCCGACTCGTTCATCCACAAGGCCAGCTTCATTTCCTTCACCAACAGCACCCTATTCAGCCTCTGCTCCGCGTATAGCGGCCACGCCACCATCGGAACCCCAGCGCACACGGCTTCCAACGCCGAGTTCCACCCGCAGTGAGTCACGAACCCACCCACCGAATCGTGCTGCAGCACCGCCACCTGCGGGGCCCACGACTGGACCACCATCCCCCTCTCCTTCGTCCGGTCCAAGAAACCGTCCGGGAGCAACGAACCCAAATCTGGGTCGGGCAATGCCAAAAGCACCGGGGTTTGCGTGGGTGGAGCCCGCACCACCCACAAAAACCTCTGCCCACTCCTCTCCAACCCGATTGCAATCTCCTTCAATTGCTCCCCTGTGAACAAACCCAAGCTTCCAAAACACAGAAACACAACGCTTCGACTCGGTTGCGTATCCAGCCACGTCAAACACTCCTCCACGTCACCACCGCCACCACCACGGTCCTCACCGGAGGCAATTAACGGCCCTATACAAAAGACCGGCGGGGTAACACCGTTAGGAACACACAATCCAGCCGAGATTGCTTTAAGAGCTCTCGGCTCCAGTGCTTCGAACGTGTTCACAATAATCCCATCGGATTTGGGCATGTGGTTGAAGAAATCTATAAAGCATTCGTATTCTGAGGAGTTTCTTTCGAGCATCGGACTCGGCATATCGGCTGCTGGAATCGGTGGTAAATTCGGAAAATAAAGATCCGTGTTTAAGTCTTTGAAGCTTTGGTTAATGTTTTGATGAATGGTGGGTAAGTAAAGGAAGCAATCGAGGCAACCGGCGCCGGAAGTGAAGAAGTAGTAGGTGGGGATGTTGAGTTCTGAGCCAAGTGGTAGAGCGGGGGTGCAGAAGAGGTCGATGATGAAGGCAGCGATGGTGGTGGTGGTGGAGAGGGAGAGGAGGGAGCGGCGGACGTGGGGGGTGTTGAGGCGGAGGAGCTCGAAGGTGATGGCTTCCGTGGAGGGGAAGGAGGCGGGGTCGAGAGGGATGAGGGGGAGGTGGTGGAAGGTGATGCAGGGAGTGGAGGAGGAGACGCGGCGGAGGTAAGGGGCGGTGGAGCCGGTGTTGAAGGAAGTAGTGGTGGTGAGGATGGTGATGGAGAAGGAAGGGTGGCGGGTGAGGATGAGCTTGCCTAGTTCTACCATGGAGATGAGGTGGCCGATGCCTGGAGATGGGTACAGGACTACGGTGGCTGCCATTGACATTGGGACTGAGATTGGTGGTTTGTTTGGGGTGTGGTTCAGAGAGTTGTAGCAGAGTGTTCTAACTAAAATAAACTTGGCATTCGCCCAGTGAATTACTTCAGGTAGTTTTAGTAATTTCACCGTCCCCTAGCATCGGGTCCGATGGATGTTGGAACAAAGTTTTGTATGAACGGCCTAATGTAAGAATTAATTATTGAAACACATTTTGGATCGTCATTTTTTCAAATCTTAATTCTAGGTTCAAATGTCCAGAATCATTTTTATTTCAATAAATTGACGCATTAGGCTCCATTCCGGTAAGGAAAATAAGTACTTATTTTTTAAGAGTTCCACTTTCTCTCTCTTACCATTTTTGAAAACAAAAAATCAATTATTTTGGTGCATTATTTTTAAAAAAAATTCGCACCGTATTAAAGATCTCAATTAGTACTTTAATTTGGTGCGAAAAACTTCAAAAAATTATACTTGGAAGTAGTTGATTTTTTGATTTAAAAAATGGCACGAATTTTTATGGTGAACTTTTAATATGGAATGGATGGAGTATTTTTTGAGGTATTTTAGAACGGGGCCTAAAGTATCTCAAATTCGATAGTATTCTCTTTGACTTGTACTTACTTTGAATGTCTTTGAAGTTACCAATTTTGAGGATCAAATAAGATAAACACTCCCGATCATGTAAGGGATTCCGAATATTGTGTTTCGTGTAGATCATGTTCTCAGTCGTTGAATTGTGTTTTCCATGGTCCCTCCCGATCAGGTAAGGGATTTCGGACAGAGCGTTTCGTGCGGATCTCATGTCTCAACCGTTAAATTGTGTTTTCAATAGTCCGAATTTGCTGATGGTCCCTCACCTGATCCGGACTAATAAGATAAAGGGAAAAAAAACCGAAATGATCCTTGTAGTTAAATGTTTGTGTCAATTTGGTCCCTGTAGTTGTAATTGGCTCAATTTATACTCTATACTTTCCATTTTGTTTCAATTTGGTCCAATTGCTAACTGCCGTTAGTCCGCCGTTAGTCTTTTTAAATAAAAACAAAAATAAGCTAATAAAGAAAAAAATAAACCAATAAGCCAATTTTTTCATCTTTATTCAAAAAGATTGGATTTTAATGGTAAATTTTTACCTTTTAGGTTCCTCTTATCATGACGAAGCAATAATCCCGAAAAAATTGACAAAAAAAACTAACAAATATAAAAAAATTGAACAAGGACAAAAAAATAAGCCACCTGGCTTACTTAGCCTAACAACTCTTGAGTTTATGTAATATTCTGACTTCTGGGCATGGTTTTTTATCATGTTGTGACTTTTGGACATGATTCTATATGCATTTTCAATACTATGCAGAAAAATAAGGTATCTCAGTAGTTGTCCACAAGTTAAACAGGTAGACAATACCAGTGGTTATGTTGCCTCATGGCTGATCATGAAAATCCTGAATTAGAGGGCGACTTTTTGCAGAAAACTATAGCCAAATTTCTTCTCAGGTGCCTTTTTATCAATAGAGAATGGAATAATGAGCTGTGTTGCAGTTCAGAAGTACATTAGGTAGGCCTGTGCAAAAAACCCATCCACCCGCGAACCCGACCCGAAGGGTCCCGGGCGGGGTCGAATATGTGCTTCGGACGAGTATGGGTTCATTTTCTGTTAAAAATCAGATTTTGGTTCGGGGTTCGGATTGGTGCGTTTCTTATTCAACTCGACCAATTCATGAAGATTAATTCGGTTTTTAATCGAACCCGACCCAGCCCGACGTAAAGAATCGAAATCGCGGACGGTTCTTACCCATTTTCAGTTTGGTTTGCAGGCCTAAAACATTTATTTACCCACCATGTCGGGTTCGGGTGGTCAAATCCGATCACCCGACCCATGCACACCCCTAATATTAGGGCAAAAGGGGAATGAGAAAATTATTGTTTTAATCCCCAAAGAAGAGGACATTTGATTTTGTTGTTAAAGGACTAACGGCAAACTAACGGCGGTTAGTAATTGGACCAAGTTGAAACAAAATGGAAAGTACAGAGTGTAAATTGAGCCAATTACAACTACAAGGACCAAGTTGACACAAACACTTAACTATAGGGACCATTTTAGTTTTTTTCCCTAAGATAAATATACAAAAGATCATTCTTTATTTATCTTCATCTTATATATGTGGTGGACAAAGCTTTCTGACCGATGACTATTATTCTTTCCGCATTTATTGAATCTGGCTTGTCTTCGATTCAGGTTTGACTGCCGGTTTAAGCGATTGCAATCATCAATTAGCGTTTTTAATAGTTGAAATTTGTTTTGAATTTTTTATGAGTAATAATTTATTTTTATCGGAAAAAGATTCAAACCATTAATTGTTAATATAAATTAGAGGTGACAATTTTAACCCATATTTTATAACATGTCCAAATCTGCCCACTTTTAATCTAACCCAATCTGTCCATATTGCATAATGGGTTGATATGGGTTGAACCCATATTAACCCATATTTACATAGGTTTAGATAGATTGAAGGTGGGTTCAATATGGATTGAAAAGAATAAACCTAGAGAAGGCCGGGACTGACCCATGTGAACGAACAGTTGGATGCAAGCTGATGATGCCGTACATGGCCAAATCAAAAATAATCACAATTATATTTCAGGTTTACGGGGATGTTTTGGTGCATAATTTCGGGATTTCACAGTCACGAAAATTTAGAAATTAATGAGTAGACATTATATACAATTACGGTCACATTTAAAGAATTTATTTCAGACTTCTTTCATTATAGTTATCAGTTAGGGCCTTTTTGGCTGAATAAGCCAATTGGCTTAATTCCTTGTTTAATTTTTTTTTCAGCATTTGTTAGTTTTTCGTCAATTTTTGTAGATTATTACTTCGTGATAACGTGCGAGAGAAATCTAAAAAATAAAAAATTAGGATCAAAACCTATATTTTTTAATAAAGACAAAAATAAGCCAATTTTTTTGTTTTTATTCAAAAAAATTAGGTTTGGACCATAAATTTTAACTTTTTCGATTCCTCTCGTAGAGTCGAACCAATAATTGACAAAATTTGACGCGAAACTAAAAATTGCAAATTTTTTTGAATAAAAACAAAAAAAATAAGCCAATTGATTATTTAGCCAAAAAGGCTTTTAGTCATTAATTACAGTAGTTCATTCGAATAATCCTTATCGTAAGGAGCCATAGTTTAATGTATTCTATGCATAAACAGAAAATTTGGCCTTTTGGTTGATATTTGTCTTTATTCAAATAAATTTTAGTTTGGAGCATAATTTTTTTAATTTTTCGATTCCTCTCTTTAAATAGAATCAATAATCCACGAAAAATTGACGCAGAACGTACAAATACAAAAAAAAAAAAATGAATAAAGGCCAAAAAAAAAAAAAAAAACCAATTGGCTTATATAGCCGAACGACCCCACGGAGTTTTGCCTATTTGTGAACATGTTTCAACCCATATCAGGGGAAAACAGTAAAACAGTAGAGAAGGGGGGGGGGGGGGGGGCGAAGGAAAAAAAAAAAAGAAGAGGAAAATGGATCGGGTCGGACAGGTTTGGGTTTAACTTGACCGGTATTTGACCCGATCCATTTCAACTAGTTTACTATTCGACCCATTTCAACCCGTCCAAACCCTCCCAGATCCGCCCATTTACTACTTCTAATATAAATGGTCCAAATTAAATTGTACACACTTATCTGCTGCCAACCGCAGATAAGGTGAGTCAAATGATAATGTCGGCCAATTTTTTCACAAAATTTGAGAAAGTTGGGGAGACTTGAAAGCACACCAAGTTTGACCCCAAAAACACAAATTTAAAGGAAGCACAGCAAGGAAATTTCTGAAGAAGTATCGATCAATAGTACTTTCAGCGGGGAAAAATTCAAAATACTCCCCAACCTATACACCCAAATTCAATTAGACTCCCAACCTTTTAAAAACTTCAATTTTACTCCTAACGTTATATTCCGTTAATCAAAATGCCCCCTTCCGTCCGAATTACTAACGGATTCCGTTAAAGGCTCCGTTAAATAGTGTCCCGATGGAATTTCGATGATCCGAACCGTTCAATGTGTTCAAAACGTGATTTTAAGGGTACACGCGAGAAATCAGCAAAAAAAATGTTCGGGAAGGGCTTCATCTGAACAGTTTTTTATTGAATGGTTTAATAAAAAACTATTCAGATGAAGCCCTTCCGATCATTTTTTTTTAATAATTTCTCGCGTGTACCCTTAAAATCACATTCTAATCATATTGAGCGGCTCGGATCATCGAAATTCGATCAGAAAAGGGGAGGTACAGACCGAAGCAAAATCCGGACGTCCGTACTTGAATAAAATCCGGATCGATCTACACCTCCCCTTTTCCAATGGAATTTTGATGATCCGAGCCGCTCAATGTGTTTAAAACGTGATTTTAAGGGTACCTAATAGAAATCAACAAAAAAATGACCGAGAAGGGCTTCATCTAAACAATTTTTTATTGAATAGTTCAATAAAAGACTGTTCAGATAAAGCCCTTCCCGGTCATTTTTTTTTATTTCTCGCAAGTACTCTTAAAATCACATTTTAAACACATTGAGCGGCTCGGATTATCGAAATTCGATCAGAATACTATTTAACGGAGCCTTTAACGGAATCCGTTAGTAATTTGGACGAAGGGGGCATTTTGATTAATGGAATATAACGTTGGGAGAAAAATTGAAGTTTTTAAAAGGTTGAGAGTCTAATTGAATTTGGGTGTATAGGTTGGGGAGTATTTTGAATTTTTTCCTTTTCAGCGCTGGGTTGGTATATTTCACATAGTACCTGTTCGGCAAATTGGAACCTTCAATATATTTTTGGACGGCTCGAATTGAAACTCTCTTTCTCTCTTCTCATCCCAACAATTTCTTTCTTTTTTTTTTCTTTCTAAATCCGAGCTGTCCAAAAACGCAATAGACGGCTCTAATGCGCCAAACGGACACCACGTGGTACCCACATGATGCGAAAATAATTTCCCCATAAAGCAGCCACAAAATTCGTTATAGGTCCACAGCAAAGACTGCAAGCACAAGCTAACAGTCAACTTCAACCCCATGGACAAAACTGCTGCGTATGCTGTCTTAGTTAGAGATGAAAATGGGTCTGTGGTAGAGATCAACCATGGGAGGATCAAGGTTTCTTCTGCACTGGCAGCCGAAGCTTGGGCTATCCGGGTAGCGGTGTCTATGGCCAAGGCATGGGGGAAGTTGGATGCAATTATTGAGTCGGATTGTCAACTTTTGATCAATATGCTTCTACCAAATGCAAAGCAGAAGAATTGGACTATTCAAGCTCTATTAGATGATATCTTGTCCTTGTCGAGCCATTCTAATATTGTTTTCAACTGGTGTAATAGAAAAGCTAATAGATGTGCTAATTGGATAGCTTGTGCTAGCAGAATAGGTTTTGGTTTATCCCTTTCCCCTTGTAATCTCCCGGTTGAGCTTTGCTCTCTGATTCAATTGGATCTCTAATACAAGACTTGCCTTTCAAAAAAAAAAAAAAAGCTAACAGTCAACAGTAAGAAAGGATTCTGGCTGCATATACTTCTCCTCTCTACTCTCAGGCCTAAGCAAGCTGCATATACTCCATCTTTTTCTTTTATAAAAATTAGGTAACTTTCATTATCACTTCCTAGTCTTATGGAGCCAGTTTATGCGGAGTTTTACAGAAAATCAAATTCCGCTAGTCAACGGTAACAAGAGATAAGCTGGCGTGTGCGTATGCTGATTTAACCAACCTCAGTTACGGAAAATCAGATACAGAACATAAAACAAGTACTGATTCAAACAACCTCAGATACAGAAAATCAAAATACAGTACATAAAACAAGTAAAACGTCATGCAAACATGCATGGTGGGGTGAAATCAGAACCATTTAGACGTCTCATTTCCCAAACCATTTACTGATTCTCCAAAGTTAAAAGACCAAAATTATGCAAGCAGAGGGTAGTATTTCAAAACCTTTGTCTTATTCAAATATCATAACAATACATCTACCACAGGGGCTTCAACCCGCCACAAAATAACTATTTTATCGATTCTGCTCTGTTTGTCTCAGCCTCGAGTCCATGACTCTACCAATTTGGACAACGCAACTCGAGACGACCCGCCCTCGCTCATGGCCGCCTCTGCAGCGGCTTTCATTTTCGAGACTTGCATCCTCACCGATTTCCCTTCTTGCGAGTCCATCAGCTCGCGAACTCGCTTCTCCACCTCGTCCGCTCTCACAAACCCGTCTTTTGAATCCTTCATCGGCAGAGCCAGATTCATTTCATCCACCATAACCACCCTATTGAACCTCTGTTCCGCGTAGAGCGGCCAGGCCACCATAGGCACCCCCGTGCACAGTGCTTCCAACACCGAGTTCCACCCGCAGTGAGTCACAAACCCACCCACCGAGGCGTGATTCAGCACGGCCACCTGGGGAGCCCATAACTTCACCACAAGCCCCCTCGCTTTCGTCCGGTCCAAGAAACCTTTTGGGAGTAAAACGTCCAAGTCGGGCTCAGGTGGTGAGAATTGTTTGCTTTGGTCCTCCGATGGCGGGCTCCTAACCACCCACAAGAACCTCTGCCCACTTCTCTCCAACCCAACAGCAATTTCCGTCAATTGCGCTGCTGAAAACAACCCCATACTGCCAAAACAGAGAAACACAACACTTCGACTCGGTTGCAAGTCCAGCCACGTTAGACACTCATTCGAGCTGCCATCATCGCTGCCAGCCTGATTATTGGCTGCAACCAGTGGTCCAATACAATAAAGTGGCGGCGTAAGTTCGTCGTCCGGCACACAGAGACCGGCCGATATTGCTTTGATGGCTCGTGGCTCGAGCGATTCAAACGTGTTGACAATGATCCCAGCTGATTTCGGCATGTGGGTTGACGAATTCAAGAAGCCCTCATAGGCCTTATCGTTCCGGTCGAGCAACGGCTTCGGCATGTCAGCCGGTGGCATCGGTGGCACACCGGGAATGTCAAGATTAGTGTCGAGATCTTTAAAGCTCTTGTTAATGGTCCGATGCATAACGGGGGTGTAAAGGAAAGCAGCAAGACTACAAGCAGCGGAAGTGAAAAAGAAGTAGGCAGGGAGGTTTAAATCTGCAGCAATGGAAAGACCTGGATAGCAGAAGAAGTCCATGATAAGGGCACGGACCGTGCTAGTCTTGGAGATGGATGTGATGGCTTGGTGGACGTTCGGGTTGTTGAGGCGGAGGAGTTCGAAGGCTAGGGTTTCGTGGTGGGGAGAGCTGTTGGGAGGGAGAGAGACGGCGGGGAGGTGGTGGAAGGTGATGGAACTGGTGGTTGCGGAGACATGGTTGATGTAAGGAGCAGTGGAGCCGGCATTGTATGGTGGAGGAGTGACGAGGATCATGATGGAGAGATTAGGAGAGTGGGTGAGTATAAGCTTTCCAAGCTCTACCATGGATATAAGGTGGCCGATGGCCGGAGATGGGTATAGAATTACAGCATCCTCCATGACTGCTGTTAGAAAGAGAGATACAGAGACAAGGCCACGGATACTCGGTTACTTGCAATGACTATTTGGAGAGAGAGAGAGAGAGAGAGAGAGGGAGAGGGGGGTGTATGCTCAGAAATTATATTGAGATGATAGAATAGCTTCATCTAATTTGCATATTAAATACATGCCATAATAGTACTCTTGTAGAAGACTAACCAATTCCATCGATCACTGGTCAACTCACAGAAGAAAACAAGCAAATGGGAACATCAAATGGGAGTTGAAACATACCACGTACCTTAACCTACTAGAAACGCATATTCAATAAAGTTGGGTCCTTCTCAAGAAAGAAAAAGGAAAATAAAAAGTAGTTAGGTAAACTGCAAGCTTCACACTAGAAATCCAAATTAAAACAACTAACTACCCAGCTCCTATAAAAGCCAGAAATCCATAACTATTTTATCGACCACGCTTTTGGGCATATATGGACATATGATAACAAAAATGGAAAATGATGGTCAAGAATGTATTTTGATAATTAATATCCGTCAATGACATTTTCAGCATTAACAAATGTTCTTAGCTTATCCTTAATATGTATTAATTATCAAAACACGTCTTAGGCCGTCATTTTCCCTCCAAAAATGAAGCTATTCCATTGATATTTTGTCTTCCCATATCGTCTCAACAACCACTCAGCCCTTATTAGAAGTGCCACACACACACACACACACACACACACACACATATATATATATATATATATATATATATATATATTGTCCAGTTCCTATCCACACCTCCTCCTGTCCGCACCTCCTCTTTTCCGATCGAATTTCGATGATCCAAGCCACTCAAAGTGTTCAAAACGTGATTTTCAGGGTACCCACAAAAAATCGGCCAAAAAAAAATACCTGGAAGGGCTTGATTTGAACAGTTTTTTATTAAACCGTTCAATAAAATACAAACAAAAACTGTTCTGATAAAGCCCTTCCCGATCATTTCTTTTGCCGATTTCTCGCAGATACCCTTAAAATCACATTCTAATCATATTGAGCGGCTCAAATCATCAAAATTCGATCGGGAAAGGGGAGGTGCGGACGGGAAGAGGTGTGGATCAGAACCAGATCAAGTCCACACCCCTTCCCATCCGCACCTCCCCTTTTCCGATCAAATTTCGATGATCTGAGCCGCTCAAAGTGATCAAAACGTGATTTTAAGAGTACCCGTAAGAAATTGGCAAAAAAAATGATTGAGAAGGGCTTCATCCGAACAGTTTTTTATTAAACGATTCAATAAGAAACTGTTCAAATCAAACCCTTTCCGGTCTTTTTTTTTTTGCCGATTACGCGCGGGTACCCTTAAAATCACGTTTTGGACATATTAAGCGGCTCCGATAATCGAAATTCAATTAGAAAAGAGGGGTCCGCACTTTTAGAGGTCCTCATTTGAAACTCTTGTATATACATATACATAAATTTTCAAGTCAGAGATCCCTAATTTTTTTACGGTCCGAACTTTATTGTTTTTTATTGAATTTCAATGATCCGAACCATTCAATGTATTCAAAACGTGTTTTTAAGGGTACCCGCGAGAAATTGGAAAAAAATATAACCGGGAAGGGCTTGATCTGAGTAGTTTTTCATAAAAACTTCATAAAATGCGTTGTATGAAAAACTGCTAAGATAAAACCCTTTCCGGTCATATTTTTGCCGATTTCTCCTTTAATTTCCCTTAAAACACGTTTTAAACACATTGAACAGTTTGGATTATCAAAATTTGATCGGAAAAGTAAAATTCCACATGATGTCCGGACCATAAGAAAAATCAGAGATCCCTTACTTGAAAAGGACTATAAATATATATAAGCTAACTCACTTTTCGAATCTTACGTACTATATAAATCTAACGGTCTAGAGTGATTCATTAAATCCAACGGCGTAGATCCTAGGGTTGGGCATTTTGGGGAAGTTTCAAATCAATCCCCCCCTCTCTCTTTCTCATATTTTATTCCAAATTAGATTCCAAAACTCTCTCTCATTCTTTAAAACCTAATTAGTAATTGTTTCTTCTTTTTTTTCCGGGTTTGAAATTTTTTGGGCATTCTGAACTCTTAGAATTTTATATAGCATTCAAGGTGTTGGTAAGAAATAAAAAAATTATACATCTACCTTTTGTTTACTTTCTTTTCGGTCATTCACCTAACACTTGAATCTAATTTCATTATGGTCAATAGTAGGGTTGGGCATTTTTTGGAAGTTTCAAATCAATCCCTCTCTCTCTCTCTCTCACACACATATTTATTCCAAAACGATTCCAAAACTCTCTCTCTCATTCTTTAAAATCCAATTAGTAATTGTTTTCTTTTTATTTTTCCTGGTTTGAAATTTTTTTGGGCATTCGGAACTCTTAAAATTTTATATATAGCATTCAAGGTGTTTGTAAGAAATAAAGAAATATACATCTACCTTTTGTTTACTCTTTTTTCGGTCATTCACCTAACAACTGGACCTAATTCATTATGGTCAATAGTATTTATTCCAAATTGGATTCCAAAACTCTCTCTCTCATTCTTTAAAACCCAATTAGTAGTAATTGTTTCTTTTTTTCCGGGTTTGAAAATTTTTTGGGCATTCGGAACTCTTAGAATTTTATATAGCATTCAAGGTGTTCGTAAGAATGCCTAGATGGAATAACGAAATGGAAATGGAATGACTGATGCTATGGTGTCCCCGGTCATTTTGGGGACACCGTAATTTTTGGCATAACTTTACCATTAGGAGCATAACAAAAATCATTACAAGTATAATAGAACCATAACATGGCATAACCAAGGTATAACCAAAAACCAATCAAGGCATAACAAAAAATCAACCAAGGCATAACCAACCAAGTTATGCTTTATTATGGTTTTGGTTATGCTTATAATGGTTTTGGTTATGCTTGTAATGAATTTAGTTATGCCTATAATGGTTTTGTTATGCCAAAAGTTACGGTGTCCCCAAAATGACCGGGGACACCGAAGTCATTCCCAATATAAATTTACCTTCTGTTTACTCTCTTTTCGTTCATTCACCTAACAGCTGGACCTAATTTCGTTATGGTCAATAGTAACAATAGATAATTGATTTTAAATTGATCTTGATTATATTGCATCATGCCTTTAAATACAAAATATTGAAACTTGCTAAAAAGTAAAATTCGAGCTATGACCGATGTTCGAGCTGTGCCTTTAGGCACGGGCATGTACTAGTAAAGATTGTCCGCGAATCCAGACAATTCAAAATACAATCCAATAAAATGCGAACGTCCCATTTTCTCATCTTTCTCCATCAAATTTCGATAATCCGAGCCGCTCAATATGTTCAGAACGTGATTTTAAGGGTAATGGCGGGAAATCAGCAAAAAGAATGACTGAAAATGACTTGATTTGAGCTGTTTTATTTGAATCGTTCAATAAAATACAAACAAAAACTGCTAGAAACTCTTTACTTCTCTCCCTGCAATTATGATTAGTCAAAATCATCTACAATTATTTTCAACTCCAACCGAACAACAGAAAACACAGGTAAAACAATCATTTTATGTAAAATCATTTTAATGAAAAACATTTTATATCGAAACAAAAGGAATTTTAAAACCTTCACGATAATCGAATTTCTTTAAAATACATTTACTACTGGGGCTCCAGCCAACCCTGAACAAGCATGTGACATATCTAATACCAGCAACTTTATTGATCTGTTGTGTAGCGTTCATCTGTTGTGTAGCACCACAAAGCTACAACTTATTTTCTCGTGAATTTTGTCTCAGCCTCGAGTCCATGACTCAACCAATTTGGACAAGGCAACTCGAGATGACCCGCCCTCACTCATCGCCGCCTCAGCGGCGGCCTTCATTCTCAACACCTGCATCCTCACCGAGTTTCCTTCTTCAGAGTCCATCAAGTCACAAACTCGCTTCTCCACCTCTTCTGCTCTCACAAACCCGTCTTCCGACTCCTTCATTGGCAAAGCCAAGTTCATCTCCTCCACCATAACCACCCTGTTGAACCTCTGCTCTGCATAGAGCGGCCATGCCACCATCGGCACCCCTGCGCACACCGCTTCCAATACCGAGTTCCAACCACAGTGAGTCACAAATCCACCCACTGAGCCATGATTTAGAACCACCACCTGGGGAGCCCATGACTTCACCACAAGCCCTCTGTCTTTCGTCCTGTCCAAGAAACCTTTGGGGAGTAAAAGATCCAAATCAGGCTCGGCCGGCGCCAAGAATCGCTTGCTTTGGTCCTTCGATGGCGGACTCCTCACCACCCATAGGAATCTCTGTCCACTTCTTTCCAATCCTACAGCAATCGCCTTCAACTGCTCTTGTGAAAATAACCCCAGGCTACCAAAACAAAGAAACACAACACTTCGACTCGGTTGGGAATTTAGCCAAGTTAAACACCCGTTTGAGCCTCCATCATCACTGCCAGACCGATTGTCAGTGGCAATCAGCGGTCCGATGCAATAAACTGGCGGCGTAGGTTCATCGGTCACACAATGACCATCCGATATTGCTTTCATGGCTCTTGGCTCAAGCGATTCAAATGTGTTCACAATGATCCCAGCGGATTTTGGGAGTTGAATTGACGCATTCAAAAAGTCCTCATAGACTTTCTCATTCCGTTCGAGTATGGGCTTTGCCATGTCAGCAGATGGGATCGGTGGCAGGCCGGGGATGTCAAGATCGGAGTTGAGATCTTTGAAACTTTTGTTGGTGCTTCGATGTAGGAAAGGCATGTAAAAAAAGGCACCAAGAGAAGCAGCACCAGAAGTGAAAAAGAAGTACGCGGGGATGTTCAAATCTGCGCCAACAGAGAGAGCCGGGAAGCAAAAGAAGTCCATGATAAGCGCACGGACTGTGCATGTGTTAGAGATGGATGCGATGGCTTGGTGGACGTTCGGGTTGTTGAGGCGGAGGAGTTCGAAGGCTAGAGTTTCATGGTGGTGAGAAGGGATGTTGAGAGGGAGAGAGATGGGGGGGAGGTGGTGGAAGGTGATGGAACTGGTTGTTTCAGAGACACGGTTGATGTAAGGAGCAGTGGATCCAGCATTGTATGGAGGGGGAGTGATGAGGATCTTGATAGAGACAGATGGGTAGTGGGTGAGTATGAACTTTCCCAGCTCTACCATGGATATAAGGTGGCCGATAGCCGGAGAAGGGTATAGAACTATGGCATCCTCCATGACTCTGTTTTTTGAGGGGGAGAGGGCTGCCGTGTATGCTCAGTTTACTTGTATTGAGACGATAAGGAGGACCATATACGAAGATAGGTACAGTAGCCAGTCAGGATCGTTTCTGGGTATTACCACTCACCAATCTTTAAATTCTAAATTGAGGGTGGCTCCCGGCAATTTTGTTTTCAAGCAACAAGAGATGGAATCACACGGTATCCAACAAGGAGTGGAAGAGGTTAAAATTAGAATAAAACCAAATAATCATCAACCTCAGTGGCTGTATCCATCAAATACACATTATTGTGGGGAGAAAAGGTGAAAAAACTGGATCATTGACTTGAGGAATTTCCGATAATAATCACTACCTGTAAGCAGGGCAGACGCACGTGGAGGCATATGGGGTCACGGGTCCTATGCCTTTATAAAAAAAAATATGTAAAAAATTTGTTTTTGATATAAATTTGTAAAAGTTTCCGTACAAACCATTAGCGTGGTGGAGTGGTTATATATATTGGGAAAAGCTCTAGGCACCTAGGTTGATTCCCAATTGTGCCACCCCTTGTGTTTTTTTTTTTTTTTTTTTTCTCTCTTTCTTTTATTTCTTCATTTTTGTTCTATCTCTTTCCTTTATTTTTTATTTTTGTTTTACCTTTTTTCTTTATTTCTCCATTTTTGTCTTATCCCTGTGTGCTTTCCTCCCAATCCAAAACATTATGAAAATCAAATTACTAAATTCTTCAGTTTACTTTCTATTAATCTTACGGTTGCCACCGCGACAATTGAAAGAATATTTTCAGACATGAAGATTATCAAAAATCGGTTGCGGAATAGAATAAGCGATCAATATTCAATGATTGAGCAATAATTTAGTGGTACACATATACAGAAATATTTTTCAAAATTATAAATGATACATGCTCCAGGATATGGAATTCTTGGATCTGTCACTGCCCGTAAGCAAAAGCTAATAGACCCAACAGTGGTACCTAGATTCGACATACCCTGGCAGAAATAATGATAAGAGGATGTTGAACTAACAACACATAATATAGGACAAAAAACGTCTGGTATTAGTATATTACGATCCATTTAAATTTCATCTTAATCTTCCCATAACATGCTTACACTGGTAAATTAATGACTACCACCGCTACAAGATTCATCCCAAAAAAAAAAAACACACAAAAGGATGTATGCAAGAGTAAATGATCTTTCTTTTTTTTATCAGTAACAAAAATTTTATTAATCAACAAATCGAAGTTACAAAGATTAAAGAGAAAACGGAAAAAAATTGGTATCACAACCTATGACTTACATCCCAACTATATTGACACCTAAGACAAGGACAATCATATGTCAACCGATACCCGAGGAAGAAAAGTTGGCGAGAAGCCAACCACACGATCTAGAGCAGAAAGCCAAAAGCAAGCATCTTAAACCCCCAAAAACAGACGGGGAATCGCTAAACTAGCAGACCTGTAAACAAAGACATCGAAGCCTAGAACCAATCTAGATTCCAATCTAACAGCAGCACCGTCAATAGCCATGGACCTCATCTAACCAATCTGAACAAACATTTCAGAATTCCACGTGAGTGTTGGAAACGATCTTTCACAACACCCAACTCATCTAACCATTCGGGGAAATTTGGACTGGTTGGCATACATCACCTGTGCACTTACATATAATCCGCTACACTAGATACGAAAATAAGTACTTTTTTTATGGACGTATCCCAGGGGTACTCTTTAAATAATTTTTCTGCGTTTTCTGATTCAAATTACCCTATATCACTAACGTACATGTGTTTCATATACCAATGCTGATAAATGTCAAAACCAGACCTCGTAAATTCGATGAACAAGATAACAATCCAAATTCTAAATTAGACAATATCATCACGATTGGAAACCACAACACTCCCGAATATTAATCGGAACAATTTAAAAATTTTCGAAGTAGTAGTAGCTGAAACACACCTAGTACTAGTAGGGTCCATCTTGGCCGCCGGTGATTTGAGACTTGAGTTTGCGCGCATCTCAAACTAATGCTTACACCCCTTTCATAGCAATTTCATACGCTTGTGCGTGGAGTGAGATGGCCTCAAGACTTTGGCAAAGAATATTAAACCGAGACCTTTAGTGGGAGCACATCTATAAGTCTCAGGCCAAGTTGGTCAACCCTTCGGGTCATAGTCTACTAGATTAAATTCACAGGTAAACCATTCAGAGAAACTTATTTACGGAGGCTCTGTAAACTAAGTTTTACAGCATCAAATCTCACGCGTCCAAATCCATATTTTAAAAGAATAATTCTTTTAAAATTCGAACCATTGATTGCCAAAACAGACACATAAGATTGTGCGCTACCATAAATAACTTATTCACGGAGGAGCCGCGAATAAGTTATTCTTGTCTTGTAAAATGAAATCTAATGACGGAACTATTACATTAGGTAAGTGCACTCCTGACCATCGACATAATCCGCAAAAAATATAAGCACAAAAAATCTATCAGAGAAGGCAAATCAAAATAATAATCTGCTTCAAAAAAAAAAAAAACTGGTTCAAAAAAAAAATCATCATACGACCCAAAGAAAATGCTAACTGTATTACATCAACACAGTTTGATTCAGACAATGAAAAACCGAAGAAATGTTACAGACATTACGAGTCTCTACTACTCGGTGTTGAAATCAACGCCTCGACGGACTACTGATGTGTTTATTTCAGCATATCAAATAAAACCTTCGGTAACAGCAAAACTATAGACAACTTCAAAAGCAAACTGAGAAAAACTTTCACACCCATTTTACAAGGAATCCAACAGGGGCACAAGAGTTCAGTATTCCCACTTCTTCACCTCCATACCATCCGGAGGGCTTCCTTCCACCATCTTCGAACCAACTTCATTCCAGTTTGTGGACAGCACTGTCCCATTTGACTCAACCTGCACGATAACCAAACACTTACTCATTCTACTAATGGAATTAGTGAATGGTAGTGCTTCCAGCAAATACACTTAAACACTAACTAACACGAGATATCAAGGTTCTGGTTCTTCTTTTAATCTTTGCTCAGCATGTCACGAGGTTGCTTTCCTCAATTTTTTTGACCGTCAGGAAACTTTTTTGTCTTGTGCGGCAAGTTAGATACCAATCATGAACAATTCTACTAAATGGTTCAAAAATAAAGTGATTGTCAGTCTTACAAATGATTTTCTCATAGCTCTTCTTGTGTCCTCATCAGCATCTTGATATATGTCCCGGAAAAATTTGTTCAAAGCAGCATCTCCATCCAACTTCTCTTCTTTCTCCTGACAAGCAAGCCACCAGTTAGACATGCTCAAAAGCCAAAACAAATCCAAAAATTTGATGTATCTAGACTCAGATATTGGCCAGAAGTCTTACCTCTTTTTTCACTTGAGCTTCTAACTTTTCCCAATCTACTTTCTTTGGTTTTGAGGAAGGGTAACTAGGTCTTTGAGCACCTACAAGATGCAGCAGCAGCAGCCAACGTGAGAAAAGGTGATGAAGAGCACAATCCAGGAGGTGATTAATGACATAAGCATGTCGACCCACCTGATGACACAATGATGCTCTGTGGTACCATAGCATCCTTGCTGAATTCGAGAGACGTCCATTGCAAAGCTTCAGCTTTTGCAAGTCGGATTTCAATCTTTGTCGACAGAACTTCATACTTGCATTGCGCAGGTATTATCTGTAAATCATGCAAAGGAAACAAAAAAAGTTGGCAACTAGAGTGCAACTGCATGCAGTGGAAGAAAATTTGAACATCAATAGTGTCTGAAAAAAATCATTGTCTATGTCAAATATCTTCCCAGGCACCTAAGTTTCAACACAGTATCATGAATACAAATATGATTGAGAGAATACACATGACTAGTGGCGGGTAACATAACAAAGTTTGTGCCTTACTTTTCCAAATAACCGAGGTTGAAAAGTGTATGAATCTTCACCAGGAACATCAATGGTGACACTCAGCTGTAAAACAAACATACAAAAATTAGGACAAAGGGGAAAGAAACATACAAAAAATGATTGCATATAACCAGTTTTCTGCTAAAAAATTGAAAGAACCAAACTGTGAAACTTTGAAAGTAAATCCATATGCATATAGAAGGAATTTATAGAACGATGTAAACATACTAATTGTTCACCAAAATCAACCGAAACACCAGTAGCTGGTACTCCCTTTGCAAATATAGTTACAACCACTTCCCCTGGTTTCTGGTAAAACTCATGCCTGCAGAAAAAATAGAACATTTTAATTGACATCATCTCTATCAAGGATTAATCAAAAATAAAAAATCTCTATCAAGGACAAATCACTATCGGGCCATACATCTGTAAAGACGTCACTAAATGAGATATAGCTAAATGGTAAGTTCTAGGCTTCTAGCACATCACAAGTTCGCAACAATACAAGATCCTTCAGTGCTCAAAATATGCAACAGATAAGTGACCGAACTTTCATATCCTGTTTTATATAACCTGCAAGCATTGTAAAGACAGCCAAAGTAGCCACAACCTGTATTTTGCTTTGCTTGATGAAGCAACTAATTGAGCATCTTTTGTAGTTTCAACATTTCTGTCCACCAATTCAGGAGCAGGCGTAACTGCAACGCTACTTTCAGTTTGATTTGACGACTGATTGGGTGGCTCACCATTTTCCTCTGACAGATCATGCAAAATCAACCAATCAGACAAGAAAATGAACTAGTCATCATTAAATTGGACTTCACTTTTAGCTATGACAGTATCCCTATAAATCCCCCCCTAGAGACTCTCATAACAATGCAGAGGAAATAGTAGTCTCATAATGTAAAGTATGACCCACAGAACACGAAGTTCGACACTTTTAAGCAAGTCTTCTGGCACCAACAGGTCAATTTACAGGCAAAGAAGTACCTGCAATGCGCTCGTCACATTCTTTGATCAAATTCATGAATCTCGAATCTCCTGGTGCCAAAGAAGCACCTGCTTCAAGAGCAGCCTTAGCAGTCTGATATTCTTCAAGCTTGATACAAGCAGCGCTGTAAGAAGAGTAAAGGAATTAATAAATATATTATAGAGACTTTCGTACAGAGTTTCTCAGGATGATATACATTTAGCCAGAGCCAGTGTGATCTACCACGGAACCACAGGTAGTCTGAGGAAGATGTTGGAACTTGTTCAGAAAGAAAGAAAATCAACAGAAGAGTATAACATATCTCAACACAACATGGTCAATGGTTATAGGTATGATATGCCGAATAAGCTACTACGAACAATGACATGTCCATTACCACTAATGTTGTCATATATTGACAATGTGCATCTAAGGAAAACTCTTGTCAGAAAACTTCCTCCGGAAAAAGTTGGAACTACCAAAATGCATGTCCCCTTGATGCAAATTCGAGTACATTAAATACATGTCCCCCCCTAAGAAAGTTGGAAGTCCTAAACTGAACATATAATGGGAAAGAGGGAGTAAAGATTAGTATCATAAATACAAAAAGATAGTCAACATATAAAAAATTCACATCTTCATACAACCAAAGTATACAGGAGAAAATGTAACCCACCATGCATGCTCCTAAAGGATATACTGCCAACATATCATATCAGTACAAGAACTATTTGAAAGTCAAATGAAATGACATAGTACGGGGGGAAAAACAATAAATATCGATATAAGGACCATATGGGTGCCAGGAACTCAAAAGAACCTGACAATTACCTTGAGATGATCCGGACATTGAAGAGTCCACTAACTTGAAACAATAACTATGGCAAACAAACTTCGGAGGATACTTAATCTAGCACAGAACGACTCACCCTTTACGCAGATATGCTTTGGAAATTGAAGGGTCCAACTCAATTGCTCTGCTTGCATCAGAAACAGCTTCTGCTCATGAAATACGTACAGATGAATCACCAGGTCAAAAATGGAGACAGCTAAATCAACCAAAGTGAACAGGATGAAACGAATTCGAGGGTCAATGGTCATGGCCAAATGCAAATAGAAAGAATTTTACAAAAATAAAATAAAATAAAAAACCTTATCTAGAACATAGTTCTAAATATCTTGCAGAAAACACACTTCAAAAATTTCTATCAACAGAGGTTGAAAACTTGCAGCTTCAAATTCAAAGAAGAAATTAATAAACCACAAATCCACAAAACAATGTTGGGTAACATGTAGAAGTCATCCATGTTACCAAGAGCTACTTGGTCTAACCAGGACTCCAAAACCTAAAGTTCTACTCTCAGACAAAAATGTACAGTTTTACGCAACCAGATTAAAAACTGCAAATTCTAACCAGTACCAAAAGAGCATGGCCGCACAGGAAATTGTAAGACAAAATTTGAAGCATTGATGTTCAAACAGTACTTCTACTAAAGGATATGAAATCACTCTCCATCACACGTAACTCCAAGACAAATGCAAAAACCCAAGTCGATCTCCATCACATCTACCTCCAAGTCAACAAATGAACAATAACTTCAACTTACCAAATAGCAGAACCTGTACCAACGTTCCAACGAATCCATGGCATGAATAACATTCTTCTTTTGTCAATGTACTTGCATTGTTATTACTTGCAAACCTAGGGAAAGATAGAGGAAAACAAACTATATTCTCTTTATTAGACTTCTAGGGGCTCGTCAATTTCATTTGACTGGAAGGTATCTTGAAATTACTTCATTTGCAATAGCTCTGCAGGCATCAAAGTGTGGCGAAAGGTTCTCAGTTCCTATTGGTAGCAGATGAAGGAAGTTTATGTACATATCATTCTTTGGCTTCTGAAATAGTCACATCTATTTGTGTGATACCCTATTCGCAACCTTTTAGCACTTACCATCGAAATTTCCTATAAAAAAAAGGTCCAAACCACAAATCTCATTTTTAAGGCACGTTTCTAAAAATATAGCGTGGTCTTGTACTCTTGTTTTTGCTGATCCTGTAATTCTCTTCACCTTTATCATTAATTCGATTTCCAAACCAAACAGGCAGCATCTGGTGTTTTTGTTTTGTTTTCGCCTTTATCCTTAATTCGATCAATTCCTAGTACGAATTTGCTGCCAAAACTCACGCGTATGAGCAATTCAGCAGCATACAATCTGGCAATTAAATACTAAGACTACTGAATTCCGTTGTTCGAGCCCTCAGAAAATGAAAATCCCAACTGCACAAAGTCCAATCCACGCGCAGGCTGGGATGAATCTGACAATTTCTACACACAAAAACACATTCAACCAGAAAAACTAATCTTTTTTTAATCAGCAATCGAACTTAGGAGGATAAAAGACGTCTGCGTGTGTATCTATTTGTTCGAGAGAGAGGGAGGGAGAGAGCTAAACCAGTGAAATTGCGGAGTTTGATGTTGGCCTGAGCGCGGTCGACGTAGAGCTCGGCGTTCTTAGGGTCCATAGAGATGGCTTGAGAGTAGAGGTCAACGGCAAGTTCGAAGTGGTCGTCGATGAAGGCCTCTTTAGCCCTAGTTTCCGCATCCGACGCCATTCGATTGGTATACTGGAACTGTGCAGGAACAGAGGAGAAGTCGACGGAGATCTTATCGAGACGAGAAGGAATGCTCGACTTGACTTGGAACTGATAAAGATAATGGATACAGGAAACCACTGGGGAAAAGAAAACAGATCAGTGCCCTCAAAGCGACGTCCAAGTCCAACTTTGTGATTTTATTAGTCCGGCCCGAAACAAAGAGGTACTCTATCAAAACTGATTTTTTTTTTTTTTTCTCTTTCTTTTAGTCCGGCCCGAAACAAAGTGGTACTACTAAACAAGCCAAGACGTCTTAACAAGTCGAGTTTAGTCATTTATTAAACGAATCTCTATCAACGAGCCGAGTTTCTATAGAACGAATCAAGTTTGCGAGATGCTCGGTTTGTTTATAGCCCTTCTTGTAGTAATTTCTTTCTGAACATCAAGGTCAACTTGGAATGGTTAGGTGTTTTTTCCCCTTAGGGCCCGGCCCTCAATTCATGTTCTCCAGGTTCCTTCCATTACTATGGGTTCAAGACTAAGGATGTATGATTTTCAACACAATGTGTGTGGTGAATGAGTGTTTGGGGCCGGGTAATCTCTCCCGGTTAATATCTTATCGTAAGATATATCTTGCTTTGCATATGAGGATATTGAGCATGTTACTTTTACAGCACCTTTAAATTGTGAGAAATGATGAAATAAGAAAACGGAGCCCGAGTTTTTGCGGTTTGTGCCGACATTTGTTTGGTTACACATTCGTCTTCCTTTGAATTAAAAAGTTAAGTTTAGCAGTACAATTCACCAAAGAAAATCGTATTCCCTGGCAAACCCTTTCCATTAACAGGATTTTTCCACCAGTGTACATGTTTTGCCCACTCTTTCATTTTCTTTTACTTCAATGTACCGTAAAAGACTGGATGTTTATCAAACTAACGTCACACAACAAAACCCACCCAACCCCCCCCCCCCCCCCCCCCCCCCAAACCAAAAAAAAAAAAAGAAAAAAAATGCAGCTTAAGAAAAAGGATTAAGGGTGAGTTTGAAATTGCTGTGGATTGAAGGCTCAAACAAGACTTTACCCATTTGCTATAACACCAGAAATTGGACAAACAGGACTGCCTGGTTCGAATTGACAATACCTGTCTGGTTGGAAGCCATTCTTTCAATGCAGAAGAAAAGTGGCTACAGGCCATTTTTAGAAGCTGAAATTGCCGGCCATTTCATAGAATAGGCCTATATCTTAAATTGGTAACAGCTGAAGAAGCAAAACTCGCCTCTCTGTTGTGGCTTCAAATTCCAGAAAAAGAAGAGAGGCGAAAACAGAAGACGTAGAATATACCCTACACGCAAGCCATTTCAGTACAATTCCACAGGCGTGCACACCCACACACAGGAGCATGCACCAACAAGGCACTTCTTGCCTGCTAATATCAACAGGTGCTAATGAAATGTAAACAAACATAAATTTTCAGTTAAAATGGCATACCAACAGGAGATTATCAACTCGGTTGCTTTTCTGAATAATTATTTGGTCGGTTCAAGCTTTGATTCTGACAACAAAAGTCCGTTCACCTTCAGCAAACTCACAAATTTTGAAGTAACGAGCAAGAACCATTAAGATGGCAAGGATACAGCTTTGATAGCTAAGATATCTATCTATGAATATCCAAAAATGAGTTCCAGCGGCACGGTACTACTCCTTTGGTTGCGCATCCCCAGATGTTATTGCAGGTTCATCCTTTTTTGAGCTTGAAATAGCATCCTGCAATGTGCTGGAATTAACAGCATCCAACGTCTTGTAGAACTCCTCGGGAAGAGGCCCAGGTCGGTGTAGTGGAACATGCTTAGGAACTGGAGCATCATCCTCAATAACTTCACATTCATAATCATCAGGCACACCCCATGGATCCCACTCTGCAATCCAATAAGAAAAATTCCTACTGTTAAGATTTTTGAGAGGTTTCCGTAAAAAGGATAACCCTTAACTAACATACAGTTGTCGCATAAATATAGTATAACCCTTTGAAGTGTGGCATAATAATTTTGCGGTCTCATCGATAAGATAGAATTACTAACTGTTTGGTGAGAGTTCAATCACATGCAAGTTTTCAGTCCATCACAGTGTCCATCCTGTAGCTCAAATAGCTAACGACATAAAGCAAGGTGCAAGCAAACTCTTAAAGAACCTTTCCCAGGAATTATATTATTAAACATCAATTCATCTTCACCTCATAATAGTATCATTTGCCCATTAGGTCAGCACAGCATGGAGAAATTCAAAACTATGGGAGACACCAACTATGAGACACTGGAAGGAGGCATGCCAACATTAAGACAGTATACAACTATACATGTAGGACATTCCTAGAAGCCCTCAGCATCCCTTTTTCAGCTTAAGACTCCATCATCCACAATAAACAAAATTACCTCCGACAAAGAATCTTTATTGTCAAAATTCCATGTTTGTATTATTGCTTTGCTGTATTAGCATGTCTAAACTATGTCTTAGCTGTCTTTTGTGGAGTACTTGTATGGGGCCAACTAGAGTGTTTAATCCCGATTAAAAAAAAAACTAGAGTATTTAATTCTGGACCTGAAGTTCCAATACAGAGGTCGTTCCAATACAGAGGTCAAATTTTGAACACGGCAACCGTGAACCTAATGAGCTTATGGTTATAAAGAAATGGAGCAAGCAGCAACTAACAAGGGTGTTAAATGACCAATTTGCAACACCCCAAATATTATAAAATCAAGTACTTAAACCAGTGATTTTAAAAGCGCGCGCTATAGCGCGAGGCGCAGCACAGCACAAGGTTTGCGCTTCGGAACTGTGGGCTATAGCATAGAACACAAAGGCGCAAGAAAGGCGCTGAGGCGCGCGCCTTTTGCTCTGAGGTAAAAATTGATCTCACGTTCGCGATGCACTGAAATTAGCAGCAGCAGCCTTATTCTTCTTCCTCCTCCTCCTCCCGCCTTCTTCTTCCTCCTTTTCTTTCTATTTTCACTGACTGTCCAAGACGGCAGGACCCCTTTTTTTTTTTTTTTTCTTTTTTTCCAGTCACAACCCCTTTTTCTTTTTTTTCCCGGTAACAGGACAAATCCTTCCCCAACACCCCACCCCCCCCCCCCCCCCCCCCCCCCCCCCCCCCCTTTTTCTATTTTTTCTTTTTCCAGTCACGCTCACCTGTTTGTTTTGTTTCCAGCTCTCTTTAAAGTATTTGTGCAGTTTGTTGTATTTATTTGTACTTGTTATTTGCAGATGACATCTGAAAATTCTAATAAAAAGGACCATGGTTGGAAGTATTGCGAAAAGGTTGATCCACACAATAATAATGCCTATGCATGCCTCTAGATTTTATTGCCTTTAATCCTTTTGTTATGTCTCTAAGGCTAAACATTATTATGTTAGCTTTTCATGGATGATATGTTATGTTTAGTGTTTGGTACTTTCGTTTAACCATTGATATGTTATGTTTTATGACATTTGAAAGTTTTACAAGTGTTTGTTTGTATTGAAAACTAGTTCTAATAAAATTTGCCTCGTGGCGAAGATTTTTTTTTTTTCTTGCTCTTCGCATCAATAAAGCGTGCGCCGCGCCTTGCGCTAAAGCCCCAGGGGACCGTTGCGCCTCGGTGCGCCTTTCGCCATTTAAAACACTGACTTAAAGACGGGATGAATAGAATCTCTACCATAGAGTGAATTGCATGTTTCCACGATGGCAATACTACTTGCACAAGCTATTTGATCTGATATCTAGAAACAGCAACCCATTACCTCAACGGTATACCTTCCTCTTTGTAGGAGTTGGATACACAATTTCACTGCACTTAATTGCAGCTACAATACCACTAGGCCAATCGCCCCGAGGGCGGTTCTTGGAATACCAAATCGCATAAAATAAGTTGACGCAATATAAAGAATTTCAAACGCACCAGTTCCTCCGTACCGATCTCTCCCAATTCCCATGTACCCATGTGTTTTGAGCCGCTAGATTGTGCATTATAATTTCAGTGTTTTAAAAACTGTCATGTAATCTAACGGTTAAAATGCACGGAAACAGAGGTTTAGGGAAAAACCGGTACAGAGGATTTGATCCGAAATGGTTTATTACATGCAATGAAGATGAAGGTAGCAACAACAAAGAGCAAATACACAAATCACGCGAGAGGCACCTAACAATTATTTGAAGGCAATGTGAAGCCACTCACGGTGACAAAGCAACCCTGCATTCCACAACAATAATTACCATGAACAAGAGATAAGATGAAAGCAAAACGGGTGTAAATGACTCTAAAATGGGTTAAAAACTGTTATGTCCTCGTCTCTCAAATTGGCCAGAACCTTTTTTGAGAAGCACATTGGTTCCAATTACACCTTACAATATGAATTTGACAACCTTAATTCCAGGAAATTCTTACAATTTGCATTCACCAATCCCAGTTTCAAACCCTCACATTGCATCTACCTCAAAAGGAAGACAATCATGTGAGCATGTTTCATCTCAACAAGCTGACGGCCCAAATTCTCAAAGAATGCACAAATAGACAGGATTTAGCAATTGCTGCAGAAAAGCTAACCAAAATAAAACTAGAAACAATTCAATCTTGTCTAATTCCAGTCCGGTGCAATAAAAAAAAAAAAAAAAAACTAAGAGCTTGGCAGGTTTTGATAAAATCTGAATCAGGTCATTACAGAATATGATACCTCAGAAACACATAATCTGACACTGAAAATTTTCTTTATCTGTCTCAGGATAGGTCATTTACCTAATGTGAAATTGGGAGTTACTCTTGACTCTTGGGCACTTATATTGTGATGGAACTCAATTGCAAATCCACAGATCTCGAATAAACCTAATTCAAAACGTAATATTTCCATTCGCGAAAAACTAACAGGCTTTACCTTTTCTACTTGCTCTTTCTTTTTCCCTACATTTCATCACCAATCAACGGAACACCAGATCTCAATTTTCGATACCAATGCACTCAAACAAGACAAAGCAAAAAATTATCATAAACATGTATATATAGAGAGAGAGTTGAGATGTACGGACCGATCATCTTGTCGATAAGTTTGAGTTCGTCCTGGGCCTCTTCGATGAGCTCTTCGACCTGGCCACAGCCGAGGCGCTTCTCGATTGTCTCCCAGTCCTCTTCCTCCTGGCAGACCTTGAGGCGGTGGCGGGTGAAGCTCTCCACGGCCTTCCGGTAACCCTCGTCTTCAGGCACGGCCTCGATCTCCTTTAGGGTTTTGGCGTACAGTTTGATCAGCACCTCCCTCGCGTTGGGGACCACCTCTAAACCGACGATCCCCGTCGTCTCCTTCACCTTGGCCATCAACGGCCTCGCCACCATTCTTAGAAACATCTCTCCTCTCTCTCTCTCTCTCTCTCTCTCTCTCTCTCTCCACTTCGCTCTTTCCCTCAGTTGCTCAGGCTCTCA
Organism: Rhododendron mucronatum var. ripense; assembly: GCA_019656295.1. NCBI lineage: Eukaryota > Viridiplantae > Streptophyta > Magnoliopsida > Ericales > Ericaceae > Rhododendron > Rhododendron mucronatum. Next base: position 2,843,101 of record BPLT01000050.1, on the reverse strand, counting down.
GAGAGGAGACCATTCTGGGGGTCTAGCTTAAAGTTTGTAGTCTGTATGTTACCCAATCGCAACCCATCAGTCTGACGTCTGTTAGGGCTCGTTTGGTAGGAGTAATATTCAGCGTTTTCCCTCTCAAATGGCTAGTTTGGATACAGGATTAGATTTGGAAATATCTATATAATAAGAGAGAACAGTTTTTAAATCTTATGTGCTATATAAATTTAATGGTCTAGAGTGATCCATTAAATCCAACGGTGTAGATCCTGGGGTTGGCTATTTTTTGGAAAGATCCAAATTAATCCCCCCTCTCTCTCTCATGTTTATTCCAAATCGGATTCCAAAACTCTCTGTCATTATTTAAAGCCCAAATAATAATTGTTTCTTTTTTTCGGATTTGGAAATTTTTTAGGCATTCAGAACTCTAGAAATTTCATATAGCATTCAAGGTGTTTGTAAGAATACCTAGATGGAATAAAGAAACACACATCTACCTTTTGTTTACTCTCCTTTCAGTCATTCACCTAGCAGCTAGGCGTAATTTCGTCATGGCCAATAGTACCAATGAAGAATTGATTTTAAATTGATCTTGATTATATTGCTTTGTGCCTTTAAATACAGACAATTGAAACTTGCTAAAAAGTGAATTTCGAGCCATGGTGATTTCTTGAATGCCGATGTTTGAGTCGTGTCTTTAGACACGAGCATGCACTAGTTATATAAGAAGGGAGGATTGGATAGTAGGGGATATTATGTAAGAAGGGTGGACTCACATTGATATGATGAGGAAATTAAATAACACTTGGTTTGGATGAGGGGTATTATCCGAAGGTATTAAGGGGGTTTACACAATGCTCGCTCAAACTCTAGCCATATGTAAGCCTCCCTCAGGGGTATTAGAGCAAGTTTACCAATGAAAATGTAAAATACCTTGTCAACAGTGCACTTTTTTCATTTTACCTACTCACATTTCTCTCAACACTACACCAACACTATCTATTTAACATATTCTCTATTAAAATATCATTACTTTTATTTCTTAACCATATTTTTAAATTGGAGCAAAAAGAGAGAAAGAAGAGACCTGGCAAAAAAAATAATAAAAAACTCCATTGCTTGTGAACAGTCATTCTCGAGAAATACCTAACAACTGTAGCTGGAGCAATAAAGCCTCTGGGTTTGCCGAATCTGGTGCACACTTGGACTGGGCCGTGTATGCATGGGCCACAATTGGACTGGATCGTTCCTCTGCAGGACATATAGATTTTTTTTTTTTTGGATCCGCTGCAGGACATATAGATTACTTCACATTCCTTGGTATCCTTTTAATTTGAGTTATTCTCACTTTTTCCCCAAATGGTACTACTACGGAAATTTGACCAGTTTTAGATTATTTCATTTTGATCCATCAGTTTTGTTGAACTTTCATAAACATTGCCTAATTGTCAAGGACTAAATCGGAACGTACTACAAGGAGTACTAAATCGGAAAAAGAAAAGAATTAGGACCAAACTAAAAGTATAGGTTATACTACTACCCAATGCAAATAATCAAAATGTCTAGAGTAATTCAGGCCTCAAAATAGAAAGCAACATGTGAAATAAATTCGATCAATACCCGGATTTGCAAAACTAGGGGCGGGCATAATACTCTTTATGCGGTTATCTTCAACTAGGTATTTTTATACACCATGAGTTGGAGGAAGAGAAACAAACAAAAAGAGCCGTTTTTTCTTTGCTCATCGGTGTCTCCGTCTTTAACATGATACGCGATGAAACAAAAGGAAGGAGAGAGAGAGAGAGAGAGAGAGAGAGAGAGAGAGAGAGAGAGAGAGTCTTTGTGATGTTTTCAATGAATCAGTAGTATTTCTTTGCTCATCGGTATCTCCGTCTTTAACATGATACGCGATGAAACAAAAGGGGAGAGAGAGAGAGAGAGAGAGTTGTGATGTTTTCAATGAATCAGGTAGTATATACTTGATTATTCCATTTCTTAGCACCATTCCTTACGGTTTCCGTCGGTTAAATTGAAATCTCACGTTGTATATTGGATGCACAATCATTTATTTCGATGTTTGTTGTCATTTTTTTGATCTAATGCCATACTCATAATTTTCATAGAATATTTCATGCAATTCTAGTGAAATTTCCCCCAAATATTTAATTGTATTTTATCATTTCTTACATCCCACCTTTCCAATTTCTCTAGTTACTTTTGCGACATGGCCTACAAATGGTATCATGAAAAGACAATCAACATGATATATCGAAGTAGCCGCTATACGATGTATCAGGTATGATTTGAGTTTCCCATTTCTTTCTTGTTTCTCAATATTCAATTTGGAAACGTAGGATTCTAAAGTAGATATACTTAGTATAACCTTGTCGTCGTCGTCGATCTAATGCCAATTTCAAAGCATTAGATCCTTTGTGATTTTTTCTTTCTTTGTATTTCCTATTCAAGACCCATAAAGACTTTTTTAGATATAATATACGTAGGTCTCATTACGGTTCAGATCACATGATACTTAACCCTACGCAAATCCTTCTTCTTGTACTATATTCTTCTTCTTCTTCCTTTTAAAATCTTCCTTCACAATTCCTATCAAATCAGATTATTAACGACTATGTAAATTAACCCCGTAAAACATCCATGCACTGTTTTCGTTAATTCACGACTCCGTTTGCAAATTTATGAATTATGATTAGTCTGATAACAGATAATTAATTAAGTATGCAAATAGTTTGCTTTGTGCTCACCGCGCGGAAAAAAAATTTTAATTAAGTATTACCAAGATCATCAATCTCTCTGAGTATGATATATTAGAAACAACGGATTTGGCTTGAACTTGATAGTATTATAATGGCGTGTCATTATTATTTTTATTTTTTTATATTCTAAAAAAAAGAATTTACTAATCTTTATAAAGGATTACAAAGATTAAAAGGATCAAAGGCACACTGGCAAAAAGCCACCCAAGACCTAAAGATGGCAAGACGCCAACTGAACACCATAACAAAACCACACAACCTCAACCTAAAACATCCAATAAAACCCAAAACGATCCTCCATGCCCTATGCAAAATTGAAAATCCCCATCATCAATCACCCAAAAAGCCAAGCAGACACAAAAACAAATCCATTGAGACCTTCGCAACGGACAACACCTCTATTTTTTCTATTATCGATCAATTTCCATGACCAAAAGAAACAACCTAAACCGACAAATCACCGAGCAAAATCAGAAAAATCAAAACACCACATACTTGCCTAACCTCGAAGTCAAAACGCCAAATAGAGAGAAGAATTATCTTTGAAATCAACATTGTCCTCTGAGATATCCTCTTCTTCAAAATCATTTAAAGCATGGATCCTTTCTTTTAATTCTTCCTCTTGCATTTCAACAAATTTCTTTAATTTATAGTTCCTCCCTCCTTTAACTTCAATACCCAAAATAGGAGCCATATCCAACATCTTACGAGCTTCCATAAATAGATTAATTTAGATAGATTAATTTGGATGTTTGCATCTTGGATCAATGGGGCCGGGTTTGCATTTTAATACTATCGTTTGTCTAGAGAAAAAAAATTAAAAAGTAAAATCACGATCAAAAATTAAAATTTGATATTTGTATACTTTTCCGGTTCGTTTCTTGCCATCGTCGTTCGTTTTTTGTTTTGTCAATTTTTTTTGATGTCCAATTGATATTTGTATACTTTTCCGATTCCTCACATTAAAACTAAAAATATAAAATATTAGGCCTAATTCCGCTAAGGTTGTTATTTTTAAGTACTTATTTTTCACTTGACGAGACAGATTATTCTCTAGCAATAAATCACTTTTAATTTAAAAAATAATTACTTATTTTTCTTAGCAAAACGAAGTTAAACACAAAAAACTACTCACTTGTCTAAAAAAATAAGTAATTTAGCTATGTAACTATGATTGCAAGAAAACTCCGCGCAAAATGATTTTTTTAAGATGGGATGCTGAGTATCAATATCTATTTTTGAGATACAATTTACTTAAATCAAGTGGTATGATACCCATTAACCAATAAAATATATTTGACCTATGTATATCAATAAATAAAATAAAAATGTTTGACTGTGTGAATTGAACAGACAAAAAGAAGATCTAGTGCTTGAGTGTGGATGATGTCGTGGAAATGGAATTGCAAAAAGTATTGTGCCGAAAACAGACAACCTTCATGTACCGATTTGGAGTATCCTATTTTGCACATAATAAAGGTAAAACAAAAAAAGGGATTCCTTAATTAAATGCATTTCGACTATTTCTACGATGCCATTCATCAAAAAGTAAAAAATCTTCACAATACCGTCGTTGTTACTTATGTAGTATTATTTTCTTCAATATTAACTCCCCCGTTCCGGTTTCTATAAAAAGAAACTTTTAGAAAATCAAGGTAATTTCAAGCTCAAAAATCATGTGTTTACGCAAATAATTTTCCTATTAATATGGATCTTATTCGATAGATTTCATTGAGATATTTTAAACGGTGTAAAAAAAATTAAAAAATTATTTTTCATTTTCATTATATTTGAGCTTGAAATTATCTTATTTTTGAAAATGAAGGTTTAAAAAGAAAGCGGAACGGCACCTAAATGAACTCATTGGATGTTACACTTCTGAGGGAAAATTCTAACACTGCCGACATATTGGTTAGTCTCAATTTGTGTGGATGTCAAAAGTGTAAGGAGGGGTGTGTAAGTGTTCATTACAAGTGTGGATTGCGATATAAGTTAGAGTACGTCTGTGGATGTCAAATATTTCAACTCCGTAGGTAACCATACGGTGACATCACTTTCTTGTACTACTGACTCGACGACTTTTTCATGCATTACTGCACGCGCATGCAACACACATCTATAAATTCAATACATCTCTAAAGATCTTTAAAGGTCGTATTTATTACGTAGATCATGGTAGATTGTGAAGATCACAGAAATCTTATCCCAATTATAGCTTTTCTTAACTACTTTTGTCTTATAGATGCGTTTCATATTACAATGTGTCATCTTCGAAAAAGTATGATCTATTTGATCAGACGAAGCACCAAAAGTCAAACATATTATTACTTCAGCTATTGCAAATTGTCCTGAATTGGTGAAGATGGGATAGCTAATTCAAAAATGAAAACAGTTGCTGATATGATATATTGTCTGTGCAAAATGAAATTAATTAAAAAGGCAAAAGAAAAAAGGGCAAAAAAAAAAGACTCAAAAAAGGTCAAAATTAAAAGGCGGTGGAGAGGGAAGAGATTCTTCCTACAATATCTTCTCCCTTCCACTTGGCGCACAAAGATGAAAAAGTGGACTCGAGAAAAAACCTAGTCCAACTTTAGCGGCCACTCAGCAACCGCCGCCACCACCGGCGGCGGCGGCGGAGAAGTTCCACGGAGATAGCGAATTATCGCGAGTCTGAAACCGAGTCGAACCCGAATTAGCTCTTCTGAGTTCTTCAAACCCTTTGAGTATATCTTCACTCATAACCGTATTCGGTATCAAAACAACCTCGTCGCACTCCGTTTCCCCCATCTCATAGTCTTCCTCGTCGTCCAAAATCTCTATAGTTTCGGTTAGGGAATTCTCGGGAGGCGCGGCACTACTCTCGCCCTCGATCAACGGGGTGGAGGGAGAAAGACTCGAGGCGGAGACGGGCGAGGAGGAGGAGCAGGGTGGGTTGGCTACGGTGCCCGCCGCGGATGGTGGTTCGGACGAGGCTCCGGCGGCGGTGGGTCTTGATGAGAACTTGGCGCGGGTGGTTCCGGCGAGGGAATTGCGGTGCGTCGGACGGGGGTGGGTGTGCTCGCCGGAGTAGGAGACGACGTAGATGTCGGGATCGGAGGGGCTTTTCTCCACTTGCTTCCGCGCACCGCAACCTTTGGAGGTGCTGCATCTGTAGTAGTTCCTGCAGCGTCCATCCCAACCATTAAATTCAACCAAGTCGAAAACCATGGAAATTTTGCAGTGAAAGTAAAAGGATTAATTACACTTCGCACCTTTGCATTTGACTATGATTCTTATTGTTAGATTCTTTTTGTACTTCGTGCACCTCTGCGTTTGATTATGATTCTTATTGTGCCATTCTTTTTGTAATCTCTTGCCCTATTATTAGGAGCAATATGAAAGGTTACATGTTGCAACGGAAGCAAAAGTAAACGATATTCGAATTCATACATTGTGCATGAAAGAGCGTCTCGACCCCTAAGTTAATCTCTTAGTGATCACATTCAATTGTCTCTTGCAATATTTTATTTGATCTAATATGGCGACATTTGATCAATTACATTCTAAGTCAAATTTAGAGTTACCGTTCCGCGTAAAATATTTTGTGCATCATTAACACTCGTTCATTCTTGCCAAAATTTATTTTGGTCCAATCACTTCAATTATCGTCGACTCGCTACTCATCATGTAGTTATAATTCTCCTAAGCAATGGAATGGGTGGCGCACATGTGTAAATTTTTGTCCATTTTATTTTTTCAATAATTCAAGATATTCAAATTGATTTACGCAGAATTTGATTTGACTAATCCCGGGGGTCACTTCAGAACGCCACACAGAGGTAGAAGTAGCTTTGCATCACGAGTCACTCACGTAAAAGTGTAACGACATCACTACTTAAAGTGGAAAGGCAAAAAGTGAGGTTTTGGCAAAAGTAAGGGGCCACAAGTGCAATTAACGCAAAAGTGTAGAAAACAAGTAAAGTAAGAGACCATGAAAAGTGCTTGCGAAAACTCCCGGGAAAAAAATACCTCGGGTACGGCGAACCTTTGATCGGTTTCTGACCGTACTTCCTCCACGCCCACGAATCTCCCAACAGTTCCTCATGGCTCATCTGACGCACCAACTTTGTCTGTTGATTCTTCCTGCAAAAGAACGATCGAATAAATTTCGCAATCTAATCGGAATTGGAATCCTTTTCTCATGCATTCTGAGTTTAATACTTTATTAACTCGTGAGAATCGTGCCGCGTAATCTTAGACGGTGAAAAAATGAATTTCATCTTAGGCTCCGAAATTAGTAAAGGACCAGGGCATCTGTTTGTAGGGAAAAGAAAGTAAAAAAAACCTGAATTTCATGTTACATTTGTGAAAAATGTGGTTTGAGCATCAATTCCAGGGGAAAAAAATGGTAATTAATCAGACCTTCTTCGAGAACGAACGGTGGCCGGTAAAGCGAGAGAAGAACTGGCGCGAGAGTTCTTGATCAACTGAGGAGTTATTCGTTGTTGCACTTGCACCATCGTTTGTGGTGGTGGCGGCGACGGTAGTGATTGCGCCTCTTGTTGGGTTGGGGGTATTGAGGAAGTACAGGGGTTGTTTGGCCGTGGCTTCAGGAAATTAAAACTCCGGTAAATTTCTTCCAAACCTTCGCATTCGAAATCCGAGTTATCCCCGAAACCCGGATAGTAAAACAGGGTGTCGTCGTCGTTGGTAAAGGTGAGAGAAGCCAAATCCGGTAACGGGTCCTCAACGTTGTTGGTTTGGCCGTTAACGTTGATGGTTGCGGAGGTGGAGGCAGCGGTGGTGCAGCCGCTCACCACCGCATGCAAATCCCACCCGTCGGCCATTAAACAAACGGGGGGGCGTCGGAACTCGTGATTGGTAATCTCACAAACCGTTTTCGGTCCCCGTTAATGACTCAATCACATGTGTACCTGCGTCTGCCCCTGTTTCACCTGCGTGCGCATGTTGGGTGGAGAGAGATGGAGGGGAAGAGAGAGAAAAGACGCTGACTTTGGGGGTTGAAATAGAGAGATTGAGAGAGAGGTGAGCACTGACCAGGAATTGTTTACTATTTATACTGAAGGAAAGTGGTATCAGTGTTTGGCTTGTCTTCTCAAAAAGAGTTTCCTTTTCTTTTTTTCTGAAACAAATGATATTCGAGTCTGTTTACCTGCATTTTAACTTTCTTTTTCTTTGTCAACAAAAAATCATTCACGATCAGAATTAGAGAGGTTTTTTTTTTTTTTTTGTCATTTGTTAAGCCTAATCTACTCTATTTTAAGAAATTTGGGAAGGAAAATAAGTGCTTACGAAAATCTAACTCTACCCATATATATAAAAGTATAAGGGTATTTTTCTCTTACAACTTGGTCTGAAAGAAATTGCTAACCAATTGTTTGGATTGCTTTTTAAAAAAAAAAATCTCAAACTCAAAAAATATTCATTACCACTACTTTCAATCATTACTCATCCTTATCTTCAATCATTATTTTCATTTCTCTCTCTATCTCTTTCCAATCATTATCTATACTTTCAAACATTATTCTCTTTTCTCTCTCCACTCATAATCCTACAAAATTTCTCAAAATTTTCTTAAAAACTTATTCAAACACAGCATTAAATTTTGGACTCAGAAAGTGCAATTTGAGCTACACAAAAGGGTTCTTCTCAGAAGAAGAGTTGCTTTTTGCTTTTCCATTGACTTGCGAAAATGTCAAAAAGGTAGCCAATGTGTATGCAGTGTGCCTATGTGGATGTAGAATGCGCGGCCGCATCTCTGCTATGGTTCCCACGTCTTAAGGCGGAGGATTCCCACGCGCATAGTCCCGCGTCCCCAACACTAGCTTATTGTAGTACTCCCTCCGTCCCTTTTTTAAAGTTTGGTATTTTATTTTAGGTTGTCCCTTAATTAGTGTCCATTTTGTAAAGTTAATGGGTAAAAGTTGGCGCATGGTCTATTTTGTCCCTAAAAGTAGATTCCATTTTGAAAAGTTTGTGAGTAAAAGTGTAATGATGATGGGTAAATAAGTTGGAATTACGCAGGACTCTTAAAAAGGGACAGAGGGAGTAGTAGCCCAGTAGGAGTATTGCCATTGTTTTTAGGGTGGGTTTGGATTAAAAAATAGGGTAAGTTATTTTTTTGTTTTTATTTAAATTTTTTTATATTTATTTGTTCTGCGTCAAATTTTTGTGACTTATTGATTCATTTTAAAACAAAAGGAATCGAAAAAGTAAAATTTTTTTGTGAAACTCATAATTTTTTAAATAAAGACAAAAATAAGTCAATAAGCCGACTTTTTTTTTTTTACTTATTCTTCTTTTTTTTTTTAAAAAATTTATGAGTTTCGATCAAAATTTTTTACTTTTCCGATTCCTCTCACCGAGACAAAACCGATAAGTCACAAAAATTTGACGCAAAATTAACAAATGCGAAAAAAAATTGAATAAAGAAAAACAAAAGTTAATGTTTGACTTTTTCTTCCGAAGTTGCTTAATTGCTTACTCTATCTATCTATGTATGATTTTGTCTACTACTATTTTGTAATTGTAGGATTAAGTGTTCTTAAATCGCCCTTGGTTCTAGGTTTCTAAAATAATGTAGTCAATCGTATTGGTTTGAATTGTGTTTGTGTCCATTTTTATCTTGTGTTCTTAAAGCACCATTGGTTCTAGGTTTCTAAAATAATGTGGACAACTTGATCTTACTTTCATCAATGTTCTAAAAATTTGACATGAACACTTATCGCATGTTCTTGACCTCTATAAAAATTTATGCATCAATTCTATATTTTGTATATATAGAAATCCAGTTTCTTTATTTTTCTAAATAAATAAATAAAAATTCAAGTTGTCCTCTTATCAACTCTTCATATTGAGAATTGGATACGAATTTGTTAAAATAGACCAGTTAATGATCCGTGCAATTGGTTCTTTAGGAACTAATTCTTTCTTCTTCTTTTTCTCATCGATCCCTAATCTACTCTAACCTAAGAGGAAGGGAGGCGCTAGTGGGGCTCGAAATCCACCACTTCGATCATGAACTGAGTATGAGCTCCCTTATCCGATGGGCTACCACCTATGTTCTTTAGGAACTAATTTAGGCACGCATAAACCGATTCAGATACCCTAAAATATGAAAGAAAACCAATCAAGTTATGCTATCCAGTTTTTTTGATACTTGCCACACACACAAAAAAAAAAAAGGCGTTTTAAATTTCATGATATAGAATTATTTGTGGGGAGGCTGGCAATTGCCGTCAACCCAGTGGAGTGGGCGTGTGGGTCATTTAGCTCTTGTAGGGGCCCATGAAATAAAGAAAAGGCCTCATCTCCATATCTCTCTCTGTTTTTCTTTCCAATTCTCATCTCTATATCTCTAAGAATTCAATGCAAAAGCTAAAGCTGCAGTGCTACGGTATCAATATGGCCGTTGCGGTGCGGTGGACGGGTGGTTGTTCGAGGCATGCTCCAAACCAAACCTAGAAAAATTACCAAGTGCTCCTCAAGCACCGCCATGGGTAGACACACGGAGTGCTCGGCCCCTGCACAACTCCAAATATTCTCACATACTAGTTTTTTAGGTTAGTGTCAAAAAGTTCTATAGGATCGCCGCAGCAAATCTCTCTCGAGAAAAAAAAAAAAAGAGAAAGAGTTAATAAAGTTTCTATTATGTGTGTGAAAAAGCCTCCTATAATTTCAAATTATCAAACATTTTTTGGTTGTAGATACGATATTGAATAGCGGTGTATACATGTACATATATATACACATGCTTTCGTCTCATTCTCATAACTAGGTAGTTGCAAAATATTTGGATTATAGTATGTTTATTTTTGTTACTAATGTAGAAATACATGAGCTTGTTCGTTTTGAATATATTTTGGGATTTTAGATTCTCTCTCAGCACACAGTCTCTAATAAATTTTCTCTCATTATTTTTCTCTCTATCTCTCTCCACTTTCCGTTCGGCTAAATAAGCCACTTTTTTGTCCTTATTCAAATTTTTTTAGCATTTGTTAGTTTTTCGTCAATTTTTGGGGATTATTATTTCTTCATGACAGGAGGAATCTAAAAAGTAAAAAATTACGATCGAAATTCAATTTTTTTGAATAAAGACGAAAAAATTGGCTTATTTTTTTATTTATTCAAAAAAATTAGGTTCCAATCGTAATTTTTTACTTTTTAGATTCCTTCCGTCATGACGAAGCAATAATCCCCAAAAAATTAACGAAAAACTAACAAATACGAAAAAATTTGAATAAGAACAAATGACTTATTTAGACGAACGAGCTCAAAATCCAAAAACCAAAACAAACAAGCTAGCCGCCATGATATGACTCATGCCTCTGCTGATCAGTACCAAACGCCACTGAGCTGCACCGCAATATCTCGCAGCAATTTCCAACCTCACATGTAAGCATCACTACAAAGTTTTTGTGGGTTTCACAGCCATGAATGACTAGGATGGTCTGAAAACACAGCATTTCGATAAGGAGCATTATTACTACAAGGAGCATTAACATTACTGAGTGCAGCAATATTACTTCACTTTTACAGGCAACCCAAGCCAAGTACTCCCAACACCCTGTATTCATAGTATATGGACTAATAATGGACCAATAACAGCCGTAAGATGGAAGAACGAGCTAGCCTGTTTTTCCCGATTTGGTGGGTCCACCATGCCACATTCAAGGGCGTAAAAAGAAGGAAGGAAGAGGAGTAATTCCTACTATTTCCTACTACTACAGTTACGTTGTTCCCACGATTGGGGTCACGAAGAATTTGTGGGCGTTGATTAATTAAATTAGAATTGTGTTTCCTTAAGCAAGCAAGAGATGCTTTTTCTTTTGTCAGGGAATCTGGCATTTCTAACGGTGGTAGTGGATTTGTAGTTCTCTACGGAGCTAATTACAGCCGTTCAAAAGTTTTTGGACGGTCCTGATGTTGATGAAATTTTTTCGGAGAAAAGTTAAGAAATACTTTTGTACGGTTACAATTATTAATGTTGCTATAAACAAGTTGTTTCTCTCTTTTCTGTTTACTTTGTGGTGAAATGTATAGTAACCTTCTCACCGGTCACCACTAGAAGTAGAACTAGCTCTTTATATGGGGAGAGGGAATCCTGTGCGCACTGGATCACCGAAGCGAAATGGGAGGTTTGCCACGTAAGACACTTCTTTTGCGCGCGCTCTCTCTCTCTGTCTGTCTCTGTTTTTTTTCTTTTTCTTTTTCGATCAGTAATGGAGATTGATAATAGAATGAATTATACTTTCAAGTTTGAACACTAACATCCCAACACAAGGCGTCTAATGCACGTTTCTCCTTTATAGTCTAAAACAGAAATTAAAGATCGAGTCTTTTTTATTAGACTATTATACAAGATATAGGACCTCTAAAATTTGAGTCCTTTTTTAGAGCATAAATCGACCATCACTTCGGCTTTAGCCAAGAACCGGCTCTATGCATTCGCATGACCTGCGTGCATCAAACGTATCCAAATCATATTTGTGTTCAAGTTTTGTAATCCAATTAATGTTCTTATCCCTTACATTATCCCTAAGAAAATTCAAAATGCATATCTACAATTGTACAACCAAGCTCAACAATTAGACATCAATCAACCCTGTGCAAATGCCTAGTTGTTATGATGGGAAGATTTGTGTTTGGACTATGAATTTAAAATGGATTTTATGAAAAGAAAAAAGCAAAAATACCTTACAAATTAGCACTACTTTTCTTTCTTCTTTACCATAGGAGAAAGTCTCTCCACAATCTCACCGTCTATTAATGAAGGTTGTTCAACTTATTTTTTTAATTGATCATGCATGGCCTATATATGCATCTTTCTTTGTAAAGAATTGTTTGCCGTTCTGCTATTCTTCTTCCACATTAATTCCATTACCCACTTCGATTTTAGAGATCTATACAAACATTTAAAATTGACAAGATCCTCTAGCATGCACTTTTCGGAAAGGAAAAATGCTAAAGCATGCTGGATGGTTGAAACGTGTGCACAAAATTTAAAGAATAGTACGTACTGCACGAAATTCATTAAGCAATTACAATTTCTAAGAGAAAGTGTACCCGATGATACTATAAAATGGATTTGTCAAAATCATAAATGGTTTTGTTTGGTTGTAAGTTGCGAGTTTAGTTTAATTTAGTTTTAATAATAAGAGGAAAGAGAAATAAGGTAATGATTGAAGAGAGTGATAATGATTTGAGAGAGATAGAGAGAGATAAGAAAGTAATAATTGAAAAAATAGGATAATGATTGAAGAAAGAAGTAGAGTAATAATTAAAAAACAAAACCAAAACTAAAATAAAATGGCAACCGAACACTACTGACTTCTCGTAGGGTCAAAAAAAGTCTATAGTCTCAAATTCAAACTATTAGATTAAACTCATCTCATTTTTCGATACAGGTCTCGTTTTTTCTGATCATCAACAATTGCCAGCTGGATGATGTGACAAATTAGGCAAAATTGAAGCTACGTACAGTCAACACTGTATATAAATGACCTTGCCACTTTCTAGTAACAACTTTGACTTACGATTGGAGTACCAACTTTTACTGATTAACTCATGAGTGCACTTGCTCCGAAGAAACCATGCACGCTAGCTCACAAATACGCAAGAAACGTTTCAGAAATTCCGTTTGACCAAAAAAACGAAAGAAACGTTTCTTCAAGTGATCCATTGGAGGGTGACTTGGATTCATTCACTGTGCCGAGAGAGGTGTGAAAGAAGGTGAATTTAAGGGCGGCCCTTTCGGTTCCATTAAATATATTCCCAACCCCCCTCCCTCCTATTTTTTTTTGGCCATGTGGAGCGCATGCATGAGCTTATATTGTTTCGAAGATTATGATGACAAACAGGAAAAGGTATCGAGAGAGAGAGAGAGAGAGAGAGAGAGAGAGAGAGAGAGAGAGAGAGAGAGAGAAGAAGCATTGAGTACCAAGGACCACTACCCTACTGCGAGTAAACCTACAAACGTTTTCCAATTGCAACATTTGGTTCCATGAATGAGATGTCTGATTGATTCCTCAAACTCCTTTTTCTAACTCTCTCTCTCTCTCTCTCTCTCTCTCTCTCTATGAGATTTCTGATTGATTCTCAAACTCCTTTCTCTATTCTCTCTCTCTCTCTCTCTCTCTCTCTCTCTCTCTCTCTAATGAGATGTCTGATTGATTTAGTTCCTCAAAGTACTCATTTTTCTGAACACACACTCTCTCTCCCTCTCTCTCACTCATTCATATACTCCCTCTGTATCAAAATCTTTCATTTTTTTCGATATTCGTATCATTCTTTAAACTCTTATATCTCTCAATTTATGGTATTTTTCATAATTTTGAATTACAGATCTAATCGAGAACTATCAAACAATATCAATATTGTAAATTTTTTGAGATTTATATTGAAAGATATAAAAAGGTGGTGGCCTAGCCCAAGTGGAAGGATATTCCCTTGCTCCACGCTCATCCAGGGTTCGAACCCTACAACCTCCCCCAACCCCCAATAGTGTAATGTAGTGTACAAATTGACGAGTGACCTAAAAAAAGACATCAAAAGATATAAAAGTTTAAAAAACGACACAACTATCAAAAGAATCCAAAAAAATTTGGACACAGAATATAATAGATTGTAGTCAAGATTGGGTCATTATAGTAGGATAAGACGAGTACTTTTGGCCTCTTATTCATATAGGTTAGCTAGATGGGATTACACAAATAGATGAAAGTTGAGAGAGAGAGAGAGAGAGAGATGTAGAGGTGGGTTTGGCAACACAATGAGGTTACTGGAAATGAGTGGGAGTATCATGGGTTTGGCAGTAGGACATGTTACTGATGGATAGGGATGTATAGATAGTTAGATACATGCATTTGTACAGTTCATGAGTAGCCTTTATGAAAAAGAAATTAAACATTATTATGGATCGATTGCAATCTAGCTAATAAGCTTAACCCCCTCCCCTCCCACTTCTACCCTTTTTGCACTTTTTGTCCAAACAACCAACCTTTCAATCTTCTCTTTTCCACCACATATCTGCTTCTGTTTCTAGCTAGAGATAGAGAGTCCCCGCCCACCACTTTCTAGAGTGGGGAAGAAAGTGCTACACACTATGAGGCCTAGGGAGTGTATATCATGTACGTATCACCATTACCACCATTGATCACATGCCACACACTATCAGGGTTTCTATTCAAGAAGAGGCCGACTCGAGATTGACTGCCCTAGGTTGAGCACTGATGACATCTTTTTTTCTCCTCGGCAAAAGTCAGTATTATTGGTTGAAGTTATATATCGAGGTATGACCTCCAATCAAATGCATGAGAGTACATTGTATCTAGCTACCGCTTCACTTGCGCTGATCAAGTCTAGTACTATTAGTCTCCATAAAGGAGTATTTGTTAATTCCACGCTATTTGTCAATCTCTACACATCATGAAGTTTCTTGATCTACCAGTATTATTCTTGCCCTCTTGGCCTTTCTTAGTAGTTGTACTAGTAAGAAAATTAAGAATTGGGTTCCTTTTTAAGCCTTTGTTTGTGCCTCATTTCATCACAGCATACATCCATGCGTAGGGGGGCCTTAATTGATACATATAGTTGCATGTTTTCCTTGGCCAATAACCTTTTTTGTCTTCTCATTTCAACGAATGCTGCTTGTTTGATGAAGACAACCTCAAGAGTCTTTTCTCCAATGGATCGATGGGAAAACCCCAAAGTCAAACACCACTGAGCAATTGGGACGATTACTACATGGAAAAGAGTACAGCTACAAGTCCAGTCAAATAATACAATGATGATCATTCACCATGAACTCCATTTGGAACCGGCCTAAAATGCTTTAACCACACAATGATGTTAGATTGTGGGCACAAAGCCTTTGTCAACATCAACTGCAAACCTCTTTTTTTTGCTTCTTCTTTTTTTCCTTTTTTTTTTTAATGAATGCCTCAAGAGTCACGACTACTACAAGCCTAAAATTGAGGGCTAGGTTTGGTTTACTCAGTCAATGAATCGAACCGAATATCTTCAAGTTTAGGTTTGGCTCATTTAGTAAATAAACTTATAATTGAGGCTTGGGTTCGGCTCGTTTGGTAGATGAATCAACCTCAAACGAACCTCTACTGAATTAAGTTTCGAACAATTTACGAACGACTCGATTCATTCGCAAGCCTACTTAGGACTACTAGGAGCCTTCACGCAGAATAAAACTCGAATGCCTATAAAATTTTATACCTTTCGAATTCTGATACAGCTCTTACTGATATCGGATTGAGCTAATTTTTTTCCGAAACCCATGACAAAACATTTTAAGAATGACTTGTGGTTTGAATATCTTTGTAGGACCCTTAATGATCCCGCAAAAAAAAATAAAAAAAAATCAATGATTGTGACCTTGGTTGTACTCCATTTAAAGAGCAAAATGTGCGAGTCCAGCTACTCTCCAATCTATTTGGAGAAAACTTCAACCTGACTTTTTTCCTGAGCCCATTTCAATGATTGTGACCATTATTTTTTTGAACACATCAAGAGTCATATAGCATTTGATATGATTTTCAACACATTTCTATTGCAAGAAATCGTTGAAATGGGTTTCGATATATTGTTGCAATCTTATTTTTTTCAAAATAAATGTGTTCCAGATGGCAAATTCATATCTAATGATATCCAATAAACTTAATTTTCAGTCTGCTTTATGCTTCTAAGGATAGATAGAAAAGGTTGGAGAGGAACGGAGCTAGGGGTCTCACCGGCCCCAACATTCTTTATCCCCTGCCCAACGCCATACTCAGTAGCTGTAGCTTTGGGCGGTTTAATGAACCAAACAAAATGACGGTTCTGATCATTGATATGAGTTTGGAAATAATCCTTTTCGGGCTGAAATTGTCAGGAGCTGGACTCCAAACCTAGATGTCGAAATTACAAGCCACCCGTGCAACATCAGCTCAACCACTCGCAACAGTTGACAAAACACATTGTCAGTGCTTCCACAACTAAGACATTCTACATTACCATGTTCATTTACATCTCCAATTTACAAGATTGATTAGTACATATTTCCACCCCTAGGGGGTTGCTACGTTGATTGCCCCCTCCCACCTTTTTGGTCATCAAAAAAAATTCGTACATATTTCCACACTAGCTCCGGAAAAAGGAAACGTTCGTGATAACAAGACTCCTTAGTTAACCGTAAGAAACCATCGTCCAAACCCAGGCGAACCTTTTTTGGGTACACCATCCAGATTTGCCACAAAGAGCGGATCCCTATCCTCGCATTTGGATTCAGTACTTGTGGCACTAACTGCGCTTCCCCTCTCTGTATGTTCTAACTCTCTCGTCAAATCTGCTACTATCTCTTTCAAATTGGATTTGCTCACTTCGCCTGCCGCTGCCGCAACTCCAACCATTGTTATCCTTGGAAGCAAAGGGCTCTGCTGCAGTTCTTGTCTCGTGGGTCGGCCGGTTTCAGCTTCCACTCTGCAAGCAAAAGGGGGTAGGTTGTAATTAGCACAAAAACAGAGTGAGCTCGAAGAATGCACGTTGGAGCAGGGGTCTCTTTTTGTCTGGCCGTATCTGTTATGATTGTTCCACTCGTGTTGATTGGTGTAGTCCCATACAACTTTTGTTCTATCGACGTGAATTAAAAGAATTAGCAAGGGTAAGGTGAATCAGATTCTTAATTCCACCAATTTCATGCTTAGAGTCTACACAACCAAGCCCAGATAAAGGAGAAGGGCGAGCGTTAGGTAAAAAGTAAAAACCAGCTAGCACATAAAGACCACGTTAGACACTTATAACATGAATTCAAGTATGAATATGACTTAATTTTTAAATATCACAGAACGCAATGCTAGATGACCAAAATTGATTGGAACTTGGGCTCTATTTGGTTCGGTTTATGGGTAATTAATATTCTTTGGTTTATTTTTTTGAAACAGCAAGATTCTTTGATGTATGATATATAGCGGTTTATGGGACCCAAAGAAAATAACAGAGTGGCGAGGGAAAAAATAAAGATGTAAGGGGAAAAACAAAGATGTAAGGGCTGGGAAAAAAAATACCATGGGGTTCAAGTATTTTGGACATCTCGTATATTTAAATCTCTATTTTTGTAGTGAATTCACTTCTCTGTAGTCGAAGGCAATTCGGACAGGACCATGCAAACTAAGTTTTCTCCCTTTTGTGTGTGCATATTTATTATATAGGGTGCTTCCGCGTTTAGATGAGATTCTGGTAATAATCTCCATAGTACAATATGAAGAAGCACAGAAGCACCTCTTATCTGATTGATTATGGCGCGGTTGGTTTGAAAATGGATGCCTACACCAATCTCCGAAGGGAAACCTGGAACTCAATCTCTGTCCTTGCTTAGCTTGGACACTATCCTTCAATGTCAGCTCTGAAGTACCATGGTGCTGAAGGCATTTACTGTTTCGTAATTTAGAATTGGTTACAGAGCTGGATGACTCCAATGCCCTCAGCAAGGAAGCTGCAGTCCTGCACCAAATGAAGACGATTTTGATTCAAAAGAAGAAAAAAAAATGCCCTACAAGAAATCGTGATATGGCTCTACAGATTCAAGGAATCGAAGCCACCAAGAACATACTCAGAATAGGAATTTTATAGCTTCTTTTTTCTATTTTTCCTTTACTGAAATTCAATTCAACGGAAACAGAACCTTAACAAAGGAGCAACTCGAGGACATCCCCGGGAACAACAAACAAAACACTAGTAAACCACTCTTAAAAAAGGCAAGCAGTGACTTAAACAAGAAGAGCAACCACAGTCAGTTGTTTTATGGTGATTATTCATAAATCAATTCACCCCAACAATTAAGAGAGCCATTTTGCCTTGTTGACAGCTTGTGTTTTAGCTGCTCTATACTTCACCTTCCTGTTGCTACATATGCGGTCCACATTGATGGAGAGTCTGCACACGTGCTTAGTCTGAGAGTTCACATGAAAAATAGTTCGAGTCAAAGTCAAATTCGAATGCGACAGAACTCGGGCACCATTGTCTTCATGTTCTTCGTCTCATCAATCTGAAAACCCTAACCTTGTCTTCATCATCTTCCATCTCCCTTCATTCCCACCACCCGGTATTCGCACCAGAATCCTTGCTTACCCATAATATCCCCCGCCCATGGTCTCAAAATCACAGAACCGGGACACCTATTGCCTCCTACCTAAAGCCTAAAAAAACTATGCATCGCCACCATTAGGGACAACAAAAAGTTATTTCATCAGTTATTTTTCCCACTTAATAGTTAATACTCTATTCTCAAAACCAGATATGGCTCCATGTACGCACAGTGCATGCATGTAGATAGAGTCATTGATTGGTTGGTTGTTTTGAGGGAGAAAAATAAGGGGGCAATGAAGGTGGCCCACGGTGAAGAATGCTTATGAAACGTCAGCTCCATAAATTGTGAACCATGGAAGAAATTTGAGGATACATATTTCCATTATATATCTAATCAATCATTTAACATGTATGTGCTGAAAAATAGGTTTGATTGGTTAACATATATAATGACATTAAAACTAAGAGGATCTAGGTTAATGAGTTGTTAAATTAATAATTGTTAATATAACGAAGGAAAGACAGAGTGGAGATATGAAAATGAAAGAGAAGGGCAAGAAAAAGAAAAGAGGAAGGAGTGTGTGTTAAGCTCATTTTACATTTATCATTAAAAGGAGTAGCATTGAAATAACGTTCCAAAACCTAAACGTGTTCCAAGGCCAAACCTCTTGGGGTGAATTAAGTGTAGTAGAATTTGCCACTAATTGTTTATACTTACTTTTAAACTCTGCCGTTTCAGAAAGCAATTAAACAAAAAGGACTCATCAGGTGATTGAATATATAATTCTCTCATACTATCAAGCTTGAGAGATGGGAGGGCTAGTGGAATGAAGTTCTTCCATTACAGTAAAGGAAACCAAATCCTGGGCAGCTTTACTGTCAAGGAAGTACATCAAACAACTGAAAATAAGGGAAACAGGGACTAGCATGGGGTACCTTTCTTCAAATGAATCTACAATGTAAGGGAATTTCGGCTGAATTCCAGTGGCTTTGCGTAACCACCTGTTCCCCAGGAGCACTTTGTCAACAGCATTGAGAAGCTGAAATTTTGCAGCCTCTTCTACGTGACTCGAAAGATCCGAAAATATATCTTTATCCAGTGCTACCTCGGTAAGTGCACGCATAACCTACAAAACAAAGGACATGCAGCAGCATATAAAACACTAAAGGGGCAATAATATAAAGTCACTAAAAAATTCAATTTCTTCAATACGACAATGTGCACCAAAAAACATATGTACACTCGCACACAGAGTAAGAATGACTCGTGTGAACCTATTCCCCAAACTGGAATCATACATGAATTGTTTAATAGATGTACATAGCATAAACAGGAAAAGAAATATATGAAAGGAAACCAAAACAAAAGTTGAAATAATGACATAAACGAACACAGGAACAAGCACATGCTCTCTACATCAAATTTATTGTTTCACTATTTTTTCCAGTGGATGGGGGGAAAAGGAAGCAAAAGAAAAAGCCAAATTAAAACCCCGATGTTCTGAGGCGGACGGAGCATGTGCCCCCGCTGCAATATTCATTTTTTTTCTCTCAAACACTGAACTAATTTGCACCTTCAATTTTAATACTTTTATTACACAGTTTATACAAAATGTTTCCTTCTTCAAAGCATAACGCCTTCTTGAAAACATATGTTTGTAATTCAAGAGTATGTAGAATAATGAGGTCTAGCTTGCTTATTATTTTCATTGCTCTTTTTCAAATGAAACAATTTTGTTCCTTTTCCGATTCTTCTCATCTAAACTTCAAAAAGTTCCTTCAGCTAAATATGGAAAAGGTCACTAAAGATGTTTGTTCATTTTTCATATGGTAAACAAATAAACAAGACAAATTGAACAGACATATTGATTACGTTTTTTGTTTTGAGTGAATTTTTTTTCCTTATCGTAGGATATTCAAAAAAATATCCTTGAAAATGTATTTAATAGGTGCCCCCACTAATGCCACATTCTGGCTACGCCATGTCTAGCTCCCTAACTTCTTAGTGGTATGTAAAGAGAAAAAAATAAACGGGTGGTTTTTCATACCTCTGGTGGTTCCGAAATGCTCTCTCCAGTCTCTTCAATCAATTCTGTGTCGGAATCATCATCATGAAAAACATCCCGATGTTGTCGCCTAGTTTGTATTAATGCATGGAAGTGCTGATCGACAGATTCCTCTAGAATGGTGTCTAATAAGCTTTTATCAAAAAAGTATGGAGTATACCTAGTGGAAGCAACACCAGTGCAAGTGTCAGATGCTCTGCACTATGCACTCGAAGGAAGAACAAGCATAGGTTTAGGCAAATGGGAAATATGAACTTAAACAAGAAATTACAGACCCTTCACTGTAAAAGAGAATTCAAATCCTGGGAGATCATTTATTATTCTCCCCTTTGAGAAAAGGAGAATAATGACTGAAAGGGGCCAAGCAATCAGCATTGCATTTTCCAACAAGAAGCGGACATGTATCCTCAACACCGCAAATTTAGGCAGCAAATGAATGTTAACGAATGCTAAATCCATTCTTTACTTAATTCAAAAGCAAATTGTAACGATTAGCATACCTCAATTCAAATGCTGAGAAGATGGTTTTGGTCTTCACAAAGCAATATTAATGAATGAACCATACAGTAAAAAAAAATGGAAAGAAAAGAAGTTGCATGAAATTAGAACCTTTAGATTAAGGACAAAGCATAGATTGACAGATTAGCATACCACTTGATCCCATCAGCTGTTGCTATAGCAATGTCCAAGTTCCGAGCACTGAAAACAGGAACCCCGTCAATCTTTTTTCTTCCACCATTACGTGACACTAGCTTGAGAAGTTTATTGGCTTCCTTGACCTGTAAGTTAAACACAATAATTACAAACGAATGCCAGTTGCTAATCAGATGCAACCATGGTATCTTACCTGTGTCTCATTTGGAACGAATTGGAACAAGTGAGGTTTCTCCTGCATAAAATATGGTGAACTACGTCAAAATGGATAGAGATAAAGGTCTATCAAATGAAACTTGGGATGAAATGACAAGAAAGTTATGAAATCGAGAACTCGACACATAAGCTTAAAAGATATGCAAGTAATTTGTCTTCGAAAACAGCATGGATGTCAACCCAAGAAGAAAAGTTGCACAAACTCTTGGCCTTGGGGTTGGTTTTGACAAACATTGGTACCCTTTTTAACAACCTCCGCCTTCTATAACCTATCAACTTGAACAAAGTGGGCCTTACAGGGCCCAAAAGCTTAAGCTCAAGTTACTTCAAGTAAGCTTGTGGTAGTATAGAACACTTTTATTGATGCTTTACTCAACCTGGAAGTGCATTTCATAGAAAAGCACCAGCCATCATGCATTCTGTGTTTACCGAACCCTTTATCCGTATAGCACCTTCAAGTTCAACCATCCACTTTCTTCCATATGAACCACTCGTTTGTTTATCATAAAATCCTCCGATCATGAAAGCATGCTACCACTAACTGCTTAACTTGCATGATTTATGAAGATAACAGCTCTCGCCTCTCATTCATCTTCATATCCCCATTTCTAGGACACCCTTCTACAATCACATATCTATTTGTTTCCCCCAAACTTTCATTTATGATGTTCTTGCTTCAGCAACACTATTCAGATGAACTGTTTCGCTTTTAGCTACATGAATCCCATTACATCATTCAGCTTGGTCAGACATCATACCACTGGCTGCATTAGCTTGAAGGGTCCAGCAGGGTTTTACACTGTCACCTATGGCCTACCTTATGCAATCATCCTCCTTGGGATTGGTCAAGCAAAGACAAAAACTTTAGCATTTACAAGAGGAGTTGACATGTTCCTAGGCTGTGTAGCACGAAAACGAATACGAATACGGACACGGACACATATACAGACAGACACGGGATACGGGGTATCTAAATAAATGGGGTCATGGACACAGCAAGGACATGAACTAAAATAAATAAATCAATAATTCAACTTTGAACCAATGGAAACATAGTTACATGTAGATGTAGTACATGAAGCATCAATACGTATGACCATACATCATATACACCATATTACGCTTTCAAATCATTTTAACTAATACACAGTTATCCCCCAAAAGTTTCAAAAATTGCATATTTAACCCCTCCAATGTCCCCATGAATTTTTTTTTATTAAATTTAATGGACACGCCACGTAGCGTGCCCCATACTTTTTTCGTCGTGCCCCCAGTAGTGAAATAAGATAAAAAGATTTTTTATGCTTCCAAATCTTAGAATATTATAACGAAAAAGGAAATAAAGAGACAAGAAGTAAACCCAAATAAAGGCCATCAGTGGCATTCTCAAGCCAATTGACTGCTTATCCGTGCATTGTCATTACAACTATATAGCACATCTATCACTTACAGTTCCTTCTAAATAGACACACAAATCCAGTTAGTGGTAGAAAGAAAAAAAAGCCTTGTTTGTTTGGGTGTTTTGAGGGAGGTTTTTGAGAGTAATGAGTGGCGAGAGATAGAGAAAATTTATTGGAGACCGTGCCCAAGGTTTTGAGAACCCCAAACGAACAAGGACATGCAGATTTTACCGTGTTTCATGTAATAGAGAAATATACAATAAAAAAATCAGAATGCAATACACCTTAAACGTTGATACAAGAGCACAATCATACATGTAGTGAATTAGAGGGCAAGCGATATGGAGAATGAAGAGAATCAGAGATGACGTGAGATCACAATGAAATTGAATGCTATGAAACCAATACAATTACCATTCATACAGCTCCGGCCATACCTTGAAATGCTCATATGCTAAAGTAAGATGACAAGCGCCAACCACACCACTTGGAATATTCAGCTTTCTAACATAAGAAACTGGAAAATATAATAATTTTGAATGTAAGACATTTCTTCCTACAGACATTTATAATCATGTTAACTTCCAACTTTGAAAATATGTATCTTTGTCTAAATAAATAGACACAAGAACAGGACACTTAAACTGCATACATAAACTTGCTTCTCAAATGCAAACAAACATACCAAGGCACCACCAAACCTACCTGCATCACCTACATCTATGAAAAAGCGGAACACTGGGCCATTTCTCTCGCTCTTTGCAACTGATGCACACAACTTCTTAATCCATTCAGGTGTTCTACAGGTCAAAGAGGATTAACCACAATTAGAGCAGTTAAACATTACTTCAGCGACAAAGAAAGTAACGATAACAGGTAAGAAACAAGAAAAAGAACCATGTAATAGAGAGACCTCTACACCTATATATTGCATGTCACGAATTGCAAAGTTATAGGAGATTTGAACTCGGAGGATATATAGATATCAAATCATTGTCAACCATTAAGCAGGAAACCTATGAGATCCCATTCACACTGACACATCCATACGAATATTTGCTTAGAAGAAACAAGTTACTGTGATCATCTTCCGCCAAATAAACCCTTCTGAGATTGAAAGTTTTGGTCCTTTCAAAAGACTGGATAGATCTTTGAGGAAGAATTACATCCCACCTCTCATACTGCCATTGTCTTGACAGGTCCAAATTGTTCATAAGACACTCAAGACATCAGACAGAATGCAAATGGTGTGAGGCCACAGTATCAGGTTTCGTCCAATCAAAAGGGAAACCACATTAATCAAGAAAAGTTTGTGGGCCATGATCCCGCTTTGTTTGATGTGGGTCTTATGGAGAGAGAGAAATTCGAAAGTTTTTGAAGCAGTGGAAAAACATCTTTCTAGGATAAAATCTTTCTTTGTGAATAGCTTGTACAGTTGGGACAAGGGATTGTTTTCCATCCCTTGGCCAATTTTTAGATTGGTTTGAGCTTTTCCATTCCGGTGGCAATGTATAGGGCCTTTTTGTTATGTGGCCTTCTTTTGTATACGGGTGGCATTCCCTTAATGCCTTATCTCTAATATAATTAATTACTTATCAAAAAAAATATTCACTTTGAAGGATAGAGAACAATGATCATTAATCTTCGAAATCTTCGAGGTATACCATAGAAAACTAAATCTCCCAAGGCTACTGCTCCTCTATTAGTTAACGTATACGTTTTCAAGGGCATCCCTAAAAACCCATTGCAGAGTGCAGAGTGCAATGCGCATGGTTGGCCTTTGAGGTTCTCCCATCTTAACAGATACCAACATAGTGACAACCGCGTAACATCCCTCAGCAGAAAAATGCACCCATGAAAATCATGCAACATTATTCTCCCCACCGTTTCCCTTTAATTCCCATTGTTCCTACATCTCCCCCAAATCCAAGTGTTGACTGCTTCTTCTTCCTCAAAGTACCAAGTCTCCTTCATGTGGAATGCCCTAAGGATTCATTATCCCACTGGTTTTCTAAGTATATTCCTAGACACGACTTTCTTTGCTGCCAATCCTGCCATGATGGTGACACTCTGAATCACCTCTCCTTTGAGTGTTCCTACTCTATACAAGTTTGGTTTCAACTGGCTAAGCACTGTTGCATTCCCTCTGGTCCTGTTCTATGGTCTGATAAGGTGTCTTGGTGCTGCTCCAATTTTAAAAGCAAAGGTTTCCCAAATGCTATAAGAAGGCTATATTTTGCTGCCATGGCTTATTTCCTTTGGCAAGAAAGGAATAGTCAGATTTACAAAGGCATCCTCAGGCCCCCTTCATCAGTCGTTGCTCCAATTAAGCTTGAAGTTAGGGTCAAGGATTCTCAAAACAGGAACATCAGGCCCACTGATTTAGTTTCTTCTCTTTGTAACACTTGGTTGATCCAAAGTTGTATATTAGCTTGATAGTTTCCTTTCCTTGAAAATATTTAGACGGCTTGTCTATTGTTTCTTGATGTAATCTGAGGGATTTCCCTCTTGGTTGCTCTCTCTAATAACAGCTCTTGGTTGATTACCAAAAACAAAGAATCCTTAACCCAAGTTTTATCCCAACACTTAATTGATAGTACTCAAATATTGAGGTCTTACACTAATTTGAGACCCGAAACCCATCGCAAACCCTAACAACCATCCATAAAAATTACATAATGGCCTTTCTTCAGTATCCAAGATGAATAGATAGAAATATCCACGATCATTTAAGTATACGTGTAAAATCGATGCATAAATGAAAAGGGTGGGAACTCCTCCTAAGGTTTCAAGTTCGAAACGTGTTATCAACTCGGGGCCTGTCCATACGAGCACTTGCTCCGGCATTAATTGGGCCCTGCTTGTGGATGGTACCGAGATTAGTCAAGGTAAGCTTGAGTTGGCCCGAAAAACGTGTTATCAACTCGGGGTCAGTCCGTCCATACGGGCACTTGCTTCAGAATTAATTGGGCCCTGCGAGCAGATGGTACCGAGATTAGTCGAGGTACGTGTAAGTTGGCCTGAAAAAGGTGTTATCAACTCGAGCTTCATAGTGTTCGAGCTAATCAGCCAAGCCTATGCAAACGAGCCGAGCTTTTGCGAGCTGAGCTTTTGAGTGTCGAGCTCGGCTTGTTTAGTAAACGAGACAAAAACTTGAGCTCAAGCTTGATTACTAAACGAGCCAAGCCGAGACTTGACGAGCTGCGGTTCGTTTGCAGCCCTAGGCCACTTCATACGGACACTTGCTCCAGCATTAATTAGGCCCCGTGAGTGGATGCTACTAGGATTAGTCGAGGTACATGTAATTGGCCCCGCGAGTGGATGGTACCAGGATAAGGATTAGTCAAGTCACATGTAAGTTGCCGGGAAAATGACAGCCAATGACATTTTTTGATAATTAATACCCGTTAAAAGACATTTTCAGCATTAACAAATTTTCTCAGTATTTTCTTGACGGATATTAATTATCAAAACACGTCCCAGACCTGTCATTTTCCCGAAGTTGCCCGAACACATAGATATGGTGAAAAAAAGAAAGGGGGAGTATAGTACCTTTTGGAGATGAAAGGTATGTCGAAGTGGGTAGAAACAGCCATGAGTCCAGTCCCAGAAAGGTCACACATGCTGAACACCCGGCCGACGAAGGCCGGACCGCCCTTTCCGGCTGACCTCAAGCCCAGATACGACGTTCCCCTGAGAGACGAAGACGAGGGCGAGTCGGCCTGAGTCGACTCAAAGGGGGAAGGGGGAGGACGTAGGGATAGTAGTTGAGGGCGCGAGTCGGCGAAGGGGAGAGGAACGAAGATCTTCGACGGCGAAGCGGAGATTTGGGACGGCGACGGCGAAGGCTTAGGAAAGGGGATGAGAGAGGAGAGATTGGATGCAGTGGATTGGATGAAGCGAGATATGTTGTTGATAGGGTTAGGGTCGTCGTGGTGGTGACTGGGTTCGGTTGCAGAACCCATTGAAAGGGACTGGAAGATACTGAATCTCTGTTGGTGGATTTGTAAGAGAGAGAGAAACTCTGTTGGTGCCTTTCAAAAAAAAAGATTTGTAAGAGAGAGAAACTCTGTTTGTAATTTATATGGAGGAGTTCTGAACTGAGCTTTGGGGCTTTGAAATTTGGCTCCCTGTCCTCTACAGCTTTTATTGGTCCAGTTTGGTAGGAGTACATTGTTGGGGCCCATAACAACAATGATCAAAATTAGGCTGCTTTCTCTTAAATTTTTTTTTTTAAAAATAAGATAATTTTAATATCAAATATAACAAAAATAAAAAATATTTTTTCAATTTTTTTTGCACCCGTTTAAAAGATCTCAATAAATTTTATTCATATTTGTAAGAAAATTATTTGCGTAAACACGTAGTTTTTTAGCTTGAAATTAACATTATTTGGTTCACAACTCAACTCATCTCAATTTTTTCTTTTTACACGTTTCTCAATACTTTTTTCTATCTATCTATTTCCATTCATTATCACTCATTACATTAAAAATAATTTTCAAAAATGCAAACCAAACAAGATCATTTTTCAAAAAGAGAGTTTTTCCAGAAACTGGAATACCACCTTATTCATTTCATTTTGTTAAACTCGGCGAGTTTGTTGTCCTCGATAAAAATTACTTTAATTTGATCTAACATTGATAAGATACATGAAAAAACAGATTTGTACAAGGAACTGGAATGACAAAAATGTTCGCGGCAATGGTCTAAAATGTTGCGGCCGATATTTTTAGTTTGTGGCCACGACACTAAAGTTCAAGGCCATGTTGCAAAATTTTGTGGCCACAACACTAAATTTTGCTGCCATGATGCAAAACTTCGCGGTATAAACACAAAGTTCGTGGTCATGGTGCAAAAATTTTGCGGCCACAATACAAAGTTCACGGCCATTGTACAAAAGGTTGCGGCCTTGATGCAAAAGTTTGCGTCCTTGAAGCTAAAGTTTGGGGCTACAGTAGAGGGAGAGATTGCATGCAGGAGCTCTTGGTTGCTCTGTCTAATAACTGCTCTTGGTTGATTACCAAAAACAAAAAATCCTTAACCCAAGTTTTATCCCAACACTTAATTGATAGTATTCAAATATTGAGGTCTTACACTAATTTGAGACCAGAAGCCGGTCGCAAACCCTAACAACAATCCATAAAAATGACATCATGGCCTTTCTTCAGTACCCCGAGATGAATAGATAGAAATACCCACGATCGCAAAAGTATACGTGTAAAATCGATGCGTAAATGAAAAGAGTGGGGGCGTCAACTGTACGAGTCGAACCTTTTTACATTCAACTTATCAATTGACTGGTGAAAATTGGAAAAGAACTGTTCAGCGCAGCAGCTGATATTGACTCCCCAAACTGTTTCTCGGCTTTGATAAGTACCAACTGGTTAAAGGCAATATACAAGGCAGTAATCCCTTAAAGCCAACACCACAATGCAGTTTATCACTACCTTCTCCATGATCAAATAATCATGACACGCCAAAGTAAAAATGGACCCACTTACCAGAACAAGGAAAAAAAAACAGAAAGAGACTCGTAAATCTCCATTCAGAATTCATTTTTACTGAACTCTGGTTTGACTTTGGAATAAAGTCCAACAAGATTCGAGTGGCCAGTGATAACTCTGCTCCTGTACTGTCTCCATTGTCACATTACAACCTTCAATGCTACTAGATTTGTATGCCAGAAAAACATGGAGCCAAGTCGGGCATACAAATGATACAGATGGGCTGAATCCCGAAATAAATAGCTAAATTTTTCTACGTCACAAGGCATCACGGGCAGCAATCCTACATGTAATAGCATCTGCAAGAGAAGATATTCCCAGTTCCGGACCAGGTATTTTGTAGTGCTGAAATAGAGAAACAAGGATTTTCATTTGTTAAGCAAGAGGTAAAGCAGACATGGCATTTCAAACTTCCACCCAAAGCAAGCTATTGAAAATATCCACAAACCTTCTGTATCTGGGCTTGGTTTGCTCTTCCTAGCAATTCCTCCAAATCAATCTCTTTACCCTTGACAAGCTTCTCGATGGATTTCATCTGGTATAAGAATGGGAATTTAAATCTTATACTGGGCTAGGCAACTATTAAATTTTACTAGACAGGTCAAAGAAACACTGCACCACTATCTCACCTCATTGACATAAGAACCAAAACGAGCCACAAGAACATAAGTTGAGCTTTCAGAAATCCCACACCTTTTGAATGATTCTGTAATCTGTAATAATCGAAGAATAGAAGTGAATCCCTTGAAATGATGAAGATTAAAATACGAACTGAAGTTAAATACACATAGAAATTACATGCTTAGAGCCTGAATAGTTGAAAACAAGCTCCGAATGAAGAGTGCGTGTTGTCAAGGACTCCCGGGACTTGGCCAGAAGCGTCTTATGTGCAGCTGCTAGAACAGGGAAAATATCTGGGATCTGTCGTGATTGTTAAAGTAATGTTAGATAAAGTTCCTTCTGGGTAATCTTAGCGGAGCACCACACCACACCGAAACAATAAATAATGAGACCACGACATATAAGGCAGATAAAGGAATGCATGAAAGGAACCCTACAAGTGATGCATTGAGAAATGCTACTTCTGGTTCCAGGGTTCCAGCTTGCATCAAGTCCAGAAGTTCTCTGCAAGATGAGTAAGCTTATAAGGAACGTAAACCATTGCAAAGCTTTCCTTCGAGTAAAATAGTAAATCCTTCTTTATATTCCTATGAAGTATCTAATATCATGAATATGATCCACAAAGACATTGATTAGTAGATCAGGATATCAAACACCAATAACGCTTAGGCTCAGTTTGGATGACAGCAAGAATCAGGAATGGGTTCCCAGTAATTTGATTCATGGGTGATCTCATTCAAGTGTTTGGTTAACACAGGAATGTTATCTAGGGAAAAAAGTTAAAATCATATTCAAGCGTTTGGTTTCACAATTGAGAGCATAGAAATGGAAAGGAGTTTTTAGCTTGCTTACCAAAGCTACCCCTCTAACATTTCTTCACCATTTCATCTTAAACCTCAATTTTTCCAGATGACTTTTTTTAAGAAAACGAATACGCTCATTAGCCAAGCGTTTAAAATTTCTTTCTGCAATACTTATGGTAGAAATAATTTAAAATTTCAATGTGAACTACTACATAGTTATGGAGAATACAAACTTCTACAAAAAGCAAAAGAACAAGTAGAAAACTTCTTCATGTATAAGATTGAACCAAAGAAAATTGTTCTACTCAAGACGATGACATTGCTGGTTTTTATTCTTCAAAATACATAAGAAACCGTCCCCCCTTGTCCCTTAATAATTGATTTTTCTCAGTTATAACCCAAAACAATCCTTTCAAATAGCAAACACACAGAAAAATACTAATTCAAAACCACTTTTAAGCGCAGATTTGAAAAGTGAATGTGAGTTTGAAAATATGTACAATACATATATACTATACATAGAAATATACGTAGGCATAGGCATACCTGTATAATGAAATAACATATTAAGAGGGAAAATTACTAAATTAGAATGAAACCCGAGGGAATGTGTGTAACGTGTATGAAGGGTAAAAAGGGAAAACTTTGAGACTTCTTTTTTTTTCTTCGTAATTAGATTACCCCGTAATCTTAGATTCCCATGGACTAGTGGAGGTATGAGATTCCACTTCTATTCAGGAATCTGATTGCTCCTGAATTCAGAGATCAACAATCATATTCCTATTACAATTCTACTCAAACATAGGAATCTTAGAGTTCAGCAATCACATTCCCATTCACCCTTAAGATGTCTGCCATCCAAACTTCTACCCTGATCTCAACATGAATACTAACTATTTCCAATAGCATAGGAGTAATATTTTTCACAAATCCTATACGGGATTGAACATATTAAGGCGCTTAACCAAGTCGAAAAAATGATACGCAGTTGAGCATATGTATACACAGATACAAGTAGAAATATGTATTTTTAGAGAGAGAGTGAAAGAGAGAGAGATGAGTACTTGGAATTGGTGACGTCTGCGAAGAGGGCGAAAGTGAGAGTGCTTCCATCGATCTCGAAGACCTTCATATTGCTCCTGGTTTTGGGAAATGAAAGCTAGGGTTTTGAAATTGTGCCCAAAAAATAATGATTAAGGTTCAGTTTAGTTATCAAATAGAGAGGGAAGAAAACAATACGCGCCAGGTAGGGGTCAAAGTCGAAGAAGGGTTTTGGCCTATTTTGGGACCAAACAAATTATAATCGGTTCGACCGGTTTCGGTCCGGTTTGGCTGGTTTATTTCTCTAATTTGAGACACAGACACACACACAGCGAGGGAGGAACCTCGGTGGTCGACGGTAGTCGTTCGTCATGGTGGGAGTTACGTTGTCAATGGTGAGAGAGGAATCTCGCATTTTGGGGCTTGTACGTGGTTAGACTGAGTTCTAATTGGTTTGGTTGATGCTTGAACATGGTGATT
Organism: Rhododendron mucronatum var. ripense; assembly: GCA_019656295.1. NCBI lineage: Eukaryota > Viridiplantae > Streptophyta > Magnoliopsida > Ericales > Ericaceae > Rhododendron > Rhododendron mucronatum. The sequence continues at coordinate 2,811,480 of BPLT01000050.1, read as the reverse complement.
GGGAGTGTAGATCTGGGGGTTTGATGAGTTTGGTCCATTGTGGGGCCCACACCAACAATGATCAGAATCGTTCAATTTGTCAAGCTAGGCGAGTATGTTGTCCACGTTAAAAATTAGTTTGATCAAACATCGATAGATACATGAACGAAACAGATCGAACATCGCTAAAGTTTGTGGCCATGAAACTAAATTTTGCAGCCACGACGCTAAAGTTTGCGGCCATAATGCAAAAAATTGCGGCAATGACACAAAAGTTCGATGCCATGATGCAAAAATTTGAGGCCATAATACAAAAGGTTGAAGCCTTGATGCAAAAGTTTGCGTCATAAAGCTAAAATTCGCCTACATAATGCAAAAATTTGCGGCCAGAAGGGATGGCATTCGGAGCGGATATTGGCATATCCGTACCCGATCCCCGAAACCGAAATCCTAACCGAATCCGCCGCGATACCTGAACGGGGAGGAGAGGAATGAACCATAACTGAACCAAATGGGTAACCGATTTTGCGATGGAACCACAACCAGAGAGAGAACAGCCCCAAAAATAAAAACAGAAAAGCACAACTTTTACTTAGTTTACACGAGGATCAGCAGATAAATTGGGACTAAATAACCAAATAGGAAAAGAAGCGCAAATTTAATTAATCGAGTTCCTGATGCAGAAGAACAAAACGAAAACAAGATAGAGAGAGTATTGGCAGGGAAGGTCACCATCGATTGAATCCCCAATCCCATATATCTCCTGCAGCTCATACCTGATTTGATTCACCCGTACAATCTGCTTCGATGTCGGACGAATAGAGAAGAACAGAGAAAAACGGAGGTGGAAGTGGAACTGAGGTCGCTGAAGATGATGATCGACGGCGAGAGGAGTGATTATGTGAAGGAGAGCCGACTGTGATCTGGAAAACCTATACGGTAAAATGTTACAGTATATACTTATATACAAAGGGTATTTTTGTAATTTTAATATTTGGTTCGGTTCGTTAAACCATAACCAACTGATACCCATTCGATTATCCAAAGCCTCAACCACACTTATACCTACGGAAAAAATTTCGATTACAGTTCCAAAAAAATTCCGCTCATCGATTCAGTTCAAATTATCATCCCTAAGTCAGAGGGGAGATTGCATGCAGGAGGTCTGAATAGAGCTTTGGAATTTTCGGTTCTCTGTAATCTGAGCTTGCTTGTTACTAGGCAGGATAACGAAAGGATAACATTATCCAGAGACAGGATTACCCGTTCCTAAATTTTTGGTCCGAGTATTTTCTACTTTTTCCAAACTATTTGTTTTCGGGAAAAAAAAAACTATTTGTTTAATTTTATGTCGTAATTTATAAAATTAATTATTCATCTGAGAGAAATTTAAAAAATATATAATATTAATGAAGTCGAAAAAAGTTACTAATAAAAGATGGAATCAAAGACAAAAATACCAGTTGATGTTGTTTCGACTTTGGTGAATCTTTTTTTTTTTTTTTGGGTCATAATGTTTACTTTTACACTACTCTTTCGAGACGATTGATTAATCCAAAAAGTAAAACATCAATGTAACAAAAACTCAAAAAAAAAAAATTCAAGAAGAACGGATAATCTTATAGTATTTCTAGTTATTTTAGTGAGAAGGTCTAGAAACGCAAAAGAAAATGCATAATATATTCATAATATCAACATGACACTGTTTTATAGGTAATTAGGTGATTGCTAACTTTCAATTTTTAATGAAGCAATATCACGTTCAGCTATTATAACATATTGTTGTGTTTGTAGCATGGCTCTATTTTAGTTGCTGGAGCTAATTTTTGGGTTGTCACATTATTATTTAGCAAACATTTACTAAATTGTTCCAATGGTTTAAAAAAACTCGCAGCAAAATCAGTTTTTGATCGTAAAATCTTTTGACGTGCCTGGTAACCTATCGAGCGAAAAAATTAATATGGCCAGAAGTAATCGGTACATCAAATTTAACTGGAGCAATTACAAAATCATCAATGGGTGGAAAAATAGTTGACCGTTGGAGACCAGTTATTTGGAGATTTTTGTTGTTTTTTTTCCATTGGTTCAAAAAGTGGGATACCTGCTGGAATGTTGTCATGGGAAAAAGGAGTTTAAACAAATCTCCAGGTACACAAGACGCCCGGACACATGTCCGACGGCTGCAGACACATCTGTATTCATATCTGTATCTGAACATTTGTGTCCCAATCTTCTATTTGATCCCATCTTAAAAACAGAAGCCTATAATGTGTGCGTTATGTGGTCAGAATGAAGGCAGTACAATATACTCCAGTTCTGAGTTTTACAATTTGTTCACAAACAGTTAACAGTAATCGCAGCAAACTATGTGAAATAGACAATACAAGTCAAATAGTTGTTTCTGGACAAGAGTTGGCAGCTTCACCAAGTTCATCGGAACTTGGGTCGGAATCATCAGATGGATCAACTTCATCTTCCAATTCAACTGAAACTACTTCAGCATCTTCATACGATCCATTGGGTTCCTTGTCAGTTCCCCCATCCAACTTACGGAAACCATCCGAAGCATCACCACGTTCTCTAAGCCGACTTGCTTTGATCTTAACTCGCTTTCCTTTAATGTACCGATATTCCCATTTTGGTGGTGGATATTTATGCTTCAACTTTTTGTATTTGTCAATCATACCCAGCTTCTGAAATGTTTCTCCAACCATTTCAACTATTGACGGGGTAGGTCGAATGCCAAGTTCTTCCATGTCTGCAAATACCTACAAGAGAAAACTTATCTATAAGATCCCAAAATGGAGCAAAATTGTACTATTAATTAACACAATTACAAAGAAAATATAATCCGGTTCTCGATTGATTTATTTAGACCAAAGTAGCAAAATATATAAGAGTTTGTTATTTACAACCACTGAAACGTGACACAACTTCCTTATCAGAGGAACAACCAAAATTTCATCCTCTCATCATGTGATAGAACTAGATGACAGATAAAGTCAAAAATACTGCATAATAAGGTTTGCAATGGTATAAAACATCACAATATCATAATGTTCTTACTATGGGATCTACACTTAATATTAATTATCATGTGATTTTCTGTAACATATAAATCTAAGGACTATACACTGAGAGTTTATACATATAAATCTCAGCATTAAACATCTAATTTAGAGAAGTCATATGGAACCAGAACATACGTAATGTCCAGACTCCAATCAAATTATTGAAATACCTACTTAATGAATGAATTTTTTATTTTTTTTGACATACAGGATGCGACAGCCAGCATCCAAACAACTATAATGACTTTATACTTAGAGTGCATTTGTTCCAAGGTACGCCATTCGGTTCTTGGGCTCAAGCACGAATGTAACAATGGGTTAATTGTTGCCTATCAAAAAAAAAAAACAATGGGTAATTGTCCTTGCATTATTTCCCCTTATTGCTCAGTGTTATACATAGAGCACAATAATGCAAGCATAACAATAAAGAGGAAGAGAGAATGAGTACATGGAAGTTATTACGATGGCTTGTGAATTGCTACCAAGATGGCGCATTGACGCTTTTCTGTTGACTGAATAGAATAAGCATAATCACATTTGTAGCACGTATATGTCGAAACATTCATACACATACCAACATAAGAACACAAGCTTAGAGGTAGAATATTGTGATCTGTATCGAGATCTACAGAATAGATACGTCAAATGGTACCCATTCCACTGGATCCATGTAAGCATATCAATTCAAGATTCACCTAAGAACCCAACTGAAGGGGGTCAAAGAGTCGAATCAAATAAATTCTTGAGCAGATGAACGAGTTGGCATGTTAAGAGAGCACAGAGAATAAAAGAAACAGAACACCTTTGATATTAGAGACTATAAATTTAATGATCTATGTTATGAATTTCTCAAAACCACCGGTCAATAAGTACCTCAAACATCTTGTCATGCATACCCCTGCGATAGTATATAGATGTCATTTTATCGTAGAACATACGAGGTGTGCTCTCCAAATTTTCTGAAAACAACTTCTGCCAAAGCTCTTCAGCTTCATCAAGTCTTCCATCCTCAGCTAAAGCATTCAGCAACACGTAATAGCTCCCCATTGTTCTGCCTTGACCTTTGCTCAACATCCACTTTGTCACCTATAACCCATACATAATTTGACTGAGAACAAAACACTTACACAAATACCCCTTTACCTTAGAAATCATTTCTAGGATACTCAGAACAGCGGAAGGATGAACCTGAATTATCCTCTTCCATTCTCTCATATTCTCGAGGGTCTTCAAAGCTTTCTTTACGGTGATGAGAGGGAACTCTAGCTCCCATGCAATGAAAGAATCAAGAGCCCCATATACTTCCTCTTTGACATTAGATAATCCCTTTATCTGAATAAGCATTGCCTTGTTAAAAAGTTATCAATTAAACAATCCAAACAGATCAACAAATCCTAGTTATTAAGTAATATCTATGACCAACTTCACAAGAAATGAGTCATTGACTAACTAACTGAGTACGTACACAGTCAAATCAGAACTCAAAAAATAAATTAAACAGTTAGCAGGAACTTACGCACTCAACAAGCTTCACTGACTTGGAGATGGTCCCAATTTTCTTGTTGGTTTTCCATACACGGGGATATCTCGGTCGAGGACCTTTTGCTGCGCATACCTGAGAAATACTAGCACTTAATTGGGTCCATAAAAAGCTAACAACTAAAAAGAAACTAAATACTATATGGAAGAAGAAACACAGTTTAAAAAGAGATGGTGGGGCAAAGATTGGACTAAGATAAGAGCACTTTGAATAGGCAGCCAATGAAACATCTTGCATGTCGGACACATGTAAGTGATTTGTTGGTAAATATCTGTTCCTAGATTTCTAATCCCGAAGAAAGACTCGTGAGCCCATGAAGAATGCCGGTGCCTCTTAGGATGTCAATACTGACAGTCTTCTAAAAGCCATCGTGGAGGAAAAGCGGTCACTCAACAAAAGAATGACACTTGAACTCCTAGATAAAGCCAGAAAAGGCACACATCGTTTTTCTTCCCTTAATAGAAAGGAATGCCAGAAACAAGAAGAAGAAAGGGGCATTTACAATATGAGTCAAATGCTACTGAAGGTATTGTGAAAGAAATTCAAAAGTTAACTTAATTCAACTGGAAGGACATTAATGTCAAGAATGGGCCTCAAACTTAGCATGGATTCGATTTGAGAGATGGTCTTCGTAAGATTTAGGGGTGGCACAGGCAGCTAGCCTGCTAGATCGAAATCAGTGAATATGATTGCTACATATCAAGGGGGCTAAACCACTAAATGTCCCGTCTTTAAATAAAGAGATTGCTATAAGTTGCTTTCATGCCTCTTAAAATAAAGGTTTTGTGATATGGTTTGAAATCCCACTGAATTACTGCTTGTCAAGATATTATACATAGCATTTCAATGTGCATTCCGTCAACCTGAATTAAGCAACATCAGAAATGGGGCCTCTGGTGATAATTCCTTTACCTATTTCCAAGGGAGGGGAAAATAACAATATATCGCTGATTGTATTGAACTTCACTGTGATTCTTTGATGGCATGACTTTTGGGCGCTGAACTTTCGCTTTAAGCGCCAAAGCAAAATAATTGCACTGGGCTAAAAATGGCACGAATAATGAGACCATTCCAGCAATCAATTTTAATTTTTTCTGCCATTATAAACGATAAAACTGGAAATCAAGGTAGACAGTGCACTAAAATTCTTGCTCTACAGATGAGGAAGCTCACCACTGCACAGTCTGCACTGCCTTTCCTCCTCGGAAATTGGAACAATAACAGTCTTCTGGTGAAAACTCCCGGAGAGTAGCTCAAATCAAGCATCCTCCTGAATCTTTTCACAACGAAAAGTACAAGAAAAAGAACAAAAAGCAACAATAAGAACAAACTCATTAGGTTTTCACAATACACCACGGGCCATTTCTATTTCAACAGATAAACCCAAACCACAGTCCGAAACTGAGATTTGCACATAGGTACGTTCCAAATTTCTGGCCAATGAACCACACAGTAGGAAAATTATTCAGGTATAGAGAGTTACCAGCAAGAAGCTTGCGAGAGAGAGAGGAATCGTGGCTGTGGTTAGACAGAGAGAGAGTTTCCGGCGCATTAAAAACCCAGTTCTCAGATTTCGTTCCTTCTATTTTCCCTCCAAAGATGACTCTCTCTCTCTCTCTCTCTCTCTCTCTCCCTCTCTCTCTCGGTATTCTTCTCTTCCATGGGCTTTGGTAATTAATAATTATTACTATGGAAAACCAAAAAAATCTGTGTATTCACCGGGCATTCCATCCAGTCGACTTGGGGAAGAGAATTATTATTCAGTGGCCCGCGTCACGTGGTACCTTATGCCCTCCTGCGCTGCACATTCTGCTTGGACCAAGGACCAAGGACTAAGGGGTGTTCTGGTTTTTCGGAAAAAAAATTGTTTAGAAAAAGAAGGTAATTTCAAGTTAAAAAATTATGTATTTATACAAATAATTTTTCTACCAATATGAATCTTATTTGATAGATCTCATTGAGATCTTTTATACTGTATAAAAAATTTGAAAAAATATTTTTCATTTTCATTATATTTGAGTTCGAAATTACCTTCTGAAAAAAAAGAACTTTTAGAAAAAGTGGAACACCACCTAACACATAATGTATGCGCCTCACTATAGTATGTAGTGGACCTAGTTTCCCAAAATAAATATGAAGTTTTTTTTAATTTGTTTCTTATTTAAAAAAATTTGTATTTAACTTTTGTGAAATATTGATTCGTCTTTACGAAAGAAATCGAAAAAATAAAACATTATAATTTTTACTTAATTTTTTGTCGAAATATTCAAAATTTAGCACTTTTATTCTAAAAAGATTGAGCTAAAAATGCTAATATTTATATATTTAAAAAAATATTTGAGTAAAAATTATAATCTATTTTTGGGTCTATATTTGAATCCTCAATGCTATGTTTGGTTTGATTTTTGAAAAATAGTAGGGATAATAAGTGGAGATAGATAGAGAGATAAATGCTAAAAGCAAGGGGAATCTAGAGAGTATTTTTGGAAAAAAATTTAAAAATTGAAGTGAACAAGGCACAAAATGGTTGGGTCTCCAAACCTTTTAAAAAAACCAATGGATATATTTGAATACTAAAAAATGGTTGGGTCTTCAAATCTTTTAAAATAACGATGTTTCCTTTTAATATTCTCTAATAAAGTGTAAAAAATTAAAAAAAATAAATTACAAAAATTTTCGTCAATATGTCACATCCATGCTCTCAAATATAAAACCAAGATAGTCATCTGACCAAGGTCCAGCTGCAGCGATTAGAAAGTGAATCGTCACAGACAATCTAAACTACTACACGTTTTTTTTCTTATATCATATACACTACTCTTTTTTCTTTTTTGATTTTTCACGACGACCTTTAAAATCACGTTCTTAACGCATTGAACAGTTTGAATTTGATTTCTTATGAAAATCTTTAAAATCAAGTTCTGAACACATTAAATAATTCGAATCGTAAAAATTTAATTTAAAAAAAAAAGTCCGCATTTTATTAAATTAAAAAATCCCTTAAAAGGATCCGTGATGCTACTATATAATACTCCGTATATCCTCAAGAGAGAGAAGGTTTGTAGGTACAACTCCTCAGTCCTCTCTGCACACAGCACGACACTACCTCATCGGATAAAATAGCAATAGAGCCACCACAAACGAAGAAACGCTCCACCACTTTCAGATCTCTTCACCTCACTTTCACCACAACGATCACAACGAAATGCTGATGATCGAACCCACCACAGCCGTCCGATTGAGCTTCGACCCCACCTCCTCCCGCCGTCTCTCTCACTCCGGCAGCTTCTCCGTCGCCTGGTACTTCTCTTTACACTTCCGGCAATGCATTTGGGGAATATAAAACGGAAATTTTTGTAACTCTGTTGAATTGATTTGTAGGAATAAGTTTCAGAGATCAGCTGATGCTTCTCACGCGAGAAGTTGCAATTATGTGAAGAACAGAAAAATCAGAGCGTCTGCGGAAGAGCCGAGGCCGTCGCAGTACCATCCGTTCGAGGAGGTTGCGGAACCGGAATTGATTGAAGGTGGAGAAGCCAGACTAACCCTAGCGGAGAGAACTAGGACCATCATTGAGGTATTACTATTCCAATTAGGGGAGGAAAACGGTTTATTTATTTACCAAGCCGTTCGTGAGCAGTTCGAGGTTCGGCTCTGCTCGACTTTTTAGTAGTACATGAGTCGAGCTCAAGCTCGAGTTTTGACCTCTTGTCTAGTAAACGAGCCGAGCTGTAACTTGGCTCGTTTATAAAAGCAGGCTCCTTTGTAGAGGCTAGGCTCGTTTAACTAAACGAACCACCTTGATACTAAAATGAGCCGAGCTCGAGCTAGAGCTAGACTAGTTTTAGCCCTGCTTGAATACTTCAAAGCTCGTTTAGCAAACGAGCCGAGCTCGAGTTGGTTGTAACTTTTTATGAAAGCTCGGCTCCTTTGTAGAGGCTAGGCTCGTTTAATTAAACGAATTGAGCTCAAACAGCTTGATAGTAAATGAGCCAAGCTCGAGCTAGACTACTTATAGCCGTGCTCGAACACTTCAAAGCTCGCTCGTTTGCAGCCCTAGGTTTCCAATGTCGAATTAGTCTGTGTCAGATATTGGCTTTTGGTTCTTCTGAAGACGAATTGCATTTGAACCTATTTTGATGAAGTTAGAGCTTGTTAGGAGGATTTACTTTGTTGGTTCGAGTCTCAATGTTAAAGAGTTTGAGATGACAATGGTTTGTTATTGTATGAGGTCATCTGTATGCATGCGCCTTCCAAGTTGCTAATGAATCAACAAAAAGGGAGTGTTACTTGCTGATGCTGTCTTTCTAGTTATTTAAGATATCTATTATGCTTAACTGTTCAGTGTCAAGAAATCGACTTTAGTTTCGCGGCAAAGAGCTTATGAATATCGTATGCATTGAGTATTAGTTACATTGATTTCTTCTTGAACAGTGATGTTGTGTGCCATAATTTGCATTCCGTACGTGATTTTCAGTTCTATTGCATCAATTTTTTTACTGGAACTCAAATGGTGATTTTCCAGACTTACAATCCCAAGAACCTTAAACCCCCCCAAACCCCACCCCATCCCCCCATCCCCCCCCCCCCCCCCCCCCCCGCATTCTCCTTGTAAAATCATCTGAAGTACGTAGTCAAATGTATCCTTCCTTGCTTTGCAATGATCCCATATTCTTAATCATCCGCCATGCCTATTATGGGAACCACCTTTTTTATTGATCACTTGGTGCCTGGATGTTTATGCCTGTCTAAAGTTTATGCTTTAATTTTATTTCAGGTTAACAGCAGAGCAACATTGATGTTTTCAGGTTTTCTTGGTGATGAAGTTCATGAGAACATTTTCTGGCCAGATTTGCCTTATGTGACCGATGAACATGCAAGTAAGTTTTCATACTTTGGGTTCTAATTATATTGCTTAGTTTTGCAGTTTCTGATTGGCAGCATTTACTCTATTGAAGTGTGATGTGCTCTGGCTTCTTGTCAGATATTTACTTTCAGGTTAAAAATGACGAAGACATTTTGCAGACCCTAACTGCTGAGGATAACTACGTGGTATGGTAGTTGACTTCTGGAAAACTAAACTGGTGTTATATTTTCCTTATAAAAGTTCAAGAGAGTGATTTTCGCCAAAATCTGGCTTTGTTTATGGTGAAGCCCTGAGTTTGACTCATTGGGCTATTTTGAATACGGGTGGACCCAACCCAGAATTCCACTGTCTGAAGACTGCCAAAATTACTTCACACAGTCAAATCCCACCATGAACGTTTTTCCTATGAGCTATGCATCAGTTTCGAAGTCATAAGTAGCTTTGTGTGAGACTTAAGCTCAATCTCCGGAATAAACTTATATCTGTATACCTGAGCTGGTTGGGCATCTTGAGTATTTCCTGGCTCATGGCAATTTCAGAATCCCAATAACCGATGCCGGTGCGCCAATTACTACGAATGATGTATCTAATGCCGAATTCCAAGTTCTGTGTGTGAATTGGACTCTTGGCCCCATACACTTTTGTGGCCTGTGGACTCTTCAATAAACCCACAATACCCACGAGACCCGATTACCATTATGGCCATGTGCACTGAGAATCTGATTTGGCGGGCCATGTGTCATGAAAATTGGTCATCAGCAGCATCCCGAACACATCCTTAGGAACTGTTCTTGCATCCACAATGAAGAAATAAAAAAGGATAGAGAACAATCATGGTTATGCAATCATGGTTTTGCCACAGCTTCTCATGGCCATCTTTGTTGGTATCTGAAAGCGTGTATTTGTTTCCATGTGCAGTGGTTTTCACCATTTTTCGTGTCCTGTGCATTTGCATAGCCATGAAATATATGAATAAAAGCTTTGTAGTTGTATAACTTATATCTGTTTTATATTTTCTTGTTTTTTCTTAACTTCATTTCCGGAACACATTCAGATAGATCAGTTCGTGGTTTCTTTTTTTCTTCATGTATTACTTGGATGATAACCTTGCATGCGTGTGGAGTATGTTGTCCCCGCCAACTGTGATGTGTCGCGAAGGGTGATTGCCGTTGGCAGGGTTATCTGCAAGTTAATAGTTTGTAATCAGAATCACGTTGAGAAAAAAATGTTGCTATTGTATTTAAAACTAGGAAAAGAAGTAAAGTACTTTACTGACAATAATCTGTATAGATAAATTCGGTGATCATGGGATTTTCACATTAAAAGTAAGTTTTGAACTCAATGCAGCAAGTCATAATAGGCCTGGATACTCCAGAATTGGTTCGCGAGTTGGATGTATCTGGTCCAACAGCAATCCATCTTGATACTGATGAAGACGATGATGAAGAAAGCAGCGACGACGAAGATGATGATGATGATGTCGATGAGGATGAAAATGATGAGGATGAAGACTATGACGAGGTGGCTGTTCTTTCTTTTAATTTATTGGGCTTTTCAAGCATATTAGTGTACCTCTGAAATCTTGCGTAACCTATTTTAAATGATTATGTATAGGAATGGGTTTCTGATCCGGAAGACGACGAAGATCATGATGATGATGATGATGATGAATCACTAGGGGACTGGGCAAAGTTAGACACCATGAGAAATTCTCATCCTATGTATTTTGCCAAAAGACTTGCAGAGGTAAAATTTTGAAGTAGTTGTCTTGTAGAACAGTGTACAACATTCCTATTCCTTTTCTTTTGATTTATGTCTTTCTTCTTCTCGCAATTTCTCGTTCCTCTACTCTGTTTAACAGACTGAATATTATATCTACCCAGCTTCATGTTTTCGGATGGACTTGTGATGGTTGCTCAGGTTGTAACAGTTGATCCTGTGGATTGTATGGATCAGCCTCCTGATGGGCTAGTTATTCAGGGCCTTCTAAGACCAGCTTTAATTGAAGAGCACTCTGTCATTCAAAAGCACATGTCCGACCATAACTCTGGTACCAGTGACTTGAAGCAAACTGGGATACTTGACGAAGACAAGGTAGAAAACCTTGGAATCATTAATGATCACAGACAGTTATCCCAAGATAGCTCAACTTCGGCAGAGGAATTGGAGAAGCGTGAAAGCCTTGGAAATGGTACTTCATTCTATAAGCTAGAGATGATTAAGATTGAGTTGATTTCATCACAAGGACAACAGGTATATTTGTAGGTTTCTTTCCGTCATTCTTTAAGTGGAGTAATTGCTTATCTTCATTTTGACACTTCCTTTTATTTTATTTTATTTCCCTTTATCATGCTTGACATACCTTGAATTAGCTGTCAAGTGTCAATTATATCGGGGAAATTCTGAAAATTTGTCAAAGCCTCAGTGTTTCTCATGTCAGTGATGGAAACACGTGTTGTTGATGTCAAAAATTAAACCTTGTCCCTGTTCTGAATGTCGTCCTACCCAACTCCCACATATTTACGTTGGAAATGCAGTTGTTTGTGCACTTGTTTTGGCCAAGCATACACTGGTCATACAAAATATACTCGTCATCCAGTGGAATCATGCACCAGTACTTCGGGGTGCTTTTTTGTCGTGCTCTAATTCATCCAGGTTGCTTGAGGTAGATACTTTATGGTTGAAGGGATAGCCTATAGGTAATATTGTATGATACAGAAATCTTTCACCTAATTTGTGTGCTTCAACAAGTTGGCTTGAGAATCTGAGATGGGCAGATGGATACATATGGTTAAAAGGCGAAAATTTTACCATTTTATTTCGTATATGTTGAAACATGGCTAACTGGCTAGGAAATCTTGTTCCAGATACTCTGCTGTTGTTGGTGAACGTGGTCATGGTAAAGTTAGCATATAATTTATCATTTTTCCTTGTGAATATATGCATGATGTCCTCCTCCTTGGAATGGTGCTGTATACTAAACCAGATTCTTTTGTCTGCACAGTTGTGCGTTTTTCCCCTTCTTTTTGGGTTCATGTGCTGAAAAAGTGAACGTGGTACCAAACACTCTGACTGTGTTCTATCTCTCTCCACTCTTACCCCAAAACCCTCAAAACTTAAACCAAACAAAGCCTCTAGCTTTTTAATGTACGTCTGCCTAATGATGTGGTAAAAAACGCAAGGTAAAAAGGCTGAGAAATTCTGTGGTTAAAGCATGGAGATCTAGGGTTCAATCATGTCTACCAAGGAAGAAAACCAAGTTAAATTATTTCATGAATTATCCTGCAGTCCGTTGAAGTTCAAGATTTAAGGAAAGCGAAACCTGATGCTATTGCACATTCAGCGGCAAATATTATATCTCGTCTTAAAGCTGGCGGGGAAAAGACCACGCAAGCCCTTAAATCACTCTGTTGGAGATGCAAGGGTATTCAAGTAGAGGTAACCCACTTGACCTATGACCTGTGTCTGAATTCATTTGTAATATGGTTTGCTTATGCCATTAGATATGATGTAGCTACCTTTTCGTTATAATTCTAAATGTGGACAGTGGGCGCCAAATTTCTGTTAAGGTTAAGCTGTTGTTTTTTGGCAAATATCTAGATCACTGTAGGTTGGAAGTTTAGTTCCTTATTCACACAATCACATCCCAGCTTCTGAAAGTTATACCATAATAGCAGACATACATTGACATCTAACTGGGAGAAAAAGTAAGACGTCGCTGAATAATATCAATTAAGATTGGATATTATTTTTTCTCTAAGGTGGTGGTTTAATCTTGTGGGATGTATGGACGGTTTTCCGCAGAATTCATCGTATTCTAATCATTTTGCAACTATTGACAGGAGGCATCAATCATTGGTGTAGACACCCTTGGTTTTGATTTGAGAATTAGCTCCGGAAAGCAAATACAAACACTGCGATTTACATTTAATGCACGGGTATTTCTCTCTGCCATACCCCACATTTATCTATCGAAAATCTCCAAGTTCATTTACTAGTAGTTATGAACAGCTCTTTCTAGCAACAGCTACATTTTTTCATGTACAGTGCCTGTTTGCATGGTTTATATCGTGGGTCACTCTTTAGTCCCTAAAAGGTGAGCACAAGGTGCACCATAGTTCAGTGCCCATTGGCTTGTAACAATAAGTGCCTCGGTCATTACAAGTTTACATCTTGTCGTACATAGATTCAATGTGCTCAGGGTACAGTATGATGTGTGGACAGTGCTCGGTATGTTGTAACCCAAAGTGGTCCCAAACACAATGGCCTGTTACTCGAACTTTTGACTTCATAAATGTTCAATTAGAAATTGTAGGTGCGGTAGGTTTCGCTCATACTTTGACAGTGTTTTAACAGTACTTCTTGGATGGTGGACTCAAGTGCAAATGCAATATGCCTATTCTTCAGCTTGAGTTCCTACTGTTGTTGATAATCTCCTTTGCCCAAACTGAATTGTATTTGCAGGCATCTTCAGAGTATAGTGCTGAGAGACAACTGAATGATCTCCTGTTCCCAAGAACCCACCCCAATCCCCAGAAGAAGAGAGAAGCAAGCCAGACGGAGTTGTGACCATGTTTGATTCAAGATTCTGAGTTTGACCACAAATGGTATTTGTTGTACCTCTCCTGAGCTGAGAACTGAATATAGCAGGTAGAACATTCCTTGCTCAGTTCCAGCTTATTGTATTTGTTTGATTCTGAAATTCCATTTCTTTGCCGATTCTATGGTAAAACTTTCAAGTGTACAGGCTTAACTAAGGTTGTTGGACCAATAGACATTGAAACGGATGCAAAGGTGTCGCACCTCAACTGGATACGGATGATACCTGAGTCTCACTATTGCGCGGTGCAACTAGCCTTTGCCCTAATTCTCCTTTGTTTTTATCAAAAGAACATTTCGCCCATAAGTGTTCGGTCAAAGAAAACATCATTGATGTGCTAAAATGGACACAAGTATTCAAGCAACACAAAGTGTATCATCCACATACAATCGAAGTAGTAAGCTAGCTGACTAGTTCTAACAGCTAACAACAATCTTGTGCTTGTTCACGACTCACTGCACCAGCGTCTAATTCAATTTTTTCGACATCACCTATGCATCTTGCGAATGATCATATTCAAAAGTGGTAGCTGAAAACACTAAACGACAAGAGAAGAAATGAAGATCACATCACTTATTTGGATATAAGCCTTACCTATATGGTTCTCTCTTTGCTGCTCTTGTCGGGTTAGAGCATCCCCATTTTAATAAGGAAATGGGTGTGGATAAACAAATTAAACAACAATAGTCAAAAAATACTCTACATTGTAATAAGCAAAGTTACAAGTATATTAACAAATAATCAAATTTCATTCATTTCATAACCAAATTTAACAATTTTTACCAATAATCAAAACTCAATAACCAAATTCAAAACTCAATAACTAAAAAACATCTCACATTGGAATCGTCTCATTGATTTGGTGTGGTCAGGTGGGTGATTGAAACTCGTTTGTGATTGGACAAATGTGCATTGTGTATTGTAGGGATTTTTTTGGTTAGAGATGCAAAATAACCAATATAAAAGTAAAAGTTGTTAAATTTGATTATGAACTAAATGGATAATCAAATATTGATATGATACATTTTGATTATTACCATTTTGGATGCTCTTAGAGGAAGAGATAAGCTAGGAAAGAGATGCCATTGCTTTACCTTGAAACAAAACTCAAAGCTATGGTCCAGTCCTACCGAGTCCTTCTATGGGTGTATCATTTGGGGTACGCCATTTGCACACCGCATTGTATGAGATCCACCTCGAGGTTCCTTACAAATGATCGGAGTTGCTTAATTTGTTTAAACTATTTTTTTTAATAATCCCTACAAAAAAAATCAGCCCAGTCTAATATTCTTAAGGGTTTAATCAATTCTTTGCTCAATTTCTTGTCAAAAAATTGAGCAAAAAACTAATCAAACCCTATTGTTATCGAGCTGATTTTTTTTATAAAGATCTTTAAAAATACATTTTAAATAAATTAAGAGGCTCCAATTATTTTTGTAGAACCTCGAGATAAGTCTCACACAACGCGGTGTGCATTTGGCGTACCCAATAATTATATTGAGTCTTAAAAGAGGCACAAGATAGTACTACTAATAAGGTACGAGTTCTTGTTGAAATTTGAATCTAAATAAGGTGCAAAATATTGAGGAAACGATGAGACATAAAGAACAAAGACAATATTTAAATAGTAATTCCTTTCATTTCTCTCGAAATTATACCACACAAATCACCAACTTTTTCCGTCATCATGGCTTGGCCCTTGTACACAATACAAATGGCGTGTCATAGATTTTCACTCACTTGATGAAAGTCTCATACACCAATTGAGCACTCACAAGATCCACAACGGCGGATCCAACCGACTTAAACACCGTGACCTCCTCCTCATCCCTCCGCCCAACTTTCTCCCCCTTAACCAACTCCACCAAGTCCCCACCCACGTCACTCCTTTCAATCACCCCTCTCTTAAACGCCCCCACCAGCTCTCCCGCCTCCTCCACCGCCGCTTCGTTGTCCACAAACACCCTCCCCCTTCTCACTGCCTCGTCATCGCACTCCCTCATTGACTCCTTGAACGACCCCACCAGGTCCAAGTGGGCACCGGCCTTCATCCCCGCCCCCATCACCAGCGGCACCTCCGAGTTTGTCGCGCAGCTGATTATATCCGCCACCCCCACCGCCGCATCCAACTCCTTACTACTCTCGAAACAAATCCTAGTAAGTAAGAGCAAGTACACCAAATTAGGTAAATTAGCTTTATAGATATTAAACTTTTTATTATAACAAAAGAACCATCCCACAGTTGCGCCACTAATTGGATCCATCCATAGGGCATAAGCTTCTGGACGATAGAAGCAAACCACCACCCTCCATCCATAGGACATAAGCTTCCGGACGATCGAAGCAAACCCCCCACCCTGACATGACAGATAAATCATAGTAATTACCTTAGAGAGGAGTCGAACCCTGCCCAAATCTAGGCAAAGCCCTTCCCCTCCCGCCAGGGCAATCCAAGGGTGGTACTTCACGGATATTTTAGATGGTCAAAACTTGAAAAAGGGAGAAAAAAAAATTAAAAAATAGCCCCAACAGCCGAACAAAACCTCTTTAGAATTTTTTAGCTACAGTGACAGTTCTACCTAAATTAGACTTAAAAGTAAGATGAGAATCACACTCGTCCCAATCAACGGTTCGGATTTTTTAAAATAAAATCCGAAAAGAGTTTAACTCTCCTCCAAAAAAATTCTTTTAAATCTGGACCGCACTCCAAAAAAATTCTTTTAAAATCTGGACCGCACAGTTCACCTCAAGTTTTACGGCCGGGAACCTCCCGTAAAAAAGTATTTCTTAAGTAGGATGCGCAATATTGATACCTAGTTGTTGTAAACTCTGCCTCAGTTTTCAAGTTATCGACTAGGGCTTTGGCCTTGTCGAAATTCCGGTTCCAGATTATGACGCGGTTTAAACTGGGGCGAACCGTGAGATGGGCTTTGATCAGGTGGGGGGCCAGTGCACCTGCGCCGACCATGAGGAGGGTTTGGGAGTTAGGGTGGGAGAGGTAGAGGGAGGCGAGGGCGGAGACGGAGGCGGTGCGGTGGAGGGTGAGCTCGGTGCCGTCGAGGGTGGCCAGGGTTTGGCCGGTGAGGGAGTGGAAGAGGACGTAACTGGCGTGGATGGAGGGGAGGGAGGAGGTGTTGAGGGGGTGGTGGGTGACGAGTTTGACGCCGGTGTAAGGGAGGGAAGGGGAGAGGGACCAGGAGGGCATGAGGAGGAGGGAGGCGGTGGGGGAGGTTTGGTGGTGGTGGCGGAGAGGGGAGTGGGTGGTGGAGGAGGCGGTGGGGAGGGAGGTTTGGAGGTGGTGGATTAGGGTTCCGGGGGTTAGAAGTGAGCGGAGAGTGGAGGCGTCGATGAAGATGGGCGGAGCAGCGGCGGCGGCCATTGATGAGATTTTGGAGGTGGATGTGGTTATGGAGATGAGAGTGATGAAGGTGGAAATGAGGAGGCAATTTTGGTGATGACCAAATTGGACTTGACGGACTCCCAAGTCTATGAAGAAAAAAAAAAGACTCCACAAGTCTACGAAGACAGCTAGAAAAATGATCGGAGGAGAAGAAATATTCAAATGACTTTTTACGTGTTTTACTGTTTTATTAGGAAAAAAAAATGAGAGAAAATTTAAACAAATTTTCATTTTCTATTATATTTATCTTCCTAATCAACGAATCCCAACCAAAGCAAGAGAAAAGAATATAAAGTAACTAAATAGAGAGTGTAGAGAAAATTTGTTGGTTATTTTATAGTTTTGACTTTCTTATCTTTTCTTAGGTTACAAACTACTAAGGATTTTCCCCTTCTTTTCCCCTCTTTCTTCATGTTCCAAACGCACCCTCAAAAATTGAAAAGAAACCATGAAAAAGTAGTAGTCTTTACTCAAACTTTCTCTCTTACCATGTAAATAGCATTTTCCTATTGCATATCTTGCCACAAAAGAAAGAAAAAAAAAGGGTTCAATAGACATGAGTGTTTTTATCTATTCCTATTAATGAACCTATGAATCCTCGTTGAATTGAAAAAATTAACACCCTGAATAGTATCAATGAATGTCAACAAGTTCTATGATTGTGTTCCAAAAACAGGAATTTTTTTTTTTTTTTTTCAAAAAAGAGAAATGGGTTTTTAAGATTTTAGCACAATACATAGATTCTATTAAATTAAATAGATGTATCTGGGAAGAATTCACTTTGAAGTGACTATTCCTTAGAAACATACGTTGTAATATTTTATCTCACAATTCATGAATCAATTTAAAAAAGACCTAATGTAAGGGGTTTATCAATCGGTAATGTTGCGCCAATACCCAACCAAAGGGCCAGTGCCGTATCAATCAAAAAAACGGTTGAAGGCGATTGTCGCTACTAGACGACGAAATGGATTTTGAAATTTATTAACATTCTCTAAAAAAGGTACGGTTAATACTCCCACAGGATCTACATTCTACAAGACTGCTTACTACATTGCTTCATTTTCCCTGATACAGATGAAAAAAAGTCGGGTTAAACATAGATACGAAGACTTGAATAAGGAATTATTTACAGGAATCCGTAGACTCACAGTTGACGTTGCCCCGGTATCAATATCTGATTACAATCCGACATTCAGCTTGTCAGGTAACCATATTCTTCTGCCTTGGCATTATGTAAGAACAGCACAAAACCACAGCAGCGGTGATGGACGAAGGGTTATACACAGTCCAAGTTATAAAATGTGTTCAGCCTGGGATAAGGTCTTTTCGACAGCCATCCACCAGTCCTCGTCTCCACTGTGCATTTCGTCCTGTTTGGGATAACAGAGGTTTAAAAAAGGAACAAATATCGGAATCAGGGGAAAAATGGAAAGATCGACTTCAGATTTCTACTAAGCTTCAAATCATGTTCAAATGAAGAAAAATGTGTGTAATCATTTAAGATCAGAAACTACAAAAGAGCAAATCACTGAAAGGAGCTCATTGAAAATAACGAAAAGTTTCGCTAACCCCCTTCAAATTAGCTCGTTTAGCCAACTCATGTGTATTAAGTGAAAGACTTCGAAGCAAATGGACTAATAAAGTTTTCTCATAATTGCAAATACTGATTTTAGTACACTCTTATTACACCTATTTAGTTTGTTTGAAAGTTTCAGTAAAATTAACAGAAGAGCACGCAATCCTGAAAACATGGATGGAAACATTTTCATGGTCTGTGACTAGTACAAACTTAGAATATGACAATGAGACTAATTCGCTACTAAGCATTGACGATACCATGTACTATGATTAATCAAAGCATAGAAGCATAGAACTCAAGAACTAGTAACACTAACCGTTTCAGTGAGATCTAGCGTTCTAGGCATATTCTCAATTTTTTCTGCAGCTCTTATGGCTTCAATCCACCATCCATCCTTCCTGCAGGTGTCTGTGATGCTTTCGTCACTGTAAAACTTCATGTGCTCCTGCCCATTTTGAACAAGTTGATGTTCAAGGTTCTCATCTGCGGAACCTCCTACGTTGTGCGAACCAAAATTGAATAGAATTGTATCATCGGGAATTGCATCTTTGGGGATTGGACGTGAAGGGGATCGGTAGCCTGTTACAATCCATCAGCTCAGCGAAAAGTATTCACTTTGGTAGTTAAAGAAATGCGGGGAAAAGACTCATTTAGACCTCTGCAATCAGGATCATGGCATTTCTGATAGTAAACAGCCTTTCTTAAGTCAACAATGTAGATCACTGAAAGAGAAAGGAAGGAAGAAAACGTCAATGTATATATTACTGTTCTTCTAAACAGAACAATCTGAAAAAAAAAAATCATTTTTAGGTTTTTCTACTGATTGCTCAGCTTGTTAACTGAGATTGACGAAAATGAAACCATAACTTATTAACTGGGAACGAAATTACTGGTTGAAGGATATCATCATAATCAGGAGAGTTTACACTGCACATAAGAGAAACACTGCTACTCCCTGATTTTGTTGACTGAAAGAGTCTGAAGTTTTTTTTTTTTTTGAGATGAAAAAGAATCTGAAGTTGATTCATGAGCTTTCTTAACAAATTAAGACAGTCATAAGTGGAATGGTCATTCTAATTTCTCATGCAGTGTCCAACTAAGAGGCCAGGTTCTAACAACTACTTAAGGCCTTGTACCAGATGGAGTTGTTACTAAGCACACAAGTCAAGTCAAATTTACTTTCGCAGCAGAGAGACAACATAACTAAATTGTGCAAAAATAAGAATTAAAAAGCTTCTACTGGGAACTGAAAAGCATGAATGCTTCAATGTAAAAAATCTTCAAAACAAAAATTGAAAGATTGTTTGAAGGCTTATAGCTTAAAAGGGAAGACAAGGAATGAAATTTACCGTGATTGCTTTTATGTTCTCTACCAATTCGTTCACAGTATCTATTTCTTGACATGCTGTACACCATCATTCCATACTCTGAGAACCAGTACCAACTTCGGATTTTTCCTAGAATTACACCAAAAATCAGTAATGGAACATGTAAGTTGTATTTCCATACAACAATAAACTAACAGGAATCTGAAGGCATAGATGGAAAACGTTAAAAGTTTTGGTACAAGAACAAGATCAGTCTCCTTTCATATTGACAAAGGAGATAACAATAAGTTGGTGTTCTGAAGTATACTCCAATCTCACGTAAAGTTTGCCTCCGAAAGGCACCCTCATGCTACTGATACCTTTCTAGATCAGCAGGTGGACCTATGAACCCCTTCAGAATTTGTGCCTTCATCACCTCCATAAGGCACCCTCTCTCTCAATCTCACACCCTCTAATCTCAACTACCCACATCTGATGGTCCCTGATCAGCTCAATATGTACCTACCATTTTCTCAGAGGATCCATTCCAACCATCTCACAGCCAACCTTCCAAGCATATCACAGCAGGAACAAATTTTCAAGCTGTTTTTAGCGTGTGGACTACCTCATAAGTAGAAGCAATATAGAAATTTAAAACAAAAAAATGAGATGTTAAAAATAAGGAAGACAGAAACCAAGTTTCTGACGTTCATATGGTTGCCCTACAAATGTAGTTTTCTGAAGAAGGGACCACCTGACACATTTCCTATAGTGGCAATAGATTCCACAAACACGTCCAAGGTTGGAAATGGTGATTTCCCGATCAAATAAGTCCTTGAAAGATCACTTGTGCAAGAATTCAACATGAATTCATGTGAGGCACTTGATTGCTTTTGGAACTCGCTGTTTATCTGAAATAAGAAAGGATATATAAGCTTCAACGCATCAACTACAAGAATATGAAACACAGAACAGCTACGTTTGACGGTCAACATTGCCAGCAGGACATGGTTAGAGTCTTTAGACCCTCCAAGAGTATTAATGTTTGAAAGACATAGAATCATATCCCAAAAACTTCACAAGATAGATCTAGCTTTCTGGAATTGGACAGAGTTCAGCCGTGGATCACATATATCTTATTCTTTTTTTTCTGAAAAAAATTGAGGGAAAAAAATTCTTCTCAGGACATCCCATATTACCTCTGTATCAAATTGCAGGGCCTTCACGCAATCTGAATCCATTTTGCAGATAAGCAGCTTCTCACAGTCAGCATCCATGTTGCAGATCAAGGATGCCATGAACACATTTTCCTCGCTCTGAAATAGGTCAATGAGACATTAATCGAATCACAAAATGCAAGTACATCCATAACAGATTTAACATTTAGTGTGAAGTACTTATAATTCGCACATGACAGAACAGCATACGTCCTTGTGTTCCTCTTTCGTATGCTCTGTTTGTCAAAGGTTAACAGTTAACACTGACATGGTGAGCATCTCAAAAAATCATCCTGCAGCTCTAGCCTTGTATTCCATGAGAAATTTCTGCATGCAGTGGTACTACAGGACCTATGTGGCATGGAAACTTCGTTGGAGTCAATTACCAGTGTTGGACAATTTTCGGACAGTGACACTCTCCGGACACGTGGCCGACACTCAAATCGCATCCTTTTCTTTCTCAACGTTTCTGGTTTGGACACTTACGAGACACTCTAAAAAATGCTCTGGAACTCTGAAGACACTCTTGGGACACTCACAAGACACGTCGGGAGTGTTAAATGAAATAGTTAACACTCTTGTTAAAGCTTAGCAAAATCCATCTTCTTTGTGGCATGATAATTTATTGATTATAAAGACACACATAGATGATAAAATGCTTTTTTTCTGGAATACTTTTGTGAATGGTGTTACATATTTTAGAGTCAGAGCCTTCGTTATTCATATGATGAAACGCATAACTAATATTCAAAACATGTCCCCATCGTGTCGTGTCCTCCAATTTTAAAAAAAATTAGCGTGTTGGAGAGTCAGTGTCGTGTCATGTCCGTGTCCGTGCTACATAGACGAGGACATACGCAAGTTACTTGTTTTCTAGACAAGGAAACTGATGAATATGGATTCCCTCTTAAAAATGGATAAACCGCTTCAGTATTTATTCCATAACAGGTAATGAAATAATACATTAAATTCTATCTTTGAGGATTGATAGGTATGAAAGATAAGCTTTTATTTTCATGTTTTGGGATCACTAGTAGAAGGTAGATACATCATTTGGAAAAACACGTTAACAGATACATCACCTAAGGCAAGCAAATTAGTTCAGACTTCGTAGCCTAAAAGATGCCCTGGTCTCAATAGGACACATATGTCTAAACTCTGTTGGAAAAAAAGGAATGATTCATTTATCAATGCACAAAAAGGAGTTTCTTACCATGTTCTTACATTTAAATCGCCCAGTAGGTAGAAGAACAGAATTCTTCCCTGCTTTTGACGACAGAGGTAAGCGAAAGCAACGATTTCTTGAATAGACAGCAGTATCGACAAAAATCTGGGAAGGGATATCAGCAGAACTCGAGTCTTTTGAAACAAACAACTTTTCAAACCTTCTATCACTCCCTTTCTCATTATTAATCCGTGAGCATATCTGAAAAGATGTCATCAAACAGTTCATTGACAACTGGTTAAATGTACAAAAGACATGTTTATGTTGGATTGTGCAATGGAATCCCGTTCTATTCTATTTGGACATACCTCAGCAATAAATGCGCCAGCATGTGAATTGTCCTTAAAAGCCGTCTTCTGTAAGCGGATAATTAGGTGACGCGAAAATTTTGCTTCCAGCATGCATTATAATAGGAACGTATCAATAAAAGATCAAGATTCTATTTCCATATTCTTATTCTGAAGACAAAATGTTTACTAACATCGGCATGGTCCTAGGCTTAAGGCTTTCTAGTTGCAACATACATAAATATAACCCCATAAAGGAAAAGATTTTTAAACAAAGTGAGTGCCATTTTTTGTCATGCCTTTGCAACAGACTTTTTACGCCATTGGAAGTAAGATTAGACAAGCATTTAGCATGCTATGAATAAGGATAGAGAGCGCAAATGGCACCTAGTCTGGAGAAAATCTTGCAAGGGTGGCTTAAGGTGTGAGTACAAGCAACAATGATGGCCAGAAATGGACACGTAACAAATAGTCAGTGTATTTTCCTCCCAGTTCAATCAGCTGCAACAGTTAATAGACGCACTACTCACTCCCCAACTTGAGATCACATTAAGAGAGACGCAGGTAAACTTGAGATTTAGTAGTTGGAAGACAGACATAATTCATAGACTGAAACTCTTGTTGATAGAATGGCAATATGGTTGCTTGATTGGTTATAGTGTCACAATAACTTCTTTTTGACACAGAGGTTATAGACAGCATATCAAGCAGCCACTATGGACATCATACCTTCAGTCGAAGAATCAAGTTCTACAATCCAGTCATGGTCCCCTTGAATACCATACTTGTCAGATAAGGCATCAAAGACTACAGTTATCAGGAGATCAACCATCTCATCTCCATCTTTTTCGGTATTGTCTCTCTTATTGAACTCCAAATCGAAATAGAGGTGACATGGTAATCCCTGAAAAAAGCAAATATTCATCGCCCATGAACTAAATCACACACACACACAACGAAAAGAGAAGAGGCCAAGTTCCGACCATTGAATCAGTCCATGTTCTCTGACAAAATGTATATACTTTTGGCCGCTTTTACTGACATTCTAAAAGTAAATGGAAAATGGTGTTACCTCCTGAATCACTTCATAATGGTGGCGGAATCTAGGATTCATGTTCTTGTACCTAATATTAAGATGACCAGCACAAACATAAAGTATTTTACAAGCAATGCTACAAAATGGAATTCTGCCAGCACAAAGCTCAGAGTCAACCTCCGCCAAAACTCTTCGTATGTTGAGACAAGGAACCTCCTTTGTCCATTCATATGATCTTGATAACTGAAAACACGAACATGTGGATGCTCTTTTGCATACTTCATTGCTTCATCTTGCCTAGGGAATGTAGCCCATATTTCCTCCCTATATGAAACTAAACTTATAGCCAATTCAACAAAGAAAAGAGGTGATAAAATAAAAAAAAAACAGAAAATCCAACTAAGGTCACTAACCAGAAAAAAAAAAAAAAGGGAAAGAAAAAAGAGAAGTAGCAAATGACACAAGCAGAATCAGAAGAAAAGGCATAGTACCTCAATTTTATTTGTTCAGAGAGATCAACTTGTATTTCACGTAACAGTCGCAACAATTTGGCTGGTCTTTTTGGAGGCACACCGTGTGGAGAGCCATAGAATACGACTGGAGAGAAATGCTTCCTTTTGTTAAAGTCGTTTGCGGAATTTGTCGTTGAAGTAAACTGCAGGAAAATGATATATAGCAATATTAAAAAGTGTAGAAAACAACATTGTGTGGCAGGGCATTTGTAACCAATGAACACAGTAGATACAAGCCTACATCATCCGTCCAGTGCATCCACAACATGGGACGTAACAAGACAGAATAACAAAGTAAGAAGGAAAAAGGGTCGCAGCTTATACGGACCTGCACATATGCCGCGGGTTGCTGTCTTTTTTTGGGTGATCCCGAAAGTGGAGTATTGGAAAATCCAGGCACCCCTTCTGTTGGACTTGGATCTATTTGCTCCAATTTGTGTTTGATTGCTTTTCTTTCTCTAGCAGCTGATTCTGAAACACGTAAAGAATAATAAGAGACATTTTGAAATTGAAACCAGAAAAAACATGAACGCTACGACCATTAGTTTGACTATTGACAGAAAATTACGAACTTATTCAAACATGGCAGACAATATTTAATTCCTTTCCTAGCCCGAAAACCAGAAATTTCTCCACAACTTCAGGACCAAATTTGGCTCAACGACCAAGTTTGGAATATGAGGACTTTGATTGAAATGTAAGCCATGACATCCTCAAGTTAGCTCATACATAGACTAGAAGGTTAAGGTTTCACTCACCAAGTGGAGAAAGATGACGCACGAGATACCTAAGCCATGGAAATTGTGCCAAATGTAGATGCTTCTCGTATATGCTTGCATCAGTGGCCCATTGAAATCTCAAACGTGAAGGAAGCTATGGCACACCTATGTCTACCATATCTATGTTCCGCACTCTTTTGGTTAATGCGACGCATATTTTTTGTGTAGTCAGTAGTGTATGTTACACGTTATTTTTTACTATAAGTTACGCAGAAGTATACGTCGAAGTGTATTGTACTCGTAGTTTTGAAGGATGATGCATATATTTTTGGTACGTGGCACGCATATTTTTGGAGTATGGTATGCATATTTTTGGCTCATTAGTAACACATTTTAACGATATCAGTGATACATTTTTTGGTCAAGCTCCACTAGGGGTGTACGGTACACCCAAAATTGATACGAATTTTTTGGGTAATATACAGTAGTCTTCATTTTTTTAAACTGAGGCTTCTTAAATAAATGATGTAGAGCACCAATTCCTAAATACACCCATGTGTATACTTTCACATCTGTATATAACATATATACATGCTTTGGTTTAATAAGTTAATCGATAAAATATGAATTATCTAAATTTCCGCTTGAATCTGTTATTAACCGATTACTGAGGCAACGAAATGCGAAATTGTAAATGTTCCCTAACGTAGTCCTAACTAGAAACCGGAGTGTGTGAGCGAAGTGCTCCAAAAGATGAAGAATCATAAATGCAAGCGATGGGGAGAGAGAGAGAGAGAGAGAGAGAGAGAGTTACGAGGAGGAGAGACGCCGCATTTGAAGCACTGAAACAATCGATCAACATCGTCCATGGCTTCACGCACTTTTCCCCGTGATTTCCCCCAAACGGGACATGATCTACTGGCTCCGAGCCTTTTTTCTGGTTTCCTGTAAGGAGTATTGGCGTAGTTCTTCTCTACTTTCTCTCGAGCGGGAAATCAATTTTCGGAAGAGACCTAATCGATATTCGGGTTCGGAGCTATTTGTTCGGACTTGCGCTGTTTTGCTCATTTGTCGGGCGCCTTTTTCACCACGGTTCGTGTGGCGGGGTTCAAAAACAAAATGTATAGATTTCGTGGTTTGGGCAGTAGAAAATTGGCTTGGATCACCGTGTGACAGTAGCATAGTTTGACGATGGTATCGTTTAAAAATTCTTCATTCGTTGACTATCACTAAATATAGATACGTGGTGGATTTTACAATAAAATATATGGATTCCATAGTTCGTGTAATAGAAAATGAGCTTGAAACACCATGTGATAGTATCACAGTTTGATTTTTTCTTAACAGCTAGTAGCACAGTTTGATGACGGTGCCGTTTAAAAATGCTTCATTCATTGACCCTGTTACTAAATACAATATGGATTTTAATTTCACTACAAGCAAGAATAATTGTATCTGTGGTGAGATCGGTTGTGTTTCTTGTTTTGACGGTCCGTCTATTTATTTATATGACTTAGGCCCCGTTCTGATAAGATTATTATTACTTAATTATTCATTTTTCATTTTACAAGATAAATTATTCTCTTATAATTCATCACATTTAGAGCTTTCTTGCACTATTTCATGAAGGCCGTGAACAAAGTTGCTCGTCAAAGTGTGCTTAATGACAAAAACTCAAAGATCTTCAAAATTATCTCAAGACAGAAACCACCACCACCGTTCAATCTTCCGGATAAGATTTCTAACAATCACAAATAGTTGCGTGTTATCCCAAGTGACAAATCCAAAAGAACCATGAAAACACTTGCCTTCGCAGAACACCCACTTACCCACATCGCAAGCCCATCTCCATTGAACCCAACAACCCCAAAACTCCGCAACAGAATATGGAGCGTTCATGCCAAAGCCAAAGGCTTCGACAGACCACCAGCAAATTCGCAGAAGGAAAAGAATGCACGCATAGAACCTATTCGAAAAATGTCCGACGAGAAAAATGCCGGCAAGGACGACGAGAAGATACCAGAAGTGGTGTTTGAGAGAATGATTGGGAGAATCTTGTTTTATGTTGGGGCTCCCCTGGTCACCGGCATAGTCCTTCTGCGAGTTTTCGATGTGTTGAAGGAACAACATGTGTGGGACGTGCCACTCTGGTTTGCTTTCTTGACAACTTTTATCACTTTCGGGGCTTCAGCTCTTGGGATTGCTTATGGAACTTTGTCTACAAGCTGGGACGCAGAGAAGAAGGGGTCACTTCTTGGATTTGAAGAAGCACAGAAGAATTGGACAGATATTTGGAGAGAGGAAGAGGAATAGTTCATTTATGATAGTATATGGTGGGAGGGAAAGGAGCATGTGATTTCCAAATTCCAATCAAAATTCTCCAATGAGTAATTCTACCCAAATGTGATAGTTTTCATGAGCAATGGATTATCCTATTTCATCTAGTTTATCTGCAGTATCTTGCTAGGAGATATGTTATATTTGCCTCGTTTTCTTAGGATAAGAGCAAGTTCATTCTTGAGCCATTTAGGTTAGTTCAAATTCGGCACAATATACGATCGAGATAAAACGATTTTTCCTTTCAGAAAACCTATAGGGACCGACGGTCCCTTACCGAAATCGTACCGATGGCCGCATCGGGCCATCACCGGGGTGTTTGATCCACACATCGGATGCCGTTGATTTCTGCGGAGGCCCTTTTATTATTATTTTTATATAATTTTTGGACGACGCAGATCGGCCGTCCAGTGACCGGAGATGACCCTTCGCGGCCTACGATTTCAGCAAGGAACCCGCCGGTCCCTATAACAAGACTCTTTTCCTTTACTCTGAAGTCCAAGATGTTGTCAACAAATGAAAAAGTCATCTTTAATTTTGAATTCGCCAGTGATTTTTTGACTTTTATCAAATTTGTCATGTCATCCAAGCTAATAGGTTTACGGTGAAAAATATGATAGGTTAAATTGAAGGAAATTGATTTCTACACTTCCCTAATTGATGCAAGCACTTCTTCTTTTTTGTCTTTTAGCGGATGAATTTATGAAACAATTCTTGCATGCACACGCTTTTTACAAATTTCAAGGACTGTTTCGTAAATTCAGCTGTTAAAAGACATAAAAAGAAGTGCATGCATTAATTAGGAGAGTATAGAAATCAATTTTCTAAATTCAATTGTCTCTAGATTTTGAATTTGTGCCAAAATGACATAAAATAGGTCAATCTACATTGCTATTATTTGACCATTTTTTTTTTTGCCACAACGATAATAGATGATATTATGGATCCAATAAACAGTACATCAAGAGGAAGCATCCCTAAACAAGGGATCAAGAAACCAAAGAAGAGGGGATTCAGTCCAAAGACTACATCCAACTCCAACTAAATTCATCGCTCCAAACAGCATTGCAAAAAATAACAAAAAACAACCACACGGGGGTGATAGAAGCTCCACAAATGGGGAGAAATCCCACACAGAGGACACCAAAGAAGAAAACAAAAAAGAGAAAAACCGGTAATAGAACCGAACCGAGTTCGCCATACCGGAGAAGATTTCATCCACCAACCTAATTCAGATGATATTATTTGACCTTTTAACACCAAAATCCAAAATATAAGCCTTTAACAGGTACACTTTAAACAAGTCACTTTGGCATAAACAGGTACACTTGAATGACCCACTACAAATTTGGACACGAATCAAATTGGCATATCCTCTTGAAATTGTTTTCTTTCTGAAATGGACGAAGTTGAATAAGAGTATGGCCAACATTGACAAAGTGGTACCAAAAAGCATGCTCGACCCACACGGCACCATGAGGTCCACGAATATGTGCACAAATTAAAGACCACAACCAGTACTAATTTGTATGCATCCCAAGGGATTGACAGGGTGGATAAGGTTTGGAACTTTGGGGTTGCTCCCTTCTAATGTCGTTGGTTCAAAATATTTCAGGTGTTATTAATTCTTTTAAACCAGTCAATACAAAGCTTTTCTCCACCTTTAATTGGGCTTACCGCAAATGAGCGGTGTAGTTGGGTTCCAGAGTTAGTTAATGCGCTCATAAACGGACCCGAATATATCAGTTATATATAAAAATAAAAATAAAAAGCCACATGACATAATACGTATGTTGATGTTAACACAAAAGATTCAATTTGATGATGTAAAAGGTAAAGTGATTTCCCACTAATTCAGATGGTACCAAAGTATACCAAAAGAAGTCACTTATAAAAAGACACAGAAGAGAAATAGATTTTCTTCAAAGTTGATGGAGACATTCGTGTTTGTTGACACAAAATAATTTGTTACTCAATCATCAGATCATGCCACAGTATGATGATCCAAATGCAGTGCATAAATTTTGAGTCTTTGGGAGATGAACTAATGAAACTTGCGTAGAAGAATTGAATTCGTCTTTGGGACAATTTTTTTTACGAATCGGAAAATGAACAGATAATTTAATTCAACTTCGATCTCTTTTATTCGCCTTTACAACTCTGCAAGCATGAGACCGAAATTCGTAGGAGTAATATCATGTATCAACCTTTGAAGACAGACTCCATCCATACTGCCAGAGACAGATTTTATTTTAATGATGGCGAAGGTGTACGTTTAAAAAAGAAAAGAAAAGATGGATTACAATAGGAACGATGTTTGTCATGTGTAAATAGAGTAACAAAAAAGAGTAATTCACACTATCTAGTAATTAAGTTGAGGTATCTTGAATTTTGCTCAGTGCTTTCCTTTCTTCGACTGTTAGGTACTTGGGCGTCATCCATTTTATTTTGAGCCAACACCTTAATTTAAAATTTTAAACAGAGTTTGCATGATAGAGAAAGTTCGATTCGACTGCTAGACCTCATGTTCTGAATATTTCACTTGGCCCGTCAAACTTGGTTTTGGAATATTTTTTTGGCCCTCTTTTAGTAAAGAAAAACAAATCCTGTGTTTGGATGAATTTTTTAGAAATTTTTGAGAATTTTTTTGGGATTATGAGTAGATGAAGAAATGAGAGTAATGATTAAAAGTAGAGGTAATGATTGGAGAAAGATACAGAGAAAAATGAGAAAAACGATTGAAGATAGGAGTAATGAATGGAGAGTAATGATTAGAAGTAAATGTAATGGATACTTTTTGAGTAGAATTTTTTTTTTCTAAAAGGGAAACGAACAAAACGTCCCTGTAGATCCTCGGTTCTTGGAGATTTAAGGGGGCCACTATTTCAGTAGTATTCTGAGAGCAGCCACTTTGTGCTTATATATTGCCAAAGATTAGGTCTGTCTCCAATCATCTTCCGCCTATAACCCAATGATTGGGGACTAGATGGGTTATGTTATGTTATTGTTGTTGTTGTAGGGAAACGAACAAAACAAAATAGCACTAAAGATTTTCCATATATAACACAGAGAATGAAAAAAAAATCTAATAGCGGGAGGCCTATATAATTTAGGGACAATAAATGATTTCTAAAACAAGAATAGCCTTTTTTTAAATCGTTTAGGGACAATAAATGATTTCTAAAACAAGAACAGCCTTTTTTTAAATCGTTGCAGTGGCCACCGTCGTTACTTATCCCCTCGCTCCATCCTTGCATACCAAGTTATGCCAACTAGAAGCTGAAATTTGTTGCGTGATTGGTTTGGCTTGTTTAATTTCCAAGTCATAATTATTAATTCAACATATCTATACGAAAAGTACACATGAGGATCGTGTTCATTTCAATTAAAATTATCACCAACTTGTCACTAAAGTCCAATCGAACACTTGATGAAACTTTACAACTGTTCCTCATGCTTAGAAAGAGACTTTTTAATCTTTATTCAAAAGGTATGATCAAAAAAAAAAAAAAATCTTTATTCAAAAGGCTTGGCGAAATAACATTTGTGATTTGTCAGCTCCTGAACGCCAAACTGAGGTTATCCTAATCTTCCATGATAAAAACCAGCACTATGGGAATGCTTCTGTTGGAAAGTGTGGGCTGGTTGGATTGAACCAGCGTAGCAACCCCCGATCAATTGGAGAACTCATTAAATCTCAAAATGTTCTGTCGGGAGAAAATATTGATTCGTCACCACGTTGCGGCCTTATTTGTTTGGAAAAATAACGGTTAAGGACGTGTTTTGATAATTAATGTTCTCAGCATGTCTTTGGTGGGTATTAATTATTAAAACATGTCCTTGACCGTCATTTTCCCAATTAGTTTTGGGGTATCAAAACTTTGGGCACGGTCTCCAATAAATTGCCTCTATCTATCCGATCCCTCTCCACTTATTACTCTTAAAAATCCCCCTCAAAACCCAAACCGAACAAGACAGAGTTCGAAAGCTCTGTGGAGAGCGAAAGTTGGGCGGCAAATAATTAATTCCGCAATTTGACATGCAACAGTACGTAGAACCATTATAAATATTTATTATATTATTATTTCTAACAACTTGCACATACAAGAACTTTGAATTTTGGAACATTTCCATGAACTTTCAAGACTTTGACCAATTTTGTGGATATTGACGCGCACGCTAGCTAAGGTTGGTGGAAGGAGACTTCAAAGCTGATAGAGAATGTTATTGTTAGGGAAAAATTCAAAAAAACCCCTGAACTTTGAACCCAATGTCAAACAGGCAGCTGAACTTAAATAAACTTCAATTGAACACCTAAACTTTCACTCCGTTATTCAATTTACTCCCTTCCGTCTCAATCCGTGACTTTCCTAACGGCAACCGCTGAGCTGGACACTAAAAGACACAACAAAACATTAGAGGGAGAAATTGGAGGGTAACAACAGTGATCTAACACCTTTTTAAGGCCCCATTCGGCTAAATAAGCCTATTGGCTATTGGCTTATTTTTTGTCCTTATTCAAATTTTTTTTTGTATTTTTTTGTCATTTTTTGGGGATTATTGCATTGTCATAAAAAGAGGAATCTAAAAAGTAGTGACAATTTACAATCGAAACCTACTTTTTTTTAATAAAGATAAAAATAAGTCAATAAACCAATTTTTTTGTCTTTATTAAAAAAATGGATTTCGATCATAATTTTTTACTTTTTGATTCCTTTCGTTATGACAATGCAATAATCTCCAAAAATTTGACGAAAAACTAACAAATATGAAAAAAAGTTGAATAAAGACAAAAAAATAAGCCAATAGGCTTATTTAGCCGAACGGGGCCTAAAAAGGTGTCAGGCCACTATTGTTTCCCTCAAATTTCTCCCTCTAACGTTTTGTTCTGTCTGTTAGTGTCTAGGTCAGCGGTTGCCGTTAGGAAAGTCACGGATTGAGACGGCAGGGGGTAAATTGAATAACGGAGTGAAAGTTCAGGTGTTCAATTGAAATTTATTTAAGTTTAGGTGCCTATTTGACATTGGGTATAAAGTTCAGGGGTTTTTTTGAATTTTTCCCTTATTGTTAGGTGAAACTTGACATTCAATTTGACTTGTACTTCCAACGAACAAAAGAAGTGACCCTGACCCGTTCATTTTTCTTGAACACCTGGGTTCCAAAACCAAATAAGATCAGATCCCATTTTCTGTCCATGCAATGCCCAGCCAGTACTCGTCCTCCTGGCTCGCTATATTGGCTCGACGAACTCTCTTTCATTTGTAAGCGGCAGTGCGCTGAGTTATTGTTGCCTGGTTTTCTAGTTGAAGGTCCATAGGGTGGCCGAAGAACCGAAAGAAACCGCAACACCCTTTATGAATGTGTTGGTACTGTTTGCACTCCCTTTCTTGGAATAAAGTCGGGTTTCTCCTAAATTTTTGGTCCATAACTTAAGAGCTTTAGACAAATTGAATTCGCTAAATGAAATTTTAGTTGATGAATGTGAAAAGAATGACACGTCCCCGGACCTTCGTGTGTTGTGGATTTAGTCCGTTTAGATAATTGGGAAAACTTGTCTTAAAAGTTCGTACACAGAGGGCTAAAATGTGCTGATGGTAAAAGAGGAAAGAGCGAAAACCAATTCTCATATAGGAGTAATTAATAGCAAGAATTTAGAACAACTAAATAAACGAAGTTTAATTAAGTGAGCACACTCTACTACTTACTGTACACGAAAACTCCCCTTTTGGGTTCTACGCTTCAGATTAACCCCAAAATGATTCCCAAACAGAATATATATATCACCAACTACTAATCTTTTTCTCCCCCACCTTTTCTCATATTGGCCAATTAGCAAATAACACAAGAATTGGGGTCTTCTTCTGCAATCCTATAATAGTTCTGGTGCTGGCTGTAAGGGGGAGGCTGATGGGCATGGGGATATTGTGGGTAATAATTGGGATACGGTATCTGATAGAGCTTCACCTCCTCTTTCTTCTTGTCATCTCCTCCTGCTTTCTTGGGCTCCTCTTTCTTAGGCTCCTCCTTCTTCTTCTCCGGCTCTTTCGCCGGCCCGACCGTGACTATCTCCGTGTGACAGAGCTTCCTCAATTTAGCCACCACTGCCACTGGATCTATGTCCCCTGTCACCGTTAATTTCTTGTCCTTCATGTCCATCGAAATTGAATCAACCCCTGCAAATAACAACACAAAAAAGTCATCAATATCTTTGTAAAATTGATCTGGGTTTTGTCTCTTGGATTCTCTGTTTCTACATCCGGATTTTAAATGCAAGGATTTAACACTAAAAAATGCAACAACGCAGGAAAATGAAAAAAAAAAAAAAAAAAAAACCCCAATACGGGAAGATTGGAAGTCCGAGCAAGTTGTGCAAAGAATCTCAAGATAGTAAATTCCCTCGACTTCTATCTCTCATATATTAAAGTTTAAGAAGCTACCTATAACTATAAAGATTGTATGAATGATGAAATTGGACACTGGTACCTCTATTTTAAACCAATATTAACTATCCAAACAGAAATTGAATTTTAAAATAGTTATTGTTGAGATTTCTAAAAACAGTATATACCATTGAGGCCAGAGACTGTCTTCATGGCCTTTTGCTTGCCTTTGTCGTCATGGAAATCCAGTTTAAGCACCACTTTCTGTCATAAACAAAACCCCAAAAAAAGGATCTGAATTAGGGATTAATGGAATTAAACTTTAATCAGCTTAATCATAGAATCTGAACCCTGTTAAAAGACAGTACTAAAGGAAACAAAAGCAAAAGTCGCAAAAATGGGGTTGGGAGAATCAGAATCTAAAAAAAGGGATTGGGGGAATTAGAGTCGGTGGGTATAGAATGGACTGAAGATGGACCAGAGTCCAGAGTAAGAAAACAAACCTTCATTTTCTCTTGAGTTTTAGTTATCTGAGGAGGAGGGAGAATTGCTCAGTGAAAAGTGCAAGATCAGAATAGAAAGGAGAGAATATTTTAGAGCGGAGAATTCCAAGAAGATGGAGAGGAGTGAATGGATGCATCTAACGAAGTATATTACCACACATATATAGTGAGAGAGAGAGAGAGAGAGCGCGCGATAGCGAGAGGGAGAGAGAGAGAGAGACCGAGTCAAGGTCTTCGTTGTCTCACTGCACACAATAATTTGCAGTCGTTTTTTCTTTTATTTTTTCGGAATTGATAATGCCAAAACTCTAATGCATAAAAATATTGTACATTGCAAATGTAATAAGTTTTTTGTGAACTAGAATTTAAACACCAACAAAAACAGTTTTGGCATTACCATTTTCCTTGCAGTCATGTGATTAGTCACTTATAATCCTTGAATAAATCATCTGTTTGCACTCTTAATCTTTTCTCATGCGAATTCCAATACGGAGTTGTTGGGAGGGTTATTTACGGACTCTCTCACGCCCCTCCTCACGCACGAGCACGCATACGTGGCAGGTAAGAAAATCCGACCCGAAAGGAGACAAAAAGGAAGCCTGACGAAACGGTGTCGTTGGTTGCAATACTGCATCGAATGGCGAATTTTCAGATTTTTAGACCCCGTTTGATAACAGTGATAGATGGATGAGATTCGTAAGGAGATGAGATTAAGATTGAGATTGGTAACGAGATGAGATTGTTAATGAGAAGGGATTGATAATGAGTATGTTTGTTTGAGATAGGATTAGCTGATGAGATTATTAATATCATGTTTGTTTGATATGAGATTAGATGATAGAATTGAATTGATAGAAGAAATTAATAATGAAAAGGGATTAGTAATGAGAATGGGTTGGGATCGGATTACGAATACCAAGTCCCACGGGTATTGCTAATATCCCTAAAGGCCGGATTGGACATCCTAACGGACTAATAGTCCGGACCTTTTTTGTTACCAAACAGAATATTAATAGTTCCATGAGATTACTACTCCAATCCCAACCCCCAAACTCGTTATCAAACGGGGCCTTAGGTCCCACCGCGATGGCATTCGACGGAATTGCCAACCTGTGACGGCAAACAGTCGTCATGGAAGTGGTAATTTTCAAATCAACGGCCCATCATTGGCCATTGTTTATTGCAGATAACTTTTTCCTCAGGCGAAAAAGACGACCCTCTCTCTGAATAGGAATCGAACACGTGTAGCGTAGCCATAAACCATGTGCCAAGACTCTTCCTGGTTCCTAGTCAACGCGCACACAATAGTAAAAAAAGGTCATCAACTTTGAATGGGAAAAATTCAAAATACCCCAACCTATACACCCAAATTCAATTAGGCTCCCAACTTTTTAAAAACTTCAATTTTACTCCCAACGTTATATTCCGTTAATCAAAATGCCCCCTTCCGTCCAAATTACTAACGGATTCCGTTAAAGGCTCCGTTAAATAGTATTCTGATCGAATTTCGATGATCCGAGCCGCTCAATGTGTTTAAAACGTGATTTTAAGGGTACTTGCAAGAAATCAACAAAAAAAATGACCGGGAAGGGCTTCATCTGAACAGTTTTTTATTAAACTATTCAATAAAAAACTGTTCAGATGATGCCCTTTCCGGTCATTTTTTTTGTTGATTTCTTGCATGTACCCTTAAAATCACGTTTTAAACACATTGAGCGGCTCGGATCATCAAAATTCGATTGGAAAAGGGGAGGTGTGGATCGATCCAGATTTTATTCAAGTACGGACGTCCGAATTTTGCTTCGGTCCTCCCTTTTTCCGATCGAATTTCGATGATCCGAGCCACTCAATGTGATTAGAATGTGATTTTAAGGATACCCACGAAAA
This sequence comes from Rhododendron mucronatum var. ripense, assembly GCA_019656295.1. Classification (NCBI taxonomy): domain Eukaryota; kingdom Viridiplantae; phylum Streptophyta; class Magnoliopsida; order Ericales; family Ericaceae; genus Rhododendron; species Rhododendron mucronatum. The sequence goes on along the minus strand of BPLT01000050.1, from coordinate 2,775,031 downwards.
ATCAGCAAACAAAAAATGATCAGAAGGGCTTCATCTGAACAGTTTTTTATTGAACCATTCAATAAAAAACTGTTCAGATGAAGCCCTTCCCGATCATTTTTTTTGCTGATTACTCGTGAGTACCCTTAAAATCACGTTTAGAACACATTGAGCGGCTCAGATCATCGAAATTCGATCCGAATACTATTTAACGGAGCCTTTAACGGAATCCGTTAGTAATTTGGACGGAATGGGGCATTTTGATTAACGGAATATAACGTTAGGAGTAAAATTGAAGTTTTTAAAAGGTTGGGAGTCTAATTGAATTTGGGTGCATAGGTTGGGGGGTATTTTGAATTTTTCCCACTTTGAATTGGAGTCTCCGGCGAGAAATTTTTGGATGCTGAGCGAGTACCACGTGGCGGTACTCAATACATTTGGGTACTCAACACATTTGGACAGTCCAGATTTCTCCACTCTCTTTCCCCTTACCCGATCACTCTCTTTCCTTTTTTCTCTGTCTAAAATTTTGACCGTTTAAAACACGTTTAAACGACTGAAATTGTAGACAGTATAGTACCCATTCGGCACCAAGATTTTTATCAGTTTCCTCTAGGCTTAACTGCAAGAACACTCCTTTAACTATCACTTTTTGGCAATTTCACCCCTTTAACTACCAAACTCCCCAACTACACCCCCTTAACTACCAAATTCGAACAACTTCACCCCGTCCCCCATTTTCCGTTAAAAAAAATGGACGGACTGAAAGAAAATGGCCAACGTACCCTTAAGTTTAAAAAATAGTTTCAATATGTGTTGGTCATGAGAGGGGGTGCTAGGTTTAGGTCAGACGGTGTAGAGGGAAGAAAGAGATCGTGCAGAGAGAGGAGAAGATCTGGTGTGGAGGAGAGAGAAAGGGAGGTATAATCTGGTGTAGAGGAGAGGAAAGAGAGACACCCCAAAAGGGCATTTTGGTATGTTGAATTAATGTTCCATCCAACTTTGCAATTTTTCATCCAAATTCCTAACAAAATTGGACAGAAAATGGGAGAGGGGGCGAAGTTGTTCGAATTTGGTAGTTTAGGGTGTGTAGTTGGGGAGTTTGGTAGTTAAAAGGGGTGAAGTTGCCAAAAAATGATAGTTAAGGGGGTGTTCTTGCAATTAAACATTTCCTCTAACCAGAAAACTCCTTCTTTTTGCAGTTTTCAATGTAATTAAAACTTTGAAATGTAATTACAAGTAGCACTACTTAAGGAGTTATTATAAGTAGAAGGCGTCCGCGACATCACATGTTGTATTATGTTTGTTAAAATCCCTGTGCTCTTTCTTTTCATATGTATATACTCCCTCCGTTCCAAAATGAGTGTCTTTTTTGGGATTCCGTGCCATTTTCAAATGCTTATATCTTTTGATTTATGAAGTTTTATGTAATTTTGAAAACTTTGTTTAATAGAACTAATTATAATCTATCAAACAAGATCCATATTGCATATTTTTTGACGTTCACATTAAAAGATATAAGCAATTGAAAATGACACGCTTCCCAAAAAGGACACTCTTTTTGGAACGGAGGGAGTATATGATATTCTTTTTTGATGCCCAATAAAAAAAAGGAGTTATTAAGTAGTTTTGGAATGGCAACAGAATAATCCTGAACTTCAATTTCGGCAATTTTGGCAATCACTATGTGGGGGGTTAAAACAACTTTTGATCCTTCTTCCCTTCTGTTTGAATGATGGAGGGATAGAACGGTGAACTTAGTACCTGAAAATCAAAGGGTGATGTACCTCTGGAAATAAGCTCCGACAAGCAAGTTAGTACGAGCAGGAGAAGAACAATGTGTTAGGGATGAGAGAATGTTGTGTTCTTTGGTCAGGAATGCAATACCTTGTATGTGTAGGGGTATTGAGCTATTTATCGACTAGGATTGGAGTACTGAGACTAAGTTAGGCGTGCATCCCACGCCCTATTACACCTATCCCTAAGGGTCATCATTTAGCCCGAAGGCCTGCGATCCGTTCAAAGCCCGCCCGGTCCGTCGGGCTTTTACCAGGCCCGAGCCCGTAAAATGGGCGGGCTAGCCCGGCCCGTAGTTTGTAATGGGTGGGCTCGGGCCTATGAATTTTTACTTGGCCCGCCCATAGGCCCGACCCGTGAGCCCGCCCAAAAGCCCGCCTACAAGCCCGCCAATGGGCCCGCCAATTAGCCCAAAATCCCACAAAACCCTTTCTTTTTTCCCTTAATTTAGTTTTGCCTAAGGAAATTTAAGCCCGCCCGTTGCCCCGCCCGGCTTCTGGCCCGCCGGCCCGCCAATTGGACTAGCCCGTGGGCCGGGCTTGGGCTTCAATTTATGGTAGGTAGCCCGGTCCGTCAAAAAGCAAAAGCCCGGTCGGCCCAGCCCGTGGGCGGGCTTGGGCAGCGACTTGGCGGGCTGGGCCGGGCCGGGATGACCCTTACGTTTCCCCCACCTGTTCCATTCGGGATGTCACGTGTCATATATCAGGATATTTGCTACGTTTGGGTGATGTCATACGTCAAGAGATTTGCTCTATAACACCTGACCTTCATCTGTTCACCGAAGCTTCTAAATCGACCTTTGGATATTTGTTAGATCTTTAGGGAGCAGAATTCAATCGAAAGTTACAATAAGTGCTGAACGTTAGGAAAATGACCGCTCAATGTTAGGGAAATAATTGCCAAACGCTAGGGACATCTACCGAACTTGGCGCTTCGTGTAGCTCTAGATGCGACTGGGTCCACAGAGTGACGTGTCCATAGCAAATATTGAATTGGTCTGTGACCCCGATGGACCTTCCGAACTCTGGATATTTCGGCCCCCTACACACTACTTCTTTGAAATTCATGCACTTCTCACAACCTCTCCAAATATGCTTTTGAACATTTTGCCTACAATTTCATAGTTTTCTGGTAAGTAACTTGATTTTTTTACAACTAGGTGTTCGGGTCAGTTTATACGTAACTCGACTAATTCCTGTGGAATCATAAATTCACCATTCCATCAGCGAGATATCACTTACTTGGTTACCAGCCATACTGTTTAATTGATAATTAAATATAGTATAAGACTCGTGATGCCATTTTAACGATTTTGGTAATATTTTTTGCCAGTAATCATTTCCATTTTCCGTACAAATTTTGAACGTGGAATACACTTCACATTTCAGCTTTTAATGTAGTTTCCGCGTCTCTCTCTTCCACATCAATACAAAAACAAAAGAAGAAGGAGAAGGAGAAGAAGAAGAAGATGTGTTCTAAATTAAGTTATTTCAGAAAAATAATGGAGCATGTCGGTTTCACACAGGTTTCTCAGATTAGTGGGGAAGTATGTAATAAATGAAAATGGCCTACCACAGAGCAGTACTATTGCTTCCGTGGTGCTCACTTCATGACTTTCCAAAAAGGTAGTCAAAAAGACGATGGAAACTTCCCAGCAAAGAATTCAACAGCTAGCCTCCATCAGCACGTTTCTTTGAAGCTATGGATATTGGATGGCATTGGCCGGGCCGGGTTTTGCTGTATCGATCGCAACCCGATAAACACTACGAGGCGGCCCCGACGGCCCCGACTCCTGACCTGAACTCCAATCGGGTAATTCTTGGGTGCTCCAATTTTTGTACCGGTGAGGGGATATGGATTTACCGCTTATTGCGGCATGTGAAGAAAACAAACAAATTAGAATTGGGTTATCTATAGAGTTGGCGGAGAATTGAGAGCTTGCGTGAGCTCGTGGAGGCACGTGAAGAAAACCAATGACGATCATAGGGTTATCACTAGTCTAGTTTGTTACTAGTCTGTTGAATTAGTGGTAGTTAGGTAGGTTTGGTTTTGTTAGTTCTTGTTGATTAGAGGTCCTGGGTTTAACTAGAATTCTTTGAGTGTAAGATTTGTTTTCGGGAGAATGCCCTGTAATGGTTTGGCTTTCAATGAAAATAAATAACTCTACCAAAAAAAAAAAAAAAAAACTAAGATTGGAAAGCTTTGGTATAAGCAAGATTAGGTCCTGTGTTTTGGATTAGCTTCATTTTCTAAAAGTTTTTTGTTTTTTCAATTTTCAAATTCAGATGTAAGGAAAATGAAAAATATTTTTTTGATTTTTTAAAAGATCTCTATGAGATCTATCAAACAAGATCCATATTGGTGGAAAAATTATTTGCATAAATACATAATTTTTGAGTTTGAAATTACCTTTTTTTTCAAAAAAATACTTTTTCTCTAATTCGGAACGGTGTGTTGCTTCCAATCAAAACCTGTACGGAATTTGAGCCCAAACATACATAGTACAGTACTATAGTATATAATAAAAATTAGAAACTATTTAGGTCCCGTTCTGCTTTCTCCTAAAACCTTCTTTTTCAAAAAGAAGGTAATTTCAAACTCAAATATAACAAAAATAAAAAATGATTTTTCAATTTTTTTTCACCGTTTAAAAAATCTTAATAAGATTTATCAAACAAGATCCATATTAGTTGAAAAATTATTTGCATAAACACATGATTTTTGACCTTGAAATTACCTTCTTTTTCCAAAATCCTTCATTTTCTTAAAGTGGAACGGCTTCTTAGCGGCCTCCTAAAATCATTATCAAAGCTTGAATGTCGTACGTAAATACAAGGTATGCTACTAAGACAAGACTCCCTTTGACCTAACTCTTCGGTGACTTTTTGACAATACCATCTTTATAGGGAAAATGACCGGTCAGAGGTGTTGACTGGGAAAAATTCAAATATCATGGTCTGGAGTCTTCAAACTACTACTTGCACGACAGGAGGAAAATTTTTGACAAATACATGGTGTGCCCACTTGAAATGTCTATTTTACCCTCCTTTATATATCACTTATATGCCCTAACATTCATTCCTCCCCCAATCTCCCATTCATTCCCCACATCAGGCAATGACGGTGACTCCTCTTCTCACTCGGTCTCTCTCGACTCCTCACACCAGGCGACGACGACTCCTCTCTCCCTCGGCGACGGCGACTCCTCTCTCAGTTGGTCTCTCACTCTGGTATCTCTATCTCTCTCTTTCTCTCTCTCTCTCTCTTGCTCGCTCTTGTATTTTTCTCTCTCTCACACACATATACAGAAAACACACAGTCAATCGAAGATGGGTTAAGAAGCTACAACTTTCCAATTTTATTTGTGGTTGATAGAGTGAATGTGGACCATTGAACCCTATTTTTGATTGTTCTACACAAGATCTGGCTCACATTGGTTATTATTGGCTTTCTCTTGTTTGGCATGTGACAGATGTTTACCGACAATAGTTGTATTGGTAGATTGTTGGTTAGATCAGTTTGTTGTCCCTTTGTCGTTTCCATTTTTGTTGATTATTTAGTCTGTTTGATTACATGACTTGGTATGTAGAAAACATGTAGTTCAATCCATATAAATATTTCACTTGGCACTGCTGTCCTGTTAGAATTTCAATTAACTTTGGCAAACAAATCTTTTAAGTTAAATAGGTATCTTTTGTGTATGTTTGGACTCTACAGAATAAGATTATTGATATTTTATTTGAACCATCTCATGTAATGTAATTCTTATAATCATTGAAACAAAGTCACATATTTGATGCACTTGTTATTTATGTTATATGATAGTTACATATTTTGGTTTTGGTTAGAGTAAGCATGGAATCTAATTAAGTCAATGAACATTAAATTTGTGGGTGCTATGTAATAGTATTAGTATTAAAATGTAAAATTTGGAGTAAACCGGGCCAACATCTCTGACCCGTAATTTTCCCTTTAGTTATCCTCTTAATCCAAATTTATTTGTAGATGAAGTGTAACATATGGTTTTCAAGAGTTTAGTGGCTTAATTCCAAAATTATGGTCTTCAGTCTTGAAACTACCACTCGCATGACAGGAGGTAAAATATTGACAACTACATGGTGTGCCCACTTGAAATGTCTATTTTACCCTCCTTTATATATTACTTATAAGCTGTAAAATTCATTCTTTCCCCAATCTCCCATTCGTTCCACACACCAGGCGGCGACTCCTTTCTCTCTCGGTCTCTCTTGACTCCTCATAGCCGGTGACGGTGACTCCTCTCTCACTCGACGACCACGACTCCTCTCTCGCCCTGGTATGTGTGTGTGTGTGTGTATATATATATATATATATATATATATATCTCGCTCTTGTCTCTCTCTCACACACACACACACAAAAAAAAAACACTTGTGTCCAAGTCGAAGATGGGTTAAGAAGCTACAACTTTCTTATTTTGTTTGTAGTTGTTCTTATTTAGCATATAAATTCATTGATAGAGCGAATGTGGACCATTGAACCCTAGTTTTTGGTTGTTCTACAGAAGATCTGGCTCACATTGGTGATTATTGGCTTGCTCTTGTTTGGCATGTGACTAATGTTTACCTACAACAGTTATACTGATAGATTGTAGGTTGGGTCAGTTTGTTGTCCCTTTGTTGTTTTCATTTTTGTTAATTGTTTGGTCTTTTTGATTACATAACTTGGTTTCTACAGAACATGTAATTTAGTCCACATAAATATTTCACATGGCACTGCTGTCCTGTTAGAATTTCGATTAACTTTGGCAGACAAGTCTTGTCAGTTAAATGGGTATCTTTAGTTTATGTTTCGACTCTACAGAATGGGACAACTTATGTTGTTTTATTTAAACCATCTCGTGTAATGTAATTTTTATAATCATGGAAACAAAGTCACATACTCGATGCACTTGTTATTTATGTTATATGATAGTTACATATTTTGGTTTGGTTAGAGGAGGCATGGAATCTAATTCAAGCAGTGGAACGATTAGAAGTCCTGTGAGGATACGACTTTGCGAGCACAGTGAGTAAGCGGTCTTGCACACCTCATGGACGGATAAGAATCCAGGTAGAAGGTTTTTTAGGTGCCCTTATTGGTATCCCGATGCGCTAAAAATTGGTGTTGTACACTGTGATTATTTTGAATGGTAGGACGGTCCAATTGGTGAGCAAGAGAAAGTAGTTCTCCGATCCCAAAGGGACACAAGGTCACTCAAACAGCATATTGTGGAATATGAGATGAAGTGTAAGGAACATGAGGAAAAATGTAAGGAATATGGGAGGAAGATCGAAGAATATGAGAAAAAGAACAAGGAATACGGGAGGAGGATCGAAGAATGTGACAAAAAGAACAAGGAATTGGAGGCAAACGTGAGGAAAAGCAATGGACTGATGTGGGAAGCGTGGATTGCTTGTTCCATTTTGTTTGTTATTTTTCTTGCTATCATGGGGACCCATAGTAGTAGGCCTGGAACAAAGTATTTGAGACTGCCCCATTCAAGGAGCGGTTAAATGCTTTGGTTTTAGAATTCTATAAAGCGGGACTAGTAGGTGGTCCCTTTTTGTAAGAAGACAATGTAACCAAAGCTTCAACATGAAACGGTATATGCTAGTAGTTGGTTCCTTTTTGTAAAAAGCATATGTAATCTAAGATGAGTCATTATATGTAATATGTGAACAAAAATTGAAGAACTCCCAATGTAATATATTTGTGGCATCTAACATTTTGTGGACAATTTGTAACTAAATTAAATGTGTTGTACATGAACATTAAATTTGTGGGTGCTATGTAATAGTATTAGTATTAAAATGTCAAATTTGCATTAAACCGGTTCAACACCTCTGACTTGTAATATCCCCTTTACTTATCCTCTTAATCCCAATTAATTTGCAGATGGTGTGTAACATATGGTTTTGAAGAGTTTCGTGGTTTAACTTTTTTCATTAAATGATGTGGTTTTTGCATAGCATTGTAGTTGCTCTAGACTAATATTTGACTTCTTACTGTTTTCCTGTTTGATTTACAGATTACCTCTTCCAGACAAGTGCTGTGGGTGTAGGTTAAAAGGTTACATGGGTATATTTCAAAGTTTTTTTGGACTGTTCGGACAATTGAATGTCCTTTGTATCATGTAATTGAGTATGAATTATGTAATGCTTATATATTTGGTTGATGTTGTGCAGCCATGTCGTAGGACAAAGGAAGCAACACAAGGCATAAAGAACGTAAGCAGTTTTAAACTTTTTCCCAGATGTCTTCTTATCAAACACATGATCCATCATTTTCACAATCAGTCCTCTCGTCATCTTTTTCCCTTTCTCTAAAAATAGGGACTCAATGTGCTTGACATGATCGTCTTCACAGTTGGTGGGAACTGGTACACCACCAAGTTTGAGACCTAAGGCTTGTGCCACATCAGCAGTAGTTATTTCATAAGTCCTCAACCTCCCAAATTCCAACGTCCTCGTCTTGGGGTTGAAGTGTTCAACCAACTTCCATATGAAGTCCCCAAACAACATATTGCATTGGACATTGAGAAGCGACCCAAAACCAAGTCGTTGAACAGCTTTTCTTTGATTATTGGTCAGCTTCTTATTTAATTCCCCCAATTTCTTCGGCGAACACCGACTTTGAAATATGGGCCGTACAATGCAATGATTATTAATTTTTGGTCACATAACATTTGTACTTCAACGATATGTTGGATAAGAGCATGAATGATTTTGACATGCATATTTCTTCAAAAAATATATAATAACTAGCAAATACTCAATGCCCAAATCCATACCACTGTAGTCTTCCTTTTCTCCTTCGGTTTTTTCGCCTTCGCTTCATTGGCACTTCGAATGTATGACGCTTTGTCCGCCTCAGGCATTTCCTTCCACCTCTTTGCAGCTCTTTTCGTAAGCTGCATAATCAAGCAAGACAGACATTAGTAACACAACATCAACTAAGTATTATTAGTATTTTTTATTACAATATCATCTAACCGTTTTTAGAATGTATGTGGTAGAAGGCTCTGCCTCTCTGACACCTTGTATGAACTCTTCCCTGCATTAGTAAAAGTATAAATTGCATTACTTAATGTGAACAGAAAATTGTTGCCGGAATTCAACACATGTATCCATTACCAATAAGCAATATTGTACTAACAAATACATACTTGAAAATTAAATAGGGATTGGTCATTGTACGTCCCTTAAATGCCTCACTCACTTCTTCAGTCCCGGGTCGTTTCTGTCCTCTACTCATACTCGCCCTTCATTTGGCAAATTTTAAAATATATTTCAGTAACAACTGGTAATAATATGCATGAAACATAAAAGAAACAAAAAAATTGCACACAAGCAACAGTTGCTAATAATATGCATGAAGTGCACTCCATGATATGCTCGTAGGTTCCTCAAACATTGGTTGTTTAAAGTCAAAAACATGAAATCTGTAGCTCTGTCAGGATATACTTCAAGGCTTACTCTCTTTTTTAACTAAGGTTTTTCTAATGGTAAACCAATTTAATAAACAATCATTATTACCACTACACCACAACAAAGTGCGCAATTCACCAAACGTTGTATGCTCCATACAAATATCAGTGCCCTTCAGGCACAAAGTTTTGGATTAATCACTGGAAACTTTCTACTCCAAACACATAAGCCAGTGATGCCACCTGTTGTAACTACAATATTCTGTGGTCAAAATCATTTACAAAGCCCACATGCTTATCCTTTTTTTTTTTTTTTTTTGTGATATGTCCATACAAGCATTGAGATTTACGTGATATGTTAGACCATAAAATCTTGTTTTCTGTTTCAATCATTTCGGTTCTGCTACTTGAGTATCCTGCTCTGTCAAAGTTAATATTTTTTGGTAACTTTGGAAAACTCATACCCAACGCCCCATATTAACTCAGGTCTATCCCTCACCCGATTGTTCTTATTAATAACAAGATCGCATAAACTGGTCTTGTATAGTTTGGAAAAAAGGAAATCTAAGTACAGGGGACTCCCTCTAGACTAGGTAAGGGTTAGAGTTGGCAAGATGTAATCAAGGCTTTTTTCATGGCTTGAATCGGGCCACTAGGGATGTGCCATCCCCAGACTTAGCACTATTCAGAACACTTGTTCGCCCTTGCCAAAATGCACCAATCTTTCTTTTGATATTTTCTCAGAACTCGCTTCGGAGCCTACACTATTTTTCTCATCTGTGGCATGCCCATTCTCTTTGATGTCAATTTAGTCCCATGGTTCATCAATAGATCCTCCTTTCCAAAGCACTCTTCGTTTGGACTAGGAAGTGTCTGTAAGCCTAGTCCTTTAAGCTCGGACTCCAACAAGAGTTCGCGCATTAGAAGGAGAGGTAGGACTAGTCTGGGTATGAATCCTTTCGGGAAAAAAAATAACTAATACAATTCATACTTGCAACCCATACATCTCAAATCCTAATCAGGAAAAAAAACTTACATGACTGGGGTGAATGGATTGGGACGGAATCAATGGCGCACGTCTTCAATTCTTCTGGATCAAAGCCGAGAGCAATCGATACCAAAGCTTAAAGAGAGAGAGAGAGAGAGAGAGAGACTTGGTCTGTTTCAATTTTGAACTGCTCTGGGTCTTTACGTGTTGTGTTTTGAGAGAGAGAATGAGAAGGAGAAGGGAAAGGGTTTTGATCTTATGACACCGTTTTATATTAAGGGCAAAATTATCCACATTGTTTCACCGGTGTTATGGTTACCATATATTGGTGATTAAAACAGATGGTACCATGTATTGCTAGTTTCAGAACTGTAGCAAGGAAGCTATAATCCACTGGACGCTCTTAAAGATTATGGTTCAGAAGTTTCCAGCTGCATCTTTAGCTTCATTAAATACATCTCCGTGAAAAAAAAGAAAAAAGAATACATCTCAGAGGGGTTGGTACTTGTTATCTGCTTTTCACTACCATTATACGGTTTATACCTTATGGGCCTGTTTATTTGACTGGACTCATAATGAAGGGGTATATACCTCTTAGGACAAGTAATCCCATTGGACTAATACTGATTCAGTGAATCAGAGATTTCCTCATTACTATCTCTCCCAAGGTATGATATGTCCCCTATTATTCTCAGATTTCATATCCAGTGGATACTTGATCATGAATGCAAAAGTTTCAACCAGAGATAGGATATGTGGTTCATAGTCCAAACTGGTACTCAAATCCAGGCAAACAAACAGGACCCTATGTTTACTTTGTGAAATGGTACTAGTCTGTAGACTTAACATGAATGTGGATTGTATGACTTGGAAGCTTGAAAGCAAAAATTGGCAATGATTTCGGCATTGTTGCCCTATGTTGTATGCATTGGCTTTTCTAAATAAACAAACATGAAGCTTACATGTTTCCAACTTTACACACTATATTTTTTTTCTCGAAACATACGCAATTTCGTTTCCAATTTCAGGTGTTTTCCTTGGCATATTGGAGAATACCAGGCCTCAACTGGGAGCCTCTAGCTCATATTGTCCTCGGTTTAAGGTTTTCTCGACCGACAGTGTGCAGCGACTAGCGAGAGAAAACCGATATGCAATTGTCGATGAAAGTTACTCATGGTCAAGACTAAGAATGACTAACATTGCAACTACTAACAAATTATTGGAGACCAAAACCCTAACATTGCAACCAAAACCCATAAATTGCAAACCCTAACCCGAAAAAAAACTTACATGTCAAACGGATTCAATGTGATTGAAATGGATTGGGACGGAATCAATGGCCAGAGGAAGTACGTGAACGTCTTCGATTCTTTTGGATCCAAGCCGAGAGCAATGGGGACCAAAGCTGAGAGAGAGAGAGAGAGAGAGAGAGAGAGAGAGAGAGAGAGAGAGAGAGACTTGGTCTGTATCGAATTAGTTTGGGTCTATATCGTGTTTTAAGAGAGAGAATGAGAAGGGAAAGGGTTTTGGGGCTTTTTATCTAATGGTACCGTTTTATATTCAGGGGCAAAATTGTCCAAACTGTTTCACCCAAGTTATGGTTACCATGTATTAGTAATTAAAATAGATGGTACCATGTATTTGTGGTTTCAGAACCATAGACCATGAAAGTGGTAAATAATCGCTTCGTCCTCCATTGACCAGTAATTTTCCCATCTTTATATAGGAGTAGTTGCTTTCTCTTAATTTTTACTACTATTAAATTTGGGTCAAAATTTACATCACAACGTTCGTCTCCATAAGGGAAATCGAACGTAAAAGAGTATAAAACATAGATTAATGCTGAAAAAAATTCACTAAAAACAATCAAGCAGACAATAAAAAACTGCCTTATTGAAAGACAAACTTCATACTCCCGCATGAAGCACACACAAAAACATGAAGAAAGAAAAATTACATTGATTAATGGGCGAGAGTACCCTTTTTTTTTTTTTCCGGAAAAGAAAATTATATTCTACACTATTCTTGTGGGATTTGAACCCTTGTCAAATGATGTGCTCGTTATGTGCTCTATCGAATGAATTTTGTCTTTATTCAATTGTTTTTGCATTTGTTATTTTTTCGTGAAACTTTTGTAAATTATTGTTCCATCTTATAAAGACGAATAAGAAAAGTACAAAATTATTACTTTAATCCAAATGTAAAAGTAAGGACAAAACTTTAAAAGCCCCCAAAACTCTGAGAGGAATAAGGCCTGGGTTACTCCATTTATTCTTAATTATTGGTCCATTATTTTTATTTTGGGATGTTCAAAATTTTTAGTCCATCTTAAAAAGTTTAAAAACTTAAAATGGGTAAGTTTCTAAAATTGTCAACCAGTATTAAAAAATGAGGCATTGAGAATTGAGATTTGATGTTAGGAAATTGATATCTGCACTCTTCATTTTTCCACCTACACTCATTTTTTTTTTGTCTCATTAGGGTGAAGTTACTAAAATGTCCTGCAATTTATAATTTACAAATTTTACAATATTTAAGCAATGATATCTTACAGGGGCATTTTTGTAATTTCACTCTGATAGAGACAAAATAAAAAGAAGGAGTGTAGGTAGAAAAATGGGAAGTGTGGATAACAATATCCTTGATGTTATTGTAATCAATACAGTATATATGTATTTTTTAAATAAAAATTATTATCACTACTACACAAACAGAAAGCACACAAATGACAAACCCAGTACGCATGGTGTCCGTGGACCCGAACCCACTCGAACCCTTCTTCTTGGACCCGACCGTAATGGCCCTCCCGGGTCTGGCCGCTTTCTCCACTCCCGCCGCCGCCGGAGCGTCTACGGCGTCGTCGTCCGACGACCTTTCCAAGAAGGTCCGAAAACCCTACACCATTACCAAGTCCCGCGAGAGCTGGACCGAACCCGAGCACGACAAGTTCCTCGAAGCTCTCCAACTGTAAGTAGTCCACCAGTCCACCTTCATTCGGATTTTCGTTAGTGACTATTGACTATTGGATCGAGTTAGGGTTTTGAATTGCAATTTTGAAAATTTCCAGTGTTTTGTGATAATGGCGCGGGGAACGGGTTAGGGTTTGTCGTTCCACTGAAAGTTATTGTGTAGTTTGTTATAATCGTGTTAACCTTAGCCCAAGGGGCGGAGGATAATATATAAAGAGTGCATTGATATCCTCGAGAAGTATATTGATGTATGTGGAAGTGTATTAGTATCCGTGAGATATGCATTGAAATTTGAACTTGTTTAGCATTATTTGCGTATTATCCTATGCCTACTAGGCGGAGGTTAGCAAGACCCCTTTTTTTATTTATCAAAATTTGATGGTCTCATTAAAAAAGTTTTCAAAATGCGAATTTGGTTTGGGTGTGATGCTAGTTTTGATTGCAAAAGAGCCTAATACCCATTTGAAGCTTCGTTCAAGCTGAATTGAGCTGGGGTTTTGAATTGCATTTTCTTGTGGGTAGTCAAGTTGAATTCGTTGGGAATTTGAAGTGTTTTGTTGTTGTGGTGAGTAGAATGGGCTAGGGTTTTGTTGTTCCAAATCAAGGCTCCGTTTGTTTCGCCGTAAAACATTTTACAATGAAAAACATTTTTTTTGGAAATGATTTTTCATAAAAGTATTTTTTTTTGCTTTTAATTTCCGGTGTTTGGTTGACATGATCTTTCACCAATAACAAAGTGATTCGGTTTTCTTACATTCGTGTTGGCATTGGCTCTTGGATGCTCTTTAATTTTAGTGGAAGGTGAGGTGGTGAAAGCATAAATGGTGGGAATCACAAGAGAGAGACAAAAGATATTGAACTTGCTGGTGCGTGAGAATTAAGGCGGAACCTTGCCCTCATAGCAGGTCAATCAATTTCGGAAAATAACTTACGACAGTTCGTCATGTAAGTCAGTTTACGGTCTCGGATGAAAATTATTTTCCCCCAAAGAATATTTTACTTGATTTTTAAGCAGCCAAACAACGGAAAATGGGTAAAATTTACATCCAAGCAAACGGAGCCCAAGTTTTCATGAAATTTTGCCTAATTGGTTGTGTGGTTGGAGTAGAGGTTCTGTGTTCGGTTATTTATCTCGATTTTGAAGCTCTAGTTAAAAAGTTTTCGTAATACAATTTTAGTTTGGAGGCAATATGAGTTTTGATTCCAGAAGAGCCTAATGAGGATGGTAAAGGACACATTTGAAGCTTATTTGTCATGCATATGAAATGTGAGGAAGTGTAAGGTAAAGTAGACATAGTAAATTTCAGAAAATAAATCATTAACAAGTTTGTTGAATATGGTGATGGTGTCCCTGCTAGCATCCAGTTTGTTAGTTTGAAGCCGTCACTCGTGTTTGCTGTAGTGCTTTAATTGAAACTACTGTAAGCTTAGGGTGTCTTATTATTCATTTAGCCCAGATTTGAACAAACTTTAGGCAGGACATATTGATACAGCCATACAGGAGCAATGACAAGTTTTGCGGGAAAGAGAAGAAGACTTGGGGAGGGGGATGGAATTAAACAATTTTAGGAATAAGTAGTCAGATTTTTTGTGTTGAGGTTACCAAGTGTCTACTGATAGGTGTATTATGTATAATGAATCTTGATAGATTTGTGTTTGTAGATGTGAGCAATTCATTCCCTTGGCAAGACTTTTGAATATTTGGTTGTTGGTTTGGTCCTACGTCCGTTAGGAGTATTTGGCTCTTCAAAGGTGGCAAGTTACAATGGAACAAAACCCTTTATTTCCTATTATTTGTAACTGTTAGCATTGGTGGTTTAAATTTTAATATGGTCCATCTTTTGATCTGTATAGCTTTGACCGTGATTGGAAAAAGATTGAAGCATTTATTGGGTCGAAGAGTGTTATCCAGGTAATCTCAAGTTGATTATTTTAATTTCACTTACAGTATAGAATGAATGAACGCTGGGTGGTTGACTTTATTGTTCTTCATTTTGAACGTCCAAGGAACTTATTTTGCTTATCCTAGAGTAGCTCCTTGTTTTTGTCCACTTAACCAGCACTCCACAGTTTTTTGTTGCAAGAATGACGACATATCAGAACAAGTGTTCTACACCCATCTAGTGTTCCCTATGAAGCACCGACACTTCTAGAACCATATCCATGTCGGACACTTTGGGGACACGCGACACGCCAGGGAGTGTTGTGTCCGTTAAATTGTAATTTTTTTATGGTGGGATGCGCTGGGATTTTCATAATATTAAAAGCTTTTTGGGGGTAAAATATTTTTAACTTTAAATTATTGGTCCAAAAGTGTAATGTCATGTGTATGTAAATAGGCATATACCACCAGTTGATAATGCATCTTACATGAGTCCTAACCTAAATATTTAGTTGTTACGTGTATGTGTGCATAACTAGAAAAATTATTTTAAAAATAATTGTTGTGTCCCCTGTCATGTCTATGTCCCCATTTTTTTGGGAATTATGGTGTCTCGGATCTGTGTCTGTGTCTCCGGTCGTGTCCGTGCCCGTGTTCGTATCCATGACATAAAGTGTTCCGATATTGTATTTTGTATAATTCTATTATACAAGAGAGCCGATTTATAGTGTAGGGTAGCTGATAGCTTACTCCAAAAGCAGAGACATGAATAGTGGAAGATAAATTTTGCAGATACGTAGCCATGCACAGAAGTACTTTCTTAAGGCTCAGAAGAGTGGGACCGGTGAACATCTACCCCCTCCTCGTCCAAAAAGGAAAGCTGCTCACCCCTATCCGCAAAAAGCCTCAAAAAATGGTTAGACACGGAAATTTCATCATGATTATTCATTGTCATGTCTTTTGAGGCTTACTTATTGAAACCCGGGCTCATTTCTGCAGCTTTAGCTCTCTCCCAAGTCACAGGATCATTTCAAGCTTTACCTATTGTTTCTGAACTTGGATTGGTAAGAAGGCCCGATTCTTCTTCATTACTTGGGAAGCCTGTTAAAGGTGCAGCGGTATCTTCCCAGACTGACAACTCCGTACAAGCAGGCAGCTTGTCACATGCGACTCAAGGTCATTATCCCTATTGTCTTTAGTGATATGCTCTGATCACTTCCAGTTTCAACTACATTTGATGATAGTTTAATTTTTACAGGTGATATGAGATCTGAAGGGAAACCTTCAGCAAGTAACTCTTGCAGTAGTACCGAGAGCACTCCAAGAACATGGCCATCGGGAGAAATGATAGTTCAAGGCAATCATGGCCCACCATTGAGAGGTAACAATCATTCCATTGCACATAATATCTTGCTTGTGAAAATTTAATTTTTTTGAGTGTAGGAAAAAATTTAACTTAGTAAGCATTTGTGAAGTCCTAGTAGATTTTGACCCTTCTTAGTTCTTCTGCTGCTGCTGAATTATTTTGTTGTTCTGTTGTTGAAGGTGTTGGATCATGGTTATTACCATGCGTATACCATAGATAATTCTTCCACTTGTTGTGGGATATTTCCTTTAACTGGTCATAAACCTCCTCCTCCTCCTCCTTCTTCGCTGTGGTTATTATGAGTATGCTATATACCATATATAATTCTCCCGTTTCTTGGCATATTTCCATTTCCTGGTCTTAAACTTTTAGGGCATGATATTTTTGTATGCTTTCCGGATTCTGCTTTTCTGTACCATTTCTACTTATTGATACTTCTTTTTTTGATGCAGTTCTGCCTGACTTCGTGCAAGTATACAGCTTTATTGGTAGCATTTTTGACCCAAATGTCACCGGTCAGTTGGGGAAACTAAAGAAGATGGACCCTATTGATGTTGAGACAGTATGCTTTCTGGCTTGTTGTTTGATCAGTCTGTGACTTAAATCTTTGATGCCCTCGCTCTTAGAGCTTTAATGTACATAAAATCAACTTCATTAAAATTTCCCTTGGTGATTTCAGAGGTTGAATAAATGCTGAAGAGTTGCTCCTATGAGTATACTTGTGCTTTCAAAAACCACATTTGTGATTTTTCTTTTCTTCTCCTTTTCAGGTTTTACTGTTAATGCGAAACCTCTCCATCAATTTGACCAGCCCTGAATTTAAGGAAGACGTAAGTGCCCTTTCCACTCAAGTGTTGCTTTATACTTTTAGCATCAACTACATGATCAGTGTGTGGACATGAGGATAGACGTTACCTCTTAAGTTCCATTTTATTTTTGTATCATTTGGTTACCGTGCCTTGTGGATATCTGGCCCAATACTTGATGATAACCGTTTAGTCCTTTAGTCTCATGGCACTCTTTATATCCTGTGCAGAGGAGGTTGCTTTCATCCGACATAATTGACGCGGAGAAGGACAATTCTGGTGATTTGAACAAGAATACCCCATGATTATCTATCTGACAATGTTGGACGATAGCAGGTAAAATAAGCTTCGCAGGTCTGATCGGGCATGATGGTTGTCTATCTGATTTCATTTGCTTACTCAAACAAGGCTGATTTTAGTGGGATGAAAGTGCCGGGATGCTGGGATGTTCTGTGAGCTACTAAGCTATGAAAGTCCTTTGCTTTACTGGTTTGTAAGAACTACTCATTGTTGCTACATCTTCTGCCGCCAAGAGTTCTTTAATTGGTAGCAGACATTTTATTGTGTATACCAAGTACAAGAAAATTATGGAAATAACTATACAAAATGATGTTTGCAGGAATGTGTATTGTACAGATCAGTTGTAAATTCGAGTTTTTGTGTCCAAGTTGTTTTAGCAGGATGCAATGTCTGAAACTAGAGCTGATCTATAAAGTTTGTGGAGTATAAGCAATGTATTTTCACTATAGTTGCATGTGATGTTCAGATATTTACCGCAGTGCAAAACCCAAATAAGTAGAACCACAAACAACTCATTGGTAAAAAGGACCTGATAGTAGAGTTGCATTGGGTGCCAGGACAGTTAAGTGAACCAAGTTGCTTGAGTTGGAGCCGTGTTTGCATGGTAAAAGCTTGTTTGAGGTTACCTCCTAGTTTAAACAAATCAAGCTTGGTTATAGTTTGAACCTTGTTCATCTTTTGGCTCGAACTTTGCTCGGAAAGGTTAGATTGTATGGGAAAAGAGAAATTACGCACTCGGTTTGTGATCGGCTTTCAGGTCTAAGCTTGGTTTTCATTTTTTAAGTGCATGTACGAACATCATATAATCTAAGCAGCTAATGAATTTAACCAAGGTTGGTGGGGATTGGAACCTCTCATTCAGAATTTAACCCAGTTTGTCAAATCTTATCAGCTAATGAATTTAACCAACGTTGGTGGGGAGTGGAACCGCACATTCAGAATCTAACCCAGTTTGTCATCGTGGTGAAGGGAGCACCCAGGGAACCCAGGTCTAAGATCCGTTCGACTTGTAAACTAGTTTAAAAATGCACACATCTCTTTGCCCATAATTTGCTGAGCAATGCTGCATGTAGAGATAGAAGTGTACAAATTTCCAAAAGAAAAGAGAGAGAAGCGTATGATCTGGACATAGATGGGAGTGTTTGGGAAGATTTGGGGGCGACCTTAAACCCTATCAGGGATCTCACCCCATACCCAAACGCGTTATTAAATTCTCCCTCATTATCTTGGGCCTACTCAATACAATGTCCTCCTAAGTCCCCCAAATAGAAGATGGATGGATAAATCAGAAACGCCATCCCATTGACATCGTTGATTGGGAGATGCAAAAACTAAAGAACCATGTATCATATAGAGGTGGATGAGAGGAACAGAAAAGGCTCCGGTTGCATACTGTCCTTGTACATGCGATTTTTCTGTTTCAAAGGAATTGGCGTGTTGTGTTGTATTGAAATTGAACCACTCAAAATGGGAGTATTTTGTTAATTTGAGGGACTAAAGCCAAGACGAAGCCTAAACCAGGTCACGACAATAAGCAAGAAAGTATACACTAGAAGAAAGCCACAGTGAAGACTTCGAAGCAATTGTTCTTATCAATCCTAAAACTGAAATGAAGTTGTTATATACGTATATACTTTTGCTAAACCTTACCTTTTTACGAATCTCAATCTCTAAACTTAGCATGAAATTCATGTGAAATCATCTAACCAAACTATCAGAACCAATTTTGATCTAATGGCCCCACCAATATCCTTGGCCAAGCTGTTTAGACCCGCCATGGCAGCTTTGCTCCCGATTTGTCTTGGTGAAATTGTTGCACGACACTTGATTGCTGTATCCAGCGCCACCACTGGGATCTGCATACCATACAACTAAAAGGATTACGGCCCTGTCCATAGTGTTGAATTTGATGCTCAACAAGGTCAAATATCTTCATAATTGCAGCATAATTGAACCACTAACGTGTATTTTTGGATTCTCTTAATACTGGAAGTACTGCCCGACAGCCTTTGAGGTGTTCTTTCACTAAATTCAAGGATAGACTCCCAGACCCAGCTGGGTCGATGCAAACTCTATGGTTTCTAACTAGTATATCATGCGATGAATGGTTCCCTCAAAATGCCAGAAATTTCCAAGGAATGCAGTCGCATATCAAGCAAAGAGAAATAGAGAATCAACTAAATCAAAGATCAATTGCCACATGTTCTATTTCCTTCAAAATGACACCAAATAAAAAAGTATGAAAGAGTGCTTCCAACAAATGTGATGTAAATAATTCGTTTCACCCTAGTTCTTGCAATGCCGAAAAGTCGCCTTACGCTTCAAGAGAGATTCATCAAGATAACATTTTATAAAAGGAGATCTCCAAATTACTAATGAGATAAGGGTTTCTTATGAATTCATTCCTATGTATAAGCTGATTCCGAAAAGGCATCTCAATGTTAACTACATGTCCTGCATTGTGAATTACCTCAAGTATACTGGACCGATATACTTAAACAAGGAGGACAGGTAACCCACCAAGAGAGGCCAAGTATATATCCACACGAGAGAGAGAGAGAGAGAGAGAGAGAGAGAGAGAGAGAGAGAGAGAGCACTTCCTACCTGGATTTGGCAATCTGAAACCATCGTGGCTACGTTGTTGATAGATTGAGGGCCGCATTTCCATGCGGTTTAAACCCTGTGCAAGAGAGGCCACTTGTGCCATGTAAAGTTCATTTGGTTGGTAATGAGGGAAAACGGTTGGCTGCTGCAACAGTGAATAACATGAAAAAGGATCTGGCTTTTTCGACTTGGCCTTGCTTCCAGAAGGACGGCACCTTGCATTAAAATGGGGTTCGAGAGGTGAAGCACCACAAGGGGTCTTTGGATCCGAGAACTTTTTTTGGCAATTCACCTGAACTTGATGAGAATATAATCCTTGGAAAGATGGCCGTCCCGGATTTGTCTGAGGAAGGCAGAATTGTGGATAAGATAGTCGAGAATGTTGATTGTGATATAAGTTTTCCAGGCTCGTCACACCGTAATATCCAGGTACAGTAGATCTTTCATCCCAGTGCATAACACTTTGAGCCAGATACTGGTCTGAAACTTCCGTTTTGACATTTGAAGGCAACATACAATCTTTGGATGAACTTCCACCAGAAGTAGAAACAAAATGTTGAGGAATTATCAGGTCATCGAATGATATCAAACTGTCCTCATCAGGCAAACAGTATTCAGATGCCGAATCATTAGAGTCCGGTACCGGATTGAGCTCTGATTCCACTGTTGGGAGATTTGGTGCAATTTCAGGTATAGCACTGAGCTCCGACTCCTGCTCCTTAAGGAGTATTGATACAATTTCAGCCCAATCATCATCGTAAGACTGATTCACCTGAGTGTTATCCACCTGAGTTATTTCAAAAAGATTTCCAGATTTAATGCCTCGAGAACTGGTTGTAGCGGATTGATATTTATCACCAAGATGCAGGATATTATCTCCTGCAACTGAAATCGGAAATCCATCAAGCTTTGAAGTCACAGTTCCTGAAACAATAGCACCGGAACGTCTTAGGACAGAGAGAGGGACTTCATCAGATTCAAAATCCTTTAGGAAACATATGATTTGAGAGTTTGAATTTCCTCTTAGTTTGTAATATTTCCCTCTATTGAAGTTTGAGGCACACAGCTCCCAGCATCCCACTTTCTACTAGGGAAAATTTGTTGTTGGATGGAATTTATGTTTGCAAAGAAAGAAAAAAAGAACGGAGATGCCACCCTGTATCATAGTGCGCTATCAAAGATGGCATTTAACATTCTAGAGGCTTTTCATTAGCTGAAACCCTCAAGAAGATGAACATCAAACGAAACAATGTAGGCAATCTAACCTCCTTTTGGTTTTTTGTACTCTACTCTCTCCTTGTTCAGGCTCTCAGCAGAATTTTGTGCTTCTTTGGTAAATGAGTCACTCCCTCTTCCTGCTTTAGGTACTTCCTGAAAGAATAGCACATCACAATTTTCAACCAGATGTCCTACCTTACATGTTTTTAAGTCAATTCTTTCGCTAAAAGACTGCAAATAACATGGTTAAGCACTATCTGAAGTTCATTAAGAGTACCAAGTGCCCATGTATTGGAACCAATCAAAATTTTAAGCAGCTCACCCGACCTTGTGAGAACATGGAAGACGACAGGGGTTATCACTCTTTCTAAGCTCATATTGAAGTTGTGCTTCAATTCTTGGAGCTGAAGTACCAGCTGTACATTGGAACACATTTGGAGAAGTACCACTTCCCAAAAGTCCATCTCCAGGAAATTGCCTGAAATATTGAGAACGAGGACCATAATGGCTTTCACCGCCTGCATGACAAAATAATTGGTTCAGCAAACCATCAAAAATCATGCCAAGACCAATGTTTATTCGAACTCAGCTGTCTAACGAGTTCCACATCCACAAAATGAAAAGAAACTTCTTGATTTTGCATCATTTGGTGACTAGACAAGAAGATGACAATGCAAATGCAATTCCATCCTATATGTATTATCCCGTTGAATTGTCAATCAACAATATGGATGCTTTAATGACAGTGGCAATTCTACTGATCTGTTGACTATCAGTGTTAATCAAGAGCCAACAAAGCTAACCTGAATGCCTATCGGCTATCAGCACACCAACTGCAGAGCTCAGATGAACTTTTATGAATTTATCTCCACACCTCAGGTGAGTGAATTCCATCCCAATGAGTGAGGCTATTTTAAGTGTTTTCAGTGTTTCACGAAAGCATGTTTTTAATAATTTTAATAAAAGTGCGTTAATACGTAGGATCAATAAGCAACCAAAGTAATGACATTCACCCACATTTCAAAGGATTGACAAGTCTACAGGACACAAAACAAGGAGGCTACTAGGTTTTATGATCTTAAGTTAACCAAGGTTCTTCTTGATACTTACAATCTGAACACCTATTACTTCTTTTTTTTTTTGGTCAAGCGGAAAGTTAACCCATTACTTCTTGAAAACCTCATAAGTCATAACCAAGAACCACGACCGGTCCTATAAAGCTAGATCTTTGAGTTAAATTCTTAGAGATACATACTTATGCAAGAATTCTACTTCCACCAATCCACATGTGTTCGAAGAACTACTCAATATCAACAATTCAACGAAACAAGCTTTGGAAGTGGGGGATTTAGTAAAAACTAGAGTTGCGATGTGGATGAAGACAAAGTTCGACATCAAGGTCTTCACCATTGAGGAGTTCAAGATTTTCTTCGATGGTATCCGTAAGCTGAAATTGTAACCTAGTTCTCAGGAGAGTCTCCAACTGTTGGTTGGATGTGTTCGTAAATTTGGGCTCAACCAAGCTTTGTCTTAGGTTGATTTTTCTCGGTGTACCCCTTTCGAGTTTATAAAAATGTTCCGTTTGCCGAGCAAAAAAAATAAAAAAATTTTAAAAGTCCAAAATGACATCATAATAGAGAAGGTTACTAACAATTTTAACATAAAAACATCATAGAATACATGTTTATTATTTTATTATCTGTGAAATTTTGTTCAGATTGGTCAACATCATTCATAACCTTTCGTAGAATAATAGGAACATTGCAAATTGGGCGGATTGAGCGGAACCGAACCGGAACTGATCCGGGTCCGTCAGAATTAGTATTTTTAGATCTGTATCCGTCCGTAGCATGTCTCAGTTTGGTTCAATTTGGTGCGGATTGGACGGATTAGATAGTTCGGTTCATTCGCTGAACAACCTTACATAAGATATCAACACGGACCTGAATCACGATCACATTTTGAGCCTCCGTCTTGGTTGTTCCATCCCCATGAATGACCATCCCGTTTTCCACATGAACCTCGAGAAGAGTTGCCAGAATGACCTCTAGCAGCAGAAGATGAACCACATCGACTAACCCGAGATTCATGTGATAGCAAACTAGTACGAAGTATTTTTTGCATGTCAAATAAGCTAGTGCAAGAAGCATCAGATTCACTGCGGTGCAAAGGCAAGTGGGATTAGGAATATTTTTAGTGAACAACTACAATAAAACCTAAGAGTTACAGTTATGGAGGTTCATTACCACGAAGTTGATGGATCAAATCCACACGGCAACCTTTTGCAAACTTCCAATTGACTCAAAGACAAAAGGAAAGCTCTTGTATAGCAAATTTTCAAATGCCTGAGCAATTGGAAAACGAAAGTAGTTATGATCTTTAACTGATCCACCATACAACTAGGTTACTTCCTTTTTTTTTTTTTTTTTTTTTTTTTTCTAGTACATTGATCAGCACAGAAAAAGTCATTGCTAATGTGCACTTCAGAAATTACCATTAAATTGCATAGAAATATACTCCAATAAATAGTAATCTCGGCAACAACAGCGATAGAAACGGTAAATTAATCAAACAAAGCGGTGCCTTACTGCGAACGGGACCGGTCGACTCTGCGAGGTAGGTCTTTACGGATTTTCTTAAACGGCACTAAAAGAACATCTCTGTATGTGACCTTCGAGCTTCTGCATCATTAGGAGAACACATTAAGCAAATATTTACTCCACCGTACACAACTATCCAATCCAATAGACTAAACAATAATCAACTTACTTGGGCGTAGCTTTGTGTAATTCCGTACATCGATCTTCCTTCGCTTTACCACTCATTTTCATTCTCTCAGACAGAACCGCCATTACAGTTACACAAACCTGATAATCACTTGTCAACTCGTGTCCGATCAATGCAGTAATAAGCAGCTGAATCCAAGTCTAACTTCACGTCAAACACATTGTGATCTCTTTGTGGCAATGTTGATCAAACCTAATCTGATCTTGGTCAATTTGCAGTCAAAACCCCTAAAATCAGTGGAGTTCGAGCGGGAGAAACGAGCTTGGGCTGCAAGTTGACGATCAGAGGAGTAGAAACCAAAACGTTTGATCACTGATCAATGCAGCAGAGCAGAATTATGTATCTGGTTTTTGGACAAGGAAGGGATCAGGTGATCATGTCCAATGCGTGTTTTGAGTTTTGTTACTGTGAAAAGTGGAACGAAAATGAGGTTTGAAAAGGGAGGGACGAAGCTCGGAGGAGCCGATGAACATACCGGAATGGAAATTAAAGACCGCGACCCGTCGATTCGTACGCGGAAAAAGGCTACTATTTTTATAGTGTTGTGATAGAGACAAAAACGTGGGGTGTCACTAATCCAATCACTGTCTGCCACGTCACCCGTCATACTTTTTGTCTGAATTTTTTTTGTTTATTTCCTTGGGGAGTTTATTGACATGAGATAAACGCGATTCGCTTGGGCCCTACGGTTATTAATTATTTTTTGTTTTACGAGACATATTATTTTATCATAATACATCACTTTTATTTTAAAAAATAAGTGTAGTCATTTTCATTAAGGTCCCATTTTCCTAAGAGAAATTAGTAGAAATACTTATTTTTTAAATTAAAGATGAAATATTGTAAGAAAATGATCGATCTTTTAAAGTGAAAAATAAATACTTAAAAAATAACCTTATACGGGGCCAAGTGGAACACATCCTTAGTAAATGACGTTTTAAATACTTCTTACGCAGGTAGAAAGTCATTAAATGCAAGTATGTTGCAAGAGCATCTCTGATGATTGTGGCCAATTTTTAAAGAGCCAAAGTCATTTTTCAACTTACTATTGTGTTATTTAAACAAAATTTGGCAAAAATGCTACGATGGTGATAAAATCATTATGGCCTTGTTAACAGGTTATTTTTGACCGTTACCACTTGCATTTCTTGTAGGGATGCATGCAGTCTAATTGGTCTGATTCTCTATCAATTTAATAACTGGATCATTCTAAATAATTTCAGAAAATTAGGAACAAAAAACATAACTAATATATGAGTAAATCCTATCCAAATCCAAACTGCAATACCACACTGGTTTTGGTTCGGTTCGATTCTGGTTCTACCTTATTACCATCCAAACAATTGTCCACAAAATAACATGTTAATTCCTGTAAGGTTGTAAGAGATCAAGAGAGAGATTCTCAATCGGTAATGGAATAGGAAACGAAGCAAAGAATAAAAAGTATGGAATCCACACCTTTGTTTGGAACTTGAAAGAAAGAAGAGAAAGGAAGGAAAAATTAAAATTTTTTCTTTCCATTGTTTGGTTTGAAGGAAAAGAGAAGAGAAAGTAAAAAGATTTATTAGAACGGTAAATAGTACAGTACATTTCCCTTTCTCTTCTTTTTCTCTCTCATCCCTCGAGTTCCAACAGGATTTGAGGGCTGAAATGAAATCGTGAGATTTGGAATAAGAAAAGATCAAAATTGGGTAGGTTGAATAATGAATAGTAAATACTTAATGGAATGATTATAGTAATTTTTTAAAGACTTCCTACCAAATTAAATTACATTGTTATATGTGTGTTTTCATGTGCGCGTATATGTATTGGTATTATCCGATCGGACTGATCTAATTCATTTCTAACTATTGTTCTTAAAGTGATAACTAATAACCAAATCAAAACTACTATTTTTTTTTTTTTTTCCAGAACCATAACCAAATCAATAAACCTAAGTACTAAACCAAATAAAATAGTTCAGTTTGGGTCGGGTCAGTTTTGCAGTTATGTTAGCTTTCTTGAGCACACCTAATTTAT
The DNA here is from genome assembly GCA_019656295.1 of Rhododendron mucronatum var. ripense. Lineage (NCBI taxonomy): Eukaryota > Viridiplantae > Streptophyta > Magnoliopsida > Ericales > Ericaceae > Rhododendron > Rhododendron mucronatum. Next base: position 2,748,869 of record BPLT01000050.1, on the reverse strand, counting down.
TGGCTCCCAAAATGGATTCCTGTTGGAGAAAATTTTGGTCTTGAAGCCGAAGTATGGCGTCGAAGTGCTACACTTGCGTTGAAGAGCAGTATGTGTTGTGTAATTTTTCCACCTTGGTCAAAGTAATTTGGCATAGTGGTTAGCAGGATCCATCCGTTTTTGCTTTCATTTGAAGGGGAAAAAAATCTTCAGGTTTTGTAATTTCACTCAAAATGGGGGTCCAAAACCGAACTGGGTTGTTAAGCCAATTTCGATGACTTCAGAATGGGTCAAGGCAAACCAATGGAGACTCAAAACATTCTATTTCATTATGATCCCAAGCGGACAATCCAGTGACTTACACTCACACAGGACTCAAAACCAAAAAGGAACACAAGACTGGACCATCAGAGGGAGGAATTCTCCTCCCAGACACACAAAACTTCTGTCAAGAGACTCCAGACAATTACTACTACTAGTTATCAACAACTCATACCCTTTGTACCAGAAAAGAAAAAACCCAACTTCTCATACCCTCAACAAGCCTCAGTCAACTTCCTCCATTTTGCTCTCCTCATTTCCCTCCTCCTCCAAAGCCGGCATGTCTGCATCATTCTCGGCTCCTTCATCTTCATCAATGCTCAGACCCAATTTCAGCATCCTGTGAATCCTCGCCGCAAAAGTATTGGGATCATCAAGGCTGAACCCAGAAGTGAGCAGAGCCGTCTCGAACAGCAGCAGCACAAGATCTTTCACCGACTTGTCGTTCTTGTCGACCTCAGCTCTCTTCCTCAGCTCCTCCATGATTCCATTATCCGGGTTGATCTCCATTGTTTTCTTGCTCGACATGTAGGACCCCATGCTACTGTCCCTCAACGCCTGAGCCTTCATAATCCTCTCCATATTTGCGGTCCAACCGTACTCCCCAGTGACCAAACAGCAAGGGGAATCCACAATCCTATCAGAAACCACCACTTTCTCCACCCTGTCTCCAAGAATGTCCTTCATTGTCTTGCAGAGATTCTCAAACGATTTCTTCTTCTCCTCCTTTTTCTTCTTCTCTTCCTCCGTCTCATCGTCAAGTTTCAAACCCTCTTTTGTTGCAGAAACAAGCTTCTTCCCATCATATTCCTTCAATTGCCCAACAGCATACTCATCTATGGCATCGACCATGAAAAGTACTTCATACCCTTTCTTCTTGAGTCTCTCCAAGAATGGGGAGTTCTCAACAGCTTTCTTGCTTTCACCGGTGATGTAATAGATATCTTTCTGACCCTCCTTCATCCTTGTGACATAATCCTTCAAGCTAGTCAATTCATCACCGCTCTTGGTTGAGTGATACCGGAGCAAATCAGCCAATTTTGCCCGGTTTTGGCTATCCTCATGGATACCCAACTTCAAATTCTTTGAAAAAGCTTCGTAAAACTTGTTGTAATCCTCTTTGTTCTCCGCAATCTCATTGAACATCTCGATACATTTCTTCACCAGGTTCTTTCTGATCACCTTGAGAATCTTGTTTTGCTGCAGCATCTCACGAGAGATGTTGAGTGGCAAGTCATCAGAGTCTACTACACCCTTGACAAATCCAAGGTACTCCGGAATTAGCTCTTCACAATTGTCCATAATGAAGACTCTCCGAACATAGAGCTTGATGTTGTTCATCTTCTTTCGGGTGTCAAATAAATCGAAAGGAGCTCTCTTCGGGACGAAGAGAATGGCTTTGAATTCGAGCTGCCCTTCGACAGAGAAGTGTTTGACAGCAAGGTGCTCTTCCCAGTCATTTGTCAAGCTCTTGTAGAAGGCGGCGTATTCCTCCTTGGTAATTTCCTCTGGCTTGCGAAGCCAGATGGGTTTCTGCTTGTTAATAAGTTGCCACTCATGGTTAACCTCCTTGACCTTCTTCTTCTTCGGCTTGTCCTTCTCTTTCTCCTCATCAACCTCTTCAATTTCACCCTCTGCTTCTTCCTTCTTTGGCTCATCGTCTTCATCATCGCTAATTTCCTTCTCTGTTGTTTTTTCAGTCCAAAGGTAGATGGGGTAGCTGATGAATTCGGAGTGCTTCTTTACAAGGTCTTTGATCCTCCTCTCTTCCAAGTACTCCAACTGCAGAAACAGATTATAAAGTCAGCAACAGAAACAACACATTGAATGCCTAAGAATACTGCAAATATTCACAGCAATTCCCCCTAAATTGCAGGCAAGTTAGATGAGAACTAAATTTCTCGTTGTCCCAGAACCAAATAGCCAACCTCAAAACAATGCACCCTTTCAAGTTATGCATCTCCGTTTCACCTTCCAAAATTATTCAATGCATTAAATAGCAAGTTCGAATAACTGCCTAACTGGTTGCAGATCAGCCTAGGAGTACTATTTCTCTCTGTTGCAATTTTTTTGCACCTTTGTGAAGTGTTTTCTTCTTTCTCAGGGCTACACACCCTTTAGAGACTAGAGTTATGTTTCCGCAAAAACATTGCCGACTCCATTTATGACCGTATCAATTAATTAACATCTCCACTGCCAACTCATTTGTTAGAATCTCTACTGCCTACTTCTTAATTGACAATATTCCCAAATTGTACGTATGGTTTGTTGTTCAAGTATGCACTAATTGATTTTGAATCCTGCAGGACATTAAAGCGATGGTAGCTGTTATCTACTTATGTAATGTAATTAAATCCCTAAGTAAATGCTTCTGTATCTAAGTTATGATATCTAAACAATGATGTTCCAGAAAATGGAATATATGTGCATACCAAAAAAAATTTAATGCATCTCAATTTTCCATCAAATTATCCCATCTCCACGACATATAATCAACCAAACATTAACTCATTGGGTAGTCTAGTTACCTGATCTTCCTTGAGGAAGAGGGTGATTTTGGTTCCTCTGCCAAGCTGCTCACCATTGACATCCCTTGTGATGGTGAATGAGCCACCAGCTTGTGATTCCCAAATGTACTGCTCATCATCGTTGTGCTTTGACGTCACAATCACCTTCTCCGCAACAAGATACGCCGAGTAAAACCCAACACCAAATTGCCCAATCATGCTCACATCAGCCCCGGCCTGCAATGCCTCCATAAATTCTTTGGTCCCAGACCTCGCAATTGTCCCCAGATTGTTAACCAAATCTGGCAAAACAACAACAATCAATCTCAAAATACATTACCATCAATCTCTCCACAACAACAAAAGAAACTATCCGTCCCCAGTTTTGATCAATTATTTCTTCTATTAGATGTCCCATAATTTTCTTTTAACCAGGCGAGCAAAACAAATGAATCATTGCTTTTTTAGCCTCCCCTTATTCTTACTAAGTCCTTAAAGTAGAGGAGAAAAATATGCTCAAGTACCCCCGTAAAAAAAATTGCACTGTAAGAAGTAAGATAATTCTATCTATATACTTTGTATTTTAGGAGTTATGATCGTTACTATTTCAATCTTGAATTCAGGGACAAACCTTTTGAGGTTAGAGGCGAAGGGAGTCCATAGAAAAAGAAAAATCAATTCAAATAAACCAAAGTGTCTCCTATCCATCAGATGAAGAATAAGGCCAAAATTAAGATACAATATTATACTGGGGAAAAACACTTGTCAGTTCAGTCGTTCCACGTAAGGATTCTTTTATTTCTGTACAAATCGGCAAGGACCGAGGATTGGATTGGTGGTACTAACCTGCTTTGGTCATCCCAATACCGCTGTCAATGATAGAGAGAGTGTTGTTGGCTTTGTCAGGGACGAGCCTGATGAATAGCTCCGGCTGGGCATCGAGTTTGCTCTTGTCCGTCAAGCTCTCGAATCGGATCTTATCCAGCGCCTACACCAAAAACCAAGAAACCCCAATTGAGTCTCACAAACAACAGAACAGAAATATGCACACACATAAGTATACATCAACGAGTGGAATAGGAGTTGGAATCGGTACTTACGTCAGAGGCATTGCTAATGAGTTCACGGAGGAATATCTCCTTGTTGCTGTAGAAAGTGTTGATGATGAGGCTCAGAAGCTGGTTGATTTCGGCCTGGAAGGCGAAGGTCTCAGCGTCCGCCATCTGAACGTCCGCCATCGAGGAATCTTAGACAGATGAATGCTACTGAGAGAGAAACAATTGCAAAGATATATGTAGAGAGAGTGAGGGGGGGGGGGGGGGGGGGGGGGGGGGGGATTTGTGATTGAGAATGCTATCGCACTGGAACTTGGATTACGAATTGATGCTCAGTTGATCTTCGCGTGGAGGAGACGATGGGTATATATAGCGGAGGGGAAGCGTTCTAGGACCTTCTGTTTGCCAACAGAACCGAGACGGGAGACTCTGCTTCTGGAGGCTTCTACCTTCGTCTGGATATTTTCGATTTTCCTTTTTTTGTTAAAATTGCTTTGGGCTTTTTTGAATCTTTCAAGGGGGGATTTGGGATTTCTATTGGGTCACCAAGGATAGATGACTTGAGCTGATAGATTTCCTGCAGCCAGTGCGACGTCGTTTAGTGTGTCAATTCTTTTTGGGTACAAATACAATCGGGTGCTGCTAAATACAATTACGAATTTGCTACTTGTAGTTAATTCATAAGAGGAAATTTTTGAATTCCTACTTATGAATTGGCTACATATAACAAATTCACAGTTGCAAATAGTCCGGCTCATACAATCAAGTTTATTTGGCCGTGGTAGAAGTAAAATGTGCCCAATCCTGTCCAGTACGGACTTAACTTTGGGATTTTGTTTTTTTATTTTGTTTTTATTTAAATTTTTTTCGCGTTAGTTTTGCATCTTAGTTATTTGGTTGACGAGACCAAAAAAGTAAATTTTTGTTTTACTTTTATCCAAATATGTTGAGAAATTAACTTTTCAGCAAAAAAAATGCTTATTTTCTAAAATATATGGGTAAAAGTAAAATTTTGTTACTTTTCGATTCGTATTGAGACGAATTAATAATTTACAAAAGTTTGGCACAAAAGTAATAAACGCGGAAAAAATTTGAATAGGAACAAAAAGTGCTAAAAGTTAAGCGAAACAGGGTCTAACCATAAGGGTCTTATTTTAATTTTTTTTTAATAGGACTAGAGGGTAATGTCTTATTTGGCACATTGTGTTGCGATTCGTAAGTCACATAATTTGCACGCACGTGCTCGAGAGCAAGCATACGTGAAAGCATTTTTGAATTACATGTCATTCGACTAAAATTCGCGAGTGCGAGAATTGAGAACGCGAATATAATGTGAAGATTGAAAGCAAAAGCGCGGAGCGTTGCGAGGATTATGTAACTATAAGATAAGTGGAATTATTTACTTACTCTATAGTATTCGCTGTAATGGGGAAAAAATTGTAACATAAATGCATTCTAGAAATATTTTCAATTGAAATCTGGAACGTTCTGGGATAGAACCGTCAAAAGGGTATTAGCAAGCTTTGCACGTGCTGCCTATGCACGAGTGATGCTTCTATGACCACAGCTTGTCATGCAGAGCAGCATCCATTGGCATGCTAATGGAGTACTAGTATTGATTTTCAAAAATTCAAAATTGTGAAAAAAATTCAAAATTACTACAATTCCTCCTAATGCTCCCTGTGAATTGAGACAGAAGCCATGTTTGGATGGCCGAAATTTTGAAGATAAATGACAACATGAGTATCGTGAATGAAATTCCTATTATTTCTATATCTGAAGTGATTTTATTCGAATGTTTTGAATAAATACAATAATCTTGTTAAGAAAATAATTCTTAGGGATACTGATTAGAGTAACACTTCCTTATCTTAGGGATTGATACAAGGATCTAAGGTTTACTACAGGATACGGGAGGGATAGTGTGATTCTAAATTGGTTTGTCATTTGCAATCATGTATATTCTTATTCCGACATATTCCAAACGAATTAAGAAAATATGACATAAAATCATAATTACCCCTACCCCTAAGTCAACGTAGATGTTAACCCCGTAGTTGAATTGGGCATAAAACGTGCGAACACAATATTATTTAGAGAGATAGATTTTAGATTGTGAAGTTAAAAACTTGAAATTGACATGAGGTTTTGTATGTCTAGCCTTTAAAAATCATTTCATTTCTAGTCAAAATAGTAAATTTTGATTTTATAAGATGTCCTTGTGAGAAATAAAAAATAGTGAGGAGGTCAACTAACTCTACGTGTATCATTGTCCCTCCGCCCGTAATATTATTTGTTAAGACACTATCAATTGTTTACCCGTTGTAATATCTTGTGTTTAAGATCTTTTTAATATTTGCAATATATTTTCAAAAAATTAATAAAATCTTTTTCATGCTTAAGAAAAACTTTGTCACATGACTACTTTTCCTACTACAATCTTACGAAAGATAATCATTTTGCTAAACACCTCAACTATGGGAGGTTTTGAAGGAACTTTGAGGATTGGACTTAGTCGTCTAGATTTGGAACTAAAAAGTTTGCTTCTTTTTAAGATTTCATATTCAAAACCTTTCGTATGCTAACTTTTACAGGACTAATTTATACAAGACTTTATCCTAACTTTAATCGAATTGCCCGCCAGTGATGAAATCCAAAGAGTTGTTGAAAAGTCAATCTAATCATCCAAAATCTTCACGTTTTTCATTTTCTTACAAAATAGTTAGGCTTAGAAGTTTGAGTAAAACGAAAATAACCACATAGATAGATCAATCAAGAAGAGATTAAGCCAAATGAGATTGGCTTCGTGACTGGATCTAATATTTAGAAATTTACTTTCTTTTAAGAAATTAAAATATCAAAACCTCGCATGTGCTATCAAATACTTTGGGCACCGTCCATGTCCACACGGAGTAATTGGGCGTTCCGATTTCTCGGGAAAAAAAATTTAGAAAAATAAGGTAATTTTAAGTTCAAAAATCATGTGTTTACACAAATAATTTTCCTACCAATGTGGATCTTGTTTGATAGATTTCATTGAGATCTTTTATATGATGCAAAAAAAATTGAAATTTTTTTTTCATTTTTATTATATTTGAGTTTGAAATTACTTTCGTTTGAAAAAAAGGTATTTTTTTTTTATAAAAAAGTGGAACACTTAACTAATCCTATTGATTTGAATTGATTATTACAACTTCAATTCCATCATTTGGGCCTCACAATTAGACTCACGCGATTAGCACGTGATCTCGGGCCAATGCGAGGAAGTCAGCTATCAAGGAGCCCCACCCTTACCAAACAGCGGCAATCCATTGGTTGTCCACCAACCCAGAGTGGTCGCTTCAACACCTTATCAAGACTCCATACCCGCTACTCGCGGTTTTCAGTTGCTCTGCCCAGATTCGAAATCGAAACGGAATGAGTCCTGATAGGATCATAGGACTACACTTATCACTTCTTCCAGCTCTCTCTCTTTCTCTCTCTCTAGAAAGCCAAAACCCCATTCCAAATCAGTCTATCTCCTCGAACCCCGATAGATCATTCCTTCTAGTTATGTCAGCCGGCGCGGCCTCTCTCCCTCACCAGCTCACAAACCACACCTCTTTCTTCGGTATCAGACTATGGATCACAATTCTAGTCTGCATTCTCCTAATCATCGTTCTGATTCTTGTTCTTCTTTCCCTCTACTTCTCCTTTTGCCGCCACCGCCGCAAGAAGCCCAGCAGGATCCATTTCACCACCCTAAAATCCGCGATTTCCAAGAACCCGCATTCCTCTCTCAGCCCTCTGGACAGGAAGCTCTTGTCGAGGAACGGCAGGGAGATCGAATTGGGCATCGGGCCGCAGGAGAGAAGAAACGGCCTGTGGCCGACTCCGGATTTGGAGTCGGCGGCTAGTAGGTACTCGTGCAGGATTTCGGACGCGAAGCTGGGGTACCAGTGGTATACGGCGCGGGAAATTGAAGTGGCTACGAATGGCTTTGCTGATGAGAATGTGATTGGGAGCGGAGATTTTGGGATCGTTTATCGCGGTGTTCTGTTTGACGGCATGCGAGTAGCGGTGAAGAAATTGTTGTATGACAGGTAATTGTGTGTGTGTCAATATGTGTGTATCTGGTTGGACTTGCCGTTACTGAGAGAGAACTAACAGAAATTAAATGAATGCACGAATTCGAGTTATTATAGGGGTGTTTGGTAACCTTTTTATTTTCAGTTTTTGGTTTTTATTTTCACTTTTTTGAAAACTAAAAAAAAAAACTTGTTTGGTAACATATTTTACTTTTTTGTTTTTTAAAAACGTTTTTAGAATTTCAGAAAATTATGAAAACTAGAAAAAAGAGTTTTACACTGTTTTGAAAATAGAATTTCAGCCCGTCGTTCCCGATCGTTTCCTTTTTTTTCTCTCCTATGTTCTGGTACGCCTCTTTCTCTCTCTCTCCATAACTCTCTTTCTCTTCCCCACCACCCAAATCGGAATCAACCGTGTAGAGATTATCGATCTTACCGACGACGACAAGGATCTCCGGGAAGCGATAATGGCATCTCTCCTTCCCCAAACCCACCGTCAGCAAAAGAGAACGAGCATCGACCTCAACGCGGACAACAAAAAATGATGAACTTCAACCCCTTCTTCATTCATCAGGTTCCCGTAAGAAAACCCGATTCTAAATCGGTGAGTCTTCTGGTTCTCAGTCCCCTTCCACCACCACTGTTACCTTCGTCTGTGAGATCTGCATCGAAACCAAACCCAACTCCGAGTCATTCACCATATTGGGTTGCACTCACTCCTACTGCTCCGATTGTATCGTCAAGTAGTTCCCAAAATCCAGTTGAGATTGATATCACTCGTGGATAACTCCGTCATGTCTAATGTTCGTGATCGGATTACCGAACAAATTTGAGCTAGCATGAATCATAGTGGATAATACCACTGCAAATGTAATTATAATTATTTAAAATTATGTTACCCTTATTTGAGGTTTGAACTCGGAGTGAACATTATTTGTATGTGATTGATGGATATGAGTTTTAATTTAAGTAAACATGATACTTCCCAACATGTTTGTGTTTTCAATTTTTGTTGTTTTCAAAAAGATTATTACCAAACATATTTTTTGTTTTTGTTTTTATGAAAACAAAAACCTATTTCTATTTCTAGTTTTTCAAAAAATAGAAACTAAAAACTAAAAGGTTACCAAACGCACCCTATATAAGTTGATTCTAACGATCATTTTTGGAAGTACTCCTTTTCAAAATAGCAATGGTAAGTTGGTTGGTGGGTTTACTCCCACACACACTCATAGTCTCGGCGCGGAAAACCTGCCTTTTACCGGACCACAGAAAAAAACTAGTTGACGTGGGCATAAGCTAAGCGTATATTACATGGTTCCCTTAAAATGCTAGTAATTTCCATGAAATGGAGTTGCATACCAAGCAAAGAGAAATCGAGAATCAATTAAATCAAAAATCATTTGTCATATAAGTAAGTGGTGTGTGGCTCTGTAAAAACACTAGAGAAACCACCAGAATGCTTGAATCCCCTGGGGGTACCACACATTTGTTTGTATGTTTACCAATTGGTCTAAAGAGAGCAAAAGACCAAAAAAAAAAAAAAAAAAAACGAGAAATCAAAAAGAAAAGAAAAACCGAGAATCAATGACGCAAAGCGTGATAAAACATTTTCGAAGACCAACCAACCATATCCATTCGAGCAATGGCCAAAGAGATAACAGAATGACTGAAGAGACGGATCTATCCGGTTCTCAAAACTCCGTTCGATGAAAAATCTTCTTTGGGCTAAGCTGACCGAAAATATGTTTTGTTTTATGGAATAATAGAGTGGCCGAAGATAGGTCTTGCTTCTCGAAGGGATAACAAAATGGCCGAAAATTATTTTTCGTCAAACAAATCTTCAAGAACCGATAGATCCGTCCCTTTGGCCATTCCGTTATCTCTTTTGTCTTGTTCCACCACCAGGGAAGAGTTTTCTTCGAATATGATCATCTTTACGGATCCAACACTAGAATATTCTTTCAGCAGATCTTTGATTATTCACCAATGAATAATTTTCTTTGATCGGATCTTCGTGAATCAGACAATCTCCCTCGTGAACCGTCTGGATCCATGCCATTAGGTCTTCTCTTTTGTGTGTGCTTACTCCTAGAATGTGAGTCCCGAGGGCTATTTATAAGAGGAGAGGTTTTATTTGCACATGTTGAAAGATCATCACCACCTCTCTTGAATCCTTCGGAGTCTTCCGGATCTCTTCGGAAACTTCTTGGCTATTCCGAAAGCATCTAGACTTCACTATAAAGTTCTAAAACCCTCCAGTCTTTGCTAGAGTCTCCCGGACGCTTCTAGGATATTTTGGAATATTATAGTAGTCTAGTAGAACATACTAGACTTGTCCTTACAAACTTCTATTGGGCTATATAATTAGGAGTAGTGACCTCATGTATACGATGTAACAAAAGAGTGCAAGTGAGATAGTCCAAGTGAGAATGGTGTCCAAAGTACAGTACTGAAGAGTTTGTGTTCAAAGTAGGTCTTCCTAGATTGTGTGTTGTGTGTATACAAGTCTAGTGTACAAGTGTTTGTGATTAATAAAAGTACATTTATTTGTTGTGTTCAACTCTACAACACTATCCATAAAAGAGGGATGTCGTTTTGTGTTTGATGGTAGACGACTGTGATTAGGTGACTAAACTTCAGTATATGTACGGAGTTCAAAACACACACATTACACATCATTTTCTCAATAAACTCGATTGGGGTAATTCTATTCATCTTGATTTATATATAGTTGATTCTCTATTTCACTTTGCTTGGTAGTTGGTATGCAACTGCATTTTAAGGCCTTGTTTAATAAATGGATGAAATTCGTATAGAGATGAGATTAAGATTGAGATTGGTATGCTACACACACAACCATCCAAACACAACAACTTACACAACCTCTCACATACATGTGGGGCCCACACATAGTAGTGTGTGTGGAGCCCACATGCATGTGAGAGGTTGTGTAAATTGTTGTGTTTGAATTGTTGTGTGAGTATCATTTTTGATGAGTATGTTGGATGGTATTAGATGATGAGATTATTAATATTTTCACATGGGATGAGATTTGATTGATAGTTTAATTTCCATTTTTGCCCCTCCCCCCAAAAAATAAAACAACACACGCACACAGAAAAAAAAAATACAATACCCACAAGAAAAAACCAGCACGCACGCACACACTACCCCTCTCTCTCTTTCTCTCTCAGCCCACACACACCCACACCCACACAGAAAATCCAACCAAACGGAGATTACGAAGATGATAACGACGAAGACGATGACCCAACCAAGCTCATAATCAAGGTCTCTCTCTCTTTGCACATATACATATTTTTTTTTATGAGTTTTGTGGTGGTGATCTTTTTCTTCGGTGGTGGTGGTGGTGATCGATCTGTTTCTTCGATGGTAATTTTGTCTTTCTACTTCATAAGACCTAGGATTGGATTATTAATAGCAAGTCTAGGGGTATTAGCAATACCCCATTCAAGGGGCTTGCTCATCTATGGGATTCATTGTCCGGAGGGATTTTGTGTTATCAAACGAGGGTTTCACAATGTGGAGGGATTGTTAGTCCAATCTCAAGGCCAAATCAGGTTAACAAACGTGGCGTAAGAGAACCATTCATCTTGTGATATACACTCAGCTTATGCCCACGTCAACTAGCTAGTTTCCTGCGTAGTCCAGTCAAAGATAGGTCATTCACACTGAAATTATGAGTGTGTAAGAGTAAATCCACCAACCAACTAACCGGAGGAAGTTGTGTTGAAACTATTATGACAAACAATATTACGAGCCTTATATATTTAGTTTTGAAGATCTCGTTTTACATGCATGACTTTAGAGCTTTAACAAAATTTCCAGACCAGTGAATATTCTTATTTTATGTGAGTTCTAACTCCATACTGGTTTTAACATGGCTTTCAATAACGAGTAGCACCTAATCTTGCTAATAACGAACGAGATGAAATTCCTTCTGCCAGCGGCAGAAACTATGGATTTTCCACCATCATCATTTTGGATCACACGTTGCGTTAATTGCTGATCTGAATAGTTTATTTTGTAGGACCCATAAAGTAGTATTCACATTCAAAAAATTAGCTTCACCAGACATCAAAAGGTGTATCAATATTTAAATTTTGGTTTATAAAACGGATGACCATGGACATTTTAACTTGACAGGATCAGCGTCCATTTTATAAATTAAAATTCAACTTTTGATTGATCAATCGATATCCAATCAAACTAACTTTTACGTAAATATACTACACTATGAGCCCTACAAATTGAACGATTCATATTATAACAATAAATACATGGTGAGGTCCACAATTGACGGTGGTAGAAAACCCGCCATTTCCACCGGCGGCGGAAAGAATTTAAATCTCATAACTTATACCCTTTTAAAGCTTTCTAATTTCAGTAATTATTTGACGATCAACGTGTTTTTGTCATCTCACTATCACGGTACCACTTGTTGAAAAATAATTTCTTGGGGTACAAAACACTTTCCAACCGTAGCGTAGTCCCAAAGTGCTGGTTTTTTCCAAAAAAAAAATGGTGCTATTAGGATAATCTCGGTTTGGCGTATCCACAAACCTCTATAAAGGATGAGTAATTATTCAATATTAGTCACGGACTACCATGTGGCATGTCCATGTGGTGCTCCCAACCAATCACGTAACGGAAATTTTTATAGGTGGCTCACAGTCATCTTTTTTTAGCATTGTTATCTCTATATTATAAAATAGAGATAGAGCGGTTTTTTTTTGTTAAAAATGTCTAGGCATATAAAAGAGAGCAACCTCTATAACCGTTAGATCACTTCATATTAAATTTATCAGATCATTTCTTTTTTAAAATATACAAAGAATATTTTCCTAATAAATTTATCCTTCTCTAATCTCACTTTTTTGGCAATGTATCTCAATGTAAAATAATGTTTCCTTATGCGATCAAATAGGAAAATATCTTAAAATGGTATTTGACACTTTGTGGAGATTACAACTATTCCGTAGAGCAGTTGGGTAATGCAGACAATTTGTTTAAGTTGAGACTATAATACATTCCAACGTGCCTTTAGCCATGGGTATCCGCTAGTACATAAACATTATAGAGATGCTCTTAAATAACCTTGTTGACAAAATTATACTGAAGCACTTCAAAGATGATTAGGTACCATCTTATCCAACCTTTAGCAGATTTAGATAGTACTAGTTTATTTCAGATTTTACACATCAGTGAAATTGTTGAACCCAGTGGTAAAGCAGAAAACTTTGTAGCACAAGTGGAGGCAATTGGGTATGCTAGACACAGGAATCTGGTCAAGTTGCTAGGATACTCTACTGAAAGAGCTTTCAGGTACCATTTATTCAATCTGGTTTTATTTGTGTCTGAATACCTAATATTAGGCGGGCAATCGAAAACGCTTGATTTTATATCATCCTTTTTCTCTGTTTGTAAATATATAGGATGCTTGTGTACGAGTACGTGGACAATGGCAATCTTTCCCAGTGGCTTCATGGATGCATAAGACAACTTAGCCCTCTAACTTGGAAGATTCGGATGAACATTATCCAAGCAACTGCAAAAGGGTTAGCTCGCTCTAGCTAAATCCTATCACCATTCACCAGACTCATGTTGTTCTTACTATATATCCGGTCAGATATTCGTTTTAAAATTGGAAAAGATTTGGTCTTTTTTTTTTCAGCTTGGCATACCTGCATGAGGATATTGAACCCAAGGTTGTCCATCAGCACATTAAATCGAGCAACATTTTGCTCGATCACCAATGGAATCCTAAGATATCTGATCTTGGGGTCGCGCAAGTTTTAGGGCCAGATTGGAGCCATATTGCAACTTCTCCCTTGGGAATGTCTTGGTCAGTCCCAGACTCCCAATGCTCAAATTTAGCTAACTTGAATTTCAACTAGGCATCATGTCTTCTCAGCTAACTGGCTTTTCATTTTTTTTTTGTGTGGTAGTTACATAGCACCGGAATATACATACACTCGTGTTTTCGATGAGAAGAGTGATGTTTATAGCTTTGGGATACTTCTCATGGAGATTATAACTGGAAAGACCCCTGTAGAGGACTCCAGCGGAACAGAGACACAGGTTGCTATCTTTGATGCAATCAAATGCTTCTTTTTTCCTCTGCTTCATACCTAATGCAAGGCTAAAATGGATCTCCAATTGCAGGTATACTTGATAGACTGGTTGAAGTCTATGATTGCAGAGAAAACCTACGATAAAGTTGCGGATCCTAAGATGCCTCAAACGCCTTCATTGAAGGAACTAAAAAGAATTCTCTTGATTGCTCTGAGATGTGTGGATCCTGATGTCGAAATTAGGCCTAGGATGGGTGATGTGATCCATATGCTCGAGCCACGGGACTTGCTACTTACTGATATTGTAAGATCAAATGGTTCTCCAAAGATCCCAAATATCATACAGTATCTAGCTTGGTAACGGTTTGTGATGCTTTTAACTTCAGCTCATCCATTAGTCTTCTTTCTTGAAATGCAGGACTGTTGCAGTAATCATTAAACTTCTTGCACTAATTCCAGGGGGGAAAGCAAAGAATTAGACACTTCGGATTTATGCGGATCGTCACCAAAGTCAAGTAAAAATCAAAAGTTCCAAGATTGTTTATGGCTATTTCGTCCTGTACATATAATACCCCACTTTCCCGAAGGTTTTTTTTTGGATACAATGGTTCTTTTTAACGTCATCTCACATGAGGTGAGTCTCAGATATGTGTATGGTCCCACCTCATGGGGAGGTGCATTATAAATAACCGTGAATTAGGAACAAATTTCCTTTCTCCCAACAAAATCTACTTCTCGGAAATTTTCATTTTAAGAATAAGCTTTAAACATGGTCCATCTAACTAAGTTCATAAAATGTGTAACACAACAAATGTTACCAAATCTATTTAATTCTGTGAGTTACATTTGGTGATAGTATTAGAGATATTAAAAATATACTAATAATCATACGAGATTCTAACTCAAATTCAATTTTTTGAACGTCCACCCACTCAAAAGTGACACCCCTATTGCACTTGTTTCCTTAACTGATCTAGAAAAATAGAAAAAACAAAATAATTCCAAAATTACAAATAACCAAGTAAGGAGTAGAGTATGAAACTCTGTCTACCCAAAAGGCTCCAACAAAAAAACTTGCAATCTTCAATCCCAGACAGATCATGAAACTCTAAATCATCTAACGCGAAGAATTACTTTTTACCTATTAGTTAAAAAAAAAAAAGAATCTGACGCGAAGAATTACTATTGACTGCGAAGAATTACTTATGGCTGCAAAATATTACTCCTGGCTACGAAGAATTGCTCTTGGCCGCATCTACTTACTTCTGGCTGCAAAGAATTACTCTTGGCCGCAAATAATTGTAAGACAATAAATGAATTTGATGTGACCGAGCGTAATTTAATGCGGCCAAGTGCAATTAAATGTGACCAAGTGTAATTTGATGCGGCCAAAACTAATTCTCGGCCAAGAGTAATTCGATGTGACCAAGTACAATTCGATGTGGCCAAAATAAATTTGATGCTGTCAACTGCAATTTGATGCGGCCAAAAGTAATTCTCGACCAAGAGTAATTCTTTGTAGAGAGAGCGCAATAAACGTATGGGTGAGAGAGAAAACAGTTTAGGATTGAAAATTGAAATCCATTTAGAAGTAACGTGTGAGGGAGAGAGAGACAACCTCAGATCACGGTAATCGTTTTTGACTGATAATTGTTAGGAAAACAAGGAAAATTCGAAAATAAGGAATCAAAATAAAATTATGAAACATTAATTTTAGTTTTTCTTTCATCATTCTTCAAATATTCATTCTTTTCCAAGTACATTTCTAGTATTATACCACCCGTAAATCTTAGCTATAAAAAAAATTATGTACAAATCTGATGGTCCAAAATATAAAAAATTCAAAAGCCACCGCTCCATTTTATATAGATGTTACTTGAATCACCTTTCTTAATAGAGAGATCATTCGGATCTATAAATTCATTAATTCTAGTACAAGGAAGTACTCCAAGCAACACTCTGGCTCACTACAGTTCGATTAGTTAACGCGTATATTCACATTTTTTGTTTTTTTTGAACAGCCATTCAATTCATTTCTTCGCACTTTGGGTGGCCTTTTTTTTTTTGAACAGCCAATCAATTCATTTCAATCGTTGGGTATTGATTCATATCAAACCATACGTAAAGAGATTGGATCTTTGATACTTTTATGTTCCTACATCTGGTTTGATATTGGTCAACATGGTCATATTACCGATACCGATATGCTCAAAACTATATTTTCATGGGGTTCTTTCGTTCAAATATTCCAATTCGTCTATTATCTTTTATCTCCATCACGGCCAATAAAATGTAGCATAAGTCATCAAGAGATCAAAACTAGCAAAAGTTTCTCATTGCATTCAATTTTATTGCAATATGGTTATTATCAAACAGCTACATCTCAGAAATATTTCCCACCAATGATAGAGCAAGTCTTCAACGGAACACTCTCAATTGGCAGCTTATCCTCTGGAAAATCACAGGCTTTCAAACTCCCAGGCTCCTTGTCCGGCAACAAACTACACGGCTGAGGACTCACTTTGCTCGTAACACCCTCGATGTCGCTACAATTCCAAGGCTTCTTCTTCGACAAACTCGAAATTTCAATGGTCACATTTGATATACAAATTCCCGTAAACGGGTCACCCTTAATCCCCTCCAACTTCGCTGCAATGGTAACGTTCTTAGCAACTATATCCCTGTAATTAATGTTCTGAATGACGGGCAGCGCTTTGGGATCGTATCCGTCATCCGCATGGGACCCATAACTGCCCGTCATCCAGAAAACGTATTTCATGGTTTGCAATGTCATACGTCGTACAAAGATGTCTTTCACGTAGGCCCCGCGTCCGGGTGCCGTCTTGATCCGGACCCCGGATTCGGAGGTGATGGCTGTGATGTCCTCGGCCCTGACGTTCTGGATGCCGCCGGACATCTCGCTGCCCAGGGCAATGACGGCGCTGTCCGGGGAGATGCAGGTGAGGCGGCGGATGACGAGTTGCCGGGTCGGCAGTCCGACTTTGATGCCGTACTCGTCCCACCCGCTCTTTACCGCTACGCAGTCGTCGCCGGAGACTATGAAACAGTCTTCGATGCGGGTGTTCGTGCAGGAATCTGTTGAACCAAATCGGAGACGATAAAATAGCATCAGTTTTGACATCACCCTCTTTTACTTGACTTGTTTTCATTTTTCGTGAACTTTTTCATAATTTTGAGGCAAATTAAGTTTGATGTTTGTTTGATTTTCTAATTGAGACGAATAAAATTTTTCATTAGTTTTTACTGATAACTAAAATAATTATTTATTTTTCTTAACGGAACGGGCCTAATTTGTAGGATTCTATAATTTCTATAGAAAGGAGAATCTTTACCTGGGTTAATTCCATCAGTGTTGGGAGAATCAACTGGGGCAAGGATCGTCAGCCCTTGGATTATAATATCGCTGGGTTGATCAAATCAAAAGGCCACAATTAGTGAATATAAATTGGGCTGTTACTGTGTGCAAAACAACAAATGATACACACAATTAAACACAGTTAGGGACCCAGAAATGATCAAATTAAAATTACCTGGAATAAACGGGATGGACGTGCCAAGATGGAGAGTTTACCAATGTGAGATTGGATATTTGAATTTGTTTCGAATACAGAATCTCAATCAGGTAAGGCCGGGTGTATTTCAGCTTATCGGCGCGAAATTTGACCCACCAGGATGAGCCTTGTCCGTCGATCGTGCCATTTCCACCTGATCATCGTCAAATCCAAAAATTACAATATTTTCATCGAATCGTTTCAATCTCTCTGTGTGTGTATGGTAGCATCAGCATCCATATAACTAATTGCTGAAGATATCCGATCGACACTCCATATAATTACCTGTAATAACGACATCGACTAGATTTATTCCAAAAATTAGACTGATGTAGCGTCCGCCAGGAGCATCTCTTCCTCTCCCATACGAAGGCAATGGCTCAATAAGAGGAAACTCGGACTCATCCTGATCAACCAAGTGTAATCATGTCAAATATGGGAGATACTAAATTAATTTTAGGAGCAAATCATCTACTGGGTGCCTAATTAAGGAATAATTAGAAAAAAGAATTTTCCCTTTAAATCTCCTTACATACAAAATTAATAAGCAGCGATTTTTAAAACGAGGAACAATTCTATCAATTTAATCGTATGCACAAGTTGCACATATATGGAAATTATCATGGTCTTTTAATTCAATTTCTTTGACATAACGGGATCGAAAATAATTAAAATTACCTGGGAAGCAAGAATAACGGCTTTCTCGTGGATATAGAGAGTGAAATGGCTGGTGAGATTGAAGCTTCCGGTGAGCCATTTTCCGGGGGGCACGATGAGCTGCGCACCACCGTCAGATGCGTACTGGCTTAGGTGATTAATGGCGGATTGAAAGGCCTTGGTGTTGGATGTTTTCCCATCTCCCTTGCCTCCGAAATCCGTCAAAACTGCGCTGTGCTTGCGGCAGTTTATTGCTTGGAAATCGCACATTTGCGGAGGCCCTTGTTTCCTGGATACTACCACTCTTGAATTTGCTAGAGCCAGTGTGAGAAACACTAAAGCGATCCCGATAATCTGGTTGATTAATCCAGGAAAGTAGAAATAAGTTTTAGTTACAAAAATTGAACCAAAAACACTACTGTTTCCACCTCTTTCAAATTTTCTTTATGGGGTGTTAAAATGAACAAGGAAATTTCAAAATGATCGACAAAAAAAAAATGAACAAGGAAATTTCAAAATGATCGACAAAAAAAAAACAACGAAAATTCTATATTTTACAAACAGTTTTTTGTTAGGTTTCTAGGGTTCTCAAAACCGATTCGAGGCACCAAGGTTTTTTTTTGAAAGGAAAAAAAAGTTTCATTAATTTTTAAAATTAATGATGAGGAGAACGGGATCGTATTCCTAACAAAATTTAGAATAATTGTTTGCCCAGTCCAAGATCCAAACCCCCGATTGGTAAAAAATCAACCAAAGACACCCGAACGGCATAACCCCATACCTAAAAGATTGAGGCCCAAACACCTAATGAGTTAAGCCCAAACCCAGATAAAATCAAAAACCCTAAACATTAAAGTTTAAACCAACGGAAGACTAGTTTGGTTGACAGATTTAAGAAACTCTTTACCTAAGGGTTTTCGGGGAAAAGAGAAACTTCCATTGTACAGGAAACACTAAAAAGTATGTCTCTAATCTAATTCTCTAAGTACACCAAAACCAAATTACTCGAAGATAAAAGACATGAAAACGATGGATTCCGTTAAGATTTTTGGATTTTTTTTTGTTTTGTCTTTATTCAAAAAAAAATTGCGTTTGTCAATTTTGCACCTAACTTTTTTGGATTATTAATTCCTCTCATCAAGACGAATCGAAAGTTAAAAATTATGAGTTTTACTCAAATATTTTTTTGAAATATTCAAGATAACTTTTTCGGTTTTATCATGGATATTTAAAAAAATATTTGGATAAAAGTCATCAGTTTTTACTTTTCTGATTCGGCTTGACAGTATGAATCAATAATCTACACAAGTAAAGAGTAAAACTAACAAACACTTGAATAAGGACAAAACAAGAAAAAATTCCCAAAAAGCTCTTGGCGGAATTTAGCCGTGTAGGTTGTTTCGACAAGTTCTCTGAAGAGCCAATTCTGAACAGAAAAAAAAGCCCTAAAGGTTTCATTAAACTTTGAGAGAAGATTTACCAACATGAATTGAGTTAGAAGAAGAGGACTTACATTCGATATTCTGGTTCTTTGAAACAATTCCATTGTCGCGGTTCTTTGGTTTGCCAGACAGAGATTGAGAGAGAGGGAGAGATTGAGAGAGAGAGAGAGAGAGAGAGAAAGAGCTTAAGATTGCATGGAGAGATGACTGGAACACGTCCATATTTAAGGACACAATAGTGCCCCTGAAATCATGGGGAAGATCATGGCAATTACCTAACATGGTTTTTGAAACTTCTAAAATTGCTCCATGTAACGGTTTTTAATACTTAAGGAAATGACTTCATAAGAGCCGGGGATCCTGTAGGGCAGAGCGCCCTACAGGTGTTATAATGCAATATACAATCGTTGATCTCATCAATCAACGGTCCAGATTAAAAATTAATTTTTACCGGTAAATATTATTTCTTACCGGTCAAAATTAAAAACCACATCTCAATCATTCATTGTCAAGATCGATAGCCCATGTGCGCACTACAGAGGGTGCCTTGCAGGGCTTTCCACTATAGAATTTCCCAATCCGACTTCATGACCCTCGCGGTTCTGTAGCACGCTAATTTACTATGAGAGAGAAGCACCTGCTTCAATGTGTTTCGCACGAAAACTTTTTTTTTTTTTTTTTTTTGTGATGCGTTCAGCTTGTATACAATGTATAGTTCACTCAACACTATAATCGTCACAAACATTGATAAGTTTGTGACCAAAATAAGTTTGTCTTGCTATTCATTTTTTAAAAATATACCGACCATCTTTTTGTTTTTTTTTTTTATGTAATAACAAATGATATGCCATTGTGAAGCTAATAACGTCCGATCAATTTAAGTTTGTCGCTGAATTATCCACTTAAAGAACTCTACATATTGAACAGTTTAGAAAACAATAATGCAATATTGCTAAAGCCTATCAAAAGTGAAATTAGTCGAGGTTCACGCAATCTGACTCCAACATCTTGTTATTAAAAAAAAAAAAAGTGAAATAAATGCTTGCAGATTCTCAATTAATTATATATGCAGGAAGACCCAATTTACGTTGGGGTCAAACATGACTACTGAACTTCCAATATTGTACTCCAACCTCAATTTGGATTGATTCTGCAAATTAAATATGATAAATCTTTAATTGACTGAATATCCCAAAAAATTCACCTAAAGACCCAATTTACCTAGCACTCCTCTAAAGATAATCCTTCGGGGAAAGGAAACGAAATAATAAAGTCCTCCTTTTCATTAATGGATGCTATATACTATATATCTATATATATGTGAACCCAAAAAATCAAGGGAAAAATCAATGATCACTTCCATTTTGGCCAAATAATCCAAATGGATTATTTTTATCTTCATTCAAAAAAATTTAAATTTGTTAATTTTGAGTCAATTTTTTTTGAATTATTATTTCTTCATGATGAAAAGAATCTAAAAATTAAAAAATTAACATTGAAACCTATTTTTTAATAAAGACGAAAATAAGCCGCTTATTGGCTTATTATTTCAACAGATTGTGGATTTATTATTTCAACAGATTGTGGATTGAAGTATTATTGCCAATAAAAAGAGAGAGATTATGGGTCGAAGTAATATTGTACTACACGCCCAATAAATAGTTCGAAATAATCAGCCAATCATGAGTGTACAATTAAACTTTGGGATAAATGGACCAAAATTTGGTGGCAAATCAAAATTTTCTTCGTTTGCTATAAGATAAGACTCGCAATTGCCCAGGCATACGGGAGTAACGGGACTCTCAATGAGAATCGAATGCAAAACACAAAATCAAATGCTACCGTAAGAGATTAAATTCCTTCCGCCAAAATACAGTGAATTCAAGAAGAAGATGGCAAAATTTTCCTGATTTTTGAACACGAAACGACTAAAAAATAATCGTTTGTGTAGCGAATACCAAAAAAGACGTAACCCAGGGGAGACTCTCCCATACCGAATACCAAATGAATAAACTAACTCATGAGAAATAATTGCCATGCCATGCATGCATTACAAATTTACAATTGACCTCTCTAGTACGTCTATCCACTGATCAAAGAGCTTAAAACTTGTGCACAGAACTTGCTATACATTTTTTTAATTCTTTACTTGGCCTTCAGGGCAATAAACGAGAGAGACTTCTCTCCTAGTATTTATTAATTAGGTTGCTAGTTGCTACCCAAATATTATGTATTTATGTTAATTGATCTCTAAAATCGTCCATACCCGTCAAAAAATAAGAATGAAATTAAAATTTTTGCATGACCGTATATATTGCCTTGTGGTTTTTCATTCCCTTGACAAATCTTGAAGAATGTTTGTCGTATATATATATAGTCTCTCGTTGATTTCACTTCAAATGAGGATACGACAAACATTCTTCAACCCGATTAAGACAATGTAAGATTACCCAATTACTAATTCCTATCAAAACATATTCTTCTATTCTTTCTGGGCTTTCGTTTGCTCGCTTTGCTGCTTTTTGCTGTTAGCTTGTTGTTCTGTGGCAGTTGCTTGCTACGGTTTTGTTTTCGGTTGCTTCTTTGGCCGGGTTTGCTTTGCCAGGTTTTTCGCATGTTTTGTTGGTTAGAGGTTGTTTGCTGTTGCTGAGGATGTTTTGTTGCTGTTCTCCTGGAGCTCCGTATTCCTTTTCGCTGTAGAGGCTAACTGGTTGTTTTCAGGTCGTAGTCTTTTTTCGCTCGCTTCCTATGTGTGTGGTGGCTATCGGTTTTTCTCTGGTATGGCTGTGTTTGTTAGCGTCCTCTTGGTTTGGCAGCTGTTTTTGGTGCAGGTGGCTATTAAGGGTGTATTTTTTAGGTTTTGGGCTTGGCTTTATGTTGGTCTCTTGCCAACGTTTTGGGTCTCTAGTAGCTTTAGATTAGTAATTTTTTCTTCGGATGCCCTCGTCCTTTTAATCTTTGTATCTTTCTGAGATTAATAAAATTCTTTTTGCTGAGAAAAAAAAATATTACCCATGTGATAAATAAATAAATAAATAAATAAATATATATATATATATATATATATATATATATATTAACCAACTAATATGTGCCGTTTTATTTTTTTAATTGCTATTAATTACAAAGAGAGGTCTATCCAAACAGAAGACCATTATTACGTCTCAGTGATAGTAGTATTAGTATTTTTCTCCTTAGATTTGCCCATTCTTCCCTTCCCATCAACCAAACATTGGACATCCGTGTAAGTAATTACTATAGTCTATATTTAATCAGGCAAAGTGGGAACTGGAGAAAGGGCCATTCATTTTTGCTTCTAACTTAGAAACTATGGCTTCTTCTTCTTCTTTTTTTTCAATGGTTAAGAGTGTGTTTGAGTTAGCTTACGCGTTCCTCAACTAATTTCCTTCCCAGTCCGATCAAAGGTAGGTCATCCATATTAGGACTAGGAAATTCATAACAAAATTTACTTTCTTGCGACTTGACCCAGTTAATTGCTTGAGAAACTTGCTTTTACAAACATGCACGTATGTTGAAACCACGCGCCTTGATTATGTCACCCTAATTTAAAAACTAAAAACAAAACAAAAAAGATTACCTCACCCTTTTGATATGTTTATTCCGTTCATTTGAGCATATGACACTCAGTGTTGTACATTGAGCCCCACTAATATCTACATTACAACATATCAAAAGTGGCGACGTTTGGTTGAAGAACAAAAAAAAGAAGAGAGGAAAATGTGGCGACGTTCTGATACAAGACTACGAGGCCTCGCTCTAGAAGTATAACATTTTTGTAAATTGGAGTTGATGGAGTACATTTGAAAGTGCCTATGAAGCTCTAATAAGTTTTCAAGAGGCATCTCATTGATGTGGGGGGACTAGTAAATATTTTAAGACCAGAGACCACAAAAATAAAAATAATAAAAAGAAGCAAAAACAGGGGTTGCTTGATTTGGGCTAGTGGGCTACAAAGGGTCCAGGTTGATCCAGCGTTCGCAGCCCATGTGAAATTGGGCTTTTGCAGAAGTAGCGTCTGCATAGAAATGGACTCAGTTTATTTTTCCATTCTGTTCACCGAAAAAAAAAAAGAAGAAGAAAAAGTAATGGCCTCAGCTCCATCGAAACACTGAGGAAAAAATTGGCAGTTTAATCAATTTTTTTATTCTTTATAAACTGATCAGGTGCTCCGATGAAGTGGTTTCGGGTGTCCAATTAACTTGAATTTCTGCATGAACGTATTATACATCTGACACTCCCCACTCTACGAATGGCTTCGACTATCAAGGCGGGCGTCTGCAAATTGCACCCTGCAGTCCCAAATGAGTTTGCCAAGTGTTAATCAAAATTGACATTCTCAAGCTGTTTAAATTGAATCGAAGACTACTCTAACTCACTACGGATTAATTTGTTTATTGAATTGAACATTCTCTCTTGTTAATCTTTCGTCGTTTAAGTGTAATGTAATATCCAAAAGAATGTTCTGTTTAAAACCATGGTTTCATATAGAGGTATAGTAGTACTTAAAAGAGTAATTGTTAAAGGAACACTCCACCGGTAGCATGCAGCATTTTTACGTACGTAGGCTCCTTTTGTTTCGATGTAAAGTATTTTACACAACAAAATATTTCTTTGTAAAATAAGTAATAGGAAATTGGAGAGGGCTAGGAGTGGTCCGAGTGATCAAGAGGTTGGGTGTAACAGGAAATTGGAGAGGGGAAACGACAGGTTAAATTCACGACACATGTGGTGGATTAAATGTAGCAAAACGGGGCCTTACTGAACTTCCAGGCTCCAGCCGTAAGTCAATATTCGCTACAAAATATTTTCCTTGTAAATCTTTGTCGATCCCCATCTTTAAAAAAACTATAAAAGATTTCTAGGGAAAACATTTTCATCCCCAACAAACAGAGCCGTAGCCTCATGACGAATGATAAACATTACCTTTTGTTCGGTTGTTGCAATTGAGAGACAAAATGGTCCGAGATTATCTAATAACTGATTGGCTGACAGTACCACGCAGGTAATATAACATGGTAATCCGGGAGTCAATAATAGTAATTAGCTACTGTTGTTCACTGGTAAAAAAAAGAAGTTACTGTTAAAGTCGTAATTTCAAGTTCATGTTCTCTTCTTATTCCTAAATTTCAAAGAAAGTCTTTGACGATGCATCGAAATTAGGCTCTCTTTCCGTGGATCGGGGCTTGAAGTTCAGATAGCTCAAAACTTTTGGGGACTATGATTTCTTGACAGCCCAAATTAAACTAAGTGACAAGTTCTTGTCATCCGTCCATACCCCGTCTCTTTATATTTGTAAAGCTTTCTAACTGTGTTATGCACGGTAGCATGAGAGTAAGAAAAAATTCTACTATGCTGAATGTTATTTATAGTTACAGGTAAAGTCTTGTAGTGTTATGTATCCCTCATCATTTATGTTTTTAAATGTAACAAATTTAATTAGAAAATGCTTGAGCATGAAAGGGTGTTTGAAGGGTTTTTTTTTTCCCTAACTTTTTATATTTAACTTTTGGTATTTTGAAAGTGCAGGCAAAAGAGAGATGAAAATGAACTTTATTAGGAGAATGCTACATAGGAGAGAGAATTAAAGTGCAAGCTTGATTTTATTTTTGGAAACTACATTTGCTTAGTACGTAGTATAGTTATTCCTCTGAACACTTATTTTACTGATCCATTTATACCTATAATCATGATTCAAAAGTTTCATCCTGTGTAACGCGCTAAAAAGATCATGTCTATGAAAGATAAGTTTGATTGGATGTCTAGAGATAAGTAAGCGAGTTTCACTTTTGTTCTCTAAAAAATGGCAAATATATTTCAAAATCAAAACTGCCACTTTACAGAACAAAATGCAATCCATTCAAATGTCTATCACTATCGAATCGAATCAATATTTAGTAGGCACTTTTTTTTTTGTGAGTTTTACAAGTTGAACGATACATGATATAATTGTAAACCCTAACTAGACTAAAAAAAAAAAGAGTTCAAATAAGTATATAGAGGAGCTAAGTCCTGACTATACAGCATTACAATGTCAACGCAATAACAAGTGGACTATCTATCACAAGATTACCAAAATTATGAAGCACTTGATGATGTTCAAATAGTTAGCGTCATTGCATATACGATGACACTAATTCGAGAATGATCTTTCTAAAATGTCAACGCTTTAACAGTTGACCTACCAATCTGTCCCAAGAATACAATTATAAAATGTCGTTGGAAAAAGTTCTACCAGTCATTTTCTTGGTATATATTGACGTATGAAACATGATGGTAGTATGTGTGCTCTCTATTGGTCATGTAATCCACGTTATCACCAGTAAAGTGTTATCGCCAGTAAAGTAAAGTGGATCGATACCAAAAAGCTACAAAAAAGAAGTGGATCAGCCACTGAGGTTGCGTTTTCAATTTGGTCCATTTGGGACCCAACCAAACCCTGTAAAACATCGGAAATTCTAATCGCAATGAAGATTTGTAGGAAATCACGCAAGGAAAAATGTGTTTGGGTCTATTTCGGGTCCTACAAAAATCTAGAAAAATATTCATTAGTTTTTGCATATTATTTTATGGGCCCTTGTAAAAAATCAACTCCAACAGATATCGGTAAGTATTACTTTTGGATTCGTAGGGCGAAACTGCTTAGTTCGTCCCTACGAATTCAAAAGTAATACTTACCGATATCCGTTAGAGCTGATTTTTTATAGGGCCCCATAAAATAATATTAAAAAATTACTAATATTTTTCTAGATTTTTGTGGGATCCGAAATGGGTCCAAACGCATTTTTCCTTGCGTGATTCTTTACTAATCTTCCTTACGAATAATAGAGCTTGTAAAATATTGCGTAGACGTAGCCCATTGAAATACACAGATTTGAGTTAGGTTCATGATTACGGTTCAACTCCATGAATTGGCTAGAATCAAGTCACATGCGTGCGCAAGAGGGTCTTTTAAAACTATTCAAATTCACGAAAAAAATCGCTAAAGTGAGGATTGATAGTGGGAGAACGTAAGAAGATTGAGGCCCCATTTCAGAACACCTTCTTAAAAAATAAGTACTTATTTCATATTTTCAAACTTAAAAATAATGTAAATGAAAAATAATTTTCCAAAATTTTTTGCACCGTATAAAAGATTTATCAAACAATATCCATATTGATAGGAAAATTATTTCCGTAAACACATAATTTTTAAATTTGAAATTACATTTTTAAAAAATAAATATTTATTTCCCTTTCGGAAACGGGGCCTGACACCGAGAGCAGAAGATCTTAGGGCATGTACATCAGAATAGTTAAAAAGTCATTTAATCTATTTTACCTAGTCAAGTTCATAAAATGGGCTCTACACCAGCCTCAATTAAGGGTAGGTAAAATTGCTACTGCAACAAATCCTAGCACTTTTGCTGAAGAACTATTCATCTGTATCCCACCTGTTTTGCTTATTTTATTCTCTCTCTCCCCCAATTTATTTTATCCTTCTCTCTCTAAGCCCTAAAAAATATTAAAATAATAGAGGGTAGGTAAAATAGAAAGTATTGTTATTATAAAATAAAAAAAGAGATATGAATAGATAAAATTTAAAACATGCACCGTTTATAGCAATTTTTGCTAGCACCTGATATACATGCTCTTACAAAGGAAAAGGATTACGTGATTAAAGGCTCTACTCACCGGCTTACAAAGGGACGAGCACGAGACCGCCCAATCATCCTGGTTTGGACACTTGGCCCGAAGATAAATTGGAAAACTTTTAGAAAGTTGGAATCGTGGAGCCTTACCTAAATGTCCCATATTATTGCTTGTTCGATCTACCCATCAACCTCCTTAGTCTTGTCATTTTATAAACTTTTAGAAAGTTTTCTTTTTGTATTTTTGAACTGGGCATTTTTTTTTTTTGGGCATAAAAAAAAACTTCATTGATATAAAGATAGATACTACAAGAGAAAGAGCAATAGTGTTATCGCCGAACTAGGCATTTTTAGATAGAAAATATTCTCTCCTAAATAAATGGAAAACCTTTTAGAAAGTTGGAAACGTGGAGCTTACCTAATGTCTCATGAAAATGCGTTGGGTGTGAATTAATGCAAATTCGTTACATCCGCATTGGATATGTAACATTCGTCGTGCAAAAATTCATAAGCGACCCTAACGCGTTAGGTATTAGGACCTTCGTTTTTTTCTTATCCTAGTCTACCTTCTTTTGTTTTGCTAAACACACGAAGTGATTGTAGTGGAATGGACTACCCTTTTTGGGTTTTCAGGTCCCGTTCTGCATAAGAAAATAAATACTCTCTCCGTCGCATTTCCATTGTCATTTTTTGATATTCATGTCAGTTTTTAATCGTTTATATCTTCGAATGCGAATCTCTAAAAATATACAATATGAATCTTATTTGATATATTTCAATTTGTTCTATAATACAAAGATGTCAAAATCATGAACAATTTTATAGATTGAAAGATATATACAATAGACACAAAAGTGACAAAAATAATAATGGACAATGAAAATGAAATGAAGGAAATACTTATTTTTATGAATTAAAGGTGATTTATTTTGAGAGAATGACCTATTTTGAAAAACAATAAATAAATACTTTAAAAATAAAAAACTTAGCAGAATGGGGCCTCAGTCTTCTATGCAAACAGAAAACTTTACTACCACTCACCCAAAAAAAAAAGTAACAAGATTAACTAATGGTGGTACATATTTTTCTCTACTCCTGATTAAATACAGTACTGTAAAACATTTGTGTTTTTTCCCTATGGCCCAGAGGCCCAGACAGAAAAATGCAGAAGAGGCGTAGAACAAGATGATCATAAAATGGAACTACCATTTCGTTTTTTTTCTTTTTTCTTTTTTTTCCACTTTCTATATCGTTCAATATTAGTACCAAAAAAGTAGTGACTCAAATCACTTCATAACAGCCCCTAGTGTTTCTCTACACTGATGACTGATGAACAAAATCTGTTGCATTAAGCGCTTAATCACGACGAGTTGGACAATTTAATCCTCCTGTTAATCTCCTTTTCCAACTCCTCAAGCCCTCCCACTTCCTCCAGTTCCTGCACCACAACACACACTATTCAATCTCTCTCCCCCATTATCCCCAAACAAAATCCATAATTTAACAACTGAATACAGCTATGAAAAAACAAAAGGGTCCACATTCTCTCGGTCTAAGGTTTGGACCGGACGGAACAAGCCAAATATGAATCATACATCTGCAAAATCAATGGTTCGAATTTACTAAAGAGCCTTTGAGCAAATCCAAACCATTTATTACAGAGATGTGCGACTCAAATTTGAACAGTCTCGTCCAGCCCAAATTAAGAACCGAAAATGATCAATTCCAAAAAAAGAAAATTTAAGAATGGGAAAATGGGGGTGGACCACATACCTTGGGTCCCAAGAACAGCCCATATGGGACACCTTCAAACTTATCTGAGTGGTGGAGCTGCAAAACCAGGACATCAAAATCAAAGAAGATCTTGGCGGTTAGATTCCGTTACTTTATTACTGCTAAAAGACTTTATTATTATTAGAGTTGACCAAACAATAATGTACACCATATTTTAAAATGTTAATCAATGATTCAGAGTAGGCATGTAATGTTTTACCTGGTGGGCCGCAGCAACTCTTCTCAAATAAGGCACGTTAGCGATTGGACCCACGGCAAACCTCTTGTGCACCAGACCATCGTGGACAAACATGTAGGCCATCCCGAACACGGTTATTCCAAGACCCTGATTAATGTTTCACATGGTAACTATGAGTACATACAGCGGCACTTTTGTCAGATTGGCTAATCTGCTTAATTAGAACATGATCACTGGTCATCATGAGAGAAAAAGGGTAGCCCAAAGTCAATAAAGAAAATACTAATAGGCTGAGATTCCTGTCGTATGGCGCCTCGGTGTACTCGACCAATAATATAGGCTGAGATTAATGTCGCCTCGGTGTACTCGACCAATAATAGGCTGACATTAATGTCGTCGGGCGCCTCGGCGTACTCAACCAACGTTTAATTTCCGGGATTTGAATTATTTATTTTGTAGTGGTTGCTAAACAATGCACGTTTACCAAAAATCAAGCAAATGAATGGTCGATACAGATTGCTTCGCTGTACATTTTTAAAATTATAATGGGCATCAATTTTTTGTATAACTAGTATTGTCTGACTACAGGACAAATGGCATGAGATCAATTTAATTTTTTTTCCCTTGAATAATCTTCTGAGTGTACTAATTCTGACCCGAATGAACAAGTTTTGATTAACCACGATAAGGCGCCCAACCCTCCTGGTATATTGGTGCACCAGGGGACCCTTAGTCCAAGTATTGATTAGATTTCCCTTTCCACACAATTTTGTGTAAAGGACTAACATTATGAGACGAAGCGAGTAACAGAAATAGACATGAGAGGAAAATTAAGGAGGAGACAATGAATTAAAGAGGTGTGTGCATAATGGAGAGAGACTTACAGCTCCAAAACAGAGGCCAGGAATGAGGCCTTTGTGGAAGAAACCGTAGGAGAGGAGGGCTATGGCAGGAACTGCGTTTATAATGGCAAATATATCATTTAGCTCGAAGGGACCTTCTCTGGGTTTATGATGAGACTGCAACCAAAAAAAAAACTCAAGAGAAAAATCACCACATGGTAAAAATTCTCCCCACAAACAGAGAATTGTTTGACGAATCATTAGTCCATTCATTTTCTAAAGTTCCATTTACTTTCCTGCAGCCAAGGAAAGCACAGCAATAACTACAAGGTTTGGCAGGGTGAGCACCAGAAAACTATTAAGTGTTTGTCTTCTATGATGTCGCATATTCGAATCTCACCGTGGCCAAGCATTTCAAACTAGTGGTCTATAAGTGTTTGCCCTCTATGATGTCGCATATTCGAATCTCACCGAGGCCAAACATTTCAAACTAGGGGTCACTATATGATTTGCCCGATTGTTAACTTCAGCGCCCAAAATTAGTCGACGTTCACGCAAGACGTTCCCGATTATAAAAAAAAGAAGCGCATCAATAATACACTACTTATTCAACGGCCAAATTCGTTCTTTATTCCTCTGAGTTTGTAATTTCAGGGCTAAGGTTGGTGATTACTATTGACATGTGAGACGAGCATTATCAGTGGTTGGTTAGGATTTCAAGAGACCCCCCATCATCAACTAAAATAAATAAATAGCAAAGAAAACAGAGCAAGCGGAATCAAGGCTAGAGAGTGGGCAAGAATGCTGACCTCGTGCATGTGCCATAGCGAAGCGTGCCAGAGCGCTTTGTGAGCCCATCTCGCCCAAAACTCCATACCCACCTGAAATTCAAACAAACTGTCAAATAATACCCACAAATATACCTCTTTGGCTTTACAAAATCTACTCCAGAAATTGAAATTGGAAAAGACAAAACAACTTACAGCAGCGCCCACAGAGAGAGCAAACGTGCCAAACATCTCCGAAAAAGGCACCTCTCCACCCTAAACCAAAACAACCCCAAATTAGAGACAGGGAAAATGAATTAATGCCCTTGAGGTGACGCCACTTGGTGTCCAAACTCTTCCACTACAAATTTGTGAGGTTCTCACCGCACTATGTAGAGTCTACACAAATGTGTAGTAGAGAAGAGTTCGGGACATGGCCCCCAAGGGAATGGAATAATTTCTAGAGAGAGAGTAATTATACCTCCATTTGCCAAGCAAATCGATAATAAACAGCCATGACGGCCATAGACGTAATCCCCAGACTAGACATCACGGCGGCTACGAGGTAAGTAAACCGCTCAGATTTCTTCCTGGCCGTCTTCAACTCCACGCGCCCGGCTAAGATCTGTTTCCCAATTTCCTTCTCGTCCTCGCCCTCGCCCTCCTCGCCATTTCCAACCTGGGTGCTAATCTTATCGTCCACCACAAAGCGAACCGTCGTCGTTTTCCTCCGACCAAACCGAAGCGCCGCGTCGCCCTGACCGCGGCGAATCGGCAAGGAGAGTAGGCACGCGGGCAGGGTAATGGAGTTGGGTTTCGCGCCGAAAAATTCGAACCGGGTTAAACGGAGTGAGACGGATATTCCGGCCGCCATGGACGGTGGTGGTGGCGCCTGAGTTTTGGGTGCTCCTCAGGGGATGGGTTTTGGGTTTGGGAGTTTTTAGAGAGAGAGAGAGAGAGAGAGAGAGAGGGAGGGGGGAGAGGAAGGAATTGGATGGGGTGTGGTGGAGTGTGTGGGTGAGTGTCGAATTTTGGACCGCAAGGTTAAATGCACGTAGACCACCACATGTTTCGATGTTTCGTGGTCGCTTTTTGGAATCGCAGAGGACTAGATACAAACAACGTTGAACATACTGGAAACGAAAGCTGAGTCGGTGTAAATGCTCCTTTGTTTTATGCGTAACGACATTAGTGCCATTTTTACAAAGTGTTAATGTCAACAAAAATACTATGAGTAGAGACAGTTTGCAAGGATCCACGCAGAAATAAATGTGTTTGGTCTCATTTTGGATCCCGAAAAAATCTAGAAAATTTTTTATAAATTTTTTATTATTATTTTATGGAACCCTGTAAAAAATCAGTTCCAGTGAATATCGATAATTATTACTTTTGGATTCGTAAGCGTGAATTGAGCAGTTTCGCCCCTACGAATCCAAAAGTAATACTTATCGATATCCACTGGAGCTGATTTTTTATAGGGCTCCATAAAATAATATTCAAAAATTTATAGATATTTTTCTAGATTTTTTCGGGACCCGAAATGAGACCAAACACGTTTGTCTCTGCGTGGATCCCTACAAACTGTTCCTGCTCATAGCAGAACTAGTGTCAATGGAGTAGTACATTATACATTATTTATATATATATATATATATATATATATAAAGAAGAAAAATAACTTTTGAACTCCATTAACGCATTTCAAGATCAAAAAGTCTGCACACATAATCATTCAAACACAACATCAAATACGACATCTCACATACATGTAGGATTCATACGCACTAGTGGGTGTGATCTTCACACGTATATGAGGGGTTGTATTTGGATGATTGTATGTGTATCATCTCTGTTTCAAGATTTGTCTTTTAATGTGTGTTTAGTGTGAAATTTTTAGCATCGAATGAAAAATTTTGGATGCATTCATGAGAAAATGGGGTTCAAAAATCATTCCCCTTTTAAATAGTCTAAAGCTCTGGTAATTATTCGGTAATTGCGAGGACACCGTCACGAGCTATGTCTTTATTTGGTAATTGCGAGGATACCGTCCCGAGCTATCTAAGACATCCTGATGCAGTTCAAAGCCTAAGGCAATTTTATGGATAATATTTTTTATTTAGCACCAAATTAAATAATTTTAATTGGTGTATTTTTTTTTTTTGAAGCACTCATGCGTGAAAAATGTAACATTTTAGATTAAAATATGACACTATTTACCATAATAGATTGAATTTGCCAAAGATTTTCTATGATCATTGCAAAGTTTCCCCGGGCACAACAAAAATTTATGCTGAGAAAAAGGCTAAGTTAGGAGACCAGGTAACTAACTCTTCATTTGGTGGGGGGTTCTAACTTCTAACCTCACCTCTGTTTCGAGTGAGGGTGAAAATTACTCTCCTTTTTATTGGTTAAAATGATGTGAATTTCACTACAAAATGATGTCATGCTTACCATGCAGGATACTTTTTGGTAAGCTTGTCATCATTTCAATTTGTGGTAGGGTAAGCATGACATCACTTTGTGGTGGGATCCATACCATTTTAACCAATA
The DNA here is from genome assembly GCA_019656295.1 of Rhododendron mucronatum var. ripense. Classification (NCBI taxonomy): domain Eukaryota; kingdom Viridiplantae; phylum Streptophyta; class Magnoliopsida; order Ericales; family Ericaceae; genus Rhododendron; species Rhododendron mucronatum. The sequence goes on along the minus strand of BPLT01000050.1, from coordinate 2,715,391 downwards.
GAAAAGAGAATAATATTCACCCTTTTAAATAGGGAGGGAACCAATGTTCTGAATACCATACCGGCCAGGGCACCGATTTTTTTACTGGTACAGTAAGTATCGGTACCGGTCAAACACTGGGTACCGTTTCGGATTTACTGCAACTACAATATATATAATAATTATATATAATTATAATTCAAAAAAATCCCCCATATCATGCAATTCATCATAAAATACTTATGTGTTTGCCTCTTATTCAACATTGTCTAGTTACAAAACTCTTTTCCATCTTAAATAACTTTGCACATTAGTGGGCTTGTGAATGGGGGACCCAAGAAGAGGTCTCGCGTGCTTGAGAAAATGGGCCTTGGTTGAAGACAATTTAGAAAAATTGATTCGGAAACCAGTTAATCGGGTACACGTCACGAGTTATTCGCGCGCAGGGGGAGTGCAAATCCGAGATTTGAACATTGTGCACGTACTATGGCTAAGCCTACGTCTTGCTAAAATTTTGAAATTGACCAGAAAAAAAAACGCTCTACGAAAACCCCCTTTTTTTTGGGGGGTGGGGGGTGGTTAAGAACGTTCTAGAAAGCAAAATTTCAGCCGGGATTTTCGGTAACCTTGTCTCAGCTGGTATTTTCCGAAATGGCCGGTACCAAGCGGTAAGGACCAGTATTGGGTCTAGAACGGAATTGGAGGATTAGGGTACCGGTTATTTGTAAAAACGGCCCATACCAACTAGGGCCGGCTCTGAAATTTTGAAGGCCTAAGACGATTTTCGAAAGTAAGGCCTTTAATAATTGTAAATGGAAATCAAATAAAAAGTCGATAACACTAAATAATTTTGATTCCGATATAGTATTTGTTTGTAATGGGAAGTACTAGAGTAGTACTGTTTAAGGAGATAAAAAATATACATCCATGCACCCACCACACTGAATAATTTTGAAGGGCCCAAGGAATTTTTGCCGTTCCGTGACCTTTTATTCCTCCTTTTTTTTTTCTTTTGTTTTTTCCTGCGTTCGGTGTTCCATTTTTCTGGGCCATTGGGCCTTAAGTGTAAAATGTCTTCTTAGGCTTAAAATTGGGCTCTAAAACAACACATATATACTAGGTCCTAAAAACAAGTGGGGACCCTATTTTTTTTTTTGACATTTTTGGGGGCTTAAGGCCCACGCCTCTTGAACCTTAGCCCAGAACCGACAGCAATACCAACCGGTATGAAACGGTATTCATAACTATGGAATTAACAAAACTCAACTCCCTCTACTGCCCTTTCCCTTAGGATATTGATATGGGCCAGGATTTTCCAGTCTATCTAGTATAGGATTTTACTAAAAAAAAACGAAGTATTTTTTGTGGCTAATTTTATTGGTAATTTTGGGAAGGAAACAAGGGTGAATGATCAGGAAGGTGGAAGATGTTTTTTTTTTTGGTTTGGTGGAGGGGAGGAGGGTGACAGCTGTCCGGGTCGCATAGGAGGAATTGTGAGGTGGATGGGCTTCTGCTGGATTGCGGAGAGCAAGACAGCGAATCACAAGTTGACGTTCAAGAAACATCCTACTCCGTCAGCATTTGGTTTTTTTATTGTTTTTTATTTTGATCAATTGGTTTTTGTATTGTAGTAGCAATATATAAGATACTAGTATTTAATTAAAGTCATTTTCGTTACAATGAGCTTCAATTGCGTTAATTGCGCAGGCGACTGAGTGCAATTGTGAGCCCAGTATCCGTGTCCATTAATGGAGTAATTGATTTCCTGATTTGCGAAATTATTTCTACATATTATTATTATTATTATTGCACATCCCACTTTCCAAAAAAAAAAAAATTGCACATGCCCAGTATTTGAATGGTGGAGTTTGAGATTACCGGACATTGATTTCCTCCGACATAATTCGTTGCTCTTAATGAAATTCCTATCAAAATTTAAACTCCCTCTTCTTCTTTTTTTTAAACTAAAAATAAAATATTAGAAACCAGCAGCTTTGTGGATTATATCCTAAAACCTATCAATATTGTTTTGCATGACCTAATCTCAAGAATCGAACTTTAATTAATTGCATGAGAAACTAAGACTTTTACAAACATGCATATATGTTGAGAACCACGTGCCTTGATTATCTCACCCACATTTAGGAAAAAAACCAAAAAAATACCTCGCCCATATGATATTAATTCTGTCCACTCGGAGTTGGAGCATATGACACTCGTGTTGTACATTGAGCCCCTCTAATACCTACATTACAACATGTCAAAAGTGGCGACGTTTTATTTTTTATTTTTATGAAAAAAAGAGAAGAAGATGTAACGATATTATAATACAATACTACGTGGACTCGCTCTAAAAGTATAGCATTTTTGTAAATTAGAGTTGATTTGAGTACATTTCAAAGTGCTTATCAATCTCTAATATATTTTTAAGAGGCATCTCATTGACGTGGGAGGACAAATAAATATTTTAAGACCAGAGACCAAAACAAAAAGGCAAAAAGAAAGGGAGGGGGGAGGGGGGAAGTAAAAACAGGGGGTGCTTGATTTGGGCTAGTGGGCTATAGAGGGAGGTCCAGGTTGATCCAGCGGACATGCAGCCCATGTCAAATTGGGGCTATGCAGAAGTAGCGTCTGTAAAGAAATGGACTCTCAGTTTCTTTTTTCCTTTCTAGTTCACCGAAAAAAGTACTCATTTCATCCCCATTTTTTGATCCCTCGTCCTATTCTAGTCGGATAAAAAATTGGTTATGTTTTTCAATTGGTAATACCGAGGTGGCAGCTTCTTTTTTGCAAATTGGTTACAAGTTTGGTGGTGGGGAGCTCACCGAGATTCAAGGTGTACAATGTGGATTTCAGCTGGGGAAAACCGGAGGTCGTTAGGAATGGGACCAACAACAGGTTTGATGGGATGGTGTATATGCATCCGGGGAACAGTGGAGGGAGGAGCAGCTATGGAGAAATTGGAGAAGGATGAGGAGTTTCTCATGGGGATAGCTTAGCATCATCTCCAGCAGCTAGCAGATGGTTCAAAATGGAAAGGGAGAAGTAGTACTTGATGTACGTATGTGAGCATGTACAAGGGAAAATGACGGTCCTTCGCCCCCCTCCCCCCCCCCCCCCCCCCCCCCCCCCCCCCCCAACAAAACAAAACAAAACAAAAAAAAAAACCCACGACATACACCAAAATCCAGACCCAACAAAAAGCACAAACAATAACAATCCAAATAGTATGTTTCCTCCTCGTTGTGATGCCTCGTTGGTTTGTTTCCTTACCATTTGAAGTGTTATTGTTTCGGGCACTTTAGTTCCTCTTGAATCTTAATTTTGTTCCTCTAACATTGATCGGAACGATTACAAGTTTCAACATATTTACTTTGTTTTTCATCTCTAATTGGTGCAATCATGAACGAAGGTTTCACAGTTGAATGGAATTATAGAAATACGTCTGTATCACATGCAACCTTTGGGCAAAATAATAGTACGTTAAAAGTTCTTCTTCGACAACCACAACCACCTTCTCCCTCGTCTCTGGTCACAATCACCTTTACTAGACCTGGATAACAAGTCGTGTCGGATCGTATTCGTGTCGTATCAGTCGGGTTTGTGTTATAAACCATCCAATCCGAACCCGATCCATTCAGAATTCATGTTTCTCAAGTCGTGTCATTTTTGTATTTCGTGTCAGAAATGCTCAACCCTAACCCGTTAACTTCGTGTCCGGTTTGTGTCGTATTATCGTGTCCGTTGCCCAATTTTATATAGAATTACAGATATACCATTATATATATATATATTCGTGTTAATGGATGACACATATTAGTAACCGTGCTGGTCGTGTCAATTTCGTGTCTCGCATGTTCAATCCGAACCCGACCCATTTAGAATTCGTGTTCTTGAGTCGTGTCATTTTCGTGTTTTGAGTCAGAAATGTTCAACCCTAACCCGCTAATTTTGTGTCCGGTTCGTGTCATATTATCGTGTTTCGTGTTTATTACCCAAGTCTAACTTCTACTCCCTCCGCCACCACTGAGACACCTCCACTTTGCTAACTAGCCACCTAAATCCAACATCACCACCGATGGAACACCACCAACTACACAACACACTTCCAATGGTCTAACCGTAGCAATAGCTACCGAGACCTTACCAGTAAAATGATCGATATCAGGTTGCAATATTTAATTTTCCACAGACCATACTAACAAGTGAAGTCTCAACAAGAAACTAATGATTATACTTTCATCCATACCACAGAGAGTCAAATACAATGAGATAGACAGCTCTGTAATTATTAATGTTGTTTTAATCTGATAACACTTCCGCATTTGTTTTCTAATTAAGAAACTAATTATTTTAGAAAAAAAATTACAACATGGATTAGAGATGGTCTTCGGTGATCCCTTTTCATTGGCAGGTCATGGATTCCGGATTTGGGTCATGACAATTGTCCTCTATAATGTGGCACATCCGAATTTCACGGCGTCCAAACATTCCAAACTTGAGGGTCATTGTAGGGTTTGCTTGGTTATTAACTACAATGCCCCAAAATTAGTTGGGATTCACGAAAACTGTCCTGGACAATCCAGTTATTTAAAACAAAAAAAGCACAGCAATAATACTCTACTTATTTCAACGGCCAATTCCATTTTTTTATTCCTATGAGTTTGTAATTTCAGGGCATAGGTTGGTGATTGAATTTAATATTGTTCATCCTCCTTCAAATGGGTGAACATTACCCTATATCTTATTGGTTGAAATGGTATGGATCCCACCACAAAATGATGTCATGCTTATCAAAAAAGTGTATTGAAGGGGTGAGACTTACATCATTTCAACCAATAAGAGGGAGGATAACGTTCGCCTTCTTTTAAAGAGGTTGAACAAAATTGCACTCGGTGGTGATTACTATTGGCATGTGAGACAAGAATTTTCAGTGGTCGGTTACGATTTCAAGAGATCATCAACTAAAATAAAGAAATACTGTACTAGCAAAGAAAACAGAGCAAGGAGGCTAGAGAGTGGGCAAGAATGCGAACATCGTGCATGTGCCATAGCGGAGCATGCCAGAGCGCTTTATGAGCCCATCTCGCCCAGAACTCCATACCCACCTGAATACCCAAACCCGTAGTTATCTTGTTAAGATGAGAAACTGGACGATTTCGCGAAACCAAATCAGACAAAAGGGAAAGAGGGCAGGTTCTGTTTTGGACGATCTATTTTCATTTCGGAGGGATTTGTTAAGTGTAAGTAAAATGATGACAAAACCACAGAAAATTTTAACAACTTCACCACAGTTTCCCTTATTTAGATCTGGTCGATCCTCTATATTTTATGTTCCTTGTCACTTTTTGCACATACCCATGATTCAAATACAGTTTTTATACCGTGATGGAATTTCAATGGTTGATGCCCTGAAATGCAAGAAAACATTAGCTACAGAGTAGAAACCTCCTCCCCAGTTAATCAAATTTTGCTTCCCTTCCAATGAGGGCCTGAATAAAAACCAAAAAGACGGTTGTTCATATTTTATCATCTTGACCACAAGAGAATAACCATGCATATGATCAAATCACAAGTAAAGCTTGAAACCTTGTTCGACATTTTGCTGTGCTATTTGGAGTTCCAGATCAGTAGCCATATTACATTCTGATTAAACTAATGAGGTGCACACATTTTAGGTCAAAAAATTCACAAAATCCTCTTGTCATGTTCATTTGCCAATATAAATCTGAGATGCATGTTCATCAAATGAGCTGCTTTCACAACAACACCATTGGGGAATGGGAGCTCAAGACACATTTCAATGAATTATATTCTTCATTGAAAAATGAACTAGGTTCTTCATTTTCCAAAATAGAGGTTAGGCAAGGCATCACTCTATTGTAGAACTCCAGAAACCCTCCTACAAACAAATTACTTACAATGTTGGGCTTTATAATGCAACCCCTCCTACAAACAAATTACTTACAATGTTGAGCTTTATAATGCTAATGGTACCTAGCTTTACCGAGAAAAAAATGTTGAGAAGTGCTTCAACCACCAATTGATACTTGAATTAAAAAGAAGGAAAAAAACACTTGTGTACACGAACTGGCTATTTCAGCCAAAGCCTTTAAAGCTCCCTCCTTCAACATACTGTTCCCTCTCTGAAATGAAAGAATCAACATCAATACTAGTTTGTAGTGCTGCCAAAATAAGCTATACGCATACGTAAAACTGCCCATTTGGATTATGCTTACAGAAGCATAGTTGCAAATAAGCTATAAGAATATGCGAAACTGCCCATATGGATTATGCCTTTTTTTAGAAGCATAGTTACATATTTTGCATGTTGAAAAGAGACTTTTTTTGTAAGAAAAGAAAGCTCCAAAAATACAATAAAACAGATGAGGATAGACACATCTACAACCACCGAACTAGGTAACATAATATTCAAGTGTGAGTATGTGTGCCCTTGAGGTTGTTCGCTTATTGATGTAACAGTATACCTGCAAAAGCTCGAGCCATTTGCTTCCTATTTCCCTCGGATAAGGTTTTAGAACATCTGCTAGGCAATTTTTGATGAATAACAACATTGCTGACATAGCTTGTGCTTGCAGATTTCCACTTTCCACGATAAAACGTGATATACACAAACTATGGAGATATCAAGCACTTCGAGAAACAGACATGAAATAGTCATGCAATTCAACCTGTATATAACGGATAAATTTTTGGAAGCATTAAAATAAGGTCCAAACCATGTATAGACAGTACAATTGAAGTTACAAAGTATTACAATCAGTTCACCTTTGTATAATCAAGGAATTAAAAGTATTGTACAATCAGAACTCAACAGTTAGCGCCATCAAAATTTCCAATTGGAGGCAAGTTCCTATTTAAACTTGTTCAATGATGTTAGTTAAGAGTAGAGTAAATAGCCTCTTTAACTCTTCCAATGAAGCATGGGTACAGGATTCATTATATGGCAAAAACCAAAAAAAGAGAGTAGGGTACAGCGTGGGTACGACAAATTTATATGGACTCATATATAGATATATGTAATTTCATTAGATAGTACATTAAGTATAACGTATTTTACCAATAAAGCTAAATAACAAAAGCTAATTCCCTAAGCAAAAGCATAGTAGTGCAAATCAATAAGTTACAGACCATTGTTTTAAGCCTAAAGGAAGGAAACACAAAAAGAAGTCCTAAGACTACGAGTCTAACTTCATCAAGTTCATCTCTAAACAGCACAGTTTCCATCTCTACTCTTTTTTTTTCTTTTTTTTATAAGTAACTTCTGGATATGATTTTCTAATAAAAAGAACAAATAGGTGCATGATATTTCGAGTAACAAATCCAAAAGAACCATTAGAACTCAACCAAGATATAGAATTCAATTCAAACCTTATGGATTTTGACATTTGGAAGCCTTCAAGCTCCTGAACCTTTCCGAACACACTGGTGGTACGCGAAGGGGGGATCCAGCTGTTCCTATGGTTGTATCTCTGATAATTTTTCAAAGCACTCAGCTTGTTGAAACCGTCATGGTCACAAAAGGTTGTAGAAGTCTCCAGTCCATACAATGTACTCCTCTCCATACAATGTACTCCTCCTCCACAAGAGATTCTCTCGCAACACACTATTAGAAGTTAATCTCGCACCCTCAAAGAATGACTACAAGGGAGGTCTTCTTTATCTTTTATAGCCATCCACCTCCATTGTAGGCCACAAGGGTCATCCTAATCCAATGGCTCACGTTCTCCTTCTAAAAAATTCCCATAATATGTCTCCTCTTCCTTCATGACTCCCAATATTCTAAAACTCTCAAACTAATCTAGCAAATAGCAAAGTCTTCGATAATCTTCTGAAAAATTCCAGATTGTTTTTGAGTTGCATATATTCTCGCAAGTTCTAAAATAGAATATTCTAATTTTTTTTCCCAATATTCCAATATATTTTGGAATAGTCAAGAATTTTTTCCAATCTTCTAGAGAGTTCTCAAGCGTTCTAATGTAGCCTAGAACACTCTAAAACCTTCCGGTATTTTTCTAGTACTCTCTTGTCTACTACGAATCTAGATTTGCAGAGAGTTGGGTGTTGACTCTAAACAGCTTCATCCGTCTCCCTCACTCTCTCATCTTGCAACACCGGGGATTGAATAGATGTTGGAGATTAACAAACTCATTGCCCTAGAGATCTCTGATTCAGTGCTCGTACTGTTTGTTTACCTGCATGCTGCAGGTGTTAATCTGCAGGTTCTGTGCATGTTTGGAGTAAATCTCCGAGTACCTTTCGGCTTAGACAACTAGTTTGCATTACTATTAATTTGCCATATCGATCTCCTCTATTTGCTTTACTTTTTCTCGGTGCTCCTTCGTACTTGAATGTATACAAATAACTATGTTCGAGTATTAGATTTAAATCAATGATATAGAGTTGCATAAAATTAAAACCTGAATGATTAAAAATTGTTTGCAGAGCACATCTATCTATTCATAGAAAGAGGGTACCAAAAAACTTGAGACTGTAGAACACAATTATATGTTGGTTGCAAAATACTTCACTAAATTATGTTAGTCCAACTACATCCTCATGTTCTTCCATTCAGTTCACAAAATACACTACCCATTATATTCAGAAACTGATGAGAGAAACACAGATCCGGATCCTCCGTGAGGATCGTGAGAGAGTTTTAATGGGAGAGTGACACCACACGAACGTAGGGATCCAATGATAGAAACCAAGGTACTCATTTTTCTATCACAAAACGGCTGTCATTTGGCAATAAAAACACAAACGGATAAAACAGAAGCCAGCGTTACCTCTGTTTCTTCTCCATCCCCACTCAGAAAAAAGACCTTTTGATTCCCCCACTCCTGTAGAAACTTTATATCCATCTCAAAACCAATTGGCAATGAGTGAAGAGGTTCCAGATATTATTAAGTGATCACTCATTCCACTCCCAAGCAATGTGGGATTCATTTCGTTAACATCCCCCCTCACGTACAGCCGCGTTCAAGATCTATCACGTGTGGCCACTTTTTTGGGTCCTAATCATCGTGCAGCCTTTTTGCTATTTGTCATCGTGGGGTGTAGATTGTGAATTTTTAAAATGTGGGTTGGAATCGGCCCCGCTCTGATACCATCTAGTAACTTTATATCCATCTCAAAGCCAGGCTTTGAGAGATGGATATAAAATTTCTACATGGTATCAGAGCCTCGAAAGATTCATGCATGGTACGTAGCTCATCTAATTAGATTCATGGTTGGGTCTTTCCAAGGTTAACTTTGTTTCTTCTCCCTTCTAATTAGTTCCCATTTTCAATCGAAGTCTCAAATTGATACCGCTATTGTCTTCTGGCAGCCAAATGTTAGGGTTCGCTACTTTATCCATTCCTGTTTAGGAAGCATTTGATCTGGGTTGTACAAAGCGTATAAAAAACTTTCGCAGTTATTAGTTTTACGTTAAATTTTTAAAGATTATTGGTTCGTCCTAATGAGAGGAAAAGAAAAAATAAAAAAGTATGACTTTTACGTAAATATTTTGAGAAATATTCAAGATAAAGCCCAAAAAATCCTAATAGTACTCAGTATGTTTTCCAATACAATTGAATATTAAAAACTTTGATTATTTTAATAAGTAAAATACTTTCCTAATTTAACATTTGAATAGTTAATTCAAAGTGCTTTGTCCATTTCAAGTAAATGCTCTTTTAATATTGCATACTTTATGCTCTAATTGGCGCAATCATGACAGTTGAATGGAACGTGTGTATCACATGCAACCTTTAATTTGGGCAAAATAATATAGTACTACGTTAAAAGTTCTTGCTCCGACAACCTTCTCTCCTCGTCTCTCGCCACAATCACCTCTACTCTCTCCCCCACCACTGAGACACCCCCACTTTGCTAACTAGCCGCCTAAATCCACCACCACCACCACCGATATGGAGCACCACCAACTACACAACACACTTCCAATGGTCCAATCATAGCAATAGCTACCAAGATCTAATGTAACGCATCGATTTTTGGGAACGTTAATTTCATAAATATAAAATAAAGTTTGCCATTTATTAAATAGAAAGAAATATAAAGTCGTTACAAGTCAGATTATTTCCAAATGCCTTGCTACATTTATTTAAGTAGACAAGGGAGGAATACTAGGGTAACTTCTACTCCTTTGGATGTTCATCTTCTTCTTCTACATTATTCTGTTCAGCACCGAACTTTTCTACATTATAAAACCCCTTTTTAAAAAAAAAAACCCTCATGCACGAAAAATGTAACATTTTTAGATTAAAATATGATAAAAGTACACGGAGACGCTCTCAACTATCACTTTTTCACAAAGACTCCCTTACATTTAAAATCGCCTATACAGACCCCCTCAATTATAACTGTTAACCAATCAACACCGCTTTGTCAAAAGGACAGTTAAGATAAAGGGGTCAATGTGGACAATTTTTATACATGAGCGAGTCAGTATGGGAGATGTTCTAGAAGTAAAATCATCATTTTCCCTCATTCGATTAACAAAGTTAGCCAATTTTTCATTTCATATATAGTTGAGGGGGTCTTTATAGGTGATTTTAACCGTTAGGAGGTCTCAATGAAAAAAAGAAATAATAGTTAAGGGGGTCTTTATAGGTGATTCCAGTTGATTGATTCTGATTCTGATGATCCTTCTGTTAGTGAAGATGCAAACAAAGAGACTAATAAAGTAGAATCATCTATGAAGGAGAAACAATGCAACGATGGCAATCCGACTACGAGTCAACCGAAGAGAACTAAAGCATCAGTGTGTCTCAAACAGAGGATTCATGGAAAGATTTCTATACAGAGAAGAGTGTCCCATCCCCACACCTGCTCTGGACGAGTTCTGTGAAGACTGAAGAATATTTCAGATCTGGGAAGGAGAAGAAGGGAGATTTTGTTCCGAGGCATGAGAAGTCTCAAAGTGACAATGAATGCGGTAATCAAACCTTTAGTATCAATAATGATGAGCACCATTTGGGGGACCCTATTTCCCCTGCTCATTGATATTTTTTCCACAATGACCCTAGGATCCAGAAATTAGTCAGCAGTCGCTTATCCTACTTTTTCCCTCTGGGTGCTATACACAACAGTGCGAACAAGCAAATCAGCTGCTGAAGTGGTATCATAAGGCTCTGAAGGTGGGTAAATTCCGAAAGATGCTGGGAAAAGACGGGTTCATGCAGTTGGTCAATCTGGCGGCCTTTGGTACACAGGTCCTGATGGAAAGAGAGTAGGTTCCTTGTCTTTTTACCTGTTGACAATGTGGCTAGTGATGCTCATTATAAGATGTTGATGGTGATCTGCAGTTCCCAGAAAACAAGTCTTTGAGGAGCTTCAAAATTCAAACATGTCATGTATGTAGATTATGATGTTGCACACTGGTAGTTGCCTACAAAAAATCTTTTCGTACTCTACTATAGAGCGACAAGCCTCACAAATGTGGCACATAACTTAATTGAGAATAATTGTGTTGGTCTGAATGTTGGCATAGTGTAAGAGTTACTGCATGTCCTTCCAGCATTGCTATTCATATGTAGATATTTTTAATTGGTGCTTGATTTTAAGTTTCATGGCTCTCCATCACAGTGGTAATAACACTAACCCCGTTTGCTACTTTTTTTCAGGTTTACATCTCTACCAATGGACAGTAGTTGACTGGTTGAATTGCTTACATACATTACAGGAAGGTACTAGTGTTTTTTCTGATAACTAAGTAATGGTGCATCCCTGCACACGATCACTTCAGTTATTACTTCTTAGCTCGACGGTGCTCTGGCTTAATGTAGTCTGTAGATTACCTGTCAATCATCAATTGGTTCATCTTTACCCATTTTTATTATCTGTTATTCTATCACAATCTATGCGTTAAATACTAGCTTTTCCGGACTTGTTAATACTGTGATTCAAAGGACAACATGCAAACAATAGACAATAAATTTGCACAAACTCGGTTCAAAAAAGTTTGCACAAACTATTTCATCGCTAATTGATAACATGAACAAGAAGCATGGTTTGAGGTCAAGTAGCTTATATAACAAGCCTTATCGTTTTATTGCATCTTTGATGTCAAGTTTTTTTTTTTCCCTTTTCCAATTGTTAATGTCGAGTTTTGTCGCCTGAATTACTGTACGAATTGTGATTCCATTTCAGCATACATACCAGCCGTAATGTTTCACGTCTGCACAAAAGACAATTTCATTGGTTAATGGATAACACTACCAGAAAAATTGATTAGATTATTATAATTCAAAAAAGTAAATTGTGTTGATGAACCTGCTGCATCAGGATTAGGTTCATTTTCCTTTCTTTTTCAGAATAGAACTTAATTCCCAAAAATATCAGCCTTTCTTTTCTGAGTTGCACATTTCTTGAGATCACCTATATTTGCAGTTGTGTTTCTAATGTTTATTTTTTTGCTGTGGCAGGAAAGTGGAGCTGGTGTTGTGTTTCTAATGTTTAATTTTTGCTGCGGCAGGAAAGTGGAGCTGGTTTTAAAAGGTCAAAAAAGAAAACTGCTGCTAAGAATACTTCTCAGAAAAAGAAACCTGCTGCTAAGACGAAATAACAGCCGCAGCTCCAGCCCCCATTATGTGTTGAATAGTTTCTGGCATCGGCATGGGTATGCTGTAATCGTATTCTCATTTTGTGATTTTCTTTTTGTGCGTTAAAATCAACCGCCTTGATTGGCTTGAACTTGAACATGTATCTCCGAAGATACCTTTAAACCCCACCATAGCAGCCTCAGATTCTCCATCAAACCCCCCATCGGAAAACCCAAGACCCTGTCTCTCTGTACGTCTTTCTATTTCTCAATGGTTGAGTTTTAGTTATTTTGTTCTAATTTTTCAAACCCACCTTGTGGTTTTTTGGTACCCATAGATATAGTGCTTTTATTTAGCAAAATAAGAAGAAAATAATGGAATCATATGTGTTGTTATGTTATGTATGCATTTTGATTGGGTTGAAACAGAACCACAGGTTCCCTTGAATCTCTGAAAACCAATGCTTATTTGAGTACGAGACTTGCTTTTTGTTCAGAATTGGGTTGCCCTTTTTGTGTTCTTCATAGTTTGTGTGTCCTCTTTGTTTTTTTATGAATTCCCAATTGATTCTCTTTCACTGTATGTTATCCGTGAAATTTGGCTTGGAGTCCTATGACAACTGAGCAATTTCGCGTTCTATATATTTAGTTGTATTTGCTGTTTCAGTTGCCTTGGATGTGGTTGTGTTGAAAATGAAATTGGAGAAATGTACCTATCTGCAATACCCGTACTTTGATTCTTTTTTTTTTTTTGGTCACTACTTTGATTCTTTTTGGGTGTCAAATGCTTGGCTACTTTGATTCTTTTTGGGTATCAAATGGTTGGTTTATGGCTCATATTATTCTGTTGTATTACGGCGTTTGAAAAACTTAGTGCCAAACAAATCTCTTGCTATGGTCGAATTTCATTTATAAATCTCTAGCTTGGTCTCAACTACACTCACGATCGCAACCAACAAAAGTTATACAATCTCGGTCACATTCCTCTATCTCCTTCCCACTGAGATTGTTATACTGCCTTGTGCGTCGAATCTTTCAGTTTAATTTCTCTTAGGAATTGAATTGTGTCTTTGTACGATCTCAAATTCAGGTATGACCTTATGAGCTTCAATTCCACTGCTTTGTTTGCAATCCATGTGCACCTTTCGGACATAAATCCACTCATACTCCCAATGCCTTGTTTATGCAATTCATATGACATCAAGTTCTTGCCAATAGACACGTCTTTTTTTTTTTGTCTATTAACTTGTGTAAATGTCAATGTGGTTTGGTTGAGTCGGTGTTCTTTCAGTTGCCATTCTTTGGTACATTCGAGCTTGCCCTCACCAAAAGCTCAAAGTTAAAATAACAAAGATTTAAGAATGCAGATGGTTTTAGGGACAGTGATTCAGGTCGTAGTCTCTCAGCTGAGTGCTGGCCCACAGAAAGTAGGAAACCATAGTCCTTTTTCTAAAACATTGTTGCTGTATTGTATCTTCAGCTTGAGAATCACACAGTTGCTTTCATTCTATCAGATGGATTTGACTACATCTTTATTGTTTGTTAGCTTAATCAAAAGATCTCCTGTACCTTTACCCCTAGCTTCTTATTTGTTTTATTTTGAAAATGTAATCAATAGATTTCGACCTACATTGTATAAGTGATGTAAGGGATTAAATATTATTTAGCAACTAAAATCTATCAAAAGTTTTCAGTTTGAAGAAGATATGTCTGAACCAGAAAATCCTTGCAAGTAGGGGTTTATAGGATGTAGTTCTCCTCGGCTTGTGTACTTGTGACATACATTCATTTTTTGTACATAGAAATGAGACCCCGCATTTGCGTAATAGTGACATTGCCATGAGAGCCATACATGCATTAATGCATACATGTGTGTGCGAGTTTCACACTTCTTCCAAAGGAGCAGATGCTTCTGTCATGTTTCTATGTTTGACTGAATTTGACCTTAGATGTGTTGTTCCCTTTTTTTTTTTATGTGATGCTTTTGTATCTTTCTTATGTTGCCATTCTTGTCCACTGACTTATTTTTGAACACTTGCATGGCACTATAGGCACTCCTCTTTGGCGTAATGGGCCCCCGGAGAGCCAATATTGTGTAATACTTGTGGATCGTGGTAGAGAAAAAAAGGAACACTTGTAAACTACACCCCTTTTCATGCTAGGGCAGAACCTGATGAATTTGAGGATTACAAGTTTTCAAAAAGTGAGGGGCATGAAGCTAAGGTGCTAAAAGAAAACTAAACCATAACAATGCAGTGGTTGGAGGGGTTGTCCCAGAATATACTCAAGGTTTCCGGTAGGGTCTAGATGAAGATACCAGTAACCGTTCAAGTTCTGGCTTTGCTATATCTAACTCTGATAGTTGTGTACTGTTTGGTAGCGATTATGCAAGTGATTTGACAGGTTGATTAGTCTCTGTATCTGCATGGTTTATATTGGTTCTGTTCAAAGCACAAACCTATTTTTTAACTCCTCTGCCGATATAGTATTTTATAGTGCAAATTTCCAATGGAAGGGTCATATTCCAGTTCAAATTGCAAATGCCCGTCAGAACAAAAATCCTATATTTAGAGAAGAGGGGGACCAGGGGGTTGATCCATGTCGAGTTCTTTAATATTTAAGGGAAGTATAGCGGATAATGTGACTGCAGGACTAGATATTGATCCTCTTGGTAGAATTCTGCAAATTTGTCTTCTGATTCTCTTTATGTTATTGGCTTGCTGCATCATTTTCCATCGCACTATAATCTGTCTTACCAATGTCTCTCATTATGACACACCTGGCCTAATGCTAAACTTGTTTTGCAATGAGACGAAACAAATAGAAACCTAGTCTTTATCTTCTATGTATCTCAACCCCATCTTTAGTTGTTTCACAAATCGGGTGCTTTTTCCTTTAGTTTCATTCACAAGGCAATTTTTTTTGTTCCCCGAGTTCTGAACACGCTCAAGTATTGTCAGTAACCCTTGTGAATTTGACAAATTTCTCATGATATGCTTGCATTAACGTCATTGATACATTTGCAGATCCATCTCATTCCGTTGTATGGACACAATGGTACCTTGAAGAAATAGAACGTGTGTCGGTCATCCAAAGTCATCTTCAGTGGAGAAGCTTACTAAAGATTTATGCACGATCTTACAAGAACAAAGGTCCTCCCACATCTCTGTATCTTTTGAAGAGGATTTGCTTCTTGAGAGCGACACAACTATGGTCTCTGTTGAGATAGGACATGGAAGAGGAATAGTTGATTTGTGATGGTGGGAAGGGCCAAGTTTCATGAGCAATGGATATCCCCCTATTTCATATACTCCAGTTTAGAAGCAGTATCTTGCAAGGAGATCGGTTATGTTTTCTTTTAGGATAAAAAGCAAGTTCATTCTTGAGCCATTTGGTGTCAAATGGTCTTCAACCCGTAAGTCAAAGTTGTTGTCTAACAAAAGACAAAGCCATCTTTAGTGCAAAATTGGACAGCAATTCTACCGTTTGTCAAATTTGTCACGTCATCCAAGCTAATAGGTTTGCGGCGAAAAATGAGTAACGTTTAATATAATTGTCTCTGAATTTGAATTTGTGTCAAAATGTGACCTCAAATCGGTCCATCT
This sequence comes from Rhododendron mucronatum var. ripense, assembly GCA_019656295.1. Classification (NCBI taxonomy): domain Eukaryota; kingdom Viridiplantae; phylum Streptophyta; class Magnoliopsida; order Ericales; family Ericaceae; genus Rhododendron; species Rhododendron mucronatum. The sequence goes on along the minus strand of BPLT01000050.1, from coordinate 2,699,239 downwards.
ACATTGCTATCATTTGACCTTTTTTTTTTTCCGGTCAAATGAAAATTCTCCATTGGACCATTTTTGACAATGTGATAGGCCTTCAAATGACATTGACGAAATTTCTTTGACATCAACGGGTGCACTTGAACGAACTACTACAATTTTGAATATGGATCAAATTGGCCTATGCTCCTGACGAAAGTGTCATCTACCTGCCCCCCTTTTTTTTTGTCTCATGGATACGGCTACCAATGTCATAAAAATCAGACTGGACCGATTAAAGTCGGTCCATCTACATTGCTATCATTTGACCTCTTTTTTTTTCCAGTCAAACGAAAATTCTCCATTGGACCATTTTTGACAATGTGATAGGCCTTCAAATGACATTGACGAAATTTCTTTGACATCAACGGGTGCACTTGAACGAACTACTACAATTTTGAATATGGATCAAATTGGCCTATGCTCCTGACGAAAGTGTCATCTACCTGCCCCCCTTTTTTTTTGTCTCATGGATACGGCCACCAATGTCATAAAAATCAGACTGGACCGATTAAAGACGATCACCAGTAATTTGTATGAACTCTAACATGTTGAACTGATGTATCATTAACTCTTCTGAGGCCAATCCATTTGGAATTTTGCTCCACCTTTAATTAGGCTCTCGCAAGTGAGCGTTGAAATTGGACCTCAGAATTAATCAAGATGCGTATAAATTAGTCCGGACACCTGATTTATAAAAAAAAACCCAAGAATTTGTATGACATGATACTGATATTGATTTACAATTTGATGATGTAGAAAAAGTACTCAAATTCCAACATATGAAAAGTACATGAGGGTCGTGTTCATTTCAATTAAAAAAATCGGTAAAGGCCAAACACTTGACGAAACTGCATAATTGTTCCTCGTGTGGGTAGAAAGGGAATTTTATTCTTTTCTAACAACTTTTGTCAGCTTTCGAACCGAGATTTTCCCTTCATTCCCTTGTATAAAACCCTAGCAATATGGCGTCCATGGAAAGTGACGAGACCACGGTGATCGAAAAGGCTGAAGGAGTGACGGTGATCAAAAATGCTGAAGGAGTGGGAAGTGATGAGCAGACCTTGATCGGAAATATGAGAGGGGCAGGACGCGATGACGAGACCCTGACCGTGATCGGAAATGCTGAAGAAGGAGTAGGAAGCGACAGTGACCAGACCGTGATCGGAAATGCGGAAGTTGAAGAGGTTATGTATGACACTTACCCTTACTGCAACATTTGTCGCCGGGAAGGACATCACAACGCGACCTCCCTCAAAGCACACCAAAACGCAAGCATAGGAATGCTAGGATAGACTGTCTCTTTCACCATTGCGTCCGGAAATTCACCTCAGCTAGTAGCATGAAGATCCACTGCATGAAACGGCACCCACATTTGAAAATTCACTAGGTTTGATGTCAAATCAACTCGCTCATCTTCCTCCAGTCTGTTAGAATTTAGCCTTGTTTCTATACAAGTAATTGTGTATATTCATGGATCCATATTATGAACTGTAGCTTTTCTGTTTTTAAGATCAACGATCAAACCTTGTAACGTGTACAGATATATGTAATTTCATTAGATAGTACATTAAGTATAACGTATTTTATCAATATAAAAGCTAAATAACAAAAGCTAATTCCTAAGCAAAAGCATAGTAGTGCAAATTAGTAAGGTACAAACCATTGTTTTAACAAAAAGAAGTCCTAAGAACTACAAGTCTAACTTCATCAAGTTCATCTCTAGAAGTCCTTAGAACTACAAGTCTAAGTTCATCAAGCTCATCGTCTTCCTCCTAATCCTCCACCTCCAGGACCTCCCCTTCATATCCTAGATTAATTGCTCAGTTTCACACGAATTTAGAATATATATTTACCGATATTTACCGATATCGGATTGAGCTGATTTTTTACAGTGTACGTAACACTTCTCCATAAAATGTAGGATTCTCTCACAACACAATTAGAAGTTAATCTCGCACTCTCTAGGAATGACTACAAGGGAGTTCTTCTTTTTATCTTTTATAGCCATTCACCTCCTTCTTAGACCACAAGGATCAGCCTTATCCAATTGCTCACGTTCTCCCTCTAAAATTCCCATAATATATCTCCTCTTCCTCCATGACTCCCAACATTCTAAAACTCTCCAACTAACCTAGCAAATAGCAAAGTCTTCGATAATCTTCTGAAAATTTCCAGATTCTTTCTAAGTTGCATATGTTCTCACACGTTCTAAAACAGAATATTCTAATTTTTTTTCCCAATATTCCAAGATATTTTGGAATAGTCTAGAATTTTTTCCAATCTTCTAGAGAGTTCCCAAGCGTTTTAATATAGCCTAGAACACTCCAAAACCTTCCGGTCTTTTTCTAGTACTCTCTTATCTACTACGAATCTAGATTTGCAGAGAGTTAGGTGTTGACTCTAAACAGCTTCATCTGTCTCCCTCACTCTCATCTTGCAACACCGGGGATTGAATTAGTAGATGTTGGAGATTAACAATCACATTGCCCCAGAGATCTCTGATTCAGTGCTGGTACTGTTTGTTTACCTGCAGGTGTTAATCCGCAGGTTCAGTGCATGTTTGGAGTAAATCTCCGAGTACCTTTCGGCTTAGGCAACTAGTTTGCATTACTATTAATTTGCTATATCGATCTCCCCTATTTGCTTTACTTTTTGTAGGTGCTCCTCGTACTTGAATGTCTATAAATAACTATGTTCGAGTATTAGATCCAAATCAATGATATATAGTTGCATAAAATTAAAAGTGCACAGGAATGAACAAAAATTGTTTGCACAAAACATCTATCTATTCATAGAAGAGGGTAGCAAAAAACTTGAGTTAGTAGAGCACGATTATATGTTAGCAGAATATTTCACTAAATTATGTCAGTCCAACTACATCCTTGTGTTCTTCCATTCCGTTCACAAATTACGCTACCCATTATATTAAAAAACCTACGAGTAAAATACAGATCCGGATTCTCTATGAGGATTTCTCTGTGAGGATCGTATGAGGTTTTTAATGGGAGAGTGACACCACACAAATGGAGGGATCCAATGGCAGAAACCAAGGTACTCATTTACGAAGGTACTCAAGCGTTTGGTTTGACAATTGAAAGCATAAGAATGAAATGAAAATTTTACCCTATATTTTAAAGCTAACCTATTAACTTTTCATAATCATTCCTTTCACATATAACATTTTTTCCCCCTTTTTTGTGTAGATAACAAAAATGTCGTGTTATTTAAGAATTTTGAATTATCCCTGCTATTTTTCAAAAAAAATTTCAAACACTAATCCAAACAACCCTTCTTTGAATGAAACTGGAAAATCCCCTTCAACTACATTAAACCCCCTTCAACTATCATTCATTTACGTGTTGTCCCCTTAATGTTCAAAGTACTCTCTTGAACTTGTTACGGCCTTGTTCGTTTTAGGATTTAAGATTTTAGGTAATGAGTGGAGAGATAATAATTAAGAAAAAATTTATTAAAAATCATGTGCAGAGAGAAAATTCAAAATCCAAAACAAAAACGAACGTGGTCGTCATTTTTTTAATGATGGGTAAATTACATTAAACTCCGTTAAACCCTTTTTTTTTTTTTACTTTTTACTTTAAATCCGAAAATATTCAATATAAATTTTAAAAAGCAGATTTTTTGAGTTTTATCTTGGATATTTCAAAAAAAATTAGATAAAAGTACTATAATTTTTACTTTTCTGATTTCTCCTATCGAAACGAATCAATAATCCACAAAAATTTGACGTAAGACAATTGAATAAAGGAAAAAAAAATCCAAAAACACTCAGCAAACTTAGGGTCTATTTGAAACATAAAGAAAATGGGGAAAAATAAAGGAAAATAAAAAAAAATTCCTTAATAGTTGTTCGGTTTCTATTTTAAAGAAAAAGAAAATAAGGAAATCTAAACTCTGGAAAGGAGAATGAGTGAAAAAAATGGAAGAGAAAACCCTCCACACAATTATAACGAAAAGATATTTAAAAACTTTCTCTCTTTTTTTTCCCCAATCTCCTCTAACAAGAGGAAAACATTTTTCTCATAATTTCTTTTTGTTTTCTTTCTCCAACCAAATCAGAAAAAAGAATTCACTTCTTTCACATTTTCCCTCTTCTTTTTTTTTTCTTTCCCTTTTCATTACTTTCCACAAGTTCCAAACGGAGCCTAACTCAGCTTTGTGGGTGTGGGTGTGGATGCGAGCTTGTTCCCCGTTTGAGACACGATGATCAATGGGCCCAAGCAAGTCCGTAAAATGCCATCGCCGGCGGCGGCATCTCCGTCCACTTCGCTGCCTTTCCCGGCGACTTCTCGCCAAAAACCTAGCTTCATAACCAAGCGCATTCGGATTCCTGCCCTAACTTGGAAAGAGCACTCCCGCAGAGTCTCGTTCTGTGCAACGCCTATGGACAGACGAAGCCAAGCAATTGTGGACTCGGGCAATCGAGAAGACAAGTGTTGGGTTCATTTTGTGGGCATCGGAGGCTGCGGGTTGTCTGCTCTTGCCATGCTCGCTCTCAAACAAGTACGTAATCCTTTTCCTCTGAAACTGATTAATCCGTCATAACGTATAAACCCCGTTTTAATGCTTTTCTCATGTTTCGCTAGGTCTTATTTAGTTTTCCTTTCCAAAACTTTCTTCTTTCCAGTTTCACATATTCTCAAATCTGTGACTAATTAACAAACATTCCAACTGGGAGCAGTAAGGCTCGTTTGAAAAGATGTGTATTTCAAAGAGCAAAGTCCACTTTGACCCCCTGTGGTTATAGTCATGTGCGAATACCCTTCATGGTTCAAAACTAAGCACATAACCTACCTGTGGTTTTAAAAATGTGCGGATAGACCCTTTGCCGTCATGTTTTCCATCCATATTAACGGAAGTGTATCTCGCACGCCTGTAGAATGTAATCTGAGTCGTTCATAATGTATTAAATAAAGAATAGAGTATCTTTGTAAAAAATCATCTCGATCGGTCATTATTAATAACTCAGTAATCTAATTTTTAGTAAATTCAAATTTGAAATTTTAATTTTATAACAAAATCGATTCGACCATGGGCTTTTTATTTTTTGATTGACTTGAATTTTGGCATAGATGGAGTACTCGTCAAAATTTACAATATCAACGGTTTGGATTTAATTTTTGGTATAAGAGATGGTGTGATTAGATTTTAAAAAAAAAAAGAAAGAATCAAAAGACAAGTTGAGGGTATATCGGTCTTTTAATGTTATGTCCGTTAATATGGATGGAAAACATGACGGCAGGGGGTCTATCCGTATATTTTCAAAACCACAGGTAGGTTATGTGCTTAGTTTTGAACCATGAGGGGGGTATCTGCACATGACGATAATCACAGGGGGTCAAAGTGGACTTTGCTCTATTTCAAATGAAGGCATTTTACGTTCAATTTGGACCCATATATCATATATGAGAGGTCTAGCTATATGAGTGGCTTGCAAAACTAGTAGGTAATATGGAACGTGACGTGGAAGAAATTGATCCTCGTATAGTTGCAGTGGTTAAGCATGAAGGATTTCGAGTAAAAAGCCCTTTTTTCAAGTCCATCAGGATAAGCTGTTAAGTTGAATGCTGAGCCCATATGCACACTATCTAATTCTGAATTTTACCTGCTCTTGTTGAATTAGAATACCATATTCCTTCCTTAAAAATCCAAATCTGTGAAAACGAAGGCAAAAGTTTGATGAGTGTGTATTTTGAAGGCAAATAATTTGAATCTTTCCAGGGGTATGAGGTGAGTGGTTCGGACATTATGTGGAGCAGCTTCATGGATGGATTACACGAGGCCGGTGCACGGTTATATGTAGGCCATTCTGTATCTAATATGCAAAAGCATAATGGGTTGATCTTGCCGAAAGCCATTGTTGTGTCAAGTGCCATTCCCCAAGATAATGTGGAGATTTTGTATGCCAAGTCTGTGGGAGTCACTGTGTGAGTATAGATGCATGAGCACATTGATGGTATTGCTATGGTGGAGCAGTTGCTATATACGTAATACCCATTGTTCTTACAGTTACAAGCGAGACTATTGGTTGGCAAAGTTGACAGAGCATTACAATCTCATTGCCATTAGTGGAACTCATGGTAAGTACTAGCATAATCTTCAGTCATTGTACTATTTGTGTCTCCAGTCTCCACCACATGCTGTGCTGTGAACATTGTTCTTTTTGATCTTCCACTCACCTTGCTCACGATTTGTATTAACTGGTGATATGCAAATATAAGAACAAGTTTTTAGGTTTATAGTTCAGCACTAACAGCTCTTCCCGTTTGAAGTTAAAACTGAATAAAAAACAAGAGATTAGACATTTCTGAAGAATTTTTGGGTAGTGCTACAAACTGTTTCAAAGGCTTAGAGTTTTCATGAATTCATCTACCCAACATCATGCTTGGAAACTACATGATGTTGGGTACCTCAAATAGTTCCTTCTACTTAAATATCAATGAGTGGTGTTAATCTTTCTGTTTGCTCAAGTAGGACTTAGAAAAGTTTTTTTATGTACTCACCAGTTTATCCTGCAACCAGACTATAAATCTATAATATCTTGAATGTTCTATCCTTTGTTGTTACTAGTGCAAGTACAGTGGTAATGATATATTGTAGAATATCATCGATGGTTGATCTGCCCTGCTTCATACATTCACTCTTCAAGAACTTTAATTATGCTTGGTTAATTCTTTCAGGGAAGAGTACAACAGCGAGCATGCTTGCATATGTCTTAAAGGCAATGGGAGATGATATTACTGCTGTGGTTGGGGCTCATGTGCCTCAGGTACACAATAGAATGCACAGCTCTGGATGCATGTTGAAATTAAGACTCAAATGAATTTCCACATTCTCCCCCTATTTTATTATAAATTTCTCACACTTTCGTGTACTTTTATTATTTTGTTGGATTCGGTTCAGTTTTACTGTTCTAAGCATATGATAAATGGTAATTGATTAGCATGATTATAGTGTTACCGATTTTATCCCAAACTGAAACTTGATGTTTGCTAAACTGTCTGTTTCAGTTTGCTGGAGGAAATATCATTTGTGGGAGTGGTCGCAACTTTGTATTGGAGGTTCTTGTTTCCGTCATTTATCTCTTTCTTTTTGGTGGCTAATAGACTGTAGGGTTTGATCTTCTTTCTATGAATGATCATGAAGATTTCCGTCATTTACCCTGAAACAACAAGACAACAAAAGCTGAATGTTTACAGTGCTGCCTTCAAGCTAATGATGTTTGAGGACATCATGTTGGTCAATGTGACTACTGGTTCTCATTAGAAGTTTTAACTTTTGTTGTCCTCTATTTGACTTTTTGTCCATGTAGACTATGGATGGTCATGTTTGTTTGATATCTTTGATTCTGCTCTGAAGGACTTACAGTTTATTTACACAAATGTTCAATATAGGCTGATGAATATGATGGTTGCTTCCTGGAATTGCTACCTTATATTGCAGTGGTAACAAATGTAGAATGGGAGCATGTAGATATCTTTGAAAATGAGGTCGGTGAATGATACCCTTCTTGTACAGATGTTAAGATGCATATTTGCTTATGCCTCTCAGACTGGAGTTGACTGGTAGTCATTTGCCCGTCTCAACTAGGAGGCAGTTATATCTATTTTCAAGAGGTTCCTGACGCAAATAAGGGCTGGTGGACATCTAGTTTTATGTGGGGACAGGTAAGCATTACCTTAGTAAATCTCAGTTTTATAGTCTATTCTAACTTAAGTCCTTTGGGAGGGGAAACACAGTGTGGGTGCATGTTCTCTGCTGGATCACAACAAACAAATTGCTGGACCAGACAGTTCAATCCGTGTGAAGTCAAGCTTGGAGCCATGCAATGATAGGTACAGAGTAACAACTTATGGAATTTCAAGTATTAATGAGTGGCATGCATCAGCGTTACGTTCAAACTCTCAAGGTGGAAGTGATTATCAGCTGGTAGGTGTGATTGTTAGTTAATGTATGTGCCCAGTAGACCATCGCAATATTAAGCATAGCTTTATATGTTTCTTTTTTCGCAAAGATTTTGGGTGGGCAGTAAAGCAACTTGACATTACTGTTTATTGTTCCTGATAAACATGGATTAACAGTTCAAATAGGTTGACAAGTGGCATTCCTTGGTGCAATGTCTAAAGCCTTAAACTACAATTTAGGAAGAGGTGCTTCAAGTTAGAGTCAGCTTTCTGCAATGGGTTATGTATATTTGTTGTATCCAATCGACCCTTTTCCAACTCTCTGACATTCCACTTTAGACGAGTCAAAATGTGCTGAGGCAGCTTAACTAGAGGTGATCGTGACCTGTATCGTCGGGTCCAACTGGACAGTCAGGCCTTCCACCAACAGTATAGTAGTGTTCTAGGATATGTCCATATATGCAGCTTTGGATTATCTATTTTACACCCACATTGCACTTTTTCGGCTGTATATTCCCTTTTCATTTAAGTTAAGATAATCACAACTTTTCTGAATGTTAAAAAATTGTTCCTGCAGTGCCACTGGGGTTGTCCGGTGGCAGACATCAGCCTGCAGATGCCAGGGGTTCATAATGTCCTGAACTCTTTAGCGGTGAGTGAAATACTTTTATAAATTGGGTATATTTGTTCCTGTGAAACTATCTTGTAGCACCTATGCTTTATAATTATGCAAATTTATGTTGACTCAGTAAGAACCTGCCCCCTCATTGCTTCATGCTCTAAATCTTTACAAATTAATGCTTAAAGTGTCGTAATATGGTTGATTTGTGGTATCATAGTCTGATGTTTTAAGTGTGGGTTTTCGTCACTTTGTTGTGCTTCATTTTTATATCATCAGTTTCATTCTGCAGGTTGTTGCCACCGTGACTACTCTATTTAGTGACCAAAGGCATATTACTGAATCAGTTGATTTTGTGCGGTTACACTTGAGCAATTTCAAAGGTGTATCTAGACGTTTTGAGATGATTGGCAAAGTTCATGGATGCCATATTTTTGATGACTATGCTCACCATCCGTCAGAAGTTCGTGCTGTTCTTCAAGCAGCACGACAGGGGTTCCAATATAAGGAACTCCTGGTTGTATTTCAGCCTCATACCTACAGGTGCCCACTTGTTTGGCATGGAAATAGTACACAGAATTTCTTAGAGATTATGTCATAAGTAATGTTAGTACAACTGTTGTCGGTAACATTTGCAGTCGTCTTGCAACACTACATAAAGAGTTTGCCAATGCATTCAGCGATGCAGATCTAGTAGTTGTAACAGAGGTATACGTAACTTGGTCTATATTCCTTTCACTTGTTTACTGCTGGATGTCGCTAAATCTTGATTTATGATGTCAGATATATGGTGCCAGAGAAACGAATCGTTGGAATATTAGCGGAAGGGATCTGGCCAATTCTATAATCGACCCTTCATCTGAATACATCCCTTCTCTGGTATACATATGTTGTAGTTCTCAATTTCTGTGAGCTACCTTTCCCAGTTAATGATAGAAATTGGTTCTTTTTCCTCCATTTTCTGTTCTTTTCTATATTTTTCCCCGGGTCAGGAAATAGAGTAGTATATCTTTCTCTTTTAGTTTTTTTTTTTTTTTTTTTTTTGTCTCTTGGTTTATTAGGTGGATGTGGTAGAGAAGTTGTCACTTTACATATCCAAGGACCCTGATCGTGAAACTCTCATCTTAACACTTGGAGCAGGTAGAAAGTTCTGTATTCATGATCTAAACATTTCCAATCTATCAGCGAAAAAAGGTTTAATTGCATGCTTTCCATTGATCAGGGGATATTACAACTGTGGGCCGTGAGTTGTTACAGAAGCTGCAACAAAGATTACAGAAATCAGACTTGTAGCATGTTCCTCTGTTGCGGCTACTCAACTTACGAGCACCGAAATGTTGAAAATTTGGAAAAGGAGCATCAAACCAGTATTTCCAAGGTGCAGATATAGACTTGCAATATAAGTGATTGCAGGGTCTTGCACCGGTTCTTGCATTTTGGAGATTCAGATTATACGACGGTGACTGTCATCAAAATGGTAGTGACAGAGACTGCAAGCGAAGTTACCTATTCATGTCTATGGGTAATGGTGGCAGTGCTCAGATTTCGGCACAATTATAAAAGTTGATGTCCACAGGTGAGATGAACAAGCGGTGAGGTAATCTTTTTCAACAGCAATTTTTAAATTTATTTCTACTGAGATTTCTAGAGAACATTACTCGAACGCGGAGTGATGCCATAGTTTTGAGTTCAATTTACTCAAAGAAATCTGATTTTCGATGTTCTCTTCGCCTGATATTGTATTCGATGTTCAATTTACTCGAACGCGGAGTGATGCCATAGTTTTGAGTTCAATTTACTCGAAGAAATCTGATTTTCGATGTTCTCTTCGCCTGATATTGTATTTGATATGCTGCATAAATATTTAAGGTCTCAATTTCATGGCGAGGAGATTGTGATTCGTTTGGGCAAAAGAATGCTGGAAATTTGCCAAGGGCTGTCTAAAATTTTCTTTCCTTACTTGTAAAGGACCACCGTCACATTCTTTGGAGAGTGGATAGCCGATCAAGATCACGATAGAACAACGTTACACCATTATCTCGGTTAACGGTCCTTGGGAACAAAATTCAAAATGGTCCGACAAACATGGCCTGTCGCCGTAACTTACTAACTGTTGCACCATTATTCAAAATAGAACAAGGTTACACCATTATTCGAGTTGATAGAACATCGGCGTGCTGTCGTAACTTACTAACTGTTAATGCTATCGTAACTTACAGACTATTGACCGATTAACGCTACGCAAACATTCAACCTCTAATAAGTTTCAACTAGGAAAATGATTCACTCCCCTTTTTATAATTCACACTCTTTTTTTTTGTCTTTATCCACATGAATTTATAATATTATAGATGTGTGAAAAGTATTTTGACAAAAGGGCAAGATAGTAAATCACCTTCCTTCAACTAATATACATACATGCATATATATATATATATATGTATATATGGATGGGGTGATGTCTCCAAAGTTGACCTCAACCCTCCACCCACTGACACTTATCCAGATTCTGGAGAGGAGTACAAAAAACATTCACTCATGTGCACCTTCCGTAGTGATCGGCAAATCCCAGCCTTTGATCCAACCGCTATACAGTTTGAGATCTCACATCTGAACCGCTCATACCCCTTGTCCAACTAATCCGACGGTTCCGATCAAATCAAACAACGCCCTTTTACACTCTTCGATCGCCAAGGGTCCCATCAAACGGCCGTCTGCGATCGCAGTCCCAGTTCCCACGTCGCCCTTTTAACCAATCCGAAAACTGAAAAGTCAGATTCTTCTAGGACCACGAAGTAGTACTAATCGACTGCCCCGTGTCCACCACGAGTACGCTTGAAATGACGTTATTACCCTTTATCCTCCCGGAAAGTCTTCACATACAACTTTAAAAAATACAAATTACGGGCAAAACTGTGTCCGAAATCGTCGTGCATCAAACGAAATTAAAACACAATTTCGGACACAATTGTGTTCAAAACCGTTCGATATACATGTGTGCGTGCATCGAATGGTTTTAGGACAGAATTATGCCCAAGATTTTAAAATTGTGTGCGTAGCATTGCTCTTATTCCCCTACTCGTCCCCGTCTCCAGGTCTCCTCCTCTCACCGCCACTCTCATGTGATCAGTAATATCCTCTCTCTCTCTCTCTCTCTCTCTCTCTCTCTCTCTCTAGAAAAACTAGGTTCGCTGCAGATCCGAACACTCACTCACTCTCTCTACAATTGAGCTCTCCGTGTGCAGATATTGAGGCCTTTCTCTCTCTCTACTGCATCTACGCGATACTGAAGGTCCGGAAATTTCATATCTTTTGCCACTTATTTTCATTTTCTGTTGAATTGATGTTTGTTTGGTGGTTTCTTGGAATTGTGCTTAATTGCTGTTTCGATCTAGTCCTAATTACTCCGTAACACTCGATAATTAGCCGGGGTTATGTTAATTTAGGAAATTGTGCGACTTTCCTTGTTCTGTGAAATTTGTGTGGTCTTTTCTCAGTTCGTGTTTGGATCTACGGCCAATTACTGTGTATTCTACTTTTATCCTGAGTCTTTGAGTCAGGGTTTTTGGATCACATGCTAAAAATTGTGAATTCCTAGTTACATGAGGGGAATATATGGATCAAGTAGTAAGACTTAGGTTTCCTGGGATTTTGTCGCTTCGAGTAATTAGGGTTTGCTCATTTAATTTGGAGCGTTTGCCCTCTGTTCTTCTACTGAGAGATTTCCTGAGATTGCACTCAATTTTGTGGCAATGTTGTTAATACCGTTCCGTACCGGCCGGTACATACCGTTTTAGGCAAAATCCGGTAACTTGAACCACTGATTTCATTCCGGTCTCAATACCGGTGCTTACCGGAGAATACCAGCGATTTCGGGAAATACCAGACAAGATGGTGTTACCGGCGATTTCGGCCGGTATTATGCAAAGCTGGACCAGTTGGAAAAAGAGAGGAAATAAAGGGGAAAAAAAGAGATCGGAGCAGAGATTTTCAAACACTAACTTTAAAATCAATGGAGAAGATTGATCGGAGCAGAGATTCTTCAAGGTCTCCGAAACTCTGGTTTCTCCGGCAACACAACCAACTGAGATACAATCAATGGAGAAGATTGATCAGAAAGAAAAGAGAGGATCGCCGGAGAGAAGATGAACGGCAACGTGTTGTTTCTTTTTCCCTTTCATCTTCCCGGCCCTCTTCTTTTTCAGGTACAGAGAGAGAGAGAGAGAGAGAGAGAGAGAGAGAGTGTGTGTGTTTTACATTTGCCTGGAAAGAAACAAAAAGTAAAGTTGTACTAAAGAAACAAAACCAGTGATTTTGCACACTGTTTTGGACTGAGGTGTTTCCAATATTTTAAAAAGATCGAAAAAATAAGTGAAATAGCGTGTATAATAGCACTTTCTTTTATCCTACTTCCAGTCTTTCTAGTTCTTTTTTAAACCTAATAATTCTTTTATTTATCTTGCCAAATCTATTTTTCAAAGTTTCAAACATTAATTTTGTTGGGTTATAGAAATGAAGTTCAAGTTTATAACTAGACATATAGCTGTCATAACACATATTTATGTGGATTTTGTTGTCTTAATATATATATTTTATGATGAATAGCATAGTATGGGGAATTTTTTTGAGTTATAATTATATATAATTATTATATATATTGTAGTTGCGGTAAATCCGAAACGGTACCCGGTACCTGACTGGTACCGGTACGTACCGTACCAGTAAGAAAACCGGTACCCTGTCCGAAACGGTATTCAGAACATTGTTTTGTGGAGCTATTACATAGAGCAATGCTGCTGACACAGTTCGTGCACAGATTTGGACACAAATGTGTCTGGAACCGTCCGATGCACGTGGGTTCCACACATTAAACACGGGGCCCATACACATCACATGGTTCCGAACATGTTTGTATACGGATCTGTGTAGGACGCTTGTGTCCGTTGCATTTTTTCTATTCCATAACACCATGTTGAGGTTATCATTTGATCTGCCTGGATCCCTGAAGAGTGTTTATTCTTTCTTCTTCCTTTTAATCAAATTCTGAAAAACCATAATCGATGATTTGCTGAGTTATGATTCATGGATTTATCTATTCTTACGCCGAGAGTAATTCCAAGTTGCTTACCTTTTATATTGAAGATTTGAGTTTTGTTGTCTCTCTCTGTAGTTCGGATCAGATATGTTTGTGAAGACCCTGATGAAAGTTCCATGAATCACTCAAAATGGTTTCTTTAAATATACGTGGCGAGTTTCATGACCCTTTGACTTTAGGATTATGATTAGTCAGTTCTATATCTCGATGGAGGCTGAGTAAGGGGTATAACTCAGCATAACGTTATGTTGGATTTAGCTAGAAACTATAGATTGTATTTGGTTGCAGAGCTTATTTCATGTGTTGCACTAGAATATTTTTTTAATCTTCTGTCAAATTACCATTTCTTAGACATTAATCCCAATTTTTACTGCAGGGGGAAGGCCATGTAAGTTATCAGAACTGTACTGTGAGCTTCGGATTTCAAAATTAGCTTGTTTGTTGTAGTGGGGTTCAAACATGGGAAAGTGCGAGGGATGCGGGAAGTTAGGAAGAATGGTACCGAGAGATGGGCTTGTGAGTGCATACCATTTTTCTCTTCTGCTTTCTCCTGTTGTTTCTGTTTGGGAGTGCATTATTCGTAAGATGAGGTACTCCTTCAGACCTGAGTGGGTGTAGTTGTATATCTCGACCTTGTACCCATTTCCAGGGTTTCAATTAACTAGGATTAATTTAGTAACCAGGTAAAGGAAAGTGCAATATAATAAGAGAATAGATTATAGAGATATGCGTACATCTTAGAGAAGTTAACCTGAAGAGAAAGAAGTTGAAAGCGAATAAACCCAGTTCATAGATAAGTTGATACTTGTAGTGTTAGTGGACACATGGAAAGTGCCAAAGTGCCACCAGGTGTTCGTAGACCAAAGAAGACACAAGTAAAGGACGAGTTAGATCGCCTCAAACAGGCTGAGAAGAAAAAGAGGCGGTTGGAGAAAGCCCTGGCTACTTCAGCAGCCATCCGTACTGAGCTAGAAAAGAAGAAACAAAAGAAGAAAGAAGAACAACAGAGGCTTGATGAGGAGGGTGCTGCAATAGCTGAGGCAGTTGCTCTGCATGTCTTACTAGGTGAGGACTCGTGCGATTCATGCGAGATAATGCTGAATAAGGATGAGGGGTTCAGACCTTGGGCTTGTGCTGGCAAAATCGACTTCTTCATGGGTGGAAGGCAAGTGGTCCTTCCTGGTGAGGACCTCTCGCAACATTCCTTCGAAGGAATTAGGTGGGTTTCTAGTGCTGATGGATCTGGATGCACGTGGAATGAGTGGGGAAACAATGACTTGTCTGTCTCATCTGGGCCCTTCTTGGGGGATCTTTGCACGCCATATTCTGACGAGAGAGGTTGGGAGACTACAGAAATATGTGCAGGTCATATTGCGGCACAGGCTGTTGCGTCACTCCGAATTGCAGAAGATGCAATTGCTGACCCTTATAAGTTTTAACAGAATCTTGCTGGTTAAGACGAGCAGCCTCAGTTTTACAGTTATGTTGTCTTGTATCACTTTCATCCTGTATATATTTCTTGTGCACAAGAGTGTTCCTCGAATTGCATTCGATGCTTGTATCCTGAAACAGTTTGATTACATGGTTTTTAGTTTCCATGGTTTTTTTGGGTATTTCTTAATGCTTGATAGTATGTCATTGGCCTGATCGTTTTCACAGCTTCTAAGCATCAATGAGATCTCTCTTTGTTTTCTCTACGCGGAGTGATTTCCTCCAATATCTAACTTATTTATGCTTGTGTGTTACTGATTGCGGACGTGTACAACCAATTCGTGATTGGATTGGCCCACAGTTTTGTGTTGCACAAATTTGGCTCAAAAAGAATGGTTAGCTCATTGATGGTTGGTTGTGTTGCATAATCTGTGCATTCAAGCTCAAACAAATTAAAGGAAATGGTTAAATATGTATTCATTTTTTTCTATTTTTCTTTATCCAGCCAAAGAAAATTCATTTCGTTATTTCATTCGTTCTTGATGTTTTCCCTCCTGTATTCTTGCGCTTTCCAAATGCAAAATCCAAACGTAGCATAACCTTGGACCTTAAGTATATAGCACTAAAATGAAGTTGTAGGATGTTGATTGCCTGCAATTTCTGCTTAAAAAATGCAATGTTCGCCATTTTTTAAGCAATAATACCATGGTGGCCACATTTAATGACCATATTTTGGATACCATGTAAGTTGTCTTTAATGCATTGGTAAAATGAACTCCGCCTGTCATGTTCCTTACCAATGCAAGAATGACAACTCGCGTGGTATCCAAAATATGATCACCCTACCAGAATGGACTACTTTTAAACAAGCAAAATTGAATATCGAAATGGTCAAAATTGATGGTGGAGGGACGAAATATTACTGTCAAGAATATTTACTCAGTCAGGATTCATTTAAGCACAAATGATGCTAAAGTTTCCGATGTTACGAGTCTCCAAGGGATGCGAGATAAAAGTGGAGATTTGAGCAAGTGTTTTAAGTCAAGTCTCGTTGCTTTGTGATTCTAATCCGGTCCATAAGTTGCTTGCATTCCACTCCCATCTCCAGACACCAACAAATCATAAAGCCTTTAAACATGCCAAACTAGGTTATTACTTCCACTTGTTTTTTGCTTGTATTTCTAGCTGTTCTCCATGTTATAAACACAGAGCTTGAAATGATTAACTACATAAAACTTGTGATAGTAACAAGTAATATTCTCTCATTCACAGTGCTTGCTAGGAAAACGGCAATCGAAAACATTTTACATGAAATACATCCAGAAGAACGAGAAGAACTGAAGATACAGAGTCTATCTATTCAATGCAATAAGATTTTTGGACAGAAAGAAGAGAATATCACATATGAAAGAACTTGACATTTTACAGGATTCACAACGATCAATGTGCCAACCACACTTTCCTTGGTTTCAGCTAGTACAATGACAAAGATTCTCCAGGGAAATACCTCAAATATCATCCCTGGAGTTATGACGCAACGGGGTTCCTGCATCTTGCTGCTTTTGCAATCGATTCATGGACGCCTCCTCATTTTCCAGTTCTGAACTACTAGACGGTTTGGCACCATTAGAGATAAGGTTTTTAAACCAAGTACCTTGGAATCTAGGAGCACCTCTGTTGGTATTGCCTGGGGACTCAGGTGAGTTGGAAGCAACACCGGCAAGGAACCGGTAAGCCACTTTGCTGGCTGATACTATCTCTGTTTTAGCTTGTCTCAGCTGCCAAAAACAAAAAACATACAACACCCACCAGACAAAAGGCTAAATTAAACAATAGCTGTAGTAATTTTTGGCAAATTCAATAGTGTATATAACAGTAGAAATTCCATTTGATAAAAGCATGCGTGTGTGGCTTAGAGGTACTATAGCCAGAGGAAGAACATGATAATCTCACCCGAAATGCTGTGTTTCCGACTATTTCCGCTGCAGTATCTCCCGCATTGGCAAACCGGTTAACCCAACCTGTCACAGAAGCTAATAAGAACATAGTCTATATTTCTAAAACCAACCATAGAAGTGTCCACAAAAAGCACAACTTTTTCCCAATAGACCTACGACAAGGGACTAAACCACCGAGTAGCAGTCATAATACAACCAGAACTATGACCGGCGACAGCTATCTATAAAACTGCAGAAGTTTTCTCGTTCTTGAGTTCATTTCAAACTCATAATAAGAAAGTTATAATGCCATCCACCACAATGACACAGACTTGTCCCAAGTACTCTTCTAATATCCAAAACGTGAATTAGAAATTGCTAGAAACTGTCAATCTAAAAAGCCAGATTACTGATCAGTTTGAATCTAATTCCACATTATAAGTAACAACAGGCCATTTATAACATGATACATGGATCTCGTAAAGTTGGAAGACATCATTACTACTCCAGCATTACAGTGAGACAGAAGGACCTGATTTATACTCGACTACAAACTCGTCAAGCACATGTCAGTAATTAAGGGTGCTTAGTAAAAACAGAAACTTCTAATGAAACTAAAATGCATAAAATATTTGAGACCATTGAATGAACGGAGGATTCTGTTCGATAAAAAAAGAGGAGGGTTTCTGGAAAGACTATTCCTATCTCCACTCGGTATGACATGTCTCAGCACCTGCTTAGTACGAGACAGCTGTTTTCGCACGGGAAGAAACACAGCGTTGGAACTTTATTTACAATGACTTGAATGCAAAAGTAAAGCATAAAGAAACCAAAAACCTCCAAATAGGGACATCTAGACATTGTGTGTGTGTGTGTGAGAGAGAGAGAGAGAGAGAGAGAGAGAGATGCACGTTACCAGGAAGTTTAGACACACCAAGCTTTTCACAGAATTCATCACAGAAGTGATTGCAGTTTTTCGATAACAAGTCATATGAGCATCCAGGCCACTCCCTACTTAGTTCCCTCAGGATCTGATTGACCTTGTATATTGAAAAGTCTGTTTTCCCAAGAACAATGCATTCTCGATATGTATACATTGGATTCTTTGAAGGCGGGCAACTAAAAACTCCAGTACCCTGTTCACAGTACCCAAATGACCATTCCTCATCCCCATAAACCTGCCATCAATCACACATTCCATCTAAATATTGCCAGATGGACAAAATCACAGTACTACCAATATATAACAATAACAGCACATCAATAGGCAAAAGGATCGTCAATTCTTTATTGGCCCAAATGGATAGCTTACCAGTTACTAACAACCACCCTAGTGTGGAAAATCACATGTAATTAAGATGCATATGGGCATGTATACCGGTAGGTCCAGTACAATTTACGCCTATGAGTATACGCATTTCCTTCTATGCTTCAAAACCCTCTCTGCCTATAGAGCTCTCCGAAGCAAAGTGCATAACTGTCTTACTCTCGCCAACTTCTGTACTCAACTTCTCTAGCGTATATGCCCCCTTTTGAGAATTTTTTAATTACCTTAGTAGGTTACAAGATCATCCTCTTGCAAAACAAGTTACTGACCTACCCACCCCTGACCCTCCCTTCCATACAGCAGCCCCCAAACAATGAGAATCTACAAATGGCTTTTCCATTCGAAAGACAATCCTTCCTGTCCTTCACCTACCATTTTGAACAAAAAAATTGTCGACAAGGCACAGCAGAGCAGCCAAAAAAGCATCAACAAATGACTTCTTTATTGAATTTAGAAGCTGTGACTGGTCAGTCATCACAAAATACTAACCTAATCCACAGAAAGTTCATTTTGACTGAAATAAGATGGGGACAAAACTGTTTCTCACCTGAACATATCTACTCCTATATCCTAAACTTCTGAGAAACAGCCCTTAACTTAAGACAGCTTGATAAACAGTGCTTACAAACCCCAAGGTATTTTCATAGATCTCAAATTGCATCAGATACACAATTAATTTCATTAAGAGCAAAGCTCACAGTGGAATGCAATTTAAAAGACTCCTGAAATTTCATAGGATATTTTAAACTCGCACGGAAAACCATTGAAGATGGATAGTTAACTAGATTGTGCCCCATAATATCCATAAGTATTCGAACCACATCTCCGATCTGTTATCTTCCCACTGAAATTACTAACCTAGAGAAAAATGTTCAACTGAAATCTATTTCCAAACCTCCCTATAAATGCAAATAGCAACTTGATGATCAACTGATATACACTTTTCTTCCCCTCACAGCTTCAACCATACGCTAAACTGATCTTTTTCCTTTTTTCCCACTCAGTGCTTCAACAAGATCAAACCATCAATACTCCCCGCCATTCGTTTGTAAATCAGAAGCTATGGCTACTTATGAAACACTAGCACCCGAAAACATGAGAATGCTCCCACATCCCAAATCTTTCAATCTCCAATTTAAGAGGAAGGCTCCAAACTGAGTTTCTGCTAAACTAAATTGACTAAAGTCCACCATACCACGGTATTCTAGATAGGTCATTCTCCTCCCATACATCAACTAAAATATCATTTAGCGGAAACAACTTCACTATTGCCATTAGCCTCTTACTATAATACGGCGAAAACGCACCCTGAGTACACAAAAAAAAAAAACATGCAGATCAAAAACACCACATTTGCAAAGAAGACCAACCAAAATAATAAGATGTCTAGTTGTCATTGAACTAGAATCAGTTGTCATTCGACTAGATTCACTCAAAACAGAACAGCATGAGTGGTGGAAGGCAAAATCTAACCAATTACCGAAACTAAGGCGCTAGATCTAACATCTAATCTAAGAATCCATGATTCTAAACATTCAGACACATGTGTGTGTATATCTATATATGGATATGTATCGAGAGAGAGAGAGAGAGAGAGAGAGAGAGAGGGGAGAGACCTGAACGGCGCTGTGGAAGATGCCACCGAGGCCGATACCGTCTTTAAAGATCTTGTTGATCTGAACAATGGTGTTGTTGGTCTTGTCTGAATCGCTGTTCGTCACGTCGTATATGTGGAGGCGTACCTCCGTCATCTTCACAAACCTTAACGCTCTCGGTCTACTTCTGTCTCCCCCTCTTCTCTCTCTCGCAGAGACCGATCCAGGAAAAGTAGAAACCCTAAACCTCTCTCTCTCCCTCTCTCTCTCTCTCTCTCTCTAAACAGTTGAGGCTGTTTGTCCCTCTGGGCTGGAATTGGTTCAATTTCAAATCAAGGAATAGGTCGCAATGATTATTACCACCACCGACGAATGATGAAGAAGCCAGACCAGAACCCCTGATTATTACCACTGTCAATTTCGCTGGCTTTTTGCGATTTGAATAATGGAGTAGTAAATTGTTGCCTCGGTTAGGCTAAAATTTTGGACATATTATTGCTGCGCTCATACACAACCCGCTTTTCTACAGTCTAGGACGAACACTTTTACCGACAACTATCTGATTACATTTTTCTCATATATACGTGGGATTTATTTTTTCATAATTAAATTTATGAAATCGATACGCATGCGAGAGGGGTGTGATTAAAGAATGATTCGTGGGAGTGTACATAACATTGTTGATATTCACACTCTTTTTTTTTTGTGTCATTCACACTCTTTTTTTAGTCTTTCAGAAAAAATACACACAATCAATTTTAAAAATAAAAAAAAAGGAGTGAAAAATAAAAAAATAAGTGTGAATCAATTTCCCCACTTTTTGCTTTATTATCTTCTTCCAAGTGGTAAGGGTCAAATAAAATACAGGTGGGGAGTCTCATCAAAAATTACTCTGATTCGGTGTGGTAAAACGTGGAACACTTTTTGCACTTTTTCTTTACCCGGTGTCGTGTAGTAGTTTCCCTTGAGTTTGTGTTCATTTGGGCCAAAATTCCATGGATTTATCGTTCGGTTAGATGAATTAAAAAAGTACTATAAAATTTTGATAAAAAGTTGCAAAGAGTTCACTAAACATGAAAAGAGCAGAATTTGTATACCTAATTTATATTTTTATGTAATAAGTCCCCAAATCTTGTGACGAGAGACTAATCAAAAAATTTTGTTTGAATGTAATAAAATCAAGAGAAAATAACCCCCCAAAAAAAGTACCAAAAGGATAACGAAAAGTTAAGCCGAAGAAAGAAATACTCCATGAAGTAATATAAAGTCATGCTATCGTGAAATAATATGAAGTCATGTTATCGTCGTCTCTCATTGATTCTTACAGTTTTTTCAATTCTACTAAGAATTGAAAACATATGCAAGGACAAATTCATAAAAGTACGTAAAACCATATATCCCGCATTTATAAGTTTCTATTCCAATTTGCAAAGTAGCAAATATGCAAAAGAGGAGTGTGCTTGAAAAAACAAAGGCTATGTTCGTTTGGAAGTTTTGTTTTGTTTTTATTTTGTTTTCAAATCATTATTCTATTTCTTTTTTCAATCATTACCCTATTTCTCTAATTATTACTTTCTCATCTCTCTCTATCTCTCTCCAATCATTACTCCTATTTCCAATCATTACCCTATTTCTCTTTCCATCCACTACCAAAACTAAACTAAACTAAACTCTTAACCAAACAAGGCCTTCGTGTTGTGTTCAACATTCGCCTTAACATTTGCAATTTTACATTAGAGTCTTGTTCGTCGTTTGTCGTCCTATCAATTTTCATTTTCCATTTGCCACCCACCATCGTTCACCAATCACCACCGCTCCAACAACTGCACATATATTCATAGAAGATAAGTACTTAAAAAGGCTTTTGTTTGAAATTCTATAATGACTATGGCAATGTCAATTTAGAGATTTTGATGTTAAATTAGTAGTTATACTGAAAACACATTTAATAGTTATATATAGTTTTATCTTTGGACTTTCAACCTTCTTTATTAAGTGAACCGCTAGTAACGGGCCAGCGCAACAAAATTGATTTAATTCCTTCCAAAACAAACTGAGTGCGCATAATTTTTTTGTGTGCTAATATTATATACATCAGCGGAGATTAATGTGGTATTAATTAGCATTGGGAGATCCATAGACAATTTATAGTCCTGACACCCAAAGCTCACCCCTCATGGGGCTCAAACCAAGACAGGAGGGAAATGAAATAGCCAACTGCACTAGCAGTTATTTCTCGATTGTGCCTACTTTTAGTACCAAATTTACTCCTGGACCTTTTCTTTTTTGGGGGTAATTAACTCCCAGACTAGTTTACCCTTATTTTTCTTACACACTCCAATCCATTGCAGCTTTTGCATTTTTCTCTCTCGTATAAATTGGAACTTTCAGAGTATATTGGTTGCTTGAAAGTGAAACATTTGGGAATTTTCTTTTATCCATGTTAAAAAAAAAAATTTTTGGGCCAAATAATAAGCCTAATGGGCCAAATAAATATTGGGCCTTCCCTGGACGTCTTTTAAGGACGTATGGGTGACCCACAAAGCCATACCAAACCACGGCCGTAGCTAAGAAAGCGTCTCTCTCTGTATAAAAATAATAAGCGGGGACGTTTGTTGGTGATTTCTCTTCTCCGTCGATCTTCCCGAAGCTGATTGAGGTCATCAGAGAAATTTTGTTCAACTCCGAATTTCCGCTTGACAATCAACGCTCATCTACAAAGCTTCACCATACGGTTTCAACAATCGGTCAGAGGGTCTTGGGTATTAGAGCTGCTGTAACGGTGTGCGCTCCTCATTGAATCTTATGTGCGTTAGGGTTTTTCCTCTCTCTCTCTCTCTCTCTCTCTCTCTCTCAAAATTTGACATTTTAACTAAGTACTAGTTCCCGTATATTCCTGTGTTTTTGCATAGTTTTGTTAGATATTTATACACAAATATATTCCTGTATTCAGTCACATATAGACCTCTATGGAGTACATGGATCTACTTTCTATTACTCTGTCCGTCCAAAAGAGATTGTCCGGTCCACAAAATGCTCTGGAAAAGTAGAGTTTTATCACAAAAAATTCGAACTTTTTTGATAAATTACTCCTTGATTTTTGTAGTAACTAGAAGCCAAAAGTTTGTATTTTTTTTCGGGAAAAATGGATTATTTTTAAGTTCTCCTTTTGCGAACCAGACAATTTTTCTGGCACGGAGGTAGTATCATATAAACCCAGTAATCCACCCTCCGTATCCCGCCCTGGATTAGTGAAATTTTTGATTGCTCAACTCATGTGTAGTCGCGTAGCAGAAGTTCTGAACTGTCTGGATAACAGTTGAAACAGCTGGGTTCACGTTAGGAAAAGAAATCACTTTATGGAGACATAAGTTGATGGTCCCAACACAGAATGGATTTGGCATTCAAACGGATCGTTTAAGAGATTTTTAAAGGCATTTACCAACTATTTGAGGAGGATTATATTTGCTGGATAGTCTTTGATGCAATAGGGGATGTAGTGTCTCTAGGTCATTTCACCGCGGGGGATGCTCTTGCGAAGTTGAGATGTTGGAAGTGTTTTCATTCCTTTTCCTTTCTTTCTGTATGTGATTTTTTGCTAATCCTCCAATTACGTCGTCACAGATAAATAGTTGTGGTATAATGATTCCAAGGCACACATAGGAAGCTCCATACTAATTATACCACTCAATACTTGCTATGGGATATTTCATCTCACTGGCTTGTCCAGTTCTTGTACGTATATGCCTA
The DNA here is from genome assembly GCA_019656295.1 of Rhododendron mucronatum var. ripense. Lineage (NCBI taxonomy): Eukaryota > Viridiplantae > Streptophyta > Magnoliopsida > Ericales > Ericaceae > Rhododendron > Rhododendron mucronatum. Next base: position 2,675,536 of record BPLT01000050.1, on the reverse strand, counting down.
GGACGTAGTGTGCTGGGAACTTGAAGGCTAAGAGACTAATTGATGGGTGGTGTTGGAATTCAGAGTAAGATGCTTGAGTCTGGAATGTCTGGAAAACTCATTTTTTTCACATAGCAGTGCCAATGTTTCATAAGCGTGAATCTACTTCTCGAAGTATGATGATTTAAGTATTTAGGCCCTGTTCCAAAACACCTTCTTAAAAAATAAGCACTTATTTTACATTTTCAAACTCAAAAATAATGTAAATGAAAAATAATTTTTCAATTTTTTTTGCACCGTATTAAAGATCTCGATGAGATCTATCAAACAAGATCCATATTGATAGAAAAATTATTTGCGTAAACACATGATTTTTAAGCTTGAAATTGCCTTCTTAAAAAATAAGTACTTATTTATGTTTCCAGAACGGGTAGTATCACAAATTTTGAGAGAGTAGCATTGGCAGTTAGTAAATTTGTTAAATGCAGTTTGAATTCAAAAATAGCCTTTTTATCTTGGTCAACTTACCCAAACTAGCCTTTAATGCTCATTGTTTTGCTTTGATGCATTGTAAAACTATACTGTTGGAAGATGAAGAGCTATGATGAACTTGGAGTGCTATAGCCTATAGTTGTTAGCTCGTGATTTGGTTGAGAAAATATATGAACCCTTTGAACTTAATTTTGTGTGGTTGAACTTGATGTAACAACACATGATTGTCCTTCTAAAATTTCTCTACTGCAGGTTCCTTCAACCTTGATACACAATTGCAGAAAACTGCCCACTCGTGCGGTGTGCCTAGGGGACTTCAGTTATCGTAGGATTGCTTTTGCTGCAGCATGGTATGAACTTGCAATCTTATTGGGCTCTAAGCATACACATATTTACATCACACATTTGCATCAGCGGAATTCCTCACCAGCTTTATTCCCTTTTCAGTCGCGCAACAAATTGGTAGACTAGTTCAAAGAATTAATGTTTTTTATTTGGCTACTTAGGGGGCTGGTGATCTGTTGTTGTGCCTAGCTTTAGTTCTTTTGATAATCTTAGGGATTTGCTTTGCTGAATTTACAGTTTGGCTTGATACTGTTGTACTGAAGGGAGGCATGTGTGCTGTTTTTTTTTTTTTTTCAGCACCTCATCGTATTTCTCTTTCCAGGATACTTTTGGCTTTCACTTGTTAGTTGTACTGTTACTTATCATTGTTCCGCTCAAATTCTGCAGTATGAGCTGGCAGGCTGCGGCATACAGGATAGACATTCCATATCATGCTAAAGCTTGTATTTGCTCATACAGATTTATGTCTACGCATGCAAAACATAGGGTGTTATTGATTCTGAGCATTTAGAAGCAACATTTTTTCCAGCTTTTTATTGATCCTCTAGGATGAATACTGAGTTAAGTGGAAAAATGTGCTTGTAAACCTAGAGACGAGGATTTGAGTTGTGCGGGTAATTTTAGCCTGGAAGTGTGACTTGGCTGTAGTGCATGTTGCTTCTTATGAGAGTTGCCAATTTGACTTTTTGTAATGCATGGGTGCAGGACCCCAATAGCTTTGTGGATGAAAAAAGTGAATGCAGACTCTATATTGGCAACCTGGATATGCGAATATCAGAGTACGGACAATCTGTTGAATTGATACCTTTGTTTAGTATTTCAGTGAAAATTTGTAGCTAATACTTGCTTTACTAAAACTTTGTTTTCTTTAGGGGCGCTTTGATTAAAATGTTCTCTCCATATGGAAAGATTGTAGCCGAGGACTTCTTGTGGCATACTCGTGGGCGAAAACGTGGCGAGCCTCGTGGGTTTGCTTTTGTTCAATTTAGCACAAAAGAGGTAAGTTTTATTCAGTTCAGCACAATCAAGGGACGTTTTGGATTAATAGTTTCTCCATTTTTTGACAAATCCTGATTCCCACTTTTAAAGTGAGAATGCAGGAAGCTGAACTGGCCAAGGAGAAGATGAATGGGAAATTGGCTGGTGGTCGACCATTGGTTGTACGGCTTGCGAGCGAAAAAAACCTGGTGGAAACAACTGAGACTTCTTCTAAACCAATTGGTGTGGCGAAGACTTCGAGTATTGCTGTCAGTAGTTCAGGACAAACAAGCCGAAGTGCTAAAATAGCTGCCATTAAAAACAAACTAAAGGCGATGGAGGAAGAAAATGGAGGCTCCAAGAAGCAGAAGCAGGACGATGGCACCCTTCCATCTGTCAGAACGTCAAATTAGCTAAGCAGCTAACATACTGAAAGAAATGCGTACAATGGGGAGGAGAGTCTTTTTCCTAGGTCCCTTCATAATTCACGTTTGTGCGGTTGGGATCAGACACCATGGCTGCAAGAACTTAAACCGGTTTAACATGATTATGGCTTTGAATTCAATTGTAGCTTTTGTGCTTATGGAGTTGTCTAAGACCGTGTAAATTTGTTGAAACAGTCCAGTTGGATTTCTGAGAAAGAAGCTATAATGCTAATCTTATCGGCAGTCTCTTGTACGGATCTGTCTCTTTGAATCTTGGTACGTATTGGTTACATTGCTCTTTAAAGTGTTTTGGTTTGTGCTATGTGGCAATAAGTTGCTCTTCCACTTGCTTGTGAGTCTTAAATGACTTTTGCGTATGTTTTACGTAAAGCCTAGAAATTGGAAATTTAGATGTTATCATATATCAGGATCAGTTTCTGTGTTTGTTTTCGTTGATGGTTTAAGAGAAAATGAAAGGTTTCGGAACGCTCTATTTGTTTTTTTCATGTGGAGTTGGTTGGAAAATATATGCTTTTGTTCCAGAAAAAGCAAATTATTATGGATGTATTAATTTCAAAATGATGGTCGAGAATTATTCAAAAAAATGGGTTTGTGTGGTAACAAAAAATAAGAATAAACCCCCACAAGTTCACGTTCACCTGAGCTAATCCTTGAAAGACCATTCCCACCGGCTATGGCTAATTAAAGTCAATCTTGCGGCCAAGAGCTCCTCTGATCATGTTCAGAGAGTATTGCAACGTTCTTTTTTTTCTGACATAAAAGAGAACTTCATTAATATAAAGCATGATAATACAAGGAAAGGGGAATAAGAAATATTACAACAGTTGTATCACAAATATGAAAGAAAAACAAATGCAGCAATAAACCTCCATAGCCAAAGCTATCATTAACTCCAGAAATTAAGCAAGTAATCATTCTACGAGCCGCAAAGACCCAACCAGTCTCAAAAACCCAACCATCCTCCCGTAAGCAAGTAAACATTCAATGAGCTGTGATAACCCAACGTCCGATACCAAAGCCTTCTCAAACCAAACCGCATCGAAAAGCTAAATGGAACGCTCCCATTAAACGTCGGCCGAAACCGATGAAGAATACGAGACTAGTGATTGCTATAGAGTGCAATGTGGGTGAGAGTGCCATGTGCGAAAAAACAAAAAAGAAATGATACCACTAAAGGAAGTGCATGAGTGAGGTGAAACATAACCGGTGACGACAACCAACAGACCTGGGAAACAGGAGAAAGGACCGATCGGAACAGGAAGGGGAAAACTTCACCGGGGGACCGATCGGATCACAACAGAGAACAAGAAAAGGACCGATCGGGACGGAAAGGGGAAAACTTCACCAGGGGGAACGATTGAATCCAACAGAAGAAGGCAGAAAACACAACTTTGATTACGAAAATCATTGACCGTTTGAAGGCAAAAAAAAGAAAAAGGAAAAATAATTAACACCTTTGTCACAGGACACTTTGCTTTGGAAAGAACACAAAACACCATCAATGGTATCCCTAATGCTTAATTGCAAGTCAAAACTTACACAAAGACCGACGTTGGGAGTTCACACCTAAATAAATCATTGCTTGCTAATCCATTTTTGTGTTTTACACCTTTTCCTTATCCCATGTGATGTGAACACTCTGAAAAAATGCCCGAGATAAATGATTCTTTCCCCCTGGTCCCTCCTGTTACGGTATTTCCTTTTCTAGTTTGCTACTATACGTTTCTTACAAATAAATTTGGGTATTTTATTTCAAACTTTCTATATATGGTCCTCAAGCCATGCACCATCATCACACACACAGACACACACACACACACACACACACACACACACACACACAGAGAGAGAGAGAGAGAGAGAGAGAGAGAGATGGATTCAGTGGAAAGAAGAGAAACTCCTGATGAAGGAATCAAGACAATACGATTGGGGATACGGCTGTTGATAATGGTGATTTTTCTTGGGTACATAATGATGTGGGTAATGAAGCCCACTAATACATTTTGGCAACACTGGCTACCTGATATCCAGGATAGAGTTAATTCGACATACTTTGGACGACAAGGTTAGGTTTCTTGTTCATGTCCTTATTTGTGTGCCATTAACTCTGGAAGACTATATTATGTTAATTTCATTCTTTTTTTTTTTTTTTTAAAAAAAACTGTGGAAGACTGTATCTGCGCTATTGGTTTTTATTACATGTCTGAATCTTTTCTTCAACCATGCAGGGACAAACTTTCTGATTTACACATTCCCAATACTATTTGTTGCTGTTTTGGGATGTATATACCTCCATCTAGGAGAGAAAGATGTTGGTCGCAGCAATGGAAGGTATATTATTTCAATTCTAGACAGACATAGTGGGTATAGGATCGGTAGTGGGGAAAATTACCCGTTTGGTCGAGTATGATCATGCTTTCATGGAAATAATGTCTTGGAAGTCGAAATTGTATATACCTCCGTATATGCATGTGTGCCCGTGTATGAAATATCCTCGATTTCGTCTCTCGTGTTTAAAAACAAGGGAAAATTTTAAAATAGCACCTGATCTTTCATATAAATCACGCTTAGGCACCTGACCTTTTAATATTATCAAAAAAATACCTAATTTATTTAAAAACTTATCAATTTTCCACATGCCGTTACCTTTCCATCCAAAAATAGACGGAAATGTTGATATGGCCTACATCTAGCCATTTGGAGGGAAACCAATATACATTTTGGGGGAAAAACATATTACTCTAATGATTTCTTCGGCCAAAATCCACCTGAGAGGCCATGGAGTTCCAATGGTTTGTTATGGGAGTAATGCTTATAAGACTTCATCTCGGTTATTGTAACTTTTTTTTTTTTTTTATTGAAGTAGTTATTGCACATTTTGGGATCAAATTTATGTGCCATTTTTTTGGCAGAGCTTGAGATGGTGTGAGACAAATGAAGGAGAAGAATGAGATGTTTGGGGATTTTGGGACATCCCCATTCCACTTAATTTTTTCTATAATTTTTAGTTTTGTTCTTATTTAAATTTTTTTCGTATTTCTTAATTTTGGGCCTCACTTTTTTTGTTTTCTGATTCATCTGGTCAAGATGAATCAGAAAAGTAAAAAAAAATTATATGTTTGCCCAAATATTTTGAAAAATAGTCATTTTTTTTACTTAAAAGTGGTTATTTCCTAAAATATTTGGGTAAAAGTAAAAAAAAAAAATACTTTTCCGATTCGTCTTGTTAAGACCAATCAATAAGTCACAAAAGGTTGACACAAAACTAACAAATGCGAAAAAAAGAAAAGAAAAGAAAAACTAAATTAAAAGTTATAGAAAAAGTAAAAATAGTTGTTATTGAACTCCATGGCCCCACAGGTGGCTTTTGGGGGGAGAAATCAATAGAATAATGTGTTTTTCTCCTAAAATGCATATTGGTTTCCTTTCAAATGGCTAGGTGTAGGTTATTTCATCATTTCAGTCTGTTTTTGGATGGAAAGTTAACGGCGGATGAAAAATTAATGAGTTTTTAAATAGATCAGGTGCTTTTTTGATAATATTATAAGATCAGGAGTCTATACGTAATTTATGTAAAAGGTCAGATGTTATTTTAAAATTTTCCCTAAGAACAAATCATATCGCACCTAAAGCCCCAAAGCTTTCATGTTAAAGATGGTGGACCTGTGACTGGGCCGCCCTTGATAGTAGGCCCACCGCACTGTTCAATTCAACCTGAGCTGATTTCAGCTGGAGTTTGACTTGAAAATCACATCTAGAACCGATTAAGGATTGTATTCCTAATTCATTACTGGCGTTCCTTTCCTTTTCTTAATAGCACTGCGAAGAATTCTCGTTTAGCGCAATGGAGAAGGCCAGCATTTGTGAAGGGACCTTTGGGGATTGTTTCTTGGACAGAACTGTTCTTTCTATCCACATTCATAGCACTCCTTTTGTGGTCTTTCTCTGCCTATATCCACAGAATGTTTGCAAACATCACCCGACAATCCGCGGCTCAGATGGGAGAAAAAGTGTAAGAACAACTTCTACATTAGAATCATTTACTACCCATTACTTTTTCCATACATGGAATTCTGCAGTCATAGAAATCGGCTGCAAAACCGGCAACAAAACGTATATGTGAGCCACGATAAGTTTTGTATCTGCTGATCGAGTTAGTACTTGTGTAATACCACATATTTGATTGAGGAGATAAAGTTGAACCCAAATGGAAAATCCTGATGACTTGTTTTTGGCAGATGGGAAGCAAAGTTAGAAAGTGCAGGGCTAATGCTGGGCCTTTTGGGAAACATTTGTCTAGCATTTCTCTTCTTTCCGGTGACCAGAAGTTCTTCGGTTATGAGGGTCATCGGCCTTACATCAGAGTCGAGCGTTAAGTATCACATTTGGCTTGGGCATATTACTATGACTCTCTTCACAGCGCACGGCTTTAGTTTTATCATCTTCTGGGCTAGTACAAATCAAATTTCCGAGGTACAACGTTCTCCATCTGAAGCATATGCAAATTAAACAGCAAATATTGCTATGGTATTGATTTTGTTCTCTATTGTATTTTGCAACAGAGAACTTATTTGGCAAGTTGGTTCCAAAATCTGTAAAATTTCTGAAACAACCCACGTTTTAAGAAACACTAACTTCATTGTTTATGTTCCCAAGAAATGAAAAGAGAAAATGCAGAACAAAAGGAAAGCAAACAGAGAAATTGACCATCATTTTTGAGGCTGAATCACACTTTTCTTTCCAAAAACCCAAATGGAACTAATTTTGCCATATGAATTAAATTCCACTTTTGGTAAGCGATTGGGGTGAAAGAGAAAAACCACCCTATGTAGCTTGCGTAGGAAGTTATCAAATGGGGTTACCCTCTCCTCTTCTATTCTACTGGTTTCTGCACACGCATTGCCTGGGCTACTCGTGCTTTTTTTTGAACGGCAAAAAAATTTCATTAATCTTGAAATTGTTACAAGACTAATAGGAGCAAAGAAACATCATGTAGTAGAGAACAATGGATTCACACAAATTTTGTGGAATGCAGATGCTCAAATGGGAGAAAGTTTGGATCTCAAATGTGGCCGGAGAAGTAGCTCTGCTTGCTGGATTAGCCATGTGGAGCACAAGCTTTCCCTGCATCAGGCGCAAATTTTTTGAGCTCTTTTTCTACACTCACTACCTCTATATTATCTTCATTGTGTTCTTCATATTTCATGTGGGCTTCTCCTACTTCTGCATCACGCTTCCTGGTTTCTACCTCTTCTTGATTGATCGGTACCTACGCTTCTTGCAATCCCAGCAGAAGGCCCGCTTGGTTTCTGCCCGTATTTTGCCTTGCGAAGCTGTGGAGCTCAACTTCTCTAAAAGCCCAGGTAAATTCATATACTTCATCACAATTGTCACATGAAAAAAGCCCAGTTCAAAGGATTTAACTCCACTTTAGTAGAAAAGATTTTTACTGTGTCACCATTTGTCAGTCCTTTATTGGCAATGCTCCTCTTAGTCAGCTCTATAATATTTTCGTAGGAAAAAATCAAGATTGTTTTCATGAATACTGTTATCTATCATAGATAAAGTCTTCTAATCATATTAAAACGACTAAAACAATTACAAAGTACAGAGAATTTTTTAGATGTTTAGTTAGAGTAGTGAAAGGAACAAACAAACGGGGATGGGAGAAGTAAATTAAGAACATGAAAAGTGGATTTTGAGGTGGAAACTTACTGGTTTGTGTTATGCTCTTATTCTTCCATATTCTGGTCTCAGGATTGAGTTATAATCCAACAAGCAGCATGTTCATAAACGTGCCAGGAATCTCCAAGCTTCAATGGCATCCTTTTACCATTACCTCCAACAATAATACCAACCAAGACAGGTTAAGTGTCATCATAAAAAGTACAGGAAGCTGGTCTCAATTGTTGTACCAACAACTTTCACAGCCTATTCCACCGGACCACCTTGAGGTCTCTGTTGAAGGACCTTACGGGCCTGCATCAACTCATTTTTTCAGGTAAGTTAAGGGCATAACAGCAAAACCTTCTCAAAGTTTGGATGTACCGCTGTACTTGGATTATGGACTTCATAGATTTATAGAGGGAAAGGATTAGGTACACGAACAAATGAGAAAAAAAAAGTAGACTAAACCGATTACTTGCTTTTCATATTATTTTCCTTTCCCTCCACAAATACATGATCCAAACATAGCAGTAATGATTATGAGAAAATTTTCAGCAACAGAATTTAATAGACGAAATAACCCAACAACAAGCGTTCCAACTTGGAGGTACAAACACCGAGTTTTAAACCTCTATATATATATATATATATATATATATATATATATATATATATATATTCTACAAGAAGTTTCAAAAAACTTGCATTTCACCCATTTGATCTATAAACAATGTAAAAGAGGCTAAAGGGCCAGTCATCTCCTACTTTACCAAGCAAGCTTCAATACTTGGTTAGACATATAAGATACATGTACTTGAGGAAGAAATATACCATGCAGGCACGACACACTAGTGTTGATAAGCGGAGGAAGTGGCATCACTCCTTTTTGCTCCATCATTCGTGAACTCCTCTTCAGCACAAGCACAAGAAGTTGCAGCACGAAACAGGTTCTCCTTATTGCTGCTTTCAAGAAATCTGTCGATCTCACCATGCTAGACGTACTAGTCTCTGACGCCAACTACAACATTACCCAATTTCCCTTGCGGATTGAGGCATACGTAACAAGGGAGAAAGAACTCACTTCAGATGACCAAAAGCTCTTCCAAACCATATGGTTCAAGCCCAGTGCCACGGATGCACCAGTTTCTGCAATTTTAGGCTCCAACAGCTGGCTATGGCTTGGAGCTATAATTTCATCCTCATTTCTCACATTTCTTCTGCTCATTGGCATTGTTACAAGATACTACATTTACCCTATTGATCATAACACCGACATGAGATTTTCGTATGCAGAAAAATCAGCACTAAACATGTTGTTCGGATGTGTCTCCATAGCTTTGGCTGCAACAACAGCTTTTATTTGGAACAAAAAACAGAATGCCAAGGAAATGATACAGATTCAAAACGTGGACATTGCAACGCCAAAGGGATCTCCGGGACCAGGTTCATGGCTCTACAATGGGGAAAGAGAATTGGAAAGCTTTCCTCATGAGTCCCTTTTTCAAAACACAAAGGTGCATTATGGTGAAAGGCCTAATTTCAAGAGTAAGATACTCTCTTCATTCCTGTTTTCCCTCTTTTCTTTTTTCTTTTTTTTAATTTAACTAACTACAGAAGAACCATTAATTAGGAGAACTCATCCAAATGCATTACTCAAAAATACAACAATGAGTAATTCCAAAGCACTATTCCATATATAGGAAAAAAACACTTAGAAGCACCTGTTAGGACCATCATTTTTACATAAATGTTATATATTGGTTCTGGATTCCTTACTTTTATTTTCCAACATTCATCATTAGCCAAATTTCATGCCAAAATTTCTCTTCCTTCATAGTCGTTGACCATTCTCATAAATCATAATCGTAATTTATCATGGACAACATTCCCAACTTATTTCAGAAAATGTTTCTACTCTCCACCAGATTAATGAAATAGTTACCTTTTTCGAAACTGATAGGTCTCAAATTCAACCACATCCTCTTATATACAGTTTTTCTTCTTTTCCGTCTGCTTAGAATTACTATGTACTACATCACCAGCCATCTGACTTTGGGGTAGGTGAAGTAGGTCTACTTTATTTCATTGTTTTTTAAAATGCAGAATTGCTACAAGAGTGTGAAGGATCTAGCATTGGGATTCTTGTTAGCGGCCCAAAGAAGATGAGGCAAGAAGTCGCAGCAATTTGCTCATCCAGTGAGGCGGATAACCTACATTTCGAATCAATCAGCTTTAGCTGGTGAGGCGGGGAAAGATTTTTCAATGGTTGGGGGGTGGGGAAGATTTTTCAATTTCCCCGTCCACAGATGCTCCAACAGCGAATAAGAACATTGGGTTTCCGATGTTTATCAATCAATTGTAGTCATTACAACTAAGGTCAAGAAAATCAGCTTTAGCTGGTGAGGTGGGCGAAAATATTTTTACAGTGTCTGCCCACAGATGCTCCAAAAGCTAAAACGAACGTAGGGGTTCAGATGTTTATCAATCTTTATATTGTAGTCAAAACAACAAAGCTTAAGAAAATCATTCCCCCTCTGTTTGCACACGCATAACATGAAGAAAAAAAAAACAATGAAAAAAGAGAACATCAAAGACCAAAATCCAACAACTCGTTGAGAGAAGCCACTTTTTCCACACATATGAGCACCAAAACTAGTGCAGAAATTCTGAAACACTATATTGTAAAAAGGTTTCACCAATCCTAAAGTACGCATGGAAATGTTTGCAAACTGCGTAAACTAGCAATACCAAACCAATTGCCTACTCTATATCGCCAGATAGTGGCTCGCAAAAATGAAGGTGAACAATCTCTGCTGTAAATTCTCTCGACCTATAGACGCCAAGTAGGAGACATGCATGAATGCAAATAATATCGTTCTTACTTTCTTTGTGCGGGGGAGAATGTGCATGGGCTATGTAAAAGAAAAAAGCTAGGATAACAATCTCAGAACTGGTACCTTCTTATCCTCCTCATGACTATTATCTCGACACAAGAAAGGGATGTGGCAGATTCCTTTTCTTATGTGGAAGGCTAGGAAGACGAATAATCCCTGCCAGAATTAATTCCTTTTCTTATGTGGTTGGTAGAGAAAGCATTTAGCAAAGCAAACTTCCAGAAAGAGGATCTGGGCAATAAAACTAATCAACCCAAATTAGCAGAACTCAAGGATCTGAAGTTCTAATTCCGAGTTTGTTCGACACTGCCCAAATACAAATTGCCCCACACTGCCCAAATACAAATTGTCGCAGCTACGTACCACCGTACTACCACCAGCCATCTTTCATTGATACAACCGCCGCCGTTGACCACCACCCAAATCTCCAAACGTTTGTTTAGGGCTGATTTGACTGGCAAGGGAGCAATGAAGCTTCGAGTCAGTCAGCAGCCACGTTAGTTGTAGTCACCGAGGTTTCAATCCTAGTTGAACTAGTACATGGGAATACATTGCGTCTGCCATCTACCACTTCACTTGCACTTAATTTGTTTCGATTTTACTTGAGCCCCACTATCGGATGGAGAAATTAGTCCCCCAGAATTAATCAAAATCCACACAAATTACCACGCGGCATCCTTATCGATGACGTAACTACGGAAGTGCCTCTAAAAATTCAGACGCATATAAACTCGGTTCGTGATTTGTTCAAACAGTTAACTATCATCGACAGAACTTCTCCAATAGTTTCAAGAATCGGTCTAATTCAGTTCCTTCTTTGGTTCCTCGAGTCTTGGGTATTAGAGGAGTACCTGTTTTGATGTATGCTCCTCATTGAATCTTATGGACGTTAGGGTTACGGTTTTTTTTTTTTTTGTAACAATTCGAAAACTAAACTTACGAATACGTATATCCCTTTTATGTTCCTCTGTTTTTCATAGTTTCGTTAGAGATGCACCCCACATGGGAATCAGAGCGGCTGTAGTGCACCCGCTGCTCTGGACCGTGTAGTGCGGTCGATCCGATCGTCTATCTTGGTGTGGACGACTTGAATTTAATCCGAGCTCGTACAAATTCTAGCCGTCCATTGTTCGGATGAAAATTCAAGCAGTCCATTGCCAAGATGGACAACTGGATTGGCCGGGTGCACTACAGCACCCCCAGGCCCCCCAACATGGGTCAGGGGTTGGTTGTTCTTTCTCGTTTTACATTACATTGATTCGTCGTAATGGGAGAAATTGAAAAAGGATAAAAATATTGATCGAAATTGAAAACAACGAAAAAGACAACGAAAATATTTTTTATTGTCTTATACAGTTCATATAAGACAACGAAAAAACCCAAAATGTCCCCAAAAAAAATTGGAATGGGGTGCTATAGTCCACCCTGCACTACATGGATCTGGTGATCCATTTCGGCATAGATAACTCGAATTTAATTTGAGTTTCTACAAATCTGAATCGTTCATTATTTGGATTAAAATTTGAGTCATTTGTTGACAAAATGGATAGCCGGATCGGCCGTAGTACACCATGAAGAGGTGCACTACAACACCAGTAGATTAAAAAAAAAAAAAAGTTAGGTCGAAGTGAATTAGAGCATCTCCAACCATGTTTCATTTCTTTATTTTGGAGAATCTTCTTCTCCAATCAAGTTTCATTTTTTTATTTCTTTAGTTTGGAGAATCTTCTCCCTCCATTCATAATTCATTTTTGCATTTTTTCAAAATGAAGATCAACTTTTGATTCCTGTACGAAGAATCATTCAAAAATGAAGAATCTTTTTTACTTTCTTCTTCCTTTTAAAATGGAATACCATATAGTATTATTGGTAATTGTCCGTGCCGAAAGGGACGGCACAAACACATTTTAAAAACGACTAAAATGAATTATCCTTCTCTAGTATTTTTTTTGATAGGCTATCACTCTCTATTGTTGACCTTCCCTGCCAACAAGAAGAGGAGTAACTGAAAACAATATGAATGTATAATCAAATTCCGCTGCTCCTTGTTGCCATCCTCCGCCACAATCAACTCTCTCTCTCTCTCTCTCTCTCTCTCTCTCTCTCCACGAGTAGAGCACCAAAAACCACCATCTTCCATCGACCAACACACAACCACCAACCCATCCATCTGTCTTTGCTATTCTCGCTGGAAACTTGTGCCACCATGTGCGACCAACAGAAACCACCATCGACGGCTAAAAACCGCCGAATGACACCAGAAAACACCATGACCACCACCTGTGACCACCAGAAATAGCCGTCAGAAATTTGGGTTTGGGGCTCCATTGATTTGGTTTGAGAAATTTGGGTTTGGGTCTTCCCTTGATTGGATAAGGGCTGGAGATGCTCCAAACAAATTCTAGCTATTTTGTTTATAATGGCGACTACGGATCAATCCATTACTCCTATCATATCATTGTCAAATACGGGTTTGCCGGACGACTAATCTAGCAAAAGAAATAAAAAATGAAAAAAGATATCAAACAAATGAGATATTATTGAATAGAGTGATCCTTGTCTTAACATAATTTGTCCATAATTCAACAAAGAAACAAGCACCCTGCCGTACTACAACCATTCCGTACATTGAACTAAGAAAGTAGAAACTGTGAGATAGAGTATATATAGTGAAAGGGTAACACATCAAAATAGTTATTAGTAGAAAACTGCCATAGGTTTGATGTGGCCATTGGGTGGCAATCAAATTAACTACTTAAATGATTATCAGTAAAACTTGATAAGCAATCTGAAACAACAATTCAACTCTCAAAGTCATCGGCATTTTAGAAGAGAACAGAAAGCAAATAATCATAGAGTAAGCACGTATCAAAGTCCTTGGGGCACGATACGAACCACTCCATTTTAGTATTTTTTTTTTATAGGGGGACACTGAATCAAATAAGATAGCAATTGAAAAATAGAATAACACGATATCCTATGATACTACTAATTATCATTTTGGCTATTGAGAAAAATAAACTGATGTCCATACTTGTTTCACCTCTCCCAAGTTACTAATTTAACCCACTTGCATCCAAGAATGAGCTAAAATGAATCAAAACCCTTCTTATCCGGCAATGCATGTTTGTTTCCCTTAACACAAGTCTGAAGAAAATAAATGAAATGAACGCAATACAACATTGGAAACAAGTTTTGTTATTTTGATCCTGATTAAGTTACTTGATCGATATATGAGCTGTTATATTATTTTTATCAAAATTTAACTCCAAGTTTGATTGACAAAAGGGACATAAGTTTCAGCGAAAAAGAAATAAACGTAGGCTCCGAGGAGGAGGAGGAGATGGACGGGAGGTGTGGGTGGGAGGATCCCAGCCCTTGATTTGGGAGCACCTCAGTTGGCTCAATCTTGGCCCTAAACTGGACCAAACAGGTTTTAACGTGACTGGACTGGATCCGAGCCCAATAAAATAGTCTTCCCATGATTATTGAGACTCCCACAAAAATTCCGAAAGACATTTGGTATGCATTGATCTTGTAAGTAGTATCGAAAATAACAATGCCCAGGAGACCAAAATATATTGAAACTTGCAATCTTCTTCTTTTGCGATTTTGCAGTATTGCAAAAGATCCATTGCATCATTGGCATCTTGCTTCTTTCTAATATCTTAGTAAAAAGGTTACGTACATCTTTTTCTAAAAATGGAAAATAACCATGGTTGATATGTTTCTCAAGCTCCATGACCCGCATAACTGAAAGGCCTCCTTCTTTGGGCAAGAGGATACGCTTTTCATCCTCTTCCGTTATAGTACGATTAATTTGATGGCAGGTTTTTGAAGGGGATAATAACCCATGGTTGTGATCAACAACAAATGTAGTGACATGCCATTCTTGTGGACAAATATCAAAAGATTTTCGTAATTTGATGATCCATATTTCAATTATAATTTGTTACGTTGTTCTTTGGAAGGATCCACAATTTTCAAACGCGTCTTTCTTTCACGATAGCAAAAAAAAGTCTCGCCTTTTATCTTCTCCGATCCATTTTTTTGTGACAAAGCGCCTTTTTGGATGGCAAAACCATGTCTATTGGCATAAATTTTATACAAAACGAAAGCCTCCTCTTCACTGAAAAAACATTGCCCGGGAAAAGGTTGAAAATCATTTTTCACTAAATTGTTCATTTCTTCGACACTTTCACCGGATTCTATATATATTTTTGTCTTATTGAGGAATCTCATTCAAGTCAAAATTATTTCTTCTTTTCATTTGGTTTAACTCACAGTCCAAACATTCATAATCCATTGTCCTACAAATTAAAATACCAATATCTTGTGAAAATAGCAAAAAGAGGAACTCTCTATCCAATAAAATAATATAAAATTATTTTCAAATAGCTCCAAAAAAAATGAAAATGAACATAAAAAAAAATTCATACTTCGTAATGTCCTTAGGAAAATGAATCTAACGAGCTTGAGAACACTAGGTATTTTTTTTCGTTTGATGGATGTTCTGTTGAGCATTTGTTTCTTATGAAAAAGAAAACGGCGCCAAGTTCTTACGAAAAAGTTCCATATGAAGAGTCATATATGTGGTCAACTAAGATTTCACTCCAAAACAATAGTTGCTTTCTCCTCTTAAAGATTGAAGAATAGGAAGAGTGTCCTATGGTTATTTTGTCATTCTAAATATTGGTTGACTTTTTCGATGAAGTAGCTAGTTTATATTCTCTCAATGTTGTTATCATATTGGAATGGGTATAAGAAAATGTAATTAAAGTATTTAAAGAACCTTTAAGTACTTGTGCCCCAGAGACATCTTATGGCATTTGCCTTAAGCGAAAGATAAAATTTGTCATTGCCGCATTAATTTCTTACTTACTGATTTCTAGTTTGCAGTATTATTCCCATTCCGCTAAGGGAAATAAGTACTTATTTTTCAAATAAGTATTTTTTTAATTAAATGTGAGATATATTATGAGAGAATGAATTATCTCATAAAGCAGAAAATAAGTACGTACAAAATAAAAAATCTTAACGTAACAGGGCCGACTTTTGATGAATGGCTTTCCCCAATGCCTTACATACGGTTAGATAATTATTTGGTCTGTCAAACTGCCAGAGCGAAAAAGCGATAATGAATGATTAATTTTGTAGTAATATAGATTTGACAAGATGTACCACATATTATAAATTATTATGCAACGATTTTATAAAATAAAAAAAAATGTCATCGACGGCAATTAAGTTTTTGTATCTTGTATATTTTCATTTTGTTTGGTCTAAAGTTGATATCAATGTAGTAAAAAAATATTTAATACTTTCGATAGAGTCAATGGAGATTAGATTTTTTTTTTATTTCACACTTAATATTGCGCTCTAATCCATTTTAAAAAAATTATATATTTAATACTTTCGATAGAGCTAGGCCATGATACGTGCTCCTTCAATTCCCCTCTGATCCCTCATATTGCCTTGTTATAGTTTCTTACTATTCGTTTTGGCTGCTGATTTTGTCACTCCTTTACAAGTGTATTTTTGCACTAAAAATACATTTGCAGAGAAGTGACTTTAACAAAAAAGGGAGAGACAAAATCATTTCCCTTCGTTTTTTATAAATTTATATAATTCTAGCAATTATACATGCATTTACCATCTCTAGTTTCGTTGAAGTTATTTATTTAATTACAAACCATATCTAATCGATTGATACCAAAAAAAAAAAATCGATACCTATAGACTCTTTGATGACACAACAATCTTGCATAGAAGGCAAATCGATCGAAAAGCAGATCTTGATAAGATAGAGTGAATCCAAAAATTCATCATCAAAGAGATGTAATGATAGATTTAGAGAAGAGAGTATCAGGTTGATGAGTTTGATAGAGTTAATTTGAAGTGATGATGGCAGTACCTGCGAAACCAAAAATCTAGCTAGATGCTACGTACTGTAGTAAAGAAAATTCCCATTGCAATCTAACCGTATCTTCAACCATATTAGTTTTAGTCCCGCAAGGACCAACCAGCAAGGCTTGATCCTTGTGGGTTACCAATAGCAAGAGTGCGTTGAAGATATGGTCAGATTGCTATAGGGTTTAATTATGCGGTTCAAATTTTTATTCCAACCATTACCAATGCGCAATATGAATAATTATAAACTCTAACTTTTGCACGTATCTAATAAATAAGTCCAGTTAACCGGCCAATAGAACTCATTAGTCTCCGGCCTTTTTTTCAAGAGAAACTCGTCATCGAGTTCTCGATCGTTAAGAATCGATCTGTCATCTTCTATGCCAAATAAATAGATACTTCGGATACTTTGACCACTGGATTCCCTTTCAAAGTATCTCACGGAATAGTGTATCTGCAATGGTATAGCCACTAAATGAGTATTTCGGAATCCAATATTCTAACCACTCCAAGAAAATCAACAAATTAAGTAAACTTTAGGTTGATTTTGTTGTCGTCTTGATTTTGTTGGTCGACCAATCAAAACGATGGGCTGACCATGTCATCACATGAGCTGGCAACGTAACATTTGACCACACCCTTTTAAAAATTATTTTGGTCCTTAACGACTTGATTACCAACATCAATAATGATTTTCTGCCTCCGACGAACATCTACTCTTTTTTCTTAATTCTATGAATACGACGCTTGCCCTTTCGGTACAATATTGAAGATTGCAAATCTAACAACCATCGTAGCACTGGTTGACCTATTATGAGTTTTAACAACAAATATCTCCACTTTTTTTCAGCTAGAATTCTCATATATGTACTCGAAGAAATCTTCAATGTTCAGAATTCAATCGCTCTAATATATCTTCAAAATACTCGTAGCCACTGAATTTAGCTTGGTAAATAATCATACTGCCGGAAATCAGGATGAGCATATATATATATATATATATATATATATATTGTGGGACTAGATAGCTGTCAGTTGTAAATGAGACAAACAGTCGAATCCATGAGCGCATCTCAAAATCCACAAGAAAAAGAGAGAGAAACTCTATAATTGATAGAGAAGATTCTTGACAAGGAAACATTATAGAAAGCAAAAATAAAAGACTAATGAAAGTAATGATTTTTTTTATAGGCAAAAACAAAAGACTAATTAAGATTGTTAACTAATAAAAACATGTCAAAACAAGTGGCACAAAGTTAAAGTTTCTAGACCAAGTCATTAAGATCATATGGTTTCGATAAAAAAACCACTAACACCTTGTACTGCGGCTACATCAGTGCCACAAGACCGGATCCTCTCTCATGTGAAGTCCATCTCATGTGATCCTCTGATGTGATGCACTAGGTAGTGGCACATCAATCATAGGGTTTCAATAAACAAAAATCCTTAACACATTGTTCTGCGGCTACATCGATGCCACAAGACTCTCTCATGTGAAGTCCCTCTCATGTGATCTTCTGATGTGATGCACTAGGTAGTGGCACATCGATCATAGGGTTTCGATAAACAAAAATCCTTAACACCTTGTTCTGCGGCTACATCGGTGCCACAAGACCGAATACTCTCTCATGTGAAGTCCCCTCGGCCCTCATGTGATCCTCTGATGTGATGCACTAGGTAGTGGCATATCAACCATGCAACAAATCACACAAAAAGTCTACCTCTTGTCGCTCTCATTCACCTTTCTCTCACTGCTCTCAATCTTGCCGTCCAAAACAATCCGGGTTTTAAAAAAAGTCTTCCCTGAAAGAGCTTTTTAAAATTCAAACCATTGGTTGCCGAGATGAAGAGTAAGATAAAGCACCAAGGTGGGGGAGCGGTGAGGTAGACTTTTTGAAAATCACAAGCTAGGCCCTGTTCCGCTAAGGGTTAATCTTAAAAAATACGGAGTAAATACTTATTTGCAATTTTTAAACTTAAAAATAATGTATTTTCAAGAAGTCCATAAATTGAAAATTATAAATAAGTACTTATTTTTTAAGAACTCTTAACAGAACACAATAGATTACACTTTCATTTGGTTTTGGAGGGGGGACCCAATTCTTATCACCAATTTCCGTCTCATGCCCAAAAAAAAAAAAACCAAATCCCCCGCTCGTGTTGCACAAAAGGTTTTGTACCATGTGTAGTGTAGAAGGCTTTTATGAATTGAAGTTTTTAGCACCAATAAAAACAGTTTTGACATTATCACTATTCCAAATTGGATTATTCAAACTTTTGTTCTATTTAGACAGCTAATTTGTAAATTAGGGATAAGAATTGGGGTTTTCCTATTCTAGTAATCGATCACTTCTGATGATACAAAAACAACATATCCATGGTTTTAAGATTTTCCTGTGCTCCCCTCCAGGCCTGATTACCACTTTGCCCACCAGTTGTCTTCCGATAAGTAGTAAGAATCATGTTAATAATTAGTCAATAATCAATATTACTTCTTTTTTTTTTTTTGACAATCGATAATGAAATTTTAATTTATTAATGTAGAGATGAAAAATCAAAAGTAGCTTCCTTATAAACCTAGCTCGGAAAATTCCATTGCCAAGTTAACGGGGAGTCTAAAGATAGGTCATATTTGGCTATAGCATTAGCCACTCTATTACCAATACGAGGAACAAATTGAAAAGAACAAAACGGAAAACAACAAGTAAATGAAATCGTATCCCTAACAATAACTTCCAGGCATGTTTTAATCTGACTTTTACCTTGCAACATATTGACCACTGCTTGTGCATCACCCTCCACCACATAGGATCTTCCAGTTATGCAAATAGAGCAGTCGAAAGCCATCCAAAATCCCTCGGCTTCCACAATTTCCCCTGATGATCTGTTTGGAATTGGCACAGCCATAGCACCCAACAACTTTCCTTCATGATCACGAATCACCACCCCCACACCTCCTTTATGCGTCCCAGCCGCAAAGGCCCCATCCACATTAATCTTCAAGAAGCCAGGTTCTGGCGGTTCCAAAGACACCTGTTAATCAATATTACTTCCATTACCTTTGTTTCTTACACTTCTGTTGATTTTTCTACGTAGAGAATTTCAGTTTAATAAAAGATATCGCTTAAAAAAGTTTAATTTTCTCGCACAATATTTAAGTCTCAGATTTTCTTGGAAGAAAAATAGTTTAGCATTTGGTATATATAAGTCCAAAACAGGGTTCAGTTTTCTAAAGGGAAGGAGGAAAAAAACAAGTTTTGGGATTTGCAGGCGCGCGCAACTGGATAAAATTAAGGCAAATAGTTTTGGCACTTTACTTTTTTTATGATAGCACTTTAAAATTTATCTTTTAGTGTAAAAAATATACATAGCAAGGCACACTAAAAGATAAATTTTGGAGTGCCATCATAAAAAAGTTGAGTGCCAAATCATTTTCTTAAAAATAACTTTTCTTTGAAAAAAACAGCTAGTGTGTATATAAACGGGGTGGAATTGGGGATAAAAAAAAATATTGTGGTATTTTTTTTTTCCCCTGGACCCAAAAGATTTTAATGGATTTTTGCTCTTAACAATTCTGTGCATGTTGCCTAGTTTTCTTAGGCCGACTTTAGGCTATGTTGCTTTTGTTGTTTCGGGGGAATGCCCCATTATTCTTTTGTAGCTTTTTACGCTTTTGGTGGTTTAATAAAATTTGCTTACCAAAAAACAAAAAAGATTTTAATGGAAGTGTATCTCAGCCTTTGATTTGCTACATGGGCAACTCTCCCTAGTGCGTCACCCGAGAGGATCAGGACATTCCCTAGTGCGTCACATGGGACGATCCAAACTCTGGTGTGTCTAGTACTAAAGTTGTGGCTACGGATGGATCAATTATGTACATGTATATATACATGCCCATATTTTTTGGAATTTTTGAATGAACAGCAGGAATAAAAGTTTATTAATTTCATGTTTCTTTATTTGACCTTTTCACAGACTATAAGGATTTATCTCTTTTTCCCCAAAAAAGATTTTTTCGGGGTCACCTGGAAAGAAACTTCTTGAAAGCCATTCAACTGATCAGGTATTGTTCCGCTAAGATTCTTATTTTTTTAAGTACTTATTTTCTATTTTATGAGATAAATCATTTTCTCACAATACATCATCTTTAATTCAAAAAATAAATACTTAAAAGTGCTAAGAGACAAGTCATTCTCTTAGCGGAACGGGCCTTGAGAGTAAATTAATTAATTACTTGTAAGCTCTAATAACGCAGAACTTCAAAGAAACTTTTTGGTCAGAAAAGTTTCTGTAGAATAAAAACTACCGTATGTGTTCCTACCTGAAGTGTAAAGACAGCCTTCTTCTATGGCAGGTTTTAGATTAGTGCTCTTTGGCCTTATTTCGGTCTCTTTTCTCCTTTATCTTTGTTTTGACTCTGCTGTGTACCTTACTTTTTTAATTAATTGAATTTCTAACGTACCAAAAAAAAAAAAAAAGAAGTGTAAAGAGATTATGAGCTTCTTAGGTTGATCATAGTTTTTCTTTTTCTTTTTCTTTTTCTTTTTTCATCTCAATTGCATACCTCATTTTTTGTACTTAAAAATTAAAAATAAATGGCCAATCTAACAACTTAGATTATTTAGGATGGAATAAAATTGCTTTATGGCCCCGTTTATAGCTTTTTAGATTATTCGCTTAATCAAATTAAAAGAAGTTATAAATTAGGGCAAATTTCACTCAGACCCCCTGAGGTATCTGACAATGACAGAAAGTACCCCTCAGTTTTCAAAAATGACAGAAACCTCCCTTACTTTACACTTTGGGTTTCATTCCGTTAGTTTCCGTTAATTCCGTTAGTTAAATGGACGGAAAATGTACGGAAAATGAAATTTTCAATTTTATTTAGTTCTACATCTATCTTAGGGCTCTCATTAAAAGTCCTAGAGTTAAAAATTAATTATGATTATTTAGGATGAAATAATTAAAAAAATAAAATCTTCGCACCGATTCAAACGGATTAAAAATTGGAGCACTTAAGTATCTGCTCTTCATTTGGTTCTATGGTTTTCTTAAAGCTCTCATTGAAAATCCTAAAGCGAAAAATTAATTATGACTCTTTAGGATAAAATAATCAGAAAAATACGATTTTCGCACCAATTCAAACGGATTGAAAATTTGAGCACTTAAGTATCTCCTCTTCGTTTAGTTTTACGGCTATCTTAGGGCTCTCATTGAAAATCTTAAAACCAAAAATTAATTATTGCACTTTAAGATAAAATAATAAAAAAATAAGATCTTTGTGCCGATTCAAATAGATTAAAAATTGGAGCACTTAAGTATTTGCTCTTCACTGACAGCTCTAAAATCAAGTGAAAAGCAAAATTTTTAAATACTCCAAATTTTAATCCGTTTGAATCGGTGCGAAGATTTTATTTTTTTAACTATTTTATCCTAAATGATCATAATTAATTTTTAACTCTAGGACTTTTAATGAGAGCCCTAAGATAGGTGTAGAACTAAATAAAATTGAAGATTTCATTTTCCGTACATTTCCGTACATTTCGTACATTTTCGTACATTTTCCGTCCATTTAACTAACGGAACTAACGGAATGAAACCCAAACTGTAAAGTAAGGGAGGTTTCTGTCATTTTTGAAAACTGAGGGGTACTTTCTGTCATTATCATATACCTCAGGGGGTCTGAGTGAAATTTTCCCTATAAATTAATGTGTTTGTTATAACTTTTAATAAGTTGAAGAAAAGTTTAAAATGTTTTCTTGAATATTAAGCCAGTAAAATACTAGCTTTTTATAAACAAAATATCTAGATTGTCCTTATTCACTTTAAATATTCTTTTGTCCATTCATGTAATATTGTAACAACTTAGAACAAGCTATAAAAGTCAAATAACTGATTATTCATTCATGTAATATTCTTTTATTAGCTCTTTTTTTTAAACATATAAGCTAAATAAGTTAAATTATAAGTGCTAGCAAACGAGGCCTATATATATCTGCTTCATCACAATCCTTTCCACAAATGAAGATAAAAAGATTGAAAAATTTTTACCTATGAGAAGGTATTCAACCCTTCTACTTAAGGGTATGTGCTCCATTAATACATAAATCTTTTTTCTGTTTTTTTGGCGAAGGCTGAAAGGTTCGCAAAAAATTATTTGGCTAACCATTTTTTTACATAAGATAACTAATGTACGGAATAGATTTTAAGTATTACTTACATCATAGTCGACATAAACTGGATGCTACCCTTAAAAATTCCAAAAAAATTCAAGAGTCAGTAGATCCATGACGCTTATGATCAAAGATTTTTTCTACGAGAAGTAGCTGTGTGTTACTATATAATATCATATGTAAATTTGATTCTTCCTATATAAACTCCACGAGGCCTTCTCCGTCACACACAGAGGGAGAGAGATCGAGAGAGAGGGATGGATTCGGTGGAAAAAAGAAAAACTTGTAACGAATGGACCGACGTGGAGATGGATTCGCTGATCATCAAAAAGGAAAAATTAGGGATGGATTATTCAGCACCACCGGAAAAAAGAGAATTTCGTAATGAAGGGATGGAGATAATACGATTAGCCCTAATGCTATTGATGATGGTGCTTTTTCTCGGGCACATAATGGTTTGGATAATAATGCCCGTTAACACATATGGGCTACTCTATTTGCCTGATATTTATGCTAAGGGAGAACAAGGTTAGATTTCTTCATTTGTTTGTTTTTTCCTTTTAACTATGGCTCTTCTCCGGTAATTGTTTCGGCCAGTCCAATGTTTTTTTGACGATACAACAATACAAGAATAGTTTCTTTTCGGGAATATGTTTTTTTGGAATTCACACACTTATGAGACAACTTCATGTATGGTCCGGGAAAGCTATACCGAAGAGGATTAACTTTTTTTCTTTTTTCTATCTGTTAGTTATTGTACTTTCTCTTCTTCAACTTTGCAGGTGCAGACTTTATTCTTTACTCATTCCCCATCCTAGCAATTAGTGTTCTGGGATTTCTGTACCTCAATGTAGGAAAGACAGACGTTGGTCACAACAATGGGAGGTATTTTACGTCGAATTCTAAGTATATATATGCGCGAATTTAATGGTATTTCCGTAGTACTTGGGGTGTGATCATTTTTTCAATTTATAGCGGGTAATATGGGATCCGTAGTTAGGTGAAAAATTATCCGTTTGACCATATGCGATCGTCCTGAAAGTAATGATTTTGTGAGGGCGGGTTTGCCCTAAATTAACAGAAACGTTTTTTTGTTTATTTTTCTAAATCTTTGTCGGTCCATAGTTTTATATTTTTCCGATTTTTTTGTCAAGACAAATACGCAATTTGGCCAAAAGCTAAACAAGTTACCAAGCACAAATTTTTTGGTCAACATTTATGTGCATCTGTACTGGGGAGTTAATGGGTTAACAAGCACGACATCTCTCTCAGTGGCGGCTCAAAAAGTACTTTTTTTTTTTACGATAGCTTTCTTAACCAATAATTCATGCACAAGATCTCATATAACAGTATGTATAGTGCGATCGAAAACTACAAAAACATGCACATAATTAAGATTTCAGCTATCCTCATGAGTTTTCATATTTTGAGACGTGCAGTATTAAACTGTTCACGTGAATTGTCTTTGATTCCTTTCGAGAAAAATTGAGGCGAATATGTTGGCATATACCTTTTTTTAGATATATTCTTCTTGTTTTGTCTCGATTATCAAAATTATATATGGCAAGAATATTTGTTGTAGTACTCCTCAATCCAAATAAAAATTAATTGTTCAGGTCAATAAAGATTCGCTTAGAAAATCTTGAGGATCAACCATAAAAACAAAAGAAGAAGAAGATAGATTTACAACATAGTTCAACTTTCTTTAGAGAGATTTGACCATAATTCTCATAAACTAAACAAAGAAAATATTATAACTAGTTAATGTTATAATAATTTAAGTCAATCCATTTATACTGTGGGCCAATAGATCATTCCTTTCTCTTTCATTATTTAAATTTTATCATTACGAGCGTGGACTTTATTTGAGCAAATTTATTAGATGTGCAATTATAATAAATTAACTGGTACGATTGGTGCTCATAATTAACGTATTGAGCACAACGTCAAAAAAGAATCTAAAATAAAATTACTCCCTCCGTCCCTTTTTCATAATCCGGTATTCCATTTTGGACTGTCCCTTAATAAGTGTCCATTTTATAAAGTTAGTGAGTAAAAGTTTGTGTATTGTCTATTTTGTCCCTAAAAGTAGATTCCATTTTGAAAAGTTAGTGTGTAAAAGTGTAATGATGATGGGTAAGTAGGGAAAGTGGAGGACAAAGTTGATGTGAAAGGTATAATGATGATGTCTTTTTAATAAGTTGGAATTACGAAGCAGGATACTTAAAAATGGACGGGGGGAGTACTACCTTAGAGTATCCACAATGCTATAATCAAAAATAAATAATCAAAAGTTGGCACATCAGCTTTTGATTATCCAGTTAAGAGATTATTAAGATTAGCAATGTAGAGGTCTACAATGACATAATCAAAATTGAATAACCAAAAGTTGTCACATCACATTTTTAAATTATAAAAAAACTAATAACTGTGAACATAGAAATAGTTTTTTCTAAAAAAAAAATTTTGAGACTAATAAAAACTATTTATTAGAAATAGAAAATAATTTTTAAAATTTTTTTAAAAATTTATAAAAATAGTTTTTGTGTGACTAAGGTTTTTGAAAAAATTAATTTTTATATAAGAAAAGGTTTTGAGAAAAAAATTTCTCCTACAAAACAATTTTTTTTATTTATAAAAACAGTTAAAAAATATTTTCTGGGGGGCAAACAATTTTAAAAAAAAAACAATTTTAAGTATTTTTTTTTTTGAAAACATCTTTGAAAAAAAAAAAGAAAGAGAGGGGAAAAGGGAAGAGATATAACGTTTTTTTTTTTGTAATCATGTGTGTATTTGATTGAGAATATGAGGTTAATTAAATTTAGTTATTGACAAAATGTTGTTAGTTTTGGTTATCCAAAATTTGATTATTTCTAAGGAGGTTCCTAAGTTTGATGATAGCATTGTGAGCCATATTTTGCACAAATATTGCTAACTTTAAAAACCGAGCACTTTTGATTATCTCATTATGGACACTCTTAGTAGTAAATTCCAACAACAAAAAAAGTTAAGAACCTTGGGTGATGGGTGTGCAGCGCTGCCACGATCTCTATAGACTCGAATCTCAAACGTATCGCTCGGAAGCCACACGATTGATTTCTTGGTCTATTACGGCCGGGGTACATGGGGACCCACATGTACGGTGTTTGTCGCGTAGTCCCATATATTAGACCTAGTTCGGCCCATCTGGATTAGCCAAACAGGATATAACTAATCTCATTACTACTCACTTTCGTTATGAATTTTTTTCTTTTTTCCAATTGATAGAAAACATACCAATACAAGAGTCTAAGAAATAAACTCATCATAGAGAAGAAAACAAAGAAGAAAGGAAAAACTCATCTACGTAAAGAACACTTATACTCAGGTGAAGAGATTCGAACTCCTGACCTCTTAATTAGTGAGATGCAACAGTCCTGACCAACTAAACTAACCCCAATGGGTTTACAATCGCCCTCAATTTTGATAATACTAAAAGTTGGCAAAAAATTGTCAGCATCTTTCAAGAAAATTTTGCGAAAACGCTAGTGGTACCGATGAGGAGAGTACTGATGGGGTACCAACGGCATGTGGAGCCCGTTTTTGGGTCTTGCGTGGATAATCCAAACTGTTCATTAATTTAAAATAATTTATTTAGTAGCCTTGCAAAAAATCAGCTCAATTGGATATGTATAAGTGGTTGATTCAATTTCTAATTTTCAATGTAGAATTCAAGATTCTAAATTCTGAATCGAAACTTATAAATTGAATCAACCACTTACACACATCCAATTGAGCTGATTTTTAGAGAGTTACTCAATAAATTATTTTAAAATTAATAAACGATTTGAATTATCCTATGGAATCCTAAAGTGGGCCACACACACCGTCGGTACCCTATCGATACTCTCCTCGTCAGTACTCGTAGAGGGTTTCCAAAAAATGGATTCTTTTAAAGACAAAAAGGCCGCTTCCTAGGTTTTTATATTTTCTTTTTAAATTGGTCGAAGAAAAATGTTGCTTCAAATCAATCAAACCCAATAAGTAACAGAATTGATTCTTGCACCGTCCAAATTATTCATCACACTTTAAAAGAGGAGTGCAAAATCAATTTGCAAATTATTCATTGCACTTCAAAAAAGGAGTGCAAAATCAATTTCTATATGGAGTTGATTTATGCACTCCAAAAGTTAGTAATTTGGAGAGTGCTGCTCAATAAATAATACTTAAAATCAACCATGTGATGAGAAAGATCTAAATATTACTATATGAAAATTAGGTACATGTGTATAAATGGGGACACATATTTTGACACGTCTTGTGTGAAACCAATTTAGAGTCTCACGCATACGATTAGAGCTATTCAATTATTTAAAACATGTTTTTAGAGTTCCCTGAGAAAATCCACTCATTTGGATATCAGCAAGAGTTTGATCGATGGTTTTTTCTAAATTTGAGAAGATAAAAACTAAATGAATAGATCAAACCCTTATCAATATCCGAAAGAGTTGATTTAATTTTTACGAAAGCTCTTAAAAATATATTTTAAACAAATTGAATGGCTACAATTATAAGTTGGGGCTCCAATTTTTGGTGTGTCATAATATGTGTCTCTAAAAATAACAACGTATTCTATAGGTAAATATTTTATTTTTATCTCACGGTGTAGCGAACGGCTGCACGGATTTGATGCTAGTACGTAATACTATGTAGTTAGAAGTAACATTTATTTGGGCGAATTAGTTTTTAATTTCAATTGCCTGAACAAATAGCCTTGTTGATATCTGAAAATAATCTTAAATTAGGACAAACCCCCATGGTAGTGTCATAGGGTGCTTGGCAACGGTGCCGAGCGGTCGATCTAGCCGTTCATATAGGCAATCGACGGCTCAGATCTTAATCCGTGCAACAGACGGTTCAGATTTTTATGCGCTCGGATTTGATCCGAGTCGTCCGTGCCGAGATAAACGGCCGCTCGGTACCGCTGCCATACACTCTCGCGTGGCAGCATCTCCCAATCCCATATTACACCACTGTAGAGCGCACTTCCGCAACTACAACACCCCTGAGGCCTGGAGGGTCTTTCTTTTTTGGCTTGAAGGATAGTATATATATCTTGCTTACCCATTACTGAAGTTCCTTTTGTTGTTCATAATAGCGTTGCCAAGAATTCTTATTTAGCACAATGGAAAAGGCCAATCTTCGTGAAGGGACCACTGGGGATTGTTTCTAGGACAGAACTGTTCTTTCTGTCTGCATTCATACTTCTCCTTTGCTGGTCATTCTCTGCCTATGTACACATGTTCTTCGGAGACGTCACCAGACAACCCGATTTCCCGATGGGAGCCAAATTGTAAGAACACCTCCTTGATTTGAATCGACTACGTACCCTTTAATCAAGATACAGAATTATTCTACTGTCAAAGCCGTCGGCTACAAAAACCGGCCACAAAATGCATACGATTCATGCCATGTGTACCTATGCGGTTTCTGTGGTCCGTTTCTGTATCGATCTGTTGTCTTACTTCAGTAGTACCTTCATATTTGATTAGATTGAAGAGCTAAAGTGGACCCCAATTGGGAAATCTTGATGATGTTTGACAGATGGAAAGCAAAAATGGAGATTGCAGGGCTAACGCTAGGCCACGCAGGAAATGTTTGTCTGGCTTTTGTCTTCTTTCCGGTGACCAGAAGTTCTTCGCTCTTGCGGCTGCTTGGCCTTACGTCGGAGTCGAGCATCAAGTACCACATTTGGCTCGGGCATATTACTCTGGCTCTCTTCTCAGCACACAGCTTATATTTTATCATCTTCTGGGCAAGTACGAAACAAATTTCCCAGGTACACCACTTCTCCATCTGAGCAAATATTCGCTTTGGTTTCTGATTACTTTTGAAAGACAGACAAAACTTGTTAGGCAAATAGTTGCCAAAACTGTTTATCAAAAGAAAAAGAATCTGAAACAACCCGCCTTTCAAAACGAAAAAAAATTACAAAACAAAACGAAAGAACGCAGAGAAATTCTACCATGCTGCTGGAATTGATAGGCTGACAAATTTCCAAAAAACACAGGAAAACTTCTCATCCAAGTTATGAAAATTTTCCAAAAAGTCTCTGAAGGAATAGAAAACAAAGGGTTCTCACAAATTTTGTGGTATGCAGATGCTCGAATGGGGCGAAACTGGGATCTCAAATCTGGCAGGAGAAATAGCTATGGTCTTTGGATTAGCCATGTGGGCCACAACCTTCCCCCGCATCAGGCGCAAGTTTTTTGAGCTCTTCTTCTACACTCACTATCTCTATATTCCCCTCATGGTATTCTACGTTTTTCATGTGGGCTTCTCCTACTTCTGCATCACGCTTCCTGGTTTCTACCTCTTCTTGGTTGATCGGTATTTACGCTTCTTGCAATCCCAGCGGAAGGTCCGCTTAGTTTCTGCCCGTATTTTGCCTTGTAAAGCCGTGGAGCTCAACTTCTCTAAATGCCTAGGTAAATTCATAGTTCAAAATTGTTATTAGGATTATGAAATAAGCCTGTTTCAAAGGATCCAATTCAACTTCCAGGATAAAAGATACACTCCAGAAATCAACGCGCCTATTAGCAGGCTCAACATGTATTTATGTTTTAGCAGGCTCGTGTAGATTTTAAGCTTTTTAAAATCTTCTAAAGGCAAAGAAATTACAATATGCAGTGGATTTTTTCAAATGTCCAGAATAGAGAATGAGCAAACAAAAGGGAACGGAGGAAGTGAATTCGGAACATGAAAAGTGGAATTTTTGAGATGGTAACTTCCTGGTGTGATTAATGGTCTTGTTCTATCCATTCTGGTGTCAGGGTTGAGATATAATCCAACAAGTATCATGTTCATTAACCTGCCGGGAATCTCCAAGCTTCAATGGCATCCTTTTACCGTCACCTCCAACAACAATACCGATCCTGACAGGTTAAGTGTCCTCATAAAGTGTGAAGGAAGCTGGACTGAGTCATTGTACCAAAAACTTTCTCAGCCTATCCCATTGGAGCGCCTTGAGGTCTCTGTTGAAGGACCTTACGGACCTGCATCGATTCATTTCTTCAGGTAAGTTGTGAGAAAATACAATGAAGGATTCCCAAAGTTCGGATGTAAGGCTGTATATGGATTATGAACTTCTTGACAGATTTATAGAGGGAAAGAAATAGATACGGGAAAAAAATGAGAAAAATAGGACTAGATTCAATACTTACCCAAAAAAAAGGACTAGATTCAAGCACAGCACTAAAGATTTTGAGAAGATTTTCAATAGCAGAATCTAACAGACAAAATTACAAAATAACTAGAGTTCCAACTTGGAGGTCCAAACACCGAGATTCAAACCTATTTTCTAACTTCTACAGTAAGTTTCAAAAACATACATTTCACCAATTTGACCTATCAACAATGTAAATTAGGCTAAAGTCCTAGTCGTCTCCTATTTTACCATGCAAGCAGGGGCGGACCCATTAATGGGCAAGGG
The DNA here is from genome assembly GCA_019656295.1 of Rhododendron mucronatum var. ripense. Classification (NCBI taxonomy): domain Eukaryota; kingdom Viridiplantae; phylum Streptophyta; class Magnoliopsida; order Ericales; family Ericaceae; genus Rhododendron; species Rhododendron mucronatum. Next base: position 2,645,181 of record BPLT01000050.1, on the reverse strand, counting down.
AAGTCAAGTGACCCCACTGAGTTGGGAAACTCACCAGAGGAATACTTAAATTTTCGGACATTTTTGATAATTTTGCCTCATAGGCTTTTGAACTTGTAGTTGTTGCCCCAAAGATAATAAAATTGCCCCATAAGTTATATACCCTTTAGTTCTTGTCCCATAAGTAAAATAATTGCCCAGATTTTTTAGGTACCTTTCTCTCAACAAGAAAGATCAACTTTGGGGCAAAAGGATTGACTGTGACTTCTTTTAGAAGAAGTTATTTCATGCTTCTGAGTTAGGTTGAGCACGAATCTGAACCACACTTTTAGGTAGGTTTTACACACTTGGAAGTGGACCTCATACATTTGTGTGATCCAAATTTTTGCTCAACCATGTTTCGGGAGCATTGATTAATTTCTCTTTTTCTTGTATGTGTTTTTGGAAGAAAATGATTATCATCCTCTCTTTTTTTATAAAGGCACCCCATTTTTTATCTTTTAGTGTGAACTTTATGTGTAGTTTTCATTAAAAGACAGTAAAAGGAGTGGAAATATTAGAAAAATATGAGTGCAAAAACCATTACTCATTTGGAATTTTAATTTTAAGGTATAAATAGATATCCTTTTTGTTTTGAGAAATTTCATAGATAGATAATTCACTTAACCACTTCTTGTATGGCATTTCAGTTCATGTAATTTTTGTAAGTATATTGTAAATGAACTATATAAGATCAAGAGATATCTTCTTAAATCCTTTTTGTATGTTGGTTTAAGGTTAGGTTAGGTAATTGATCCCATTGTCAGTAAATCATGGGTCCACTACTGCATGCAAGCTTCAATACCTGGTTAGATGCATGTCATATATACCTATATTTGAGGAAGTAATATGCTGTGCAGGCACGACACACTAGTGATGATAAGCGGAGGAAGTGGCATCACTCCTTTTTTCTCCATTATTCGCGAGCTCCTCTTTTACGCAAGCACAAGAAGTTGCAAGACAAAACAGGTTCTCCTAATTACGACTTTCAAGAAATCTGTGGATCTCACCATGCTAGATCTCCTCCTCCCAGTCTCTGCCAACTACGACATTACTCAATTGCCCTTGCGGATTGAAGCATATGTAACAAGAGAGAAAGAACCCATTCCAGATGACCAAAAGCTCTGCCAAACCGTATGGTTCTTGCCCAGTGCCACGGATGCACCAGTTTCTGCAAGTTTAGGCTCATACACCTGGCTTTGGCATGGAGCTATAATTTCAGCCTCATTTTTCACTTTCCTTCTGTTCTTTGGCATTCTTGCAAGATACTACGTTTACCCGGTTGATAACAACACTAGCACGAGATTTTCGTACACGGAAAAAAATGCTCTAAGCATGTTTTTCGTATGTCTCTCCATAGCTATGACCGCAACAGCAGCTTTTATTTGGCACGAAAAACAGAATGCCAAGAAAATGATGCTGATTCACAGCATGGATAGGCCAAAGCCAAAGGGAATCCCGAGACCAGGTCAATGGCTCTACAATTCGAGAAGAGATTTAGAAAGTTTTCCTCATCAGTCCCTTTTTCAAAATACAACGGTGCATTATGGTGAAAGGCCTGATTTCAAGAGTAAGATACACTCTTCAATCCAGTTTTCCTTATTTGAATAGGCAATAGCATTACTCTCATTATCAACTATTTGACTATTGGGTAGCTGAAGGAGGTCATTTTTTTTTTCCAAATGCAGAATATCTACGAGTGCGTGAAGGATCTAGCATGGGGGTTCTTGTTAGCGGCCCAACGATGATGAGGCAACAAGTTGCAGCAATTTGCTCATCCAGTGAGGCAGATAACCTACATTTCGAATCAATGAGCTTCAGCTTTTGATGCGGGGGGGCAAGATTTCCCGATGAGTCCGTCTCCACTCTCCAGATGCTCCAAAAGCTAAAAAGAACGTTGGGTTTCTGTTTACCCTAAATTTTACTCGGTCGAGTATCGAAAGACTTTGATTTTGAAGTACTGGAATGTGGGTGTTAGCGAGTGGAGTTTGGTTTCTTGCCGGACTTTGAAGTACTGAAACATGGGTGTTAGTGAGTGGAGTTTTGGTTTCTTGCCATATTTCAGACTTTTCTGGAAACAAATCTAAGGATGAAGAATAACAAAGAAATCTTATTATTCTCCAAATAGGGTACAATCGACAGAACTAAAACTACAGACCTATCCCTAAGTGCACAAAGTAAATGACTGGATAAGATAGTTACTTGTCTACATGTCTTCTTTTCCAACATTCTCGACTCAATGCCTTTATCTTATTTTTCCCTTTCTTCAACTTTTGCCACGTGTCTCTAATTGACCGTCACATCCTCGACAGGTTGGAATTTGGTAAAAAACTGTCATGTGTCCTTGTCTCGACACAACTTCCTCGACAGTTAAAAAATTTGCCAAAATAGGGTGTAAACAATTTCAAAACTGTTTGTTGATCTCTTGTAGTCATTCATTGTTAAAACTTTTGTTTAGTTTTCTAACACAAAAGATAAATTTTATTAGAGATGCATGTCTTTTATCTAACAGAGCTTACAGAGGTGACTTTTAGCTTTGAGTGGAAAAATACTTCAATAGAGAGACATTTCTTTCATCTAAGAGGAGTGACATTTAGTCTTGAACAGAAAGACATTATTTTGACACCCCCACCTTCCACCGATCGTTCAACATGGAGATAAACTGTGAGATCTATGAGTCGTAATGTCGTATCTTGGAGTATTATATTCAGTCATAATAACCTAAGTTAAGAGGAGAGAAATATGACTGTATAGTGAATAACGTGCCTTTCATCAATCTCATGAGTTATTTTCCTACTATAGCCTAAAATTTCACCAATCCAAATTATGCGTGACAATATTTGTAAACTAACAATACCAAACCAGTTAGCTACTCTACATGATCGCTAGTCACAGACTCGCAAAAAATCAAGGGGAACAGTCTCTGCTGAAAAAACTCTCCGCACATATGACTGCAAAATAATACCGGTCTTAGTTTCTTTTTTTCCTTTTACGGGGAAGAAAATTTCATTAATCATAAAAGATCAAAAGATGAAATCACTATAATAAGAAAAGATATGCATTGAGACGGCTTCGAAGAGTGCAATAACTCTTAGGCCCCGTTCCGGAAACCTTCTTAAAAAATAAGTACTTATTTTGCCACTTCTCATTCAAAAATAACAAGGGTCATTCCACAAAACTCAAATAAAAAGTTCCTTTCACATTTTTAAACTCAAAAATAATGTAAATGAAAAAAAAATTCAATTTTTTTTTGCACCGTATATTAAAAATCTCAATGAGATCTATCAAACAAGATCCATAGTGATAGAAAAATTATTTGCGTAAACACATGATTTTTGAGCTTGAAGTTGCCTTATACAAAAAATAAGACTGTTGCTATGATAATAGGCACCGGCGGAGGGAAATCATACCGGCGGCCGCGCACCCTACACACCTCGGATGCCATTGATACACAGAAAAGGGGTGCTCGGATCAAGCACCCTACACACCTCGGATGCCATTGATTCCCGCGTAGGCCCCCTTGGTTTTTTTTATAGAATTTTTGGACGGCTCGGATCGGCCGTCTGGTGGCCGGAGACGGCCCGGCGCGGCCGCCGGTATGATTTCCCTCCCGCCGCCCATTGGTACCTATATAAATTCTACCAAAATAATTACCACCCTTCTTATTTTCCGGAACAACCCTTCTTATTCAACAAAAAATAAGTTCTTTTTTTGTTTCTGGAACACAGCCTTAGTTTCCTTGCGTGTGGGTCGATTTGCGTGTGAGAGAAAGAGGCCATGTAAAAGAAAAAAGGATATATAACAACCTCAGAAGTCAGAACCAGTACCTACTTATATATCCTTCTCATGAGTTATTTATGGTAGCCAGAGAAAGCGCGCATCAGCAAAGCAAACTTCCGCAAAGAGGCTCCGAGCAATAAAACAAATCAAACCAAACTAGAAGAATTCACAGATATTCCGAACCTAACAATGTAGTCAGGGAGCGATATTGCTTGGAGTTCCTCAAGTCTGTTTCCTCGCGCAACTTGTGTTATACTCGCGATTATGAGAGAGTAAGTAATCGTTGCACCGTACGTTAATGCCATTCCTTTCCACGGTATGAAAGAAACTCTGGGAATGCTAACAACTTCTGTACTCAACTTGTTTGCCCCAGTTGAGTAGCTAGAGAAGTGACCAGGGTAAGAAACTCTAGGAATTAATGATAACTCAACGTTATGATTTCTCTCCGAATTTCATAATTTGCTTTCCCTTGTTTGTTTTGGGGGGAGAAACAAGAAGGAAAATAACAATACAAAACCCACCCATGGGTTGTCAACATGATAAGGGTGAACCTGCGCTTGCAACATAGCAGGGTTCGATTCCTCCTAGAGACAAATCATGATTTAAGTGGAGGCCATAGCGGTGGGTTACTATGCTAATTTCCCCCGAGGTTTGGATTGTGCAGTCGGGTTCAATAGTGGCTTAGCTTGTTCCTCGGTTACCCAAAAAAAAATACAAAGAACAATTTTCATCCCCACTTCCTTTCCTTTCCTTTCCTTTCCCTTTTCAAGGTTCCAAACAAGCCCTAAAGTTTTGGGACCACTGAATAGTGAATACTATACGTTGGGGGAGAAGTTTTTCAGTGTCCGGTGAGTATATTTCACCTAGTGCCCGTTCATGTATCTAAATCGTTCAAAAGCATTTTGGACGGTCCGAATTTTAAACAAATTTTTCTAAAAAATAATTCAACTTTTTCGGAGAAATTCTTTATTAAAATCCGACCATCCAAAAGTATTTGGATGGCCTGAAAGCACTAAGGCGCCGTTCCGAAACGGGTTTCAAGTACTTATTTTTTAAAAAGGTGATTTCAAGCTCAAAAATAATGGGCTTAATGAAATATAAAAGTATGCAATATAGATCTTATTTCATACGGTGCAAATTGAGATCTTTCATACAGTGCAAAATAAATCAAAAAATTATTTTTCATTTACATTATTTTTGAGTTTAAAAATGTGAAATAAGTACTTTTTTAAGAAGGTGTTCTGAAACGGAGCCTAACCGGACACCAGTATCCACCCGGTACTGAAAAATAAAAATTTCTCCCCAACGACAACCAAATGACAGAGGCTGCCTGAATGAGGAACGGAACCAGAACCGGCAGAACCAAATTGGCTGCCAACACGTAGACAGCAATTCACATTTTTCTTCCTTTATTCAAAGGGTTCTTCTATGGTCAGCCCGAGGGACGGAAAATAAAAAATACCACTAGCTATTATTTTATAATTTAAATCTACGTGTCACACGTTGTTGTTTCTCTCAGTAGGGCACTTGGGTTTTCTACTTTCTCACGTACAGGTGGGACTCGTTTCAGTGGGTCCTCCCTGCATGTGAGAGGGGTGTGGCTGAACTCAGTCACACCGATGTGCTTCTAGCATTTACGTTTCTGGTTTATACTTTGTCAGATGTACTTCTTTAGTATTTTACCTAAATACCTTTTTTGCCCTCGGCAACACATCTCTATTTTTTACTCTTATAAATTCACGGCTAGTTTCTGATAAAAAAAAAAATCTCGGCTACTTTTTGTCTCTTTTTTATAACTTAGATTATATGTCCGAACTAGTTTACGCGCATCTTAATTAATTTTGAGATTCCAATTCTAGTGTTCACTCGCAAAGAGCCTAATGAAAATTGGAGTAGAAAAATCTGCGCGTGTAGCACACTATAATCAGCCCTTTGGGCTGACTTTAGAATTTGCTCAACAAATTAAGTGCTTTAATTATCAATCCGTTTGAACTGATGCAAAAATCTTATTTCTTTGATAATTTTATCCTAAAGATTATAATTAATTTTTGGCTCTAGAACTCTCGTTAGTTAGCCGTAAGAGATAATTAACGAGAGTTCTACGGTCAAAAATTAATTATGACCATTTAGGATAAAATAATTGAAAAAATAAAATCTTCGCACTGGTTCAAACGGATTAAAAATTATAGCATTTAATTTTTTCTCTCGGCTTTCCCCCAAACTCCTACCCGTTGCAAGCCCAAAACGACACAATTATGAGGCACCACAGCCCCTCGAATTTCCATACGGAACTGTGGGATTGAGTTCCAAGAATCAGTCGATGTGCACGTAAAGTAACGTGGACACCTAAGTTATTAAAAAAAAAAAAGGCAAAGTTCATCTTCTGAAATGAAAAAAGAATTAAAAAGAAAATAGAAAGTTAAGTACGTACTTTTGTGGGGAAAGTGAGCCCCAATGCTAATTTTGTTATTTATTAAAGGCAAGAGAGGATTATTTCCGTCGTCTAAACGTTGACCGCATATCCGTCACATGCGATCTGACAAAGTACAAAATTTAAAAATGCAATGGACCCACTTATAATCAGCTAACAAAAATGATACTCACACAACAATCCAAACACAACAATTTACACAACCTCTCACATGCATGTGGGCTCCACACACACTACTATGTGTGGGCTCCACATGTATGTGAGAGGTTGTGTAAATTGTTGTGTTTGGATCGTTGTGTGAGTAGCATTATCCATCAGCTAAATGTAGTAGATAAGCGTTTATTCAAGGACACTGCTAGGGACACATCGGTGTGGCTGAGTTCAGCCACACCCCTCTCACATACAGGTGGGACCCGTTTCAGTGGGCCCCCTTGTATGTGAGAGGGGTGTGGCTGAACTCAGCCACACCGATGTGCCTCTAGCATTTCCGTTTATTCAAAAGCAGAGAGTCTTTCCGACTTCCGAGCGAACTGTCTTCTCTTCTCCTCCAGCTGAGATCGCCGGGAAAATGGCGTCGAAGTCTCTGATTTTCCACCCCACCCGTACTTCTCCGTTGCCGTCGACACGACGCCCGTGCTTCTGTTCCCACTACAACACCTCCGCACTACCGACGATCACTTCAAAACCCCAACCTTTTCCGTTGCGAACCAAAGATCAAGCCATCACACCATCGCCTCTCGTTTTCCTCCAAAACCCCAACTCCATTCGATCCGTCACGGTCCGATCGCAGCTGAGTTTCCCTCTCGTTTCTCCCACCGATCAATGGGGCAACTGGACCGCTCTCTTTGCCATTGGCGCCTTTGGTATCTGGTGAAAATCTTCTCTCTCTCTCTCTCTCTCTCTCTCTCTCTCTCTCTCTCTCTCTCTCTCTCTCTCTCTCTCTCTCTCTCTCTTCTTCCCATTTTCAGCTAAAATTCAGGAACGAATTATTTTATCTCTGATATATTGCGTTTTATGTTAAGGTCGGAGAAGACAAAGATTGGGAGCACACTCAGTGGCGCATTAGTAAGCACTTTGGTCGGACTAGCAGCGAGTAATTTGGGGATTTTGTCGAGTCAAGCGCCGGCTTACGCTATCGTGTTGGAGTTTCTGCTCCCCATGGCCGTTCCATTGCTGTTGTTTCGAGCTGACTTGTGCCGAGTCATTCAGTCCACGGGGACTCTGCTCTTGGCTTTCCTGCTTGGATCGGGTATCGTTTCTCATCATTGCAAATTAAGTTTTTGTTTAAAGCACTCAGTGTTTTTGATAGTGGGATTGATAATTTGGTTGTCCTCCGTACTGAGAAAAGTAAGGTGTTGCCAAATGGGCGCGTTCTGGCGTTCCATGTTCCGTTTTCTTTTTGAACCTTTTTTTTTTAAAAGATAATTTCAAAATTAAATATAACAAAAATGAAAAATAATATTTCAATTTTTTTTCACAGATCTCAATGAGATTTATTAAATAAGATCTATATTGGTAGAAAAATTATTTGCATAAACATACTCCCTCCGTTCCGAAATGAAGGTCCATCTTTCCTTTTTGGGTTGTTCCAAAATGATGGTCCTTTTCCAAAAATGGAAGGAAAAATTTGGTGATTTTCCGAAAATGTCCCTCATAGGTGAATATAAGTGTTGTAAAGTAGGTAAAAAATAGGGGTAATGGGGGAAATGATAGGTATTGTAGGTGTAATGATTGCATGTCCTTTTAAATAGTTGGAATTTCCAAGAGGGACTCTCAATTTGGAACGGAGGGAGTATAATTTTTGAGTATGAAAGTACCTTCTTTTTCTAAAAGTTCTTTTTTAAAGAAACCGGAACGCCCCCAATTCATCTCGAGCGTATGTGCAAAAAAATAAATAAAGTGATTAGTTTCCATATAATTGCTAACTTATTTTGTGATGTTTCATGTGAATTTACGATGTTTTGATTGTGGACCGTATTACCCACCTTGTCCTTCAGCTACGGATCCATCTGTCTCTCTTAGTCATGATAGGATTATCATGTAAAATAATCCTGGCAGTGGTTTATGTTGCTACGCAGCCTTATAATTTCATAACACAGCATGTGCTGTGGTTATAAGTAGTTGATTTTGTAGCTAAGGAGCTGTAACTCTATGTATTAGGCTTGGGAAGTCATACGAGACTGTTGAATATTGTTTTTTAGAGGAAGATCATGTAGCGAACTTCAGCCTTCCAAATTATCTGCTCTATTCCTTGACAGATGCTTCTTATTTTCTTGCACTACAACAGTTGCGACAACTATTGGAACTGTCGTTGCTTACTTCCTGGTGCCAATGCGTTCCCTTGGTCAAGATAGTTGGAAGATAGCGGCAGCGCTCATGGGTAGACACATTGGTGGAGGTACTTTGTAGCGAATAGTGATTGTTTGCTACCTTTTCAGTGAGCTTCTTGCACCTTTTCTTATTTTCTTGCACTTATTAAGTAGGTTTGTAACCCAAAGAGAAAATGTAATCTTTGCGTGTTGTTTGACCTGGAGTTTCTTCTCCTGTATCTTTGGTTACCTATTACATTCCTTTGAGATTGGAATATGCACTCTTTGTTTGTTTGGAGAGTGAATCATGGTTTGTAATTAGGTCCTTGTGAAAAACATAATCGCCTTAAGTATTAGTGGATATGCGTTTATAATGTTGGATTTCCCCACTAAAAGTTGTCAGTGTTGCAGACGAGTGTTGGCGAGCAATAATATTTATCTTCTAGATCCCTCATTGTGCTTATGACCAGGGCGTTTTGTGTTGAATTATCTAATAATAACTGACTTCACTGCGCCTATGGTTTGAAGTTGAACTATGAAATCAAATTGGCTCTCTCCTTTACCCATGCCAATACCTGGCTTGCTCTGATATAGGTTAATAGAATCCAATTTACAAACCTTACTAGTTTGGATGTTTTCTATTTGGTCTCTGTGATGACTACTTTGTTTGGGGTTTCTCTATTTTACCAGCTTATCATGTTATATGTCGTTGCGATATCTTTCATACTTGTAATTTCCATTTCCAAGATTGTACTAATAGTGACTGATGAAGTTTCTGTTTTTCAATCATGCACAGCTGTCAATTATGTCGCCATTGCTGGAGCACTTGACGTCTCTCCTTCAGTTTTAGCTGCAGGACTAGCTGCAGATAATGTTATTTGTGCAATCTATTTTACCACATTGTTCGCACTGGCTTCCAAAATACCTCCGGAGCCTTCAACATCAACGAAGGGTGTGTAAACTATAAAGCTCTTCGTAAAAGTTAAATTTGCATTCCCATGGTTAGAAAGAGCTTATGGCGGCAAACAATAATCTGATAGCCTGCAATATACTGGAACTTTCACAGATGATGGATCAAACATGGAGCTTGAAACTAGCAACAAGCTTCCTGTGCTGCAGACTGCTACGGCCATTGCTGTAGCCTTTATTATCTGCAAGCTTGGCACGTCATTCACGAAATATCTTGGAATTCAAGGAGGAAGCCTTCCGGCCATTACAGCAATCGTTGTTGTTCTGGCAACTGCATTTCCATCACAATTTGGTCACCTTGCTCCTTCTGGTGAAGCTATGGCTCTTATTCTGATGCAGGCAAGTTTGTTTCTTACCAGGGAAAGATTTACCATTATTCTTGTTAGTTTCCTTGTGAAACTGTTGAGCTGACTTGTTTTTGAATGACAGGTATTTTTCACTGTGGTGGGTGCGAGTGGGAACATATGGAATGTCATCTACACAGCCCCTAGTATATTCACGTTTGCTCTTGTTCAGATCGCTGTTCATCTTGCTGTGATCCTCGGATTGGGAAAACTGTTCCGCTTTGACCTGAAGTTGTTGCTTTTGGCATCGAATGCCAATGTTGGAGGCCCTACAACGGCTTGTGGAATGGCCACGGCCAAAGGATGGACTTCTTTAGTTGTTCCGGGTATTCTTGCTGGCATCTTCGGCATTGCCATCGCTACTTTTCTGGGCATTGGTTTTGGGGTGACAGTTCTCAAGACAATGTAGATTTAATTATGAATACCAGAACCGGGCTAATCTGTGAATTGGGAAATTATTTTTTGCCATTATTATCTGGGACGAATGTTTCCAAAATGGAAAGAATAGGATCATCCAATTTTATCGTTTCTTGACATCATCGTCGTCGTCTTCTTCAGGGTGTTTTTCCTCGTTTTGCGGGGAGCATAATACTTAGCTGAGGCTTTAGATTACTGTTCTTCGTCTTCTTCTTCTATATGTGTTGAGAAGGCACCTCTTTGTTCTTGTTTTAGTTGATTCTTTAGTGCAGCCAGTCAATAAGTCTGACTGTGCTCAGATAGTGGGAGTTGGCTGTTCCAGGGTTCTTTTTTTAAAAGTTCTTTTTTTTCAATTTTTAAACTCAAATATAATGAAAATGAAAAAAAAAATTTGATTTTTTTTGCAACATATAAAAGGTTTCAATGAAATCTATCAAACAAGATTCATATTGGTAGGAAAATTATTTGCGTAAACACATAATTTTTTAGCTTGAAATTACCTTCCTTTTCTAAAAGTTACTTTTTCTAGAAACCGGAACACTAACTTGGTTGGCCTACTGTTTTAATCAAAACACAAGTTAATACGGTCCATCCTTGCCTTGCCGAGTTGAAATCTAAGTCGTCCATGATCAAAATTGGACGGCTCGGATGGGGACAACACCCATGTTGTCCCTAAGGTCCCCGAGTTCCTTATCCTTGGACGGGACTCCAGAAATGAGTGATGACTAGTACTAAAGGGCAACTTGGCTTACAACGACTAGTAAAAATTTGTCTTCTTTTTCTTTTTCCTTATTTTTGTCTTTAGTCACAAACTTTGATTCAAGTATAATTTTTTTGTTTTTCTGATTATTCTTTCAAGACGAAGTACACTCAAATTTGATGCAAACCTAAAAAATGCAAACTTTTTTTTGAATAAATAAAAAAAATAAGCCAAGTTACTTATTTTTGCCGAACTAGGCCTAAATTAGGTTTAAATTATGATTGTGTCTCCGTCAAAGATAGAAAAACTATGGCCATGTCAGTATCAACGGTAGGAGAAATTTTTGGGTGCTAAGCAGTTAGCACGTGAAGATAATCGTAAGCGATTCCAGCCGTCCAATTTTCTCTTTCCCTCACCCGACTACTCTCTTTCCTCTTTTTCTCTATCTAAAATTCGGACCATTCAAAATACGTTTAGACTGCTAAAATCGTAGATGGGATACACATGTGTAGTACCCGCCGGCACCCAAAAACTTCTCGGTAGGTAGTGTCTTACCTCGTCAATGTGGATGAGAGTTGGTAATGTTGGAAAAATGAAAGGATTGGGGTGACCTTTGGCTCGCTCAATCAATAACTTTAACATATTTATTGTGGGGGTTACTTTCCTATTCATTGTGCGAGTTTCTCCCATATTCATCGAGGCTATTAATCTCGTATTCACTCCTTGGCATCATTACAAGGGTCCCTTCAGCCTATAGATAAGGAGCATTCTGGTTCATAGTTCAACACGATTTCACAGAAATTTCACTAGTATGAAATTTCACAAGTATATACGGGTGTAGATTGAGAGAGAGATAGACGCTGAGTTAGTTCGCCAAGACGTTCATTGGTGGTGTTTCGACGTTCGTGGTCCGAGCCGAATCAATCTTGGGAGACAGACGCCGAGTCACCTTAACACAAACGGTAAATCTGTTTCAAAGACAACATGTGAAACACGGATTTCGATACGCGAATCCATTCTGTATTTCGGTTTGCATTTCACTTTTGTAATTTCATTACATTGTAATTCTATTCAGGTGTAAATGTAATAGAATTCGTATTCTGAATTCCAGATTGAAACATCTTGGGTAACGGGTAAACACCATAAATGGCGTTGTCAGCGTCGCCGTCATTGGTCACCTGCTTCTCTGCTCCTCCGCCGTTACGTCTCGCCTCTCTATCTCTGTCGCCTTTGCCGCTACTTCAACTACCAACCCTCTCTTCCCGCCGCCACCTCTTTACATTCTCAACTACCAAATCCAAACCACTATTATTCCCTGCCACAACCACAACCTTGTTCGCACCTCAAAATTTCCCCCAGGACTCAATTTCGAATCGGCGTCGAACGGTTAGATCTCAGTTGAATTTCCCTCTCGTCTCTCCGCAAGACCATTGGGGAACATGGACTGCTCTCCTCTCCATCGGCGCTTTCGGTCTCTGGTACTCTCTCTCTCTCTCTCTCTCTCTCTCTCTCTCTTAACTACAAGGGCGACTGCGGCTTGTTGTTAGCCCTTACGAGAGGAGAGCAATTTTGTTTACCCACTAGCTTGAAGACCCACGTGAGGGTGTGCTCGTTCGGTGCTTCACTGCGATAATCAAAACCGTTCATTTTGTCCAAATTCATTTCTTATATAAAAAAATCAGCTTGGTAAGCATGTGATGTAAAAGTCTTTTTCAATCAAGAATTTTACAGCAAATAAATAAACTTCTAGATGAAGCATATAGCGAGATTTGATTGAGCTGAATTTTGAACGGTTTTGATCAGCAAAATAAGACACGGAATGAGCATACCCTCGCAGAGGGTGAACAAAGTGAGGGCGTCCCCAATCTTTACTTAAAAGTTTTCAAATTTGAGAGAAGTTTCGAGTAAAACCTTCATTTCTTACAAAACATTCCAATGGATGGACTCAAATTTAATTTGCGTAAAAGCTTCATTAATGACATTGTAGGGGAGCGAAATATCCGAAGATCCAAAAGAGGGACCCAGATACAACATCTGTGCGCGTTATCCGAAGGATAAAGGGAATTCGAGAGCCTAGCCGAGCTACAGTCTTATTGCCGAAAGGATGGTATACTGGTTTCGTTCGGATAACCATCTTCTCTCGGAGAATCGTTTCCTCCGTTGATCATTTCCTCGACCACACAAGTCTCGTTCGGAGACCGCCGTTACAAAACCTTCTAGAAGCTTCCAAGGATGCGTGGGAGAGCTTCTTTGGTGGAGAGGTGACATTCCTGATTGATGTGACCCCTTTTCCTCTGACTGGGCGGCTCACCAATCCCCAATAGGCGGCAGTCATTTAATGCCTCTGACTTGTGGCGTCATCCGAGCGTAATCAAGCACACAGGTGTCAGGGACAGCTTGCACCACACTTACTTTCTTCATCCTTGCCTATAAATAGACGGGTACTTCATCCAAGGAAAAGAGTCAGATTTCTAAACACTCATCTTCTTCCTCAAAAGCAATTTCTTACCAAACCTCTCTCTTCCTGGCTCCGCTTACTGACTTGTTCGTCGGAGCATCTTCCCGGAGGAACAACCCCCTCCGGTTCTGCAGGTACACGAAGATCGACGCCATAGTTCTCGGTTCAAACGAGTCAAGACGGTCAACGGAAAAATCAGCCCCCCACAATTGGCGACTCTGCTGGGGATACGAAGGAACACTCCACCTTGTATCGTGGGAAGGAACACTCCACCTTGTATCGTGGGCCTGATTTCTATCTCCACCGTGACTCCACCCATTCGTCTCTACTTATATACTTCCACTTTTCCTTCCTATGGCTCAATGTCTTCCCCCTCCCGGCCCGGAGAATTTCACCCTTGGGTTGTCCGGATTTGGGTCCATTAACTATGGCCCAAAACATACGGCGCGACCAAACCCTCCAGTCTCTTGGCAACTCTCGTTTCCACAGACTGAGCTGGATGTTGCCCTGGCGGAGCAGAAACGCCAAGCAGCAGTAATAGCCATGTTGCAGCAACGTCTAGAAGAGCGTGATGGTGGCCAACTCGCCACACCTGTGAATTTGCACCCAGCCGGGCCAAGTCAACCGGCGAAACATCACAAGCGTAGCAAGTAAGTCCCATCCTGCCCGAACAACAGACTTGGCAACGTCTGAGAGACAGACCGTTTTCGAGCATCTAGGAAAGGATGCTCGGCAACAACCAACGGACTCCCGACCTCGGATAGCGAGTGAAATCCGAACAGAGAGTATACGATCTTCCGCAACCTGTTCCACGGCGAGAACGCACCGAGCGACATTATCTGGCAAAGTGCATCACTCTCGCAGACGTCATCATTCAAGGAAGGAAAAATCAGCCCCCCACAGACATAATGGTAAATTTGAGAAGCAGAAAATAGCATAGGAAATATTTGAGCGAAAAGTTGAGTCGTTCTTGATTAGTGTTTAACTGAACTTGATAGTGGGGTGGAGTTGGTTTTAGAGAGGCCTTTTGCAGTTTACTCAAATTTTGAGTTTGAATAAAAGAAAAGGGGTTAAGAGCTGGTGACGCTTTAAGCAGTTTAATTGGTAATGGTGTATTTGCCTTTTCAGACTTCTCCACTTTTTCTTTTTTCTTTTCCTTATTTGGAGATATTAGAAATTAAAATGCCTCCAATTTCATTGAAAAAATGGATTCTATAGACTTTTTATTTTGGATTCTACCTACTTTTTTTTTATTCTATAGACTTCTAAGGACAAACTAAATTAATGAAAGCTTTTGTTAAGCTATGAGATATTCAACTACTTATTTAACCAAATTAAAACAGTTCGACGGGTTATTTGTCATGCAATTTTCTTGTTTCTGTAATTAAAGGTCGGAGAAGACCAAGATTGGGAGCATGGTGAGTTCAGCACTAGTGAGCATTTTGGTTGGGCTTGGAGCAAGTAATATGGGGATTATACCTCATGAAGCGCCAGCATATTCGATCGTTTTTCAATACCTGCTACCGTTAACGATACCATTGCTGTTGTTTAGAGCTGACCTACGGAATGTGATGCGTTCAACCGGAACACTGCTCTTGGCCTTCTTGCTTGGATCAGGTCTTGTACAATTTCAGATCATTTTTCATTTCTATCAGAAGCTTTGTTGAAAGTTTATATTGGTCTTGATGGTCAATTACTTAGGTAGTATTTCTTGTAGGCCTGTATGAAAAAAAAATTCCCATGGTGTTTTGACTTTGGTTTTCACATTACGACTAAAAATTCCTGCAATAAAGCTTAATTCCCTGTTTCATAATTGAAGAAAAAAAGAAATGAAAGAAATTATCTATTTCGTCTCATGGAGCTAATATGCTCCTCTCATCCTTTTGGGTATTAGCCTTGGAGAGCATTCAGTCACCATGTGTCATCTTTTGGCACTGCTGAGTTGATTTTCCCAGGGTTACATGTCATAAAGAGTGGCTCACTTGTTATTCAGCTTCTCTTTTCTTCTTTTGAAAAAGAAGAGAAGTGGCAACAGTTTGTAAAAAGTTGTATGTAACTTTTACAAATGGTATATTCTCATAGCATTACTCCGTTGGAAGGGGAGGCCCTTTTGTTCAGGCAGGTGACATTGCTTGTAAAGGGGTGCTTGCAAGGTATCATCTAATTGCAAATGAGAAGATTGGTTTCTGGCACCTTTTTTTTTTTTTCTCTATCCCATCTTGTTTGTTGTTTGCATGTATATCAAATTACAGCCTCGACTAGTCACAGACACGGCTGAAAATCTTACTACCTACTCATGATAGATTTAATCACACAGCAATCTGTTGAACTCTAAGAATGGCATTTTGTTTATTTCATTTCTATGTAAGTGTACTCGTTTATCTTTCGTGTGACAGTTGCTACAATAGTTGGAACCTTATTGGCTTTCCTGATAGTGCCAATGAGATCACTTGGTCAAGATAGTTGGAAAATAGCCGCTGCACTGATGGGTAGCTATATTGGTGGAGGTAATTTCTTACAAATGTTTCATCTTGTTGCCTTGGCTTACGTTTTGCTTACAAATTTAGCTGGCGAAAGGGGATGTATCTTCTGGCATATACAAGTCAGTGAAATAAATTGTACTACTGTAACTACTGACGTATGGTATTATTTCAACTATCCATGATGCTGTTGATATCTTTTCGCTATTCTCTATTATCTAATTGTGTAGCTCCTTTGAACTACACTTTCCCTACTATATTATCCAGCTTCACTTCTTGATATGTGGCATACCACTTTGTTGCTTGGCTCCGAGTTGTACTTTCTAGAAAGAGGATGTGTAGCATCTGTTGATAGTGCTTCTCATATTGGCTCTCGTTCAATTCCTTTGGTCTTTTTCTCAGAATGCACTGGTGTTTCTCATTTTCCAGCAGCTGAGCAAGTCTTTGTTTCTGGTTTGCTGTAGCCGTCAATTACATTGCAATTTCAGAGGTGCTTGGTGTCTCTCCATCGGTTTTGGCTGCAGGTGTAGCTGCTGATAATGTTATTTGTGCTATATACTTTGTGGTGTTGTTTGCACTAGCATCAAAAATACCTTCCGAGGCTTCTGCACTGCCAAATGGTAAGTAATTTGTAGTAGTAATTAAGCTTGCTAAAAATCGTGCCAGTAAGATGGATGAGATACAATGGCTCTATTGCTCCCTTGTCCTGTGTGGATACGGTTTCCCTCAAAATTCTTTGCTAGCTGACCCAGTTGAATGGGGCTACAAATCTTTCTTTGGTTTGGTTTGGTTTGGTTTGGACTATAATATCATTGCTACTGAAACCACCCAGATTTTACCTTTATGCGGTGTTGGATGTGGGAATCATATCAAAATTAGAAATTATGAAGTGCTTTCATTTCTTAGTTCAATAAGTTAAGAGAACCAAACCATAATGATGGTTTTCCATCTTGATATTTAACTTTTACCAGACATGACTTGCAGATCTTACTGCAAATATGGAGTCTGATTCTGGAAGTAAGCTTGTTGTGACACAAACTGCTGCAGCTCTTGCTGCTTCCTTTGCTATCTGCAAATTTGCCACTTGGCTCACCAAATTATTTGGAATCAAAGGAGGTGATCTTCCGGTAATAACAGCAATTGTTGTCTTTTTAGCGACTGTCCTTCCAAAACATTTTGGTTATCTTGCTCTTGGCGGCGATGCTATTGCTGTGGTCTTAATGCAGGTGATTGAAATTTCTGCCCTTCAGTTGATTTGCATGACACAGATTGAAACTTTTTCCTGTTACATATATATGATTTATCATTCCAATGAATAGCCTGAGCGTAGATAACCCATCTATTCCTTCTGCAGAAATGAAAGTTTTATGTAAATTGATAAAGAAACCGAAAACTCAAGGAACTATAAGGATTTTGCATTATAGACTCTGCACAAGAATATTGCCACAGTTACGAGGATTTTGTTATCATAAACGGGGAATTCCTTCTTATGGATTTTATAAGTTTAACGTTGCTTTTCTTTTGTACTGATTCCTTATCTCCATTTCGGCATTTTATCGTTTTGATTGGAAATTGTTTGTTCATTATTTTACGACGACAGATATTCTTTGCTGTAGTGGGAGCCAATGGGAGCATACGGAATATCATTTTAACAGCACCTAATATCTTCGTGTTTGCTTTTATTCAAGTGACCATCCATCTTGCTGTGATCCTCGGGTTGGGAAAACTATTTCGCTTTGACCTAAAACTCTTACTTTTGGCGTCAAATGCCAACATTGGAGGGCCTACAACAGCTTGTGGGATGGCAACAGCCAAGGGTTGGGGCTCTTTGGTTGTTCCAGGAATTTTGGTGGGCATTTTTGGTATCTCAATTGCAACATTCCTTGGCATTGGTTTTGGGATGTTTGTTCTTAGACACTTGTGAACTTTGGAAATTCCCAGGAATTGTATTATTGAATTCTGTATGATATCGTCGAATTTGTGATTCCCTGCTGTACAAAACTTCGCGATTGGCAGAAAGTGATTCTCTTGTCAGCTCGGCTCACTTACGATCTACTACAATTTATCTCTTGCACCTTGCTGTTCTACAATTTATTTCTTGCACCTTGCTGTTTGAGAGAACAGTGGTAGGAGAGAGCAGTGGTAGTATATGCCTCGGGAAGAGCTCCTCTCGATTCTCATTGACTGCACAGCCCAATTTTGGCATTTGAATCCATTTTGAAATCAGAATCGTTCATACAGTTAGTTATGTTGTGGGCAGGGAAAAGTGCCCACTTTCTGGTGACCAGTTCCAGTTCTTCGGTTTAGCGGGCCGTCAGCCTTACGTCAGAGTCGAGCATTCACAGCGCACGGCTTCTGTTTTATCATCTTGTGGGGAAATACAAACCAAATTTCCTAGGCACACCACCTCTGCATCTGAGCATATGCAAATTAAATGTCAAAATATTGAATTTTGTATGGCAAGTGGTTTTCAGAAACAGCGGTCAGAGTTTTGTTTTTCCGAAACAACCCATCTTTAAAGAAACACTAGTTCAATGTTTCTTTTTCCCAAGTAAACGTAAACACAAAACAAAACGAAACCAAATAGATAATTCTATCATTTTGCAGGTATTTATAAGCTGACAAATTTTCTAAAACACAAGAAAACTTCTTATCCAAGATTACGAATAAAAAAAAAATCCAAAAATCTCAAAAGATACGGAAAACAAAGGATTCGCATAACTTTCGAGGAATGCAGATGCTCAACAAAGTTGCGGAGGGGGAATTAGCTTTGATCTCTGGATTAGACATATGGAGCACAAGCTTCTCCCGCATCAGGCTTAAGAATCTTGAGCTCTTGTTCTAGATTCACTCTCTCTACACTCTTCATTGTCGTCTTTATTTTCCATCTGGCTTCTCCTTCTGCATCATCACGCTTCCAGGATTCTACCTCTTTTTTATTGTTGAGCAAAGTCCACTTTCACCCCCTGTGGTTATCGCCATGTGCAGATACCCCCTCATGGTTTAAAATTGACCATATAACCTACCTGTGGTTTTGAAAATGTGCGGATTGACCCTCTGTCGTCATGTTTTCCATCCATATTAACGGAGGTGTATCTCACACGCCTCTAGAATGTAATCTGAGTCGTTCATAATGTATTAAATAAAGAATAGAGTATCTCTGTAAAAAAATCATCTCGATCAGGCATTAATAACCCAGTGATCTAATTTTTAGTAAATTCAAATTTGCAATTTTAATTTCATAACAAAATTGATTCGACCATGAATTTTTCTTTTTTTGATTGACTTGAATTTTAACATAGATGTAGTACTCGTCAAAATTTACAATATCAACGGTTTGAATTCAATTTTTAATACAAGGGATGTTGTAGTTAGAATTAAAAAAAAAAAAAAAAAGAATCAAGTGACATGATGAGGGTATATCGGTCTTTTAATGTTGTGCCCGTTAATATGGATGGAAAATATGACGGCAGGGGATCTATCCGCACATTTTCAAAACCACAAGCAGGTTATGTGGTCAGTTTTGAATCATGAGGGGGATATCTGCACATGGCGATAACCACAGAGGGTCAAAATGGACTTTGCTCTTTATTGTTCAGTATATATACTTGTTGTAATCCAAGCAAAAGATCTGCTTAGTTTCTGCCTGTATTTTGCCTTGTGAAACTCTGGAGCTCAACTTCTCTAAAATCCCAGGTAAATTCACAGTTCATAAGGAAGACAACAATTCACAGTTCATAAGTAATTGTTTTATGAAATAAGTACATAGGGATGACAACTGTGCAATTTTCCGGTAAACCAACGGTTTGACCAAAATTGTCATCCCTACTAGTACAAAGGATCCAATTCAACTTTCAGAATGATAGATATACAATGTATTTTAGCCGGCTCAACAAACAATGTATTTTGGTTTTAAAAAAAAAAAACAATTATTTTCACTAATACTGTTAGCTCTTGTAGATAAAGTTTTTAAAATCATCTAACAAGTTAAAACAAATAAATTAGAAAAATACAGTCCTTTTTCAGATGTCCAAAATAGTGAAAAGGAACAAACAAATGGGGATGGAGGAAGTAAATTAGGAACAAGAAAAGTGGAATTTGAGATGGTAACTTACAGGTGTGACTTATGCTCTTATTCTTTCGTCCCGGTGTTGAGATTGAGTTATAGTCCAACAAGTAGCATGTTCATACACGTAACGGAAGTCTCCAAGCTTCAATGACATCCTTTCACCGTTACCTCCAACAATAATACCGGTCCCTCTATCTGAGGAAGTATCTAATTGGCATGAGTACAATCTTGAGTTTCATGCCTGTGACATTTGGAAACTAATCAAGAACAACTGGGAAGAAGTGTCATCATAAAAAGTCAAGGAAGCTGATATCAAACATTGTACCAAAATCTTATCTGAAAAGATGAGTTGATGCTGGTCTGTCAGGTCCTTCAACAGAGACCTTAAAATGTCAGGTACATAGAAGAAGAGGAAGGTTGCGGGAAAAAAAAGAGAGAAGAAAATTAGTAAAAGAAGCTAAATCAGTTTCTTCACTGTCCCTATCATTCACTTTGCCACCACAAATATGTAATCCAAACATTGTGTTACAGATTTTGAGAAGATTTTCAGCACGATAAGCTTTATCATACTTTTAACAAACAAAATCAGACATTAACTAGAGTACCAACTACCAAGTACAAGAAACAAGTGCCGGACGTTAAAGAACTAGTAATCTCCTGTTTAATATGGAAGCTTTGATACTTGGTTAGATGCATCATTTGTCATACATATATTTGAGGAAATATACTACCATGCAGCCACAACACACTAGTGACAATAAGCCAAGGGAGTGGCATCACTCCTTGTAGCTCTATCATTCGTGAGCTCCTTTTTAGCACAAGCACAAGAAGTCGCAGCACAAAACAGTTTCTCCTCATTACTGCTTTCAAGAAATCTGTGGATCTCACCATGTTAGATTTCCTCCTCCCAGTCTTCTCTGGCAGCAACTACGACATTACTCAATTGCCCTTGCAGATTGAGGCATATGTAACGATAGAAAAAGAACTCCCTTCAGATGACCAAAAGCTCTGCCAACCCGTCTGGTTCAAGCCCAGGGCCACAGATGTACCAGTTTGGCAGTTTCTGCAAATTTAGGCTCAAACAGCTGGCTTTGGCTTGGGGCTTTAATTTCATCCTCATTTCTCAAATTTCTTCTGCTCGTAGGCCTTCTTACAAGTACTATGTTTACCCTGTTGATCACAACACTAACATGAGATTCTCGTACAAGGCAAAATCAGCTCTAAACATGTTTAACCATATGCATCTCCAAAACTACGACTGCAGCAGCAGCAGCTATTATGTGGAGCCAGGTTCATCGTTTTCTAATGGGGAAAGAGAATTGGAAAACTTTCCACTTTTCCTTCTTTCTTTTTTTTGGATTTACCTAACCACGGAGAATTCATGCAAATCCATCACTCACAGGTCCAGAAATCCTAGAGCATTGTTCCACATATACGAATGAACTTTAGGGAGAAACTAGGAAGGTAATTACGATGGCATTAGTTCTCAAAGGATAAAAGGGTACTCTTACAAGCAACTCTTCGGGATACATCAATTTTACAAGGTTGGTATATGTATTAGTTCTGGATTGATCGTTTTCATTTTCCAACATATACCTGCTGAAAATTCTTCACCTTGACAATCATTGGCCCCTCATAATTTTCATTTGTCATGGCCAACATTCTCAACTTCTGTACTAATGCCTTCTCTACCCATAGATGCCAAGTGGGAGCACGCATACATGCATGTACTATCATTCTTTCTTTCTCTCTTCGCGTGTTTGTGTGCGCTTGCGTGCATGAGAGAGAAAGAGAGCTGTGTAAAAGAACAAGGACGATAATCTCAGAAAAGGTACCTTTCTTATCCTCCTCGTGATTTGTCTGTAGTAGCTAGAGAAAGCATCAGCAAAGCAAACTTCCAGAAAGAGGCTCTGAGCAAAAATAAAACAAAGTAAAATAAACCACAGTTGGCAGGATTCAAAAATGCCAAACCTAAGGATGAAGTCTGGGAGCAATATTGCTTGGAGTTCCTCAAGTCTGTTTCACCAACTTGTGTTAAAGCATTTCGAAGCAAATGAGTAACCGTTGCACCATAAATTGTCCCTTCCCAAATCACGAAAGAAACAATAAGAATGCTTACAGAACTGAAAGCTTCTGCAAATCTATTAACTTTTGGTCATGCCTCATTGGTAAAACCATACCAATAAAGGTAGAAACATCAGCGGTAAAAAGATAAAATTATCGAAGCACAAAGCTGATTTTAGTGCTTGTACTGCCTTCGCAATAATGCAAAACGAAAGGAAAAAAAATAGCATACAAAAACAGCTGCAACTGCGCAGAAGCTACATACAAGAAGTATTTAACAACCGAGAGCATTTCAAGCGCCTTTTGTGACCTCATTACAGCAACAATGGCAGAGTTTGCCAAAGGAAAAATCCCACAAGTACAGGGTAAGGGTACAAAAAAGACCGAGAAAGAGGAGCTACAAAAAAAACCATTAGAATCCCTCAACGAAAATAGAATGGTTAACAATAACTTCCAGAAGCACTAACCACCGCCAGCTAGAATGAGGCAGCTTAAAAATTCAAAAAATATATATATCTACCAAAAGGAGAAAAAGAATCTGATCAGGTGTAAGATATCCTATCTACTGCAAAAACCGCACAAAAAGGAAAAGCCTATGATTGCAAAGGCCGCATCAGTCATCCTCTACTGGGTGATACATCACCATTAGAATCACACAAAATTCTAGACAACTTGGGGCCAGAAGCATGCATCCTTTCGCGGCTAAATCTGAAAGGACTTTGCCCTTCCGTGGTGCTCCTTTGTATATCCCTTCTGTCAATACCGTTAATGCAGCTTTCTTCATTGAGACTATTACGCAACACAGAACAACCTTTTTCATCGATGCGAAACCGCCTGGTCACACCACTGGTGTTACAGCGCCTCAGACCATGATTCTTCTCAATGTTATCATATTTATCATGATATTTTGTCCTCTCCCTGTTATCTCCGTTATACTTATGTTGCCTATCACCTCCATCAGAATAATCAGCAAACCTTCCAGGCCGTATCGCGGGTCTAAAACACTCATCTGACTTTGTTCTTACACGACACCCCCCAAAATCGAACTTTTGTCTTGCACCAATCAATCTTCCTGGTGATTTTCTTTCCACAAAACTATTGGACTCACAATTTTCATCATCGATCCATCTGGGATGATGCTGCGAGGAGAAGTTTGTTCTTGATGGGGATATGGGACCATCTTCATCATATGTCGCATAATTGGACTTCGGAAAGTTCATCCTTCCTCTCCCCATCCTGGCATCAGACCTGAATTCTGGAGATCTACTCAGGCGTCTCACTCCCATGTTCCTTGCCCTCTGCACACGAAATGTAAGTGATCTGCTTCTCGATCGCGATCGAGAATTCTGTTGGGGTCCAGAAAAACTAGATCCTCTGCCACGAATGGGAGAAAAGCTGTGTTCCCTCCTAGAAATATAATGCGGCGGACGAACAGAAAACGATGCAGGGTTGTTAGACATAGGTCCATCGTACTCCTCCCTTGGGACTCTACTAAACCCCTGCCCATATATTCTGCCCCTGCCTCTGCTCCTAATGCGGTCAATGTTATCTCTTGCTACTACCGTTCTCCTAGATGCACTATAACCATCATCACTGTCAGCTGGTGATCTCTGTCTAATTGGGGGTCTATGCTCATCCTTCGAGGAATAGTTCGTATATCGTCTCCGATCACGAAAGGTCAATCCATCAATCTTTGCCCCAGAATTAGCAATACTTCTTGGCCTGGTGTACTGAGTACCTTGTGAGTAGCCAGTTTGATAATAGTTTCTTGAATCCCCTTGGTTTCGACGCTGTAGTGATCTATCCCTTTCCAAGTACTTTCCAGAATTGAACATCCTTCCAGGTTGAAAACAGGTGTCATTCCTGGATATAACAAAAGAAACTAATAAGTGATCAAGCTGTTTTGAGGAAAAAGGTTAACAGACAAGAATTCTAAAAGTACAATGTCATTACCTTCCCCGCTGCACATAAACATTATCGCTTCTATGAAAGGCATCGGAACAAGATGTTCCTTCAAAATTTGATGAAAAAATGGCCCTGCTTGCCCTTGAGCCAACCTCTCCAGCAGAAGAACCTATGACATCATGTCCTTCCATCAATTCAACAGCAAATTTCTTCTGTGTGCCAACGTTATTTGCTTCACCAGTCCTTTCAGTAGAACATTCAAAACCTTCAGGAAAATGATGCTGCCCAGCACGCTTCATCAAACTAGATGAATGGCTTGATCCCTTAAGAGGATTAGCTCTTCCAGACTGCAATTCTTTATCTGGAAAACCTCCATTGTCACCATTTACGTAACTATGAGAACCAACTTCTGACGAACATTGATTAGCAGCATTAAATTCATCTCTGTCTCTGCAATCAGAATCATAGTCCACACATTCAGTTTCACCGTCACCGTCATTCTCCTCACAGGAATATACGACTGACTCCCGCAATTCTCCATCCTCGAATGGAGACTCGTAACCCCCCTCAATCTGGTTCATCTTCTCAGCACAGACAGTAGGACCATTTCTTCTGTTAGAAACATCTAAGCCCTTCCCATCATCATTAGCATCTGATAAATCAACCTTTCCAAAACATTCATAATACTTGGGCGTGAGTTCCTTCATCTCCCAATGGAATGAAGAATCCATAGGAATAGCATCTGCAGTAGGAGCTTCTTTGTCTTGTTTCCTCTCCACATCAAAGGCAACAATAGGTTGCCCTTCTCTAAAAGTGGTGTCTAATCCAGAAGAATTGTCATGAACAGGTGAAGTGTTGGACAGACCTGATTTCCTGGATTTACTTGCATACTTCACATCTGACATTTGACGGGTGGCTGAACTAACCAACTCCGTTAGAGAGGTTCTATTACCAGGTAAATCAACTGCTTTTGTAGAAACTTCTTGGGCTTGAATGCTGTCACTCGCACAAACAACCTTACCTGATATTGCCATATCAAGGTGAATACCTGGATCAACATTCTCAATGAATACCTTTTGGCCAAGTAGGATGGCAGAAGTTCTGCTAGAAGCTTCCATGTTCGATATGATTACACTGGTAGGAGATGAATTTATCTTTTCCTCTGAAAGAGGCCTGTTTGAGATGGGCTCAGATTCAGGGAAAAGACAAGTATCAAGGGATTTATCCTCACTGAAAAACTGAGTAGACACCTCAGTTCTTGCAGCAGAATAATTTAACTGTTCCGGAGCATGCACATGTTCCCTATAAATGACACAACCTTCCAATTTCTCTGGCTTTTCACCATGCACAATAACATCAGGGGCATCGTCTGAACCATTTCTTTGAGAACCAGTGTTTAGATCATCGGGGGGTAGCTCCCATGCCTCCATCACGGTATTCAGATCCCAGTGTAGCCTGACTTCTTTCTTAGAAGATGAACTCTTTCTGGCACTATCTCCTTTATCCAGTAAATTCTGCGACAAAACCACAGAATTATCCTGAACTACCAAATCATCAATACTCTCTTCCTTTTCAGACTCTTTCAAAAACAGATTTCCTGACTCTGAGGATGTAGAAGTTTTCTCTAAACGTGTAGCAGATATCGAAGAGACAATTTGACCTGATGTCAAGAAATCATCTACTGTTGGACCATTCTTATCTTCCTGAGCATCATCACTAGTGCTGCTATTGCATGCAGCAGCCGCAAGAAGTGCAATACCTGAGAAGTCTTCAGTGTAACCACGCTTTCCATTACATACCTTGGAGCGCTTTCGATTATTCACAAAATCATTCTTCAACTGCACTGCCATAGGGAAACAACTATCATCTGAACACCACCATGGACTTGAAATACCTTTATTCTCTGTTTTCTGATCAAAATCATCAGGTTGTGGAGAAGAGGAAGGCTGAGATGATAGAGACTCTTCACGATGTGGTGAGGGGGTTCGAGGTGGTGTTGTAGGAGACTGGTGCGGTGGTCTCCTTTTCTTAATAGGAACATGCTCTATTTTCTCAGCAAAACGTCGCCCAAGAACAGCAACACCAAGCTGTCAAACAGAAAACTATGTTAACATGGAAAAGTTCAGCATACTTCCAATAAAAACTGGGCAAAGTAGGAGAATATACCTTCTCTGACTCAGCAACCGATGGCTTCTCCCTTTTACTGCTCTTATCAACCTGTTGCACGCCCACATTCAAGGTCCTGGCAGGCTTCCTTGAACGCCTAGATGAACTTCTAAAGCCTTTTTTCACTGTCTTCCAAGTCAGCTGAGGATTCATATAATCAGTAAGCTCTAGATTGGAGGTGCCCAGCATGTTTACAAAGGAATGTCCGATTCCTTCAATAGACGGTCTTCCACAAGTCTTGCAAGTTAAGTCCACAGGAGAAACTAATCCGGCACAAGTACAGGAGGGTGTCTGCAAGTAAAGAAATATATGCGCCGTCAATAAAACATAACCAACAGGCTATTTATTTGCTTAACTAGAAAACGATGCGGATGATATCACTACTTTATAACTCCACCCATCTAGAATGCAGCTCGCCGACACTATCCTTGAATATGTTCAATGGATAATACATGTCATAAAACTTTTAGTACCTCTTAAGATCACTATCTACATGAGTGCTTGCGATTCGTTTCTTGTACAATTACTAACAGCCTAAATGAAAACATGTACAACATATTTTCAATTTATTATACTTCAACATTAATACAGATTGCAGATTATGAAAAGCATTCTACCATTATAACTCACATAACTGACATTTTATATCTGCTTTGCAAATCAAAAATCCACCAAACTGTCGATAGATAAACGTTGCATACACTTGTTCCATCATGTTTTAATCAGGCACATAATGTACCCGCAAAACAAAAACCCATAAATGAAACCATCAACTAAGGAAGTGCTAACCTAGTAGACCGATTGGCAAAAAATGACTGGTAAAGGAAGAAACAAGAACACAAAACAGGACGGCTAATATTTGACTACACTCGTAAAAATAATGCTATAGTTAATTACCATACGTCAATTGAGGATGCACTCGATTTTGCGTTCGTGTTCAAAATTGCACATTGTACAAGCAAGCATGAGTTTGTCCAACATGCTTTTAAATATTAAAATATATTTTTGCAGGAAACATCACCACTCCTATCAATAATCAATCGTCCACTAAAAACCCAGAACATGGATATCACTGGTTTTGAATTCTTGATCATAGAATGGAAAATAAGAGCGCAGACCAACATATAGAGATTAGAGATCATAAAAAGCCACTCTACTTGTAAGGACAGACAGAAGACTCATCCAAACACCGAAAATCTTATGCCAACCCTGCTGGCCAATATATAGCTTCAAGAAAAACCATTATTAGAGGAGGAGCCCAACCCCCCAACCTTTATGTAACCATCTCAACAATTAACTGACAAGGTCAACAATTTCAACCAGATGAATAAAGCTTTCTTTTTGGTAGATAACCACCTAGCAGACTTTCTTGAATGAAACTTCTTCTCGCTGAGAACACAAAAGGCAACAAGTTCCCTTTGAATTATTCCCAAGACAAATAACAAGCCCAGGGATGGCCACTTTGTTGAAAGCAAGCATAAAATGTCAGAACTTCGCTAGGGCTGAGATCCAGTTAAGATGTGTAAAGATCAGACATCACATCTAGCAAAAAGAAACCAGGTTTTGTGATTATTCACCAAAACTTCCTGTATTCAAAGTTGATTCAGGAATAGCTTCTACTATATTTCAATGCAGCCTATGCCAATCGGAGCGTCAGAGGAATATTTCCAGCCAAACACTTCCGCCGCCTATCCATCCGAATGTCTTACAAGTTGGGGTCCATTACCCGGGCAGCAAACTCCATAAAGAAACCAGGTTTTGTGAAATCTTCCAAGATGTTAATAATGATGGGTAAAAGAACTAGTGTTTTTTCATTTATAGCCCTGCCCAAATCGCAATATTTGCTATCGGCGCTTGGTTTCATATAGTCCTGTCCCTATGTGAAATTCGAATATTCGACAGCAATATCTCCAGATGCTCCCAGGTTGTAGATTCTAGCGATGACACCCACCGTCGAACCCTAAAGGAAGCCATTATTCATACACAACTGCGTGACGCTGTTCGTGAGCCTTCCTTCTCAGCCCTTTCGAAGAAAACCCTAAATACGTCGGCCGAGATCCTAGATCTGGCATCCAACAAGGCCTAACCAATTAAAAAACGAGCATAAATCAATCAATCATTAGGGTTTTAAGTACCTGTTCTCTCTTCTTCATTAAAACCTCGCCGCGTACCGATGATTTTGACTAGAAACTTCCACAACAATTAAACAACAGATGGATAAGATCAACCTCCTCCAACTCCTCCTGATAACGGGAAAAACTCAAGATCTGATCCTTCTCCCTCTTCTTCTTCTTCTTCTTCTTCGATTTGAATCCTTGAATACGAGATTTATTGTCACCGGTGAACGGAGATCGTCGACCAAACGCCGAGTGACGAATCAAAATTAGTTTACGGCCGACGATTATCTTCTTGTGCTGAGGCGGCCTTTACCAGATCCAATCTGCGAAGCCCATAGGAAGGAAGGAAGAGATTGATGATGGATGATGATGATGGGCAATTGAATGAATCGAGACGCCTTTACGCCACATGATTTTATAGGCGATTTTGTACCTAAACTACCCTCCGGGATTTGCGTTATGTACCGGAATGCCCCTGGGGACTGGGGAGTGATGCCCTGGTAAGGCTGGAAGAGTCAAAGTCAAAGACGGAGACAAATCGGCCACGATGACGGCAACTTTTGGTACGCAATGATGGTGACTTTGGCGGCCGATTTGTTAGGGGCGGAACTTGGGCTGGGCTAACCCGATAGGAGCCCGAGGCAATTTAGGTCTTGGTTAGAGCATATCCCACCCATATCTATTTCTCCAAAATAGAAAATGTATGTGACATATTAAGAAAATATTTTCACTTTGTTTGGTTCAACATTTCAAAAATTACTTTCAACTCTTGACACAATTTTCAATAAATCTTTCTCTCTATCTCTCTCCACTCATTACCACTCCAACTCTCAAAAATAACTTTCTAAATGTTAAACCAATCGGAGTGTTTGTAATTTATCCACCACTTTCTTCAATTTTTTTTGTTTTTTGAAAAATCTTAAAGAAACTCATTGTTCTTTTTAGAGATTTTGGTCTCTAAAAAGGAGTGTGGTTTTCATATTTGGAGGCTACACCCCATTTTGAACCAAAACTTTTAAAAAAGACGATGAGTTCCTCAAAAATTCTCTCGTAAAGTACATAAAGTGAAAGGAAAAAAAAAAGGGAAGTATAAATTACAAACTTTCCCTCAATATGACACATTGATTCTCTATATTGAAAAAACAGAGATGGATTGAAGATGATGCTCTTAGTGGAAAGTGGAACACTGGCTTGGGCTGGGGTAAAGAAGTTTTTTTTCTTTTTTGTCAGACGAGAGGGTGTTAATACATTTTAGCAATTAAAATAAAAAAAGTCATTGGGCGAACCGGCAAAGCATTCCATATAGAAATAAACATACCATTATCAGAAGGTTGCTGATTTTGCCACTCTATTTTTTGTTAATATCACTCCCTTATAAATGTATTTTTGGTGTAAAAATACATTTGCAGGAGAGTGATGTTAACAAAAAGAAATGGCAAAATCATTTTCCTATCAGAAGGTTTATGGTATACATTATGGAGGTAGGGGGCCTAGGCCCCTAGGGGTGGGGGTCTAACTAGTCGTTGATTATCGGATCCAGATCCAACTTAAAGAATAGTGTAATATTTCAAAAAAAACAAAACAAAATTCATATGTCTGAAGAGCATATATTGATTCCACGTGCAATACACACCATGTAACACACCATGTATTGTGGAGTATGCATGCTTAATTTCTATCATCCGACCAAACCATAATTATTTATCCGATTTGAAAGTAACTCTTTAACTAATTTCTTGTACTATTTTGTTTTCCTAGTCTTCTTACTGGAGTATATTTATTATGGGTATTAGCGAGTAGATAATTTCGATAGTATATTGTTTCAACAGTCTATCTCTTTAAAATATATTATCGCGTCTATTTTCATAAAGAATTTGTGACAAATTATGCAAAGAGGAATTATTGTTAAAAAAAACTAAGATAAGATACTACTACAAGTTGTTGATTCATGCCGTGACTTTGTCGTGCTTGTCGGTGGTCCTACCACCAAGTAGCTTCAATTCCACGGAGGGAACCCCCACCACGGCACCACCACCCAATTCCAGCACTCCACTGTAAAAGATCGGCGAAAACACTTTCGACACAGACTATTTCTACACATACATTGCACAGATTTTTTGGGGGGGCCATTATGGCATCCCACAAAATGATCCGAGCCGTTCATTAATTTTTAAAATATTTTTTTAAAAGACCTCGTAAAAATCAACTCAATCGGATACATGCAAGTGCTTGAACCAATCTTACAACTTTTCATTCGGAGCTGATTTTTGGAGAATGAAAAGTTGTAAGATTGATTCAAGCAATTGCATGTATCCGATTGACCTGATTTTTTCGAGGTCTTTTAAAAAAATATTTTAAAATTAATGAACGGCTCGGATCATTTTGTGGGATCCCATAGTGGGCCCCACAAAAAATCTGTGCAATGTATATGTAAAAGTAATCTGTGTGGGTAGAACCTGTTCGAGATCAGCAAAGCCTTTTGTTTCGGAAATGTCCCAAAATCTATTGGTGTAGTATTAAAAAAAACACAAGACCCAAAAGAAGATATTTGTTTCCCACAGGTCAAGCCCTCCCAAAAATGCAAATAACACAGGGATCCGTTGCCACAGTCCAGAACTAGTATAGCACGGAGAAGTAATTTTACTTAAATAACTAGGGATAGCATCGACAATTAAGAAAAGACCAGGGAATCAACTATCAAGTGCCCACCATGGCCGCAATGTAAAAGGCTAGGGTCACTCAGGCCTCAATGTAAACATGTCTCGGGACACACTGCACAGGTTAAGTAATTGCAGTGGTGCAATTTTTTTTGGAAAACCGTGCCGTAGTGCACTTTGAAATTCAAAATATGCGGAAAGCCAACACAATTAGGGTCTATTCCGCAACACAAAAAAAATCTTTAGTTTTTAAGAAGTTAATTTTAAGCTTAAAAATTATGGAGTTATTGAATTCTAAAAATATGCAATATGGATCTTATTTGAATGATCTCATCGAGATCTTTTATACAATGCAAAAAAAAATTGAAAAATTATTTTTCATTTACATTATTTTTAAGTTTAAAAATGTGAAATAAGCTGCTTATTTTTTAAGAAGGTTTCTGGAACGGAGCATTAAGGCCTCCTAAAAAATACTCCGTAAGTATTTATTTACAATTTTGAAGTTTAAAAATAATGGACTTATTGAAATATAAAAATATGTTATATGGATCTTATTTGATAGATCTCGATAAGATCTTTTGAACGATGCAAAAAAAAAAATCAAAAAATTATTTTCATGAGCACATTATATTTAAGCTTGAAAATAAATATTTATTTTTTAAATACTTATTTGAGTTAGCGGAACGGGCATAAAAAAAAATGAAAAAAATGGATGTTAATCAGTTCATGCCTTGCTGTTTTGATGCGATTCGTCAAAAAGTGCGGCTTCCTCCCTCCTAAGGACTCGTCGTTTCTGACCTCCAAAGAGAATTGGAAAGCCCTCCTTTTCCCATATTTGCAACATATGTGAATTTGCATCCCAAAATCTCTCCTCCATTGATGCCAACTTGTTGCAGCTCAACAATCAACAATCCGGAATTTCATGTGAACAAACATGGTACTTTTTTTATTGAAACCAAAAAGAAAATAATAGGTTTTGTTTATATTCAAATTGAAAATCAAGAATTAGGGGAGAATAGCTCTATACAATCCCTCTAAATTGTCATGTGTGTAGAAAAAGTTTAATATGAGAATAAATTCTTTAGACCGCCAATGTAAACATTTGTTTCCTTCAAATAAATTTTATTGCGCCACGTTTGCCAAGGATTCAGAAAATATCCAAATTTGACTCACATCTGTAGCTTATTCCTGGGATTCAAAAACCAGGGATTTCCCATGGCATCATAGACAACTCATTCTTACTGAATATTAACTCAACGAAGCGGCCTTCAAGATCACTGTATCGAGATGCCACCAGGATGCCCTAAGCTAAAGCTAGTCCGAGGATGACTTCTGTGGCATCTTTAGGCTTTCATTGATTGGTTGGATGGATTTGGGCATCTTCTCAGTCCGCACCTGTGAAGTTACGTAGAATTATATTCCTATCTCCGTACACCGATACAAGATCCCAAATATAATTGTGTTTAGAGTCATACAATACATGCGAATCCATCAATTTGTATCAAACGACTTTGGGTACGCTTATTACAATGACTATAATGTACGTAAATCATAAGTTTAAAATTTAAATAAATAATACACCATGTTATATTTTTTCTTGTAGATGATAGTATAGTTTCAACGGCTCTACTGTGTTATCTAGGTTCAATACCCTTTAAATGCCTCCAAATGCATTCAGCCACCTACATACCACATGTAGGGGCCGATGCAGTAGGGTTTGAAGGTTCAAGCGAATTCCTTAGATTCAAAAATCCACTTAAATTTTGACTTTTCTTTGTTATTGTCTTTATTGTAGCATTTTTATCATCATAAAAATAAGATATTTTTTGTTTGTTCGTTTTGAGATCTCAAAAACTCTGGACACTGTCTCCAATATTTTTTTTTATTATCTATCTCTCTCTATTCATTTATCTAAAAAACATTCATCAAAATCCAAACCCAACATGACATAATCAAGTCTGTCAAGTTGGTTGTCTCATTTCTCTCTCCAATGGTGACGTGAATTCGAATCTCACGAGGAACAGGTTTGGAGTTCAGGATTATAGATCATCTCTGAACCTCCTATTGACTAGCAAACTAACACCTCGCTAACTTCACAGGGCATAACTAGGAAACCACATGGCAATGCGTTTTAGAATCACTTGATGGAAACATGAGTGACCCAAGCCCACCCACCTGTCTGTTGATTTTTTATCCCTTTCTCTAGCCGTGACTTTCGGGTTTGGATTTTTTCCGTTTTGGTCCTACCAAGTTGCTTTGATTCCACGGGAGGTACCCACCACCCAATGTGGCAAGGCCACCCCACCATACGTTTGTCCCTTTCTTTGTTTTTGACTTTTCCTTCTTAGGAGTACTTCGTTTTTGATGTTCTTTTATTGCAACCATGTGAAAAATCCTTTTCAGTCCGGGATTAACCGGTTGGTTGGTGGATTTACTTTCTACGTAATTGACCAAGTTCGATTCTAGTGTCAGGCCTCAATATAGTAATTTCTTGAGAATTTTATAGTCTTGTCGTGGATAACATGCCCTTGACCAAACCAATGAAAAGATCAATTGAGGTGTACGTAAGCTGATCCGGACACCCCTGACTGTCGGAAAAAAAAGAAAAAGAAAGAAAACTCCTTTTCAAATACACCCGTATGGCAATTTAAACCAACCAGTCCAAGTGAAATTTTCAAATTTTGGTTCAGATTTTTCATTCACAGTATAACAAGGAAAATAAATGATAAGTGGTGGGAAAAAAAAGTGCATGCCCCAAGTTTCTTTCCTCTTTTCCCTTCAAGGAGGAAAAATAGAATTTCAGTTAGAAAATCTGTTGTCCCAATTTGTCTTGGTCAATACATCAAATAGTAATACACAGCCTAGTTCAACTGCAAATTCTAATATTCAAATTAGGAGGAATCCAAAAAAAGAAAAAAAAAACGAATTACACGTATTAGGTGGAAGAAAATGATGTAAGCTCATGCCGGGTGATTCGTTACAATTTTGGCAAAAATCGCGAGCTCCTCTTCTGGATTTCCAGTCATGAAACATGGTTTTCTCCTGCCTTCAGGCTGTTCAAAAGGGATTACACCTAACGGTTGCCCCTTCTTCTACCTTGACTCAAAGGTGTCACTACACAACCAAATAAAATGGAGAAAAAGCATATACAAATACGCTAACCAAAAGATTTCTTTTCGATTAGCCATGCTGACCAAAAGATGGGGAACACGTATGTGCGTGATGAAAAATAAGAGGTAAAATTAACAACAATTACATAGCTGACCAGGAACCCCTTGCCCATTTCCCTTGACTAATTGCCACTTTTAACTCGTCATTCGAGTTCACGTCTATAATATATATTCCTACAAAGAAATATCGTGTGTGTTAGTAATGAGAGAGAATACACAACCAAACAACGCATCGAAAGGCAACAAACAAAGATTTCATCACTCGTACTCAGATGTTCAAAATCAAATCAATTTAGAGATGTTGTGAATCAGGAATCCTATCGCATAGATAAGGAATTGTATTCTGTTAGAGATGTCTCGAGCTTACCTATTGAATTTTTCTCTACATCTTAATATCTCAACCTCTATACTAGGTCATAGCTAACTACAGCTTGCGTTATTGTTGACCACACCTAAATGCGTTGTTATTAGTAGGAGAAATGGATCCTCTTCGGTCCATTTGCTGCAATAAAACGGTTTGGATTTGCTTATCAACTCTTATCGGTAAGAATTGATGTGCAAATCCGAACCATTGAAATATGCCAATGAATGGTCCAGATGTGAACTGTCTCCTCCAATTCAAAACATGAACCGGATAGAATCCAGACCCTTATTAGCATTACTCTTTTCTTTTCTTTTTGTGTGTGGGGGGTTATCTGTATTACTACTAACAACCCTTTTGGTCTTGAAATCCCGTTGGGCCGACATGTGATTTGCGATGGGCTTTTCCCTCGGCCTATAGGATCGATGGGCTTTTTGCTTGCCCCATTTGCATGATTAATGGCCTACTCGATTAATTTTTGGTTCATATTGCCTGCATTTCCATTCTAGTTCATACAAATAAAGACAACAAAATAGAGCAGATATTAACAAGAAAATGTGAAAATCAATACC
Organism: Rhododendron mucronatum var. ripense; assembly: GCA_019656295.1. Lineage (NCBI taxonomy): Eukaryota > Viridiplantae > Streptophyta > Magnoliopsida > Ericales > Ericaceae > Rhododendron > Rhododendron mucronatum. The sequence goes on along the minus strand of BPLT01000050.1, from coordinate 2,610,194 downwards.
CTTTATGATATGCGAAAAAAGAAAGAAAAATGAACGAAGAACGTAACTTGTTTCATACTTCACTTAAATGCTAATGACAATGCCCTTACACATAAAATGGTTCACAACTTTGGCACCTTGGCCTTGGGCATTCCTGCAAATTAGGGCAACGTAGGCTGTAGCTATTGAACTCCAACGGACCGACCTCTGTGTCACAAAAGTGTGTTCAATAATGCAAATGGTTGAGGAGCATGATGTTTCCCTTTTTCCTTGCTCGCGTTTCATCTCAGTTAACTTCATTCTAAGAGTCAATTACCCTGTTAAGCTCTTCGCAATCCTTATGAGCTCTTTGAACAGTTGAGGATTTCATGCGAACAAACATGGTACCACTTCTTGTAACAAGCCATTAGAACTTAGAAGCCAACACTAATTTTCTGAAGTATACCATAAACTTGCAGAATTGAAGCTAGAATCAGGACAAATGTCAATTAATTGAATGAAACCAAAGGGTCCTAAGAATGAAACTCTAACTCTAGACATACTACACTACAGTCAATCAATTGACTGATGAACGAGCAAGGAATACTCCATCGATAATCTGTAGTGCAGAACCAACCCTGCAAAATACTGATAATACGCATCTAGTACTCATATAGGATTAAAAGGATCATTGCTTTGGCAATTTTGGAGTCTCCATCAACATGAATTCTGGGTAGTTGCGCCACTGCATAAAAGGCTTGGGTGATTTCAGATTTCGACAAGGAGTTTTTTCGCTAGGCATCTCAGTCTTGTTCCATTGAGATCGATCTTCAAACAGGAGTTCAGGCGTCTCTTCCATCTCCAAGTACCTTTTTGGGGATTGGGGAACTCTCAGGCTAAAACAACAAATATTGGGATAAAAGAATCAAAACGTTAAAGAAAAGGAAAATACAGAAACATTACATTTACAGAAGGGCGACGAGTCTGCATTCCTCACCTTCAATTTCCTTGAAAGTGAAGACTGTTGGAAATAAGTGAATTGGAAATTGACTCCGGTAAACCATTTGATTTGGTTGTAATTTATTTGTCCTGCAATGGATAAATAAATATGGAGTAATTAAAATTGTTTAGTTTGTCGCCAAATCGGGCCATGCGTGGTAGCGGGTTCATAAAATTCTAAGACTTAAAGTTTGTTGGGTATTTGAAGTAATTAATTAAATTAGTTACTTCATTTATTTAAGCTTTTGAATTAAAATTAGAGTTCTTATAAACCAACATGTGGCAACTATACCAATGGGTGCCAACACTTCATTTTCCTTGGCAACATGCGCCTTGGGAAAATAGGAAAGTGTTGTGTTGGTTCGGCCAAAACAAGCGCCAACAGTGGTGTCTCTTTGGTTGAGACCACTTCGAACAGTTGTGTATTTTCCGAACACCTTTCCGAACAGTCACCGTTCCTTTTCGTTGGGGTACCTACTTCTCTATAAATAGGACCCATCTCCTCTCATTTCAGAATCGAAAAATCCTACACTCATAACATACATATTCTGAGAGAGTTCTGCACAGTTTCCTACTTCGCCCGTTGAACAGATTGTAGTGCTACTTCCGTTCTTCAAAAATCGGATAATCCTGGGAGGCAAATGTTTAAGAGACCCAAGAGCACCGGTATGGGGGACGTATTTGCTTTAAGGATATAGTATTCTCCATAAAAATACTAGCCTCGATTGCCAATTTCCGGACGTCTGAAATTGGTCCAGTAAGTTTTCTAATATTGTTTCTTTTTGGTGTGTAGCGAATTTTCAGTGATAAACGAATCTCAGTTCCAACAGAGACATCAGTGGAGAAGCTATCTGCGTGGAATCAGGGTGGAGCCACCTTGAGATAAGGGGTGGCATCCGACCCCGCTGCCTTCCAAATTACAATGGAGATATTTCACCCCAAAATTGTTTACTTGACCTCACTTTTACATACAATTTGCCCCAGTCCGTTTAAAAGTTTGGGACTTGAGGGAAAAAAGGGGGCAAAGTTAAATATCCTCACTTTTCCCCAAAAAAAAACCCCCCAAAAATATCTACTTAACTCCTTTTTGTTTACCATTTCAACGTGTTTTTTTACTATCAAGTAATCTGAAACAAAAAAATTTTGTGCTATAGAAAATTGACCCCACTGTCAAGAATTTCTGGCTCCGCCCCTGCGTGGAATTATCTATACCCAAAAGCCAATAAAAGCAATGTCAGGATAAGAAGGTTTCTCAAAAGCAAATGATAAAGAAACAAAAAAAGAAAAGAAGAAAGAGATAAGCCGACAAGACTCCTAAGTACCGTTAGCTAGTCCAATTGTCTCCAGAAAATAATCCATGTCCACTGCCTCCCTTTGTGCTTTAATGCATTCCAGGTGATTATGCAGAAGCTGTTCCTCCGCATGATGCGGAAGAATTTGTTCCTCTAAAACAGCACTCAACTTCTTATCACGGTTCTCTTTTGATGCCTGATGCAGATGTGGCTTCCCAGAGTCTGTGAGATCACTAAGTGCTTTCCTGCCACCAGAAACTTGCACTTTCTCTAGGGCTTTAGAAACATTGGTCCTTCCTCCAAAAGATTTCAATTTAGAGGGATCAATATCTTCACCAAGAGATATTGCATTCCTTGAGTTGTGCTTCTTCGATGTCTGAAGTGTGGAAGGCCTCCCTGAATTTGATATATCATTTGAGTGCTTTCCTTCCACCGAGCCCCCCTCCTTAGAAACATTGGACTTTACTCCAAGAGGAGCCACTACAACGCACAGCAAAGTTAAACCATCCATGAGATACCAGAACGCGTAGGCCTATAGAAAAACATGGGGAAAAAGAATTCTCAAGTACCGTCAAAGTGCACATTTAAATTCTGGTCTTGAATCAAGCCTCCTTGTCTTGCCATCAGCGCTTTTTGCAGGTAAATATCAGTTTATTGCTCTGCAATTGACAGGGTTCTGAGTCACACATAAGCACTCTACAAATAAACCAAAGAGCAAACCTTTTATAGCTGCTATTACTTCGACATAAACTAATGAAGATCAAACAAAATCTGATCCCAAAGGAACGGGTTAATCTGTGATCCATATCAGTCCAAATTTAAACTCTTTATAGCTAGAATTTTTTACTTCTTGCACTAAACAATGAAAACCATACATAATGTGATCAGTATATTTCTTATTAAGTTTTGACCACCAAAGAGGGTAGAAAACATGAGGAGAAAACCTGAATAATTGCAGATACTTAACGGGGGGCTATAAGATTCCATACTTGCTCGCTTTTCGTTAACTCACTGGCACGATTGCAACAACAGACTAAAGTGTCAAAAGCAATCCAAGATTGTGTGCATTTAGGAATCGAATATTGAACAGTTCTCGCAAATGGTAATAGGATCGAATTAAACCACATCACTCAACCATATGCAAAAAGGTCGAAGGTATATGAAATTCATATAAGTCCCCAGAACGAGGCTGTACAAACCTGAACCCAGTATCTCAAATCACATAAATTCCTCAATTGCCACTTCTCCATGGCACCCTTGGGCTTTTCAATTTTCATAGGACATTTAGTCACCTATTAGATGTGTTTCAAGAACATACTCTAACGCCTCAATTGTCCACAACTTCTAAAACTTCAATGATTCATTTCAAGTGTCTATAATATCCAGGAGGCCAGGATTCCCAAATGGAATTGCTTAAATTGAAATCCCAACACAAAATATCCCCTTGTCCCATTTAGTTGCAACGCACACGCATTGATTCCGAGAAAAGAAAAACAATATTTTTCGGGCAATGTTCACAATTAGTGCTCCCAAAGAAGAAAAATACCCAAATGATCAGTCTTGGAAACTAGGGACCAAAGCTAGGGTTTCAATAAGTGAAAAATCAGCAATAAGACCTATAAAGTTCAAGAAACAACACACAGTGCCTAATGAGTTCATGCTAGTATTTGACAGAACAAAAACAAAAAAAAGAATCGTAATTATCTGTTTGCTCAACAAGGAAACAAAGAGGAAAACATATTAGACTAAAAGACGTAGTACTTTGAAACCAAACATAGATATGAAACTAGGGTTTGAGATAGAGAACTCACGGGCGACCGGATTTGAGATCTTTCTTGATTGCAGAATGGAGTTTTCTTGGGCTCTCCAATTGAATCGCTTGTTCAGTTTTTGAATTTGATCTCTTGTTCTTTTAGTATGCAATGCAGTTTTCTAGACGGCCTTCATATCAGTTCCGACGCTCAAATTTCTCGCCTGCCTAAACGCTCCCGTGGGTTTGGAATGTTCAGCGAACAGCAAACACTTATTTGTAAACAGAAAGACTACTGGTACAGCAGTGCGCGCTTTTTGGCCCGACTCGAATTCAAAAAAGATAATCGGAATCGCTCATTTTGTTTAATAGATTTTGTTTAAGGTTTTTATAAAAATCAGCTCCATTTGACATCGATAAGGGCGTTTCCGAAACGTCCAAAATTACTTCAGAAATTAGGCTAAATTCAAAAGTGATTTTTTATTGGAACCTTAAACAAAATATAATGAACAAAATAAACGATTACGATTATATTTGTTAGACCCGAGACGGACCCAAAAACGCGCTGTACGCACTGTCTATGCGCGTATTGCTATACCAGTAACTGCTCTCTTCGCTTTATCCACTTCACCGAACCCTTGGAATTATTTAGTTTCACTAATGTTAGCCTACAAATAATGGGTTTGTTTGCCTTTATCTATCTCAAATAACAACGTACTCCATATGAAGGAGAGAAAAATAATGCACCACTCCGTGGCAGAATCAGGATTTTGATCCCAAAGGCGTTGGCTCAGCAAACATATTTTTTACTGAAACGTATCTTAGTATCTCATAAAAATTTTATTTTTTTAATACATTACATTTGTATATTGAAATGATTATAACCTAATACAGTTAAAGTACACCAATCATTTTATTTTTTTCTTGAAGCTACTTTGATTGTCACATGTTTTTTCATTTATGAAAGAAATTGAGAAATGAGAATGTAAAACGCCCGATTTTTCATCAAATCAAACCAAAATTATTAAAATTATAAGTAGTTATACACGAATAATTATCAATAATGTTCAAAATCAGGTAAATATACAAAATAAAAATCTTAAATGCGGGAACTCGGGGGTCTGGGGCCGGGGGGCCTCTGCTCCAACATAGCTCCGCCCCTATGCAGCAACACGCCAACCTGGACAACTCACTCATACTATTTCTTTCTTCTTCTTTTTTTTTTTTTGAACAAAATGAAAGTGTATGTTTGGTATCCTGTCACATTTGTCATTGAGTATTGCTCCATCACACCACACCGTTATTTGTAGGAGATCTTCCGCATCTATCTCGGGATCGAAGCTAAAATCTAACCAATGTAAGTGGTGTTACTAGTATGTTTAGCCTCAATGATGAATTATTCGAACTTGAACCCGAGCCTTGTCTAACCAAATTCAATTTTCAACCAATGAATCAATCCCTTGTTGGTGACACCCTCATGTTTCATTTATTTGGGATTACTCTTGGATGGCCTGGGATTATATGAGCATTGGGCAATGCAATAATTAATGGGCTGAAAAATGGTATTTGGACGTTCTAAAAAGGGCCCGAGGCCCATCTGATTCTTTTTTTCCACGGAACAGGCCCATCTGATTCAGTGCTCTTTTTTTCGTCGAATAGTAGTAATTTATTTAGGGAAAATGACGCTCAGGACGTGTTTTAATAATTAATACATTTTAAGGACATGTTAAAAATATTTTGTAATGAACAAAATATCCTTAGCGGGTATTAAATACCAAAACACGTCCTTGGCCGTCATTTTCCCATTTATTTATTTTTAAAGCAAGAAGAGGGTTGAGGGGAATGGCAATTTTTCTTACAACTATCTAAATGGACAGGCTGGATAATGATTCGATTTATATTAATAGATATATCGACCTGTAGATTCACACCATCTGATATTTTTTTTACCGAGATAGTGATTCACTCATACGGCTACGTTCTATTCGAAGGCATAAAAAAAATTGTCTTCCAGAGAGATGGTTGAGTAGTTGATAGGTTGCTCCATAAATCCGTTAAGAAGCAAAGTTTCAAAATCCGAAATGGACCAACCGATTCATCGTCGACCGGCCACAGCTCCACTCTGCTCCAATCCAGTTAGCATTGGTGTTGAAACCCAAGTTGAATTGCTCGGAACCGATGGCCTGAGAGCATCCACAATGAGTTTACTAACTAGTGTTTTAATTGTGTGTGTTAAGACTTAGCAAACGAAAATATAATTTTTGTGTCACAATTCTTGTATTAATTTGCGTGTTAGAGTGTGTTCAATTTTGTAATGTGTCAAGTTTGACAACTATACTAGCAAACAGTAAGCGGTGTCTTTTTCACCACACATTAGTGTGAACTCCACCTTTTAAGTGACTCTCACACAAATATGTATGTCAAAAACTGCTTCTGAAACACCGCATGTCAGTGGTTCAAGAACATCGAATAATCATTCCTTAGGTTTTATATTTACCAGATGAGGTGAACCTGTTCCTGTAGTTACCGATGTGGGACTTATGGTAATGGCCTATCACCTTCAGAAAGGAACAGAAACTCACATTTCTTCTTTTCGTTTAGATCACCTTGTAAATTAACATTGAATACAAATATTTCCACTCTTAATTTAATTTTCTTAGATAATATTTCTTTTGGTTACACCTTTTTGCTTTTAATTATATATAATTTGTGACATAGATCATTAGAACCAGTAATCCTTCCCCCCCAATTTTGTTTGCGATTCACTCCAATTTTTGATTTTCACAACAATTTTAAGATGTATCAACCTTATTAAACCATTGCCATTTGGAAGAATCTCGCCACATCTATATCGAGCTCAATTAAACGTCTCACCACGTGCTACAAGCGGGAGAGAGTATGCTTAGGCCCAGACTTGAACTCATTGAACCTACCACTTGTGAATCTTCTTCAACTGTGGCCGGCTTGCTAATTAAAAACCCATTTAACAGCAAACTAAACTTGAGGACAATGTAAATAACTCGTTAATTGTTTAAATTAAGGTCGAACTTTACAATCATCACAAAAAACTGTACTACTTAAAAAAAGAAGAAGTTACACAGCCGCTAGTGATCGGGTAGTAATAAAATTCACTTAAGATTTAGTTGAATATTTATTAATTCAGGTCGCGGGATGTTTCCCCTTCTTGCCCAATAATAAATAAACTTATCCCAAGTACATTTCCAAAGCTCATCACATTTTAAAATCAAATGTAAACAACTCATTCGGGTCAGGAATTAGAAGACCGGTTTTTGCACTCTGATGGGCTTCTATGATTGCATCTGATTTGCTGCTTTTGACTCTTCCCCCCCCAAAAAAAGATAGGTTAACGCAGGTATGAAAGTTCCATTTCAGAGAAGGACGACGACATTATTCATTCAACCAGCCTCGACGCGTTTACCATTCCATATCCACTGATGTGCGAATTTCGGTAACAATCACTAGAGAGGCCTCCCAAACACCTTACTCGACGGGCCATGTCAAGTTTCTCAATATGGGCCAAGTTAGCATTAGATAGGTGAGTAAAAGAATGGTTATGGGTGGATTATTATCCCATCCGCAACGTGGTTGCTTACCCGCAAAGGAGAAAGACCTCTAAAAATCCACCACCTCTGAAAAAATATCCACCCAACTTTCACATTCTTTTTTGTTGTTGTTGTTGTTATGCAGAGTGTTCCAGGCCAACTTGCTCGCACCTCGGACTAATCCCTACATCTCCACCCACAACCGCACGCGTGGAGTGAGGTGGCCTCAAGAGTTGTTGGTAAGAAGAATCGAATCTAAGACCTTAAGATGAAGCAAATACTTAAGTCTCAGGTCAAGACTACTTAGTTGCTTCTTTCACGTTGTTTGGACACCATTCACTTTCCCTTAGCGATTCAATATAGTGCCTTTCACCTCCTCCATTCAATCTGGTTTTCAATTTCTACCCATATAAAGTCATTAATTTTGACAGCTGAATCCCATTTAATTTTTTCACTTTACTTGTTTGTCTCCTTTATGCGATTTTCCTACTCTCTCACAGTGCACTTGATGAACATTCATTAGGTATTGGTCGAATGTCTTTACTTTTCCATCCCCTTGCAAAATGCCCTGTCCCTCAGACATTACTGTGTATTAATTTGGGGAGAGTAAGAGAGATACTATATCAATGGATCAGAAAAAGAGAGAGAGATTATTATTATTATATACTTTCTTTTAGAATTACAAGTTTTTTTTTTATGCTAATTTCCTTGCAAAAAAATACTCCATCCAACCTACTTTTTCGTAATATATTCTAACAAAAAAATGTTAAATTCTTTGTCCTTTGAAGTTCCTCCTCCATCCTAAAAAGATTGCATGGTAAAACATATACTTTTTTTTAAAAAAACTGCATTTTGTGACCGAAAAAAAAAAATTAAAAGAACTAATTCATATCTAGGAACTTTTGAATTTTTTTGACAAAACGTATAATATTCACGTTCTCATTTTGCGGATCGGACAAATTTTTTTTTTAGAGCAACGTAAAACAGAAAGAAAAATGGGCTTCAAGAAATTGTGCGCAAGCATGCATGTAAATGCGATTGGCAGCTTTTTCACAACCACGAACTGTGCTGTGCCGTTAAGGGACAGCACGGTGCTGTCCTGGGGCCCGCTTCGGTCTCGCTCCGATGATTGAAAATGTTCACTTCGTAGAGCTTGTCGAGTAGAACAACCACTTATAAATCAGCTCGATCGGATATCATTAAGTGCCTAATTGAAACATTTTTATTTTGTAAAGAATGGATCTAAAACACTGGATCAAATCCACTGAATTCCATTATTGGCAAGTTTTATGTGCTCTAATCAGGCACTTAATGATATTCAATCGAGCTGAGTTTTTGCATGGTTGTTCTACTCGACGAGCTCTACGATGTGAACGTTTCCGATCTTTGGAACGAGACCTAAGCGGGCTCCAAAAAGCCTGGACAGCACCGTACTGTCCCTTGGAGGGCACAGCACGGCCCCTGGTTCCCTTTTTCACAACCATATTCAATTCAAACTCGACTGGCTTGATCTCTACTCTGAAAAATCCAGGCCCAGAAAAGAGTTATTAACCCAGTACTCCGAGAGAAGTAAATAGTTCACAATAACATTCACCTAAAAAAACTCCAAAGGTTGCATCATTTTTTGGGCCACTGGGGTTATCCGGTCATTAACTTCAGGCCACCGGAATTAGTCGAGCTGTACACACACATTGGCCTAGACATCCGGGTTATCAAAAAGAAAAACGGTGTAACATTAGCACATTTAACATTTTTAGGACAATGATGCATAAGAGCAAGTTCACCGGCGGATGTTAAAATGATTTTGTCAAACTCATGGTTTAGCTTGTCATAGGGTTGGAAAGCTTAAAAAATACTTAGAATGTTGCTGCACCGACTCTGGGATATTTTGGCTCAATCTTGAATTCAAACTATTGAATTATATTAAACCATAAAAAATAGTGATGTCACTGCACCAGTTTACTGCTATTTTGGCACAATCTCATATTCAAACCATTAAATTAAACTCATCTCATTTTTTCGGTAATGCGGTAAATCAAATTGACAAAGTCAAAGTTGCTAACGAATTTTTTAGTATAAAAAAAGATGAGTTGTCACTTTTTGTTCGGCTAACCTTTTCACAATGACGATTATCAAAAATAAAAAATTACATTTTCACAGTGACAGAGTAAACTTTTGTTTTAAATCACTTGTATTATGGGCTTATCTCAACATATAAAGCTTTTTTCTTTTCAAGAAACAATATAGTAATATATATATATATTTCTATATTTAAATATATCCATAAACTAAAGAATCACCACTCTCGAAAATACAAGAAGAACTTTGAAGGTCCGAACAGAAAAACAAAATACAACTAATTGAAAATCTTAAAAAAGAAATTGACATCTACGATGTTAGAAACCGCTAATCCGCTCATAAATGTGGCTGGAGAAAGTTGGATGAATCACATTGGCGATGGAGCTCATCGCCTGGTGCTACCACAATTGCTTTTGGAAAACCCATTATCCTGTCACCAAGACTGATCAGACAACCCATAAGTTTTCTATTTCTTCTCCGAGAGAAATGAATACTGTAACTTATTTCCGGCTTCGTATAATCTCGGTCGTTCATTTCAGCAATTAATAGTTGAGATTTATTTTTCAATTTTTGACGGGTAACAATCAATTTTTACCGATCAAAATTGATTTTCAATCCGAACTGTCCAAAATACTTGCATGCGATTTAGCGTGTAAATTTTATTTACGAGTTAGGTGGTGTTCCACTTTTTCTAAAAGTTCTTTTTTTTTTCAAACGGACATAATTTCAAACTCAAATATAATGAAAATGAAAAATATTTTTTCAATTTTTTTTGTACCATTTAAAAGATCTTAGTGAGATCTATCAAACAAGATCCATATTGGTAGGAAAATTATTTATGTAAACACATAATTTTTAAACTTGAAATTATCTTATTTTTCTAAAAGTTTTTTTTCCAAGAAAGCGGAACCCCCTATCTCCGTAAAGAAGTTTTTCTCTTTCTTTCTTCAGAAGGTGCGAGCATTAATGAGAAACCCATCACGATCTCCTACCCCCACCCATCAACGAGGAGACCCATTACCAAAGTGACAACAACAACAACAACAAAAAGTTTACACTTTCCACAGGCCTACACGTATTTACAGTTCGCTAGTGGAAACGCATTCTATTACAAAATATTCAAATTAAATTACTATATACGAGTAGTAATTGAAATTACTAAAATTATACAATGCAGGATCTTTTATGTCCAAAATAATTCATATGCCTTTCTGCTAAGAGATTTTTCGACCGTTAGATTTAAAACATAAAAAAAAATTGCATAATTCCACAATCGAAAAACCTTTCGTCACAAGAGTTTTCGGGACAGAAGAGATCGGACCCGTGAAAGACAAACAAATACAAGTAGAATCAAAGCTTAACACGCGAACGTCAAATCGAATGTACCTGTTTAACAAAACAATTACGTAATATGCATTAGAAAAACAATAGTAATAGTAAAACGAAAAGTGGGTATGGAAGCCAATAAAATAAAAACATATAATACTTATATCTAAAACTACCTAAGAACGACACCTACCGTACGAATAAGTATAATCTAAAGAGGAGGCCTCTATTTGCGGTGAGCTCAATTCATGTAAGTCTTTTTCCATTCCATTTACTTAGCCAAGAAAAAAAAAAAAAAGAGTCAGTCTTTTTCTAGTATTTATTTTCCACCAAATAATAATTAAGAAGAGGCAATCAATTAGCGTAATAACCTCCTTTGGAAATGATCAAAGGAGTATCAAACCATTAACTTATGGTTGGGAAATGCTACATGTTGCAAGATAGCTGCCGTTCTGGAGGACCCGTTTCGTCCCCACAATTCTAATAAAGTATGAATTAATAAACGTGTGATTCACAAGACTATTACCGCAAGCGGATTCAAAATCAGGATTGCATGAAAAGGAAGGGAGTTTCACCTCTTAAACTCTTATCTTTGCTGTACTTTCAATTGGGGAGAACAAGAAAGAGTCAAATTTAGACTCATTTCCAAGCAACCAAACCTGTTTTTTTGGTACTAAAATTCATTAGTTTAAAAGAAAAACTTGCATTCTTCTTCTTTCCATACTTTGAAAAACAAGACAAGAGACAAAAAGAGAGAAAGGCACATGGGATCGAGTTGAAGTAATAGTGTTTTTTTTTAATAAAAAAAATCATGTCTGGACCAGCTTGCGCGCATCTCGACAAATTTCGAGACTCTGAAAGTAAATACCGAGGCATGACCTCCAATGTTTGCAATATTTAACCTTTGTAGGAATAGAACATATGATCTCAATAAGATGCACTTATTGTTTCTTTACAACCATTTGATCCAGCCCCGTGGGGTTTGAGTTGAAAGTAATTGTTGCCCATATGAATCCATACAAGTCAAGCAAATGCAAAATACTACTTTCACACCTTAATCCCTTTGCCCATTTGCGAGTTTTGCCGATATGAATCCATACAAGTCATTAAAAGCGAATTCAAATTAAAATACTCCTTTTCATACCTTTTCCCATTTGGGTATTAAAATAGTACTTACTACAAGTTAGCGAATACTTTTTTATCAGCTCACATCCAAACAAGCCGCTAGTTTTAATTTATTTGTTTAGTGTGCCTTTCTTTCATGGAAAAGGCTATATGATACTCCATTAACATTCATCCAATGATACACATTTTTTTATATACCATTTATTATTATCAACGCGGAAAAATAAACGAGCGAATAGTTACTTTCCCATACAAATTGGCGGTCATTGAAAGCCAATAAAATAAGAAAATACTATAAAGTACCCATGAAGCGAAAGGCGGTCCGTGAAAGCCAATGAATTAAGTACGCGTAACCGGATCACATCTAAAAACTACCTAAAAAAAAACAGACGAACCATAGACAGAGAAAAAGAAGAAGAAGATATATAATCTATTGAGTGGAGCCCTCAATGCCACTTATAATGTGAGCTCATTTCATATAAGTCAAGCAAATTCGGGAAAATTACTATTTGCCCCTTACTTGAAAAACATTACACAGGTTTCCTCACATCCAAACACGCCGCTAACTTAGTTCGTTTGGTGGGTCCCTTTTTTTTTTTTTTTTTCAAGGAAAAAGCATCAGATAATATTACAATTAATTACTCTCCCATAATATAATTCTCCCAATGAGAGAGAAAGAGGAGAGAGAGAGAGAGAGTTAACGCCAAGCAGATGCAACTGAGAGTGTGCGTCCCATCCAACCAAAGCAGATCCCACCGCTCTCTTCCTTCACTGTAAAACCCGGGTTGCCACACGTCTCCGAGTTGAGCCGGACACGTAGCGAGTCAGCGACGCTTTGACCCAGCGGCTTCAACGCAAACCCGGCCATGCCCATCCGGGCCCGCCACTTGCCAAACACCTCGCACCTTTCCACGCGGTCCCTCCCCTCGCACGCAACAGAGTTGGCTGCCCTCCGGCCCAGCCCTTCCTCGATCCTGACCCGGTCCGAGTTCTCCCTCCCCGCCGTCGCCTCCAGCGAGTCGAACAGCGCCCCGTAGTATCCGCACGCCTCCGCCACGCGCACCGAGAACGGCGCCGTGTTCCCGTTCATCTCCTGCTCCACCACCGTCACCACCGCTGGGCCCAGCCCCTTCACGCGGCGGAGCAGCTCGTCGCGCAGGTTCTCCGTCGTGACGCTCTCGTCCGGCAGCTTGTACAGCTTGAACGCCAAGTTCACCGCCAAAACCTCACCCTCCTCCACGCCGAGTTTCTCTGGACTCAGATCAGTTACCTTCAGAGATAGAACATTGAAATCGAACCTAATTCCGTTTTTAGCAGCCAGCGATTTAAGTCCGTCTCCGACACACTTCAACCTCTCTTCACCACAGTTTCCGAAATCCGCAAACGTCGTGATCCTCAAACAAACCGGATTATCGGCGGTACGACCGGCGAGCGTGTGAATCAAATGCAGGTACTGCACGCCCTGCCCGACGTCGAAATCAACGACGTGGAGCTTGCAATTCTGTTGCTGCTGCGACGTCGCTTCGAGGATGGCGAGATTGGCGGCCATGAACCCTAGCTTCAAACACGGCGATTTCTCGTACAGCAACTGGGTGGACCCCACGTGATCCTTCCCGTATAGCTCCGAGACCGGAGGGGGAAACTCCGCGGGGTTCACGCGCGACTTGAGGGCGGAGGCCATGTAGGCGGTTAACCTCTGCTCGGAAGTTCCCCTGACGTTGGACACATTTTTCAGGCGCGTGAGTATCTCGGCCGCGACCTCTGCCTTGCCTTCGGAGATAGCAGACGCGGCCTCCATCAGCGACTGCTTCGGGCAGGAAATCGGCGGGGAGGCCGACGAGGACGAACACGACGACGAAGACGAGGTCGGCGAGGGCGAAATCGGCTTGATAAGATTCTGAATCGTTTCGGACCACTCGCTGTTTGTAACTACGGACACAGCATCACCCTCTCCTCCTTGTACGCCGTCGTTTTCGTCGTCGTCGTCTAATAGTTGTTTCTCGAGCTCCTGGAGACGGTTCATCATGTTTTTCTTCTCCGATTCCTGCCCCGGCTCCTGCTTCACGGCGAATTTCGGATACGATGCCCCGGAAAAGTTAGGATTATTCAAAGAAAAAGAGTTAATCCCGTTCCCAAACAAGATGGGTTGCTGGAAAGTGCGTTGAGGAATTGGCAAGCCGTAACGGGAAGAAACAGAGGAGTTATTAGAGGAAATTGAGGAGGCGTCAGGGGAAATCGAGGCGGAGAAATCGACGGGGGGAGAGAGGGGAGATATCGGAGAAGGTTGTTGGAAAGTCCGTTGCTTTATGTTCCTGAGATAAAGCCCCAGAGCCTGTTGATGCTGGAACTGTTGTTGCTGGTAGAGGTGGTTTTGTTGCTGTTGCTGTTGATGCTGGTTTTGGAACTCGGCGAGAGAACGCTTCCCGATCGAATCGGGTCTCCGGTGGTGGATCTGCGAAGCCGGGTCGGTGAAAATACCCGCCGTGTAGAGATTCTGGGGAGTGTTTGTGGCCATGGATCGTCCCGTGAAACCGCCCGTGGTGTAGAAGTCGTGACCCGTCCCGGAGAATCCTGACGACATTCTGGCCGGTGAGAGAAAATTAAAAAGGACAATTACAACAAGCTTTGGTTTTTACACAAGCCCATTGTAGAGAGAGAGAGAGGGAGAGAGAGAGATTGGAGGGTGTGGGTGGTTTGAGGAGTTCCGCTTAAGCTAATGGATTGATTGTTATCATTATAACAGAGTTGTATGAGAGAGAGAGAGAGAGAGAGAGAGAGAGAGGGGTTTCCAACTGGCCCATTGCATCTCTGGTTTTGTGATTTCCGTGCGTTATTTTTGAGAAACTGGGCTAGTCTACGATCAGATGCACAGAAGTAGGTGAGGTCTAAACTCCTGACCGTTCGATTGTCTGAAATTTGGTCAATCGAACCCGATGAAGGGACACAATTCTGAATTATCCCTATGCAACAGGTACACTTGGTATGACATCCTATCAAAGCTCCGTCGGAGTTAGGAATTTACACTCTTCCCACGCAGAATATCACCGCGTGCAGCCCACGCACAACATATTTCACCCAGAGCGTGTGCGTCACGAGCATTTATTGAGTCTGGAACTAGAACTTGCCCCCCCTCAGAAAATGAGACGATCTTTATGCATGTTTGATCACGTCACCAAGAAAAGCACAATGACTTCCTCACAGCCAAGCGAGGACAGTCCGATGCGAATCAATCGACGGTCCGTGAGAGTTTCGAACGTTACGGTGGCGTTACTTTTACGCAGGACGAATCTGGTTTGGCGAATTCGAATTCACCGCCGATAGCCGGTTGGTAGGCAAGGGGGTGCGGGCACACGTGTCGGTGGACAACTGGCGTTTCGTCTGAAAAGAGAATTTTTTTTTTGGCCCAAAACCTAAAGGCTGTCTACGTTGGCAAAGCCCCAACCACTGATATGGAAATTACGCCACTTCCGACATCCAATTGGAATAATTTCAACGCATGATTATTACTAATAAGTAATAACCAAAGGAAAAATTAATTTTGTGCATCTAAAATAGTGCCGAATCGTATTGATAAGTTAAATTTCCAGTCTATATTCCGCTAAGGCCTAAGCCCGTTTCAAAACATCTTCTTAAAAAATAAGTACTCATTTTATATTTTTAAACTAAAAAACAATGAAAAAACGATTATTTTATTTTATTTTTTTTGCACCGTTCAAAAGATCTCAATGAGATCTATCAAACAAGATCCATATTACTAGAAAAATTATTTACATAAACACATTATGGAGTATCTTTGAGCTTGAAATTACTTTTTTTTTAAATAAGTACTTAAACAAAGTTTTAGAACACACCAAGGATTCTTAAAAAAATAAGTATTTATTTTATAATTTTTAAGTTTAAAAATAATGAACTTATTTAAATAATTTTTTGTGTAATATAAATCTCCTTGTTCAATAGACTCTAATTTTTAAGCTTAAAAATAATAAACTTATTGAAATAATTTTTTTTGCATTATGAATCTTCTTGTCCGACAGATTTTGATGAGATCCTTTAAACAATGCAAAAAAAAAAAAATTATTTTTACAAATATATTTTTTAAGTTTAAAAATTATAAATAAATACTTATTTTTTAAGAATCCGTTTTTTAAACAACACAAGGTTGCTACCGCAAATGACGAATGCCATGGGGTTACGAAAGTTACCTAACAATTATTCTGCTCAAAATGTTCTTAACACATTTTTATTTAGGCAATGTTCCGCTAAGGAATTTTTTAGCTTTATCAATGATATTACAAAAAAAATTTGGGTAAACATAAAAAATTTTCAATTTTCAATTTCTCTCTTCAAGACGAACCAATAGGAGTAAAAAGTTTGTTGCAAAACGAAAAAAACGCAAAAAACTTTAAACAAGGACAAAACAAAAAAAAAACCCAAAAATCTCTTAGCGGAACTTACCCTATGGGATATTCTAGAACTCAAAATAAATCAGTGTTTCTCAAATTATTGATTCCCACATTTTACGCCGTCTTGTTTCCGGATATATCAATATAAATATTATATTTTCTCATAAGAACACATTTAAATAGAACTTAAGTCTTTATCTATGCTAATTCGGTCCATTTTCTTGGTTTTAACTTCTTCAAGTTGGATTATAGTAACTGAAATGCTTCCCACTCCAAAAGGACGTACGGTAGTGACCATTTGATGAGGGGGTCAGCTAACATTAAGCATTTAACTTGAAAGAGAATACTGTGAAGAAACAAACGTTTGATGGAAAGAAGTTTCTCGTTTACATAGAAAAAACACATGATAGAATAAACTCAACGATCAAAACAGAGGTGTGAGTCGCGTGATGTGACACTCTTTATAAATGATAGTTTCGCCGTTTCGCGTGACTTAACATAACAAAAATTCCGAAATTGCTCTCCATCACTTAGTTATCATCTCTTTATATGCATTACAAGGACTAAACATTAATAGAACATTAATGTAGATGGCACATGTCAGCGATGTGTTAATTAATTTTGTAATCTTAATCGTCCTTTTTACACATGAAAAAAGTGAGGCAAGGTAAGTCTCTGACTCAAGTTGGACATTGTCATCATTCATAAAACAAAGTCAGTTCAGCAAATTGAGTGGGAAAAAAGAGCTGCTGATTTTGTCACTCCTTTTTTGTTAACGTTACTCTCTTACAAGTGTATTTTTTTTACCAAAAACACACTTACAAGGGAGTGACATTAACAAAAAAAAGGTGTGACAAAATCATTTCCCGAAAACAGTAGTTCATTTTTCTGACAGCGATGTCTAAAAATGAGCGAATAAATGGACAAAGGCAATTACTATTGGACATGGTAGTAGCAACCAACACAAAGAAAGAGAAATGACAACATTTATTGGGACCCAGGGTACCACATTATTAAATCCATAATACCTCTACATATATGTGCTTGCTTCCTCATACTCCTTTTCTGCTCTCCATTCCTTTAGAACCAATATTGGGGTATTTCGTAATCGAAAAGAGAAAATGATGGCCCAATCGAAAACACGTCATTGGCCGTCATTTTTCCAATTAAAAATGTTAGGATACATAATTTATGGACCTAGTTTCATGTTCTGTAATAGTTCTATAGTTCTCTTTCGGAATTGTAATACCTTTTAATCTCAAGGGGTTAGCAAAGTAGGGATGAAAAAACAATAAGTAATTGACCATGAAATAGCATGTTAGAATCCCATGGATGTCAATTATTCCAAAATTTGGGGCCACTGCCATTAGAGGGTTCTACTCGATCATTTCCTTTAAGACCCTGTAATCAATTGAGGTGTACGCAAATTGGTCTGGACATCCGATTATAGTAAAAAAAAATTGCGATACCTTTTCATACGCACATTGCTTGTACCATTTCTTGCTCATCACATACAAGATAATGGGACCCACTCTAGTAAATTCGAACTTCAAGACCAATAATACGTTTTTAATGGAGTAAATTTTATTTTAGGCGCTAAATGGGTATATGTAACCTTTTCTTATTTAAATTAAGGAGGCACAATTGTTGTGACAACCTGCTCCAGTCATCCTTGAAAATTTGTTGCCTAATCGCGCGACTCAAAACCTTAAGCTATGATGTGTACCACGTGGATGGTGGAACTCTACTTATATATCCCATATTACATTGGTAACCCACTGATGTGGAATTATTATGTGCTTACCAATATAGGATGCTACAATTGTATTACGTAATTGAAGAAGCAAAAAAACGTACGTAGCCCGTGGTTTATTGTTGATGGGCAATTTTATCGAGGTTTAATAACATGAGATCCTTACTCTTTACATTCTACAAGATTACGGAACTCACACGAGTAAATACTGCGAGATATTACTTTTATGGGTTAAAAACTTTTGATAGTTATGTTGTAACATCTTTCAATTTCAAGCATAAAGAAAATGGAGTACAATTTGTAGTACTACTTGCTAACTCTTGCAGAAAATAGCTATACATGGCTTATATCATTATATGGGTGATTTTTACTAGGTTGATCAAAACTTATTGCTGTAGTAGTGCCTATCCGGCCATTCATCTCGGCAATGAACGGTTCATATTTACAGGAGTTCGAATTAAATTTGAGCCATTTGTGCCGAGACAGACGACCGAATCAACCGCACTACACGGTATAATACTGCCGGTGCGCACTACCGTGTTTCCCATTCCCCACAACTCATGAGGTAACTGATGACATTTTTTCCTAGTAAAGGTTGCGTGCAGGCAAAACTCATGAGGAAGAATTGGTTAGCAACCAAAACACTATCGGAAAACCCACCACTCACAATTTCCTATCCTACGAATAGGCATTATATATAGTAGCAAAGTGTCTTTCATACTCACTGACCCACCTGTCAAGCATGGGAGAAAAATTTGTGCTCTCACTTATCTCATGCCTAACCCAACCTCTCCCTCTGCCACACAAATCCTTTTCTCCCCCCCTAAAAAAGCTCTTTTATTAACTCCAAAGTTACCTAACTATTCCCCTTATATAACCCCAAAAACTTGTCACTCTAGCTTGCTTCTTACCCAATACTCCACCTAAGTTGTAACTAACCAATTATATAGTACTATATATAATCTTGCTCCAGGGGCATTTTTGTCATTTGATGGGTACCTATGGTGCGATTGCTTTTGTTTATTTGCACCTACTTTTTTTGTCTTCGTTACATACACCTTCTCATGTCTACTTTTCTTCTTGGTTCACCTGATCACTCTATCCTCGTCTTTTACCTCCAAATGCTACTCCTTGCATGAGTGGGTGCCGACAGAAATGAATGGGATCCTCTCCGGCCCTTTGAGACGGTCTTGTCCGGATCGTTTTCAGGTCTGTTTTGATGATTGAGACAACTGATCGAAATTTTAGATCTTGTCGAAAACATAAGGTATGCAAAAAAATCACGATAATCAGATATCTTTTGATGTGTTATTGAAACAAATCTGGCTCTGGAGAATATATTTTTATCCAGTGTCATACAATATGTTTTATGAACAAATCTTTCTCGAGAGAAATGTGTTCCGAAAATATATTCGACGATATGTGATTGACATGAAATTTGACGTGCCTGTAGCGTTCGTGGCGAGATTTAAATATTAACGGTTTAGATCATCAAAACAAACTCGGGAAGGACCGTCCAGTCCCTTCCCCGCGGAGAAAAGGTAGTTTACCAAAATGCTCAAATTGTAACGCCAAAAAAATTGAAATAAGACGTGCATGCAACTATATATGCAAGTATGAACCCTCTTTGGTTTTTTTTTTTCGGAAAAAAAAGTCGTCCGTTACGAGAAGTTGGTGGAGACGGCCTAACAGAAAAACGAATCAGCCAAAAACTCGTGCGAACCGGGGGGCAAAACGGTATATTTGCGCAGAGGATGTGGAGCCCTGTTTGGTTACGTTATTGTTTTAAAATATGAAATTGACTAGGAATTGGATGGATAGTTTCTCTTCTTCTGTGTGTTGGATTCCATTAAAAAGAAAGAAAGAAAGAAAGGAGATTTACGCGCCTTCGGGAAACGTGGGCGGCAACGCGCACGCAAAGGCGTTAGGGGCCACACGAAATGCAAACTTCTTGTTTGACGAGAGATCCTGAGGGTTTTTGATGGGGACACAGAGAGAGAGAGAGTTGTGTACAGGTAACTGGAGCCACCTGTCTGTGATATCAACACTGAATATATTAGTTTATTTATGCGCAGCGCTCTGTTTCACCGCTCCTCGTACCGCAGCGCACAATTTCACCGTTCGTTTCGACAATCATTGGTCCGGATAAACTCTTTTCCGAAAGAGTCTTCTAAAATTCAAACTGTGCAAAACGCTTTTGAGTAATGAAATTGAGAGCGGTGAAATAAAGCAGTAAAGGTCGACTTTCTGTTGTCGATGTGCTTGTGTTGGGAAGATATTTACGAGTTATTTTATTGACAGCTCAGTGGAAGGAAATGTCAAAAAAATCACATACCGTAAAGCAATTTTTTCAATTCTTAATATACTTTTATACATTTTGTACATATTTTAATATGGAGTATATTTTTTTTTTTGACATTAACAACAGCTCAACGAACTATTTTTAACATTTTTCTTCACTTTTAAGGATTCAAAATTTTTAGCAACACAATATCGCGAACACATTATATTTAGAATCATTTCTGTGTATATTAAACAACTCAAAACATAATTATATTTAGAATTATATTTGAAAATTTGTTCCTAACTGTCCTGTACATGAGTAGAGCTACCTTAATGTTTCTGTTCGGGTTTTTTTTGTTGGTTCTTTCCGAGTCCACTTCCACAATTGAAATGCAATCAGAATGATAAAAGGAAATCTCCAATTAAGAACTTCAAATTAGAAAATGTCATGTAAAATGAATGAATTAATGTCTGCCAACTCCTGTCAAATTTTATACACAACAAAATAGGGTGTCAATTCTTTTATTACTTTATTTTTCAAAACTTATTCAGGTCTGTAAAAGGGAATAATTGACCTCCCTAAATTCAAGTTCAATGAGTCTGTAAAAAAAAAAAAATTTGACCTCCCTAAATTCAAGTTCATGAGTGTGGGGTGATGCTTTATGAAATGTCGATGATTCAATGGACAAAGATATGTACTTTCTTCATCCAATTATAGGCAACTGGAGGTGCGATTCCACCGAATTCGCGACAAAAATTCAATATCTAAGTCGGCCAATCAAACAATTCGGAACACTACCTAGCGTGGTTGATTCTTTACTCTCTTCATTAAAGAAAAGGTTCTAAGTTCGAGTCCTCATGGAAGAGGTATTCGACTCTCGTTGTAACACCTACAAACTAACTCACAACATTTTGTCGTTGGCCAAAATAAAAATAAAAAAAATAAAATTATTTACCATTTATGTTTTTAATTATTACGAAGTCCACGTGTTCTCGATATAAGGTAGTCAGCTGTTTGTTGAGTGGGAAATCACTGGCCCTCACCATAATTAATAATTCACTGGAACGGCAAGTTTTGGTTGTACAAGGATATTGTTTTAATTACTTGTAGATAAAGGTAAGTAAATTATTATTCCTCCATATGATCTTTAATATTCCATCTAATATAATAGATGGTTTTTTTACATATCTTTATCTGATTCTCCGGCCATGATATATATCCAATCCAAACAAAAACACAATTTTTACTAGTAAAAATTATGAAAAAGCTTTGTGGTATTTATTAACTATTTTATTTATCAATCCAAGGAGTATTTGTGCATTTAATTTCCCTAAAACTAGAACCTTTCACAATCGTTTACACTACCTTTGAAAATATGATTAATGTTAAAGAACAATAACTAGGTTTTAGAAGAGAATGTTAATTTTGAGGTTTAGAGTAAGTTTGTTTTGTTTTGTTTTTTTTTAAAATAGTGATGATTTGGAGTTGGCTTGAATAGCACCTTCAAAACTAATTTTCTCTTTTTTTAAGAGCATCCACAGTGGAATAATCAAAAGTTACCGTATCATCTTTTGGTTATTCATTTAAAAGGTTGCTAAGGTTAGTAATATAGATATCTACAATGATATAATCACAATTAAATTATCAAAACTTGTCACATTACATTTTTAACCTATAAAAATCTAAAAATTGTCACCATATAAAACAAATTTTTAAAAAAAAATAGTTCTCAAACTAATAAAAATAGGTTATTAGAAATATAATTTTTTTAACTTTTATTTTGAAAAATACACTTTTTGGAAGAAGTTTTAAAAATAGTTTTTGAAAAAAAAGGATAGTTTTAAAAAAATTAATAAAAAATAGTTTTACTGTTTTTCAAAAATAACAAAAACTTCATTTAAAAATATGAGAGAGGGGAGGGGGGGAGGGATGGAAGAGAGAAAAGGTTTAGTTATTGGCAAAAGATTACTAATTTTGATTATTCAATGACCAAAATTTGATGAATTGCTAAGAGATTATTAAGTTTAGTTATGCCACTATGAGCATTTTTTTGAGAAAATATTGTTAATTTTAGCAACTCTATAGTTTTGGTTATTCTACTGTAAATGCTCTTATAAAAGATACTTCCTCCATCCCCAAATAAGAAGCTAGTATTCCATTTTGCCACCCTTAATAAGATTTTTTTTTTTTTTGAAAAGTTAATGAGAAAAAGTTTATACAATTACGATTTTGTCTTTTTGAAAAGTTAATGGATAATGAGTTGATAGATAAAAATGGAGGATAATTTTGTAAAACGGATGTAAAAAATTACTCCCTCCGTTCCAAAATGAAAGTCCCTCTTGGGGATTCCAACTATTTAAGGGACATGCAATGATTACACCTACAATACCTATCATTTCCACCATTACCCCTATATTTTACCTACTCTACAACACATATATTCACCTATGAGGGATATTTTTGGAAAATCACCAAATATTTCCTTTCATTTTTGGAAAAGGACCATCATTTTGGAACAACCTAAAATGGAATGATGGACTTTCAATTTGGAACGGAGGGAGTATGTGAATGACATTACGCACAAGGCTACTTTCAAAATGTAGTGGGAAAAATTGGTAAAATAACAAAACGAAAAAAAAAAACCTGGATTTTTTTATTCGGAAATCTGAAAAGTAACGATTTTCTTTAAATTTTGTTTGGAATTGAAAAGTAGGAGTTGCAAGTTGTGGAATCGAAGAATATGGTGCGGCGGGCCTACTGGAGGCAGACGGCTTGACGTCACGAGCAGCGTCACCATCTTTGGGCTTATTTTAATAACGGAGCGCCGTAAATCAAAGTACTCGCATGCCAGAACCTCAACCGTTGGATATGATGTGATAGGTTCGCCAGAGAAGTACGTGTCGATGAATGATTGGGTGATTGGAAGAAACGCCGTCAACGGCCGGACACGCGTTTTAAAATATGGTTGACTCGAATTACTACGGAGTACTCCCTCCGTCCGGATTTAATAGTCCTTTTTGGGAGTTCGTACTATTTTTCTATCAATTATATCTTTCAATTTATAATATTTTACGTGATTTCGAATATATTGTATTATAGAACTAATCGAGATCTATCAAACAAGATCCATATTTGATATGAAATTCATTACGGATTCTAAGATATAACCCGTTTTTAGCCGGTTAGAATAGAATTAGGAACAATTAAATCCGGACGGAGGGAGTAGTTTTTTTTTTTTTTTCCCCCTTTCTGGGCTGCTTATTGATGGACTCCTAGAAGGCATGGGTTAAAATTGGTTCGCCGTGATCTTTCGGCAAATTTCGCAACCAAACCAGGTAATTCAGTTTGGCCTGCTCGAGGAGGGAGGTGGAGGTGGAGGCGGAGGCGGGAGGCGGCAGCTCCACCCCCGACGCAAGCCCTAACGGTGGAAAAGTAGAGAGAAGCAAGAGCCTTTATTTTGTAGAAATAGTTTTTGGGCAGTGAAAATTATTGGTCTATCATCATGATTGATTGTTTCGAATCATAGTTTATTATTATCATTACCAATCCTGGATTCCCCTCCACCTCCCCTAACTTGATACTCCGTATCAAGTTTTTTTAATGAAACATTTTTTGCCGATAAAAGAAAATAGTCTTCAATTGAGATAACCACATAGCGAAAGGAAAGGAGAACAATGATATGCAGAGGCGGAGCCAGAAATTTCGATTGGTTGGGTCAAAAATATTTTTTATATCCTAATCTAAAATGTAGTGATATTAAGATAAGATATTATTTATAAGGTAGATAGATTACACTAATAATCTAAGTTTACTTTACAATTGGCACCAAAGACTTAGTATTATATTTTGGAAACAATGAATGATAGCCTCATTCGTTTTATTATTAACTATCGAAAGAAAGAGAACGCATGTGATTTTTAAACATTTGAAGCAAGTTGGTGCAATTTATCAAAAAATCTTAGCAACACAATTTCGCGCACACACTGTATTTAGAATCATTTCCGTGTACATTAAACGACTCTATATAAACACAATTGTATTTGAATTTTTTTTTCCTAGCAATCCAGTACATGAGTAGAGTACCTTAATGTTTCTGTTTGGATTTTTTTTGTAGGTTCTTTCCGAGTCCAGTTCCACAATTGCAATGCGATCAGAATGGTAAAAGAAAATCTCCAATCTAGAATCTCAAATTAGAAATGTAATGTCAAATTGATGAAATAACGTCTGCCAACTCCTATCAAATTTTATACACAACAAATATGGTGTCAAATCTTTTCGATATTTATTACTTTATATTCTTCAAAACTCAATTTAGGTCTGTAAAATAAAAAAATTGACCTCCCTAAATTCAAGTTCAATGAGTCTGTGAATTTTTTATTTTTTTAACCTCCCTGAATTCCAGTTCAGCGTTGGTGATGCTCTATGAAACACGTATTTTATATCAAAAAATGTCAATGGGGGACTCAATGGACAAAGATACGTATACTTTCTTGGGTTTCTTCATCCAATTATAGGCAACTGGAGGTGCGCGCAGTTCAAGTGTTTGGAATTAACTTAATACTTTTGGCTATGTTCGTTTGGAAGTTTGGAAGTGTTTTTATTTTATTTTCCAATCATTACCCTATTTCTTTTTCCAATCATTACCCTATTTCTCCAATTATTACTTTCTCATCTCTTTCTATTTCTCTCCAATCATTACCCCTATTTCCAATCATTACTCTATTTCTCTCTCCACCCACTACCAAAACTAAACTAAATTAAACTCTCAAACGAACATAGCAATTATTTTTTGCAAATCTGATTTTGCTAGGTGAGTTTGAAATAGGACTGCACATACTAAGCTCTGATTGCCCTCTCTAATGATTTGTCCGATCTGTGAACGCCCATTTGCCCCAATGAAGTTCATCTCGATCTCTTGTGTAGGCTTTCGCCTCACAATCAAATACAAAATTTTACATTTGCAAAAAAAAAAAAGAAAAAAAAAGTTCCACTTCCACCAAAGTCACGACTACAATTCAATACCTAAGTCAGCCAAAAAAACAATTCCAAAAACCATGTAGCGACATAGCGTGGTTGGTTCCTTATTTTCCCTCTAAAGGAAAATGACCTAAGTTCGAATTCTCATGGAGGTGGTGTTCTACCTCCGTTGTAACTACTAATCAACTCACCCATAACATTCTATCGTATGGAAACAATTCTTCCATTTATATTTTTAATTATTATTCCTTGAGAAGTCCACGTGTTTTTGATACGAGGTAGTCAGCTGTTTGTTGAGTGGGAAATCACTGGAACTGCGCTAAAGTTTTGGTTCTACAAGAATATTGTTTTATAGCTAGTCTTTCCTCCATATGATCTTCAATATTCATCTAATATAATACTAGATGATCAATTTACATATCTTTATTTGATTCCCCATGATATATATATATATATATATATATATATATATATATATATCCAATCCAAACAAAAACATACTAGCAATTACTAGTAAAAATTATGAAAAAGCTATAAAAATTTCCTTCCGTTACGGTATTTATTTTTTTAGATTCAATTTTATTTATCAATCCAAGGAGTATTTGTGCATTTAATTTTGCCACTCCCTATTTTGTTAACGTCACTCCTCTGTAAATGTATTTTTGGTACAAAAAAATACACTTACAGGGGAGTGGCGTTAACAAAAAAGAGAGTGGCAAAATTATTTCACTTTAATTTTCCTAAAACTAGAACCATTCACAATCTATGTTTATACTACCTTTGAAAAAATGATTAATGTTAACTACTGCTAATAAAAGTTCAAGAACAATAATTAGATTTTAGAATAAAATGTTAAGTTTGAGGTTTAGAGTGAGTTTGTTAGTTTTAAAAAAAAAAAAAATTAGAGTACTGAATTGGAGTTGGCTTGAATAGAGTGGCCTTCCAAACTAGTTTTCTTATAAAATATATACTCCCTCCTTCCCCAAGAAGCCAGTATTCCAATATTTCTGTCTGTCCCTTAATAATTATTATTTTTGAAAAGTTAATAAGCAAAAGTTTATACAATTATGATTTTTGTCCTTTTGAAAAGTTATGGGCAAAGAGTTGATGGATAAAAGTGGTTGGTAATTATGTAAAGTGGAGGTAAAAAATGATGTAAAATTTATAATGATGATGTCTATTTAATAAGTTAAACTTATGAAACTTAAAAAGGGAAAGAGCATAGTTCTTTGATACTCTTAAATAGAGAAATCTAGAGTATTGTACGGTAGACGCTTTAAGGTTCCGTTCCAGAACTCAATATAAGTACTTATTTTTTAAAAAGGCAATTTTAAGCTAAAAAATAATGTGTTTACATAAATAATTTTCCTATCAATATGGATCTTGTTTGATAGATCTTATCGAGATCTTTTATACGGTGCAAGAAAAATCAAAAAATTATTTTTCATTTACATTATTTTTTAGTTTGAAAATATGAAATAAGTACTTATTTTTTAAGAAGGTGTTCTGGAACGGAGCCTAATTACAGGATGTATGTAAACATGTAATTTCAGTAGGGCATCTACCATACAGTACCCTTTAGGCTCCACTTATCTCCTTTCATCTTTTTCGCTTAATCAGTTACAATCTGCAAATAAACGCGGCATTGAGACTACAAGGCTCTAGTATTTTTTTCATTTACTAAGAGTATCCACAATGACATAACCAAAAGTGATAGGTTTTTAAAGTTAACAATATTGGTGTAAAATATGGCTCAAAATGCTATAATCAAACTTAGCAACTTCCTTAGAAATAATCAAATTTTAGATTTTGGATAATCAAAACTAATAACCTTTTGTCAATAACTAAATTTAATAAATATCACATTCTCAATGAAATACACACATCATTACAAAAAAAAAATGTTCTCTCTCTTTCATTCCCAACACAACACCACAACCCCCACCCCCAACCCCCCCCCCCCCCCCTTTCTTTTTCAACTATGTTTTCAAAAAAAATGTTTCACTGTTTTTTTAAAATTGTTTTTAAAAAACAGTTTTCCCTCCAAATTTTTTTTAAACTGTTTTTAAAAAAAACATTTTATACAAAATAAATTGTTCATTTTTCAAAAAATAGTTTTGTACTAGAAAATATATATTTTCAAAATCTTTTCTTATATAAAAACTATTTTTTCAAAAACCGTAGTTACACAAAAGTTGTTTTTCTTTAAACTGTTTTTTTTTTTTATGTTTTGAAAAAGGTTCAAAAATTATTTTCTATTTTAAATAGTTTTTATTAGTCTCAAAATTATTTTAGGAAAAACTATTTCCTATGTTCACAATTTTTAGTTTTTTTAATTTAAAAAGGTGATGTGGCAACTTTTGGTTATTTAATTTTAATTATACTATTGTGGACCTCTATATTGTTAATCTTAACAATCTCTTAAATGGATAATCAAAAGCTGATGTGACAACTTTGGACTATCCATTTTTTATTGTAGCATTGTGGAAGTGACTATGAGAGCTTCAAGTTGTAAAAATAATATATGTATGTATTCTTACAAAAATTTATCAATTGATCAGTACGTTGAATTTCTGTCCTTTAGAATTTTTTTTTTGTGTAGTCACTTTCATACGTTGGCGATCAAGGCTAGGCCAGCTTTGAGTTCTTTTGGAGCCCTGGTGAATTTTCAAAAAGGACACTTTCATATTTTCCAAGTAAAATAATTCGACAAGATACATATATGCGGTAAAAAAAAATTCAAAATTTAAAACCACAAAAGTTGCAAATTATAATAAGAATTCCAAAGCACAAGATCCGGATTGGGCTTAATGAATTTATGTCTTCCGGATTGGGGCCTTATCTGTAGTCTGTTTTGGAGGGAGCCTAGTTGGTATTGCCGTAGGGTCAAATATACTAGAAAATATTTACTAGAACGTTTATAACCCGGTGGCGATGCAAGCTGGCTTGGACGTATGATTATGAAGGAAAGAATTACTATTTGTAAGTATATGTTGGAATCAAATGTTTTATATACTTCTAAACGGTGTTACGTTGGAGTATTTGGTAAGAGAATAACTGATATTTTAATTAATTAAGACTTATTAATACTCTGTTTTGCTTGATTTGCACTTTGAAGGGTTTTTTTTTTTCTTCCCTTTTCGTCAACTCACTATTGGAATTCATACTCTTTTTTTTAGTTATTTTTTTGAAAAAACTAAAAAAAAACAGTTGATTTTTTATTCCGAAATCTGAAAAGTAACGATTTTCTCTAATTTTTGTTTTGGAATTGAAAAGTACTACTCCTAGCAAGTTGTGAAATCGAATAATATGGTGGCGGGGCTGCTGGCTGTAGACGGCTTGATGTCACAAGAAGCAACTGTAACCTTCTTCACCTTTGGGCAATTTAAATATATCGGTGATACACCCATCCCATACTTTCACTGCACAATGCCACCGCAAATCCATTCTCATCATTCGTTTCGATAATCAATGGTTAAGATTGTTTTTAAACTTTTGACCGTTAATAAATAACTCTTACCTGTTGTTAGATATTTTGGCACTTTCCGGGGTTGTTCAAAACCTTTATTGGTGCCTTTGTTATATCAATTCCGTTTGATTGTAATGGGTAGGTTAATTAAGGGGTAGTTTCTCGCTCAATACTCCTCCCATTATCTGTGCCAAATTGACTGCTACAGAATCGAGCCAATTGCGTGAAAGGTAAAAAACATTGCACAACACATCATGCATATTATTTCCAAGATTAGAAATTTTATTCATGCACGTTTTTCTTCCACTCTCGGAAAATTTGCTTACCATATTTATATATATAATTATCATTACGAGATTTTTCTTTGGAGTATAAAAAATAAAAATCGCACGTTTGCCGCTCCGGAAATTCTGTGAGATTTTGGTTTCCATATTTGCATTATAGAGTTTGTTTTTATAGTGGTGTGGACGACACCTTTTTTGAAGTAGAGAAGAAGATTTTTGATTACATGTGAAGGAAAGAGAGGAGTGCCCCACGGTTGTTTTTGTATTGTTTCTCTCGGCAGAGGCGAGAGTATTTTGGTTATAAAAGAAAAAAAAAAGGGTTGCACGTTCTCGTTTTTGGTTACAGGCGAGTTAATGGTTCTGGCAGCCCACGTTCTTTTTCGTCGTTCTTCTTCGTTGAACGTTTGGTTTGGTTTTCGGGTCACATTTACATCATATCATTCATCCATTCTCTGTTCGTGATTTTTGGTGCCGTTTGCTGCTGTGGCCGAATCTTTTGGAGATTGATTCGGAGCCAGTTGAATCTGGAGAACGGGCGTGAAGTCTGTGGTGCGTCTATTGGATCTTGAAGAAGCTCTGGGAGCATCGGAGATTGGCGAGAATAGGTAAAGGCTTAGGTAAGGTTTTTACTATTTTGCAATCTGTACTTCTTTTCGATTAATAGAATAAAGCAGTAGTATTAGGCCGTGGTTTTGGCTTAGGGTTATTTAGGACCCTAAGTTTTTCCACGTAAATCGTGCGTATCCTGTCTCAATTTTTATTCTACTGCACTACTTGATTTTTGGTTTGGATTAATCGAAATAATCAACCCGTTCATCTTTATTAATTTTTAAATCTGAAAATTGGTATAATTTTATTAAAACTCCTATTCACCCCCCTCTAGGAGTAGTTTGAACGCTTCCGCATAATTTCAATTGGTATCAGAGCCAGGAAGTCATGGGTTCGAGTTGCGGGAGCGTCATCGTGAGGGAGGGATTGTTGGGCCCGGAGTGCCCCCATGGATTTGGTTACACAATGCCACTCCCTGCGACCGCTCTAAAAACAGACTTGCGGGTGCGATGTCGAATGCCATAAAAGACTTAATTGAAACCCTTCCTACCACCAATTGGTTTTAGGAGAGATGGTGGAAAAGCGGTCTGACAATTGGTATCAGAGCGGGTTGCTCTGTTTAGGTTTAACCACCTGAGTTTAATTCTGGGAATAATGGACATGAATGCACCACGTGAGGGAGCCTCAAACTCGAGGCCACCGTTTTTTGATGGTAATGATTATTCGTACTGGAAAGCCCGTATGACCACACATTTGAGTTCCTTAGGAGTTAAGGTTTGGAGATCTGTTAGGTACGGCTATGAGGCCCCAACCATAGAAGACACTGAGACTGAACAGATGAGAGCTAAGGAGGACACTGAGTGGAATTCTGCTGACAATGTTAATTTTGAGGCAAATTCTAAAGCTTTAGGAGCCATCTATGGAGCATTAAGTAAAACTGAGTTTAGTCGTATTTCTGCGTGCACTACTGCTAAAGAGGCTTGGGATATTCTCCAAGTCACCCACGAGGGTACTAAGACTGTTAAAACTTCAAAACTCCAGATGCTGACAACATGTTTTGAAGATTTGAGAATGCAGGAAGATGAGACATTTGATAGTTTTATCACTAAATTGAGTGACGTCGTTAATTCCTTCCACGCATTGGGAGAACCAATCCCTAATCTTAAAGTTTGTCGAAAAGTGCTTAGGTCTCTTCCTGAGAGGTTTAGGGCTAAGGTAGTTGCTATCGAAGAAAGTGATAAAGTTGATGACATTCTTTTTGAGGAACTTGTAGGTAAACTTCAAACGTTTGAATTGAATCATCTCTCAAAGAAACCTACATTAAAGCCTAATAAAAGCATTGCTTTTAAATCATCCAGAGAAGAATCCTTTGTGACACAAGAGAGTGATGATGACCTTGATAAAGAAGAACTTGCTTTCTTTGCTAAGAAATTCAGTAAATTTGTTAAATTCCGTAAGAATAATGAATCTAGAAATTTTCCTTCATTAACTAGTGAAGGTAAGAATTTTAATTTTGGGGATAATGAAAAGAAATCTTTTATTGATAAATCCAAAAAATCCCAAGGTATACAATGTCACGAGTGTCACGGTTTTGGACATGTTCAGGCAGAGTGTGCAAACACTCTTAAAAAGAAAGTGGCCAAGGGATATAAGGCTACGTGGGATGACGATAGTGATGAGAGTAGTGATGGGGGTTTTGAAGCTTCTAGATATTCTGTGCTTGTTGCCAACATTAAGTCCCCCACGTCCCCTAAATCAGTAGAACTCTCTACAACTTTTAGTGATGATAGTAAGTATGTCTCAACTGACGAAGACCGTGAGAATAGTGATGATGATATAGATTCTATTCATGAGGCCTATAATCAATTGTTTAAAGAGGGTGTCAAATTGAAAAAGAAAAAGAAGGAACTCATAAGTGTCATCGAGAAAATTAGTGGTGAGAGAAACAAACTTAGTGATGACATTGAATCTAAGAACATTGAGCTTAAAGAATTAAAAACCTATACCGCTAATTTGAAAGACAAGTTTGTCAAAATTGAGAGAGAGCATGTGGATGCCTTGAAGGCCCTTGAAGGGTCTAAGGATAGGATTTTTGAATTGGAGCTTGACCTTAGGGAGGCCACTGAGGCCATAAAACGTAATGAGTGTGGCGCAACTCGCATTGCCGAGATGACACGTACGTTTAGAAATAGAAGCGGCCTAGGGTTCGTTGATCCACCTTCACTCACTCCTAAGGCTAACGAGTTCACAAAGAAGGAAATCAAGTTTGTGAAATCTGAAATTGCAAAGAATGAGGTAGTGAGCGATAAACTCGATTCTTCTATTAAATCTCCTACCATCATTAAAAATGCTTACAATGGTAATCATGCTCCTGAAAAGAAATATCCTTTTATTTGTCACTACTGTGGTGGTGAAGGTCACATTCGACCTTTTTGTTATACACTTAGAAGGGACAATCAGATAACAAAGGGAAAACTTTTTGTAGCCCCAGTTAATAAAAGTGTTCGGAATGGTCAACCCAATGTGGGAAGGCCTCAAGTTGTGCGTCAATCTCCCACAAACATTAAGAACGAGAATTTTCAAAAGACCTTGAGTCAGTTGGCAAATCAAACTTCTCACCTCGTCGAGGAAATCAAAAAATTGTCAAATTTTGCTAATAATAATAATGGAAAGACTGATAGAATTGTTGAAAGACGTACTACACACGATCACACCTCGCAGGTGAACATCAAACCGAAGCAAATATGGAAGAGAGTCCATGTAACAAATAAAAAACCCTCATAAAAAGATAAATTTAGTTGCAACCATTGAATGTTTGACCGACCATCTTTTACATACCGGCTTTGCGAAAGGGGGAGTAGACGGAACTTTATTTCTGAAGAAAATTGAGAGCGACCTTTTGATCCCTCAAATATATGTTCTTGTGTTCGGATCCACAAATGAATGGCATGAGAAATACTTTGGGGCACAAATATTCCATGAGTTTCAAATGGTTACAACGGATATTTTCACTAAGCCTTTAGATTCTCTTAGGTTTGAGTACCTTAGGAAATCTCTTGGTTTAAGTTCTCTATATTAGATTGTGTGTGGGGTCACATGTCATCTCATACGCTTGCTTTGAATGTTTTTAATTTCGAGTTGTCATGTGTTGTTATGAAATTAGTAGTTTTTTTTTTAGTGTATTGTTTTGAGTTAGGGCTGCAAACGAACCGAGCCGCTCACGAGCAGCTCGCGACTCGGCTTGTTAGTGGCTCGTTCAAGCTCGACTCGAAAGGTAGACGAACGAGCTCGAGCCGAATTTTTGAGCTCGTTTTACAAACGAGCCGAGCTCGAACTTAGTAAAACTCGGCTCGAGCTAGCTCGCGAGCCACATATATATATATATACATATTTATATAATATAATATAATAGAGTATATGTTTCAAATATTTTTACTTTAACTTGGTCTTGGAAAATGTGCTACCATCAATGTGGTAGCTGGGAGTCTTCCACGCATGGGGAGACGAGAGCACGTGAGAGGCAGCCTACCATTAGTTAGCTTTATATAGAAACACAAGAAGGCCCTCTTAAGCTTGTTTTTTCCGATGTGGGAGAAGTGAACAACAAAGCTAAAGTGTTTTATCACTTGTTTTCTAGTCCCACATCGGCCATTTAGAAGTGAAGCCATGTAGAGCACATTATAAATAGAGGGAGAATCCCCGCTTGAACTTACGATTCGTTTCTGACTTTATATTTCGAGCCCACTCGAGTCGAGCTCGAGCCAGGAGCAACATTCTCGAGCCGAGCTCGAGCTGAGAAATTTGAGCTCGTTTCGAGCTCCAGCCGAGCTCGAGCCAGTGCATTTAGAGGCGAGCCGAGCCCGAACATGTTGAAACTCGGCTCGGCTCGGCTCGATTGCAGCCCTATTTTGAGTCAAAGATTTTATTTATTTATAATTGTGTGCGTGCTTGCAATATTTTTGTGTGCTTGGGAATCATGTGCTATCTTGATATCAATTTCACATATGCTTATGCCTTTGAGAGTAATGTATCGAATCAAATTTTTTCGATCATATCAATCAGTTACCTAGTGATGTTGTTCTCTGTTTTGGTATTAGAATCCCATGCTCACGTTTCTATGCACACAATCTCACTTGGAGCTAGTAAACGTACATTGTTTAAGTGGTCTCTATTGAGTCTCAATTGAGTTTATCTTGACTAATCGCTTTGATTGACCACATGTTCGTTGTTTACCTAGGGATGCTTTCCCTCATTTGACTCCTTATGAGATGGGCCGCCTATGGATTGGTGTGTAACGCACCTCTAAGGTTTGGAAAAATCAAATTGAGACTTTCTTTTATTTCTTGTCTATTGTTTGAAAAAAAAAAAAAACCTATAAGAAAAAGAAGCAGAAAATTAAAAAAAAAGGGTTTATTTTCATTTGTCTCTTCGTCTTAGAGGTTATAGCTGCCTGATCCTTTGCCCCACAAGGCTAGGTGTAAGTCGCTAATCTTGAGTCTAAAACAACCGATGAGGTTTGTGCTTAAGTTCCTAGGTCCGAGCGTTTCTGGTTTGACTTCCTCGTGATAGTCTTCTTTAAACCTTTCTTGAGATAAGATTATAGTGCCCACTTAATCCTTGATAAGTTTTCTTGCTCCTCATGCACGGCGTTTACGCTTCACATTCATAGGCTTGAGCATGGTATTCTGTCCATTCTTTGATTTGCATCATTCTGCTTCATGAGTTGATATGGTCTTCAATTTTCATTCGATGCATGTCTCTTATAGCAATCTTGCCTATGTGATTCTTGTTATTGCATATCGTATGATTCTCTCGTATGCTTTCTGGTTGCATGTGTCTCACTTTGGTCGCGTCATTTCCTTTGTTTTTTCGTGACAAAAAAGGGGGAGAGAATAAGGGGAGATGTATCGTTGAGTCTTGTGATAGAGAATTTTTGAGTGCTATTGTTCGTTTGGGGAGATATTTATAAGGGGAGATGTATTTCGTTGATGAATAGCTGATCGAGCTTTTGGATACAATGCTGGTTTGCGTTTATTATTAAATTATGCTGACTCATTCTAGTCACATTTAATGTCGCATAATTTCACCTGTAATAACCTATTTTTATTCCAGACTATCCAAAATACTTTTAGACAATGAGATAAGTGGGACGAGCTGTGCGGCAACCCCAATGTGGTGGGGGGCGTATCATTTTTTATTTAAATTAGGGAGCGCCGTAATTCAAGTACTCGCATGCCAGCCAGGACCTTAACCGTTGAATGTGCTGTGATAGGTTAGCCAGCGAAAATACGTGTTGATGAACTATTGGGTGATTGACAGAAACTTCGTCAACGGCCGGAGAGGCGTTCTAAACATGGTTGACATGGGTTTAGGGTCCATTTGTTTCAATGTAAAAATATTTTACTATTTCCAGGTATAATATTTTTTTCAGAAAACAAACTTTGAACTTTCATTTTTTGGCGTTTTGTTAACACTTGAAAAATATTTTCAAAAATCAACAAAATAATGTAGAGAGAGAGTAGGGGCTTAAACGGTAGAAAGATTTGAGAATATTGGAATTGATCGTGAGTCAGGACTGACGATGGAGAAAATTGAATAGTGAAAATTGCAGTAGAAGGTATTAGATTCATTTCGAAAAATAACTTATGGAAGATTTAAGGGTAAGTCATTTTCATCTAATTAATGGAAAATGTTTCACATGTAAAATACTTTTCTCATTTTTTACACAACTAAACAACGAAAAATAGGTAAAAACATTTACCGAAAAACATTTTATGCCCAAACAAACTGACTGTTAAAAGTGGTAGTTTTTTTAATGAGAGAAAAATGCATCACATGGTGTGGTATGAACTGTGAATGCCCAGCCAAACAAGAATTAAGACATGAGATGGTGTCAGGCTTGAAACAGTGCTGGATTAGGCGTAACCGCCCGTCCCCAAGTTGCCAGTTGAGCCTCCAACAGTGAAGCTTCACCCTATTGGGACGTGGCCCGCCGAGAAGAGCGATCGGGGAGGCCATGGAGGAAACACAAGACGGAAGGAATGACGGCCGACTAGTCCACTGCCAGAGTGCGCACGGGAAGCCATTCCCTTCCAGACTGAAGGCCGACCGGGGAAAGCGCTCCGCGCCATCCCGGCTGGCAGAAGGGGGATAACCAAGTCTGGCAAGGAATGAGCAGAAAAGACCCGGTCACCCTCATGACCCCCCATACCGAAAAGGAGCGTCTGCAACAACATCGATCAACGCGAGGTCACGTATCCCGACCAAGGAAAAACATAAAGAAAATAGAGGACTTTTAGGAGAGATCTCATCCGTAGCCTTCGGGCATCTGGTTTTTCCATCCATAGAGTGAAACCCTTGATTGTCTGACTATTCATGGAGTAGGTATTCTTGCCAAACCACGTAAAATCTTTGTGTTTTGTGCGTTGCTTTCTCTCTTTTCTCTTATGTGGTTTGTTCAGTTACATAGCAATAATCACTTTCGTTTTCTGTATTTGTTAACAGTTTCGCACAACAAACTGGTACCATAGCACTAGGTTTTCAGTCTAGGGTTTGCTTGGTGATTTTTGCTTTGTTATTAAAGTATGATGTCTAAAAAATCAGGTAAATCTCTTTCTGGTAAAACTTCAAAAGATGCGGAATCCTCCAAAACTGAATTGAGTTATTGGCCTGTGGCTTCGAGGCCAATTATGTCGAGTGTGAAGTTTGACGTGAGAGTTTTGATGGCAAAAATAACTTTGGTATGTGACAGTGCGAAGTTATGGATGTTCTCAATGAATTGGATTTTACTTTGGAAGACAAGCCTAAGGACCTTGATGCATGGAATTGAGATCGGATCACCGCCAGACATGCGGTTTTATCAGGATGTGTCTTGCTAAAGATTATAAGTATTTTGTCGAGAATATATTATTTACACCGCCGGTGTAAACATTTGTTTTCTCTAAATCAATTACATTGTGCCACGTTTCAAAACAATGATCCCAATCAATAAAACATGACAACGTCGCATAATATAATTGATTTGGAGAAATAAATATTTTATACCGACGGTGTAAAGAATTTAATCTCTATTTTGTCATGCGGGAAACAAATGCGAAGGTGAAAGAAGCTCGAGGACAAGAACATGACTGAGAGCGTGGAGAATTGCCATTATCTGAAGAAGAAACTCTTCAGGTTTCAGTATCGTTTTGGCATATCAATGTCGAGCAGTTGAATAATTATACAGTAATAAAATACTTGCTGATTTGTTAAATCTAGATGTTAAGATTCTAGATGAAGATAAAGCCCTGCTGTTATTAAATTTGTTACCCAAAGAATATGATCATCTGTCTACCACTTTAATGTATGAGAATGATATCTTTAAATTTGATTATATCTCCAATGCTCTTGTGAAAAATGAGTATCACAAGAGGGACAGCCAGGTACATGGAGATACTAGAGAAGCCTTATTTGTCAGGGGCAGATTTGAAAACAGGAAAAATAGCAGTAATTGGTGTCGCTCCAAGTCCAAAAGGAGAAGGGCCTCAACTTCTGGTAGAATTCCTAATGATTAATGCGCCTATTATCGTGATAAGGACCAATAAAAGGCAATGGGGATTTAACCTAAGCATTGTCCAATTGAGTCTAAGTTTTCACCACTGAATCAACCCTCATTGGCCGTTCTCTCACTACACTACAAGCCAAAACCACATCTTCTCTAATCATCTACTGCCATGATGCGTTTTGGCTTTCAATCTCTCTAACTCCTTTGGCCTTGTGAAATACCCTCAGTTCAAGCTAAAACTTACATTTGGTA
This sequence comes from Rhododendron mucronatum var. ripense, assembly GCA_019656295.1. Classification (NCBI taxonomy): domain Eukaryota; kingdom Viridiplantae; phylum Streptophyta; class Magnoliopsida; order Ericales; family Ericaceae; genus Rhododendron; species Rhododendron mucronatum. Next base: position 2,572,588 of record BPLT01000050.1, on the reverse strand, counting down.
ATTTTTGTTTAGTTTTTCGTGTAATTCTAGATTAATCGTTTCTTAAACGAGAAGAATCAAAAAAATATAAAAATACAGATGGAAAAGTTGGAAAAAGTTCATATAACATAACGCTCTAGAAAAAAAGCACCATTTGTTTGATATTTTTTCGTTTTTAGTGATTTTTTGCCTTTTGCTGTAATATTTCACTTTTTAGACTCCTCTTAATCTCTTATCGAAAGAAATAATTAATAAAAACATATGAGTGAAACAAAAAGACAAATAACATACCAAAAAGGAAAAAAATTCCAAAATATAGCGTGATCTCACACTAAAATATAGATGTGTGTAAATAATAGAAATCCATCTTGATTTCCCGCTTTGAAAAATAGGACTCCAACAATTTCTCCTACTGTATAAGTAATGAGAGGCAATTATCCTTTTCGTTTTAAACCCGGATACTGATTTTCGCGCTCCTTCATTTACTGCAGGCGCTCCACCTTTTTGTTTTTTACACTGTGGTGTTGGCAGCAATACCACAGTGTAAAAACGAAAAAGTGGAGCGCTTGCGGTAAAATTTGGAGTGCGAAAATCACTATCCTTTAAACCCCTTTTAAAGTGCTACCTCTCTCTCTCCAAGAACAACTCAAGAACTCTAAATCGCATGTAAACTTCCGAACTACAGTGCAACTTTTGCACGAAATACACGACTAAAGGGGTGTTCGGACAAATAAGCCAAAGTGTCTTATTTTTTGTCCTTACTCAAATTTTTTTCGCATCACTTGGCTTATTGTCAATTTTTTGGGGATTATTGCATCCTCACGACGAGAGGAATCTAAAAAGTAAAAAATTTTGACCGAAATCCAATTTTTTTGAATAAAGACGAAACAATTGGCTTATTGGCTTATTTTTGTTTTTTTGTGGGTTTGTTTGGCTCATTTTTGGCGGGAAAGCCAATGGATTATTTGGAAGAACAAGGCTTAAGCAATCTAATCAAAAGGACCTGATGGATCACCAAAAGATTGCAAACCCCGAGGACAAAATAAAGTGTTTTGTGAAGAAGACATGTGGTCTCAAATTTCTCAGCAAGGAGGTGCTGGGAAACCGAATTTTAGATTCGCAATAATTACGTGCAGAGATTTGACAACAACAAAAAAAAAAAAATGCAAAATCCTATGAGGCAGAATTATGATTTTACCATAACTCTCACGTCAATAACGTTGGTTGAACTTGTTACAACACATCTTGTTGTATGGTATAATTCTGTTCGACCGCACCTTACAATCTTCTACCGTATTTTCCATATGTCTACAACACAAACTGAGTATGGATTTTTTTGTGATCTGTTTGCTCTTTTTATTTTGTGAATGATAAAAAAAATAATGAAAAGTGAAAATGATAGAAAGTGAAGTGAACGACAATAAGAAAAAATAATAATTTCTTTCTTCTATCCGTTTGATTAGGATGAAAGTTTTGCAATAAAATAATTGAGAAAATAAAATATCATTATTTGAAAAGGAGAAAAGTTGCCCAAATTTTAGTAGATGCGAAAAAGGTGGAAGGAAGACAGTAAATAGGGAAGTTAGAGTAATTTTGTGAGAAAAAGTAAGGCAAGCTCTCAAGCTTTAAATGATTGTACAGAAAAGTTAGTTTTTTTACCACTTTCTAGAATATTCTTCTCAAGTGAACACAACAAAAGTATTATTTTCTTTTTCTTTTTCTTGCATTTTCTATTATTATCTCTCTAATCAACCAGACCCTAAGAAAACTGGTTTTAGTTTTTCATCTCTTTATAAATGATGATACTGATAGCAAGTAGAAAAGAGGGTAACGGGGGGTTCCATGTTGCCATTATAGTTTTTCGGGCCTCCCCACCCACCCACCCCCCAATTTACCGGGCGATAAAATGTAGAAAGTTAGTGGAAATAGATTATTATTACAGACCAATGTCATTCCTCCTACTTCAACTATAGACTTCACAAACGACTTCAACCTTAGACTTTGCAAACTTACCTAAGCGCCCACTCATGACTGCTTGAACTACTGCTCTAGGCTGACAAGGATAAATTTGGATATCGCTATCATGTTCATATAATTTGTTTATTATCTAATAATAACATATATATATATATATATATATATATATTAAAACAAAGTATACAACCTTGAAGTGTGGTTTTCAAGTCTCCTATTTTAAAGAGAGAATTACAACTTACTATGGCAACTGGTCTTCTTATCAATAGAAGAACCCCTTACGTGTTATTATTTAAAAAAAAATAAAAATCAATAGAACGTCTATTCTTTCTCTCTTTACAAATGAGAGATACGAAATAGCCAAGAAAGAGGGCAAGAGAGGTTTGCATTTTCAAAAGATATTAAAATTGAGTTGAAGTCTTAATTTTTTTTTTTTGATTTATCTCATCCCGTCGAGACAATCTAATCAAACACAATAATTTGACATAAACCTAACAGATGCGAAAAAAATTTAAATAACTAACAAAACAGAAAAAGGCCCAGAGCCTCGGACTTTTTCTTTTATCTGTCTGGAAACTAGGCCTTACCCTAACTTATTCAACCCAAGCCCAAAAAATACGTTGGGCCTCCGCCCCATCAAAATCTATTTGCCATCAATTAGGGCAACGGTATGCCAGCCACATCACCGTGAGCTGTCGTTTCGTTACTGGTCCGTTCTAAAACCCTCGTGCACACGCCCGTCGCCTAACAATACTTCGACATATAACAAGTTGAAAAATTGACAAAACCCTAAACCCTAATTCCCCCAGTATAAAAACCCTCGCGACCCTTCTAAGTTCAGTCGCCTCTCTACCCTCATCTCTCTCGCTCTCTCTCTAGACCGATAGTCTCTAATCTCCACTACTGAATCACTCCAAGTACTTTGCAGACATGAGACCCCCATTGAGTATGCATCCTTCAGCTCCAAATCACTACTTCTTCCTAATTTATCGTCGGTTTGGAAACAGTCTTTAATTTGCGTGAATTTTGTTGATTTTTTTTTTTCAGGCCGTGGTGGCGGCTTCAGAGGGAGAGGCGATGGAGGCGGCTTCAGAGGGAGAGGTGATGGAGGCGGCTTCAGAGGTAGAGGTGGAGGCAGAGGGAGAGGCGGCGGCGATAGAGGTGGAAGCACGATGAGAGGCCGCGGTCGTGGCGGCAGCGATAGGGGGAGGGGTCGCGGCCGCGGCGGAGGAATGAAGGGAGGGAGCAAGGTAGTGGTGGACGCGCATAGGCATAAGGGAGTGTTCGTTGCTCATGGGAAAGAGGATGCGATTTGTACTAAGAACTTGGTTCCCGGTGAAGCCGTGTATAACGAGAAGAGGATCTCTGTTCAGGTAGTTTTGAGTAACGTATTTTTTCCGGCTTTCGATATCAAATTGGTTCTGCTGTAGGTTATTTGTGTTGAGATTTGATCCTATTGATTTTGGGAATTAGTGTTTTGGATGAAGCTTATATGTGTTGAGTCTGTTGACCATAGTATTTGTGGGCTTAGGAAGCTGGTTGAATAGAATGAACATGTTAAATGGAGTTGTACTTTTCATCATTTCTTATGAAAAAGATTGAGCTTTAATATTTGTTTGTCATGTGAGCTCTTTAATATTTGTGTTTCTTTTTTCCGGGTTTTTGTGTATAAGTTTTTCTGAACTGATTCTAGTTTTTCAGGGATTTCTTTGCTTTTTTTCCTTGATGCTTTTCAGGACTTTATAGTATATTGTACAAGTGCTTTTTAACTTATATTACCCTTAACATTGACTTAGAAGGTTTAAGCCTTAAGGTTTCCGTTTAAGATGCTAAGCCCTTGCATGCCAAAGAGTTTATCGGTCAGTGACTTGGTGTGTTGTAACTTGGTTCTTCATAAGTGCGCTTGAAGGTTGTGTTTTGCAATGTTGTAGCTATTGATTTGCAATGTTGTAGTTGTTGATTAGTAATTTTGCATTGCTGAGTTTTTGTTAGTGGGAAAATTTCATTTTGCAATTGTCCGAGATGGTACCTTTGCTATGGCCCTATATGGGTATAGATTCATCTCCTGTGCAAGTAATATATCTTCTGACGCATGTAGTCATTTTTTCTCCCACAGAATGAGGATGGAACCAAGACTGAGTACAGGGTATGGAACCCTTTCCGCTCTAAGTTGTGTGCTGCGATTCTTGGTGGAGTTGATGATATCTGGATTGTAAGTTTCTGTCTGGTGCTTGTTTATTTTGCCTTAAGTTTTAGATCTTCAAGTAGGCATTTATGAGTTTTAAACTGTCTATTTATCGGTGCTTGCATCTAATTGCCTTTCTCCATATTCAAACAAGGTGCCTGGTGCCAAGGTCCTGTACCTTGGAGCTGCTTCGGGAACCACTGTATCTCACGTGTCAGACCTTGTTGGCCCTGTAAGTAATCCTGGAGCTATTGTTTCCTCTTATCTATTACCTACCGGGAGCTGCAGTTATTGATTTTCTCTCTCCCATGTTTTACCTCTCTTGCTCTCTCTTATCGGTAGGATGGAGTGGTCTATGCAGTGGAATTTTCTCATAGAAGTGGTAGGGATTTGGTAAACATGGCGAAGAAGCGAACAAATGTCATACCTATCATTGAAGATGCTAGACATCCAGCCAAGTACAGGATGCTGGTGGGCATGGTTGACGTAATCTTTTCTGATGTTGCCCAGCCTGATCAGGTTTGCTTTCTATTGCTAGCGTCATAGAGTGAAATTGTCTGCTAAAGGATATTGTAAGTCAATATTTGATGGGTTTTGGGGATGGTTTGAGAGGGTTTCATCCATTACATTCTAGTGTTCTAAAACAAGGAATTAATCACTGATTAATTGTTGGCAGAGCTTATCCGAGTAGGTCCGAATATGCACCGATTAATCGCTCGAAGGTTATTGACCGCCAGACTAGCGCCGAGCGACTTTTACAACATTGATACATTCTTGGTTCACCATTTGAATGCTCATTAAGAATTTGATCGACATTTCTTTTTCCGCAATAGCATATAGTTTCTAATCTTACATTTTATTTCCTAATCTTGTTTTCTTGTAAGATATTTGCTTTCCCCTACTATAGGGTTCCTTGGTGTATGCTTTAGGTTCTTAAAATCAAGTTCATGTTGCAAAGCCTAATGTTGTGGAACTATGTTTGTAGTTTTGCATGAGTGGTGGTGTGACCCTCTCAAGTAAACATTAGTGCTTTTGGAATTCACGGCTTTTCAAATTTTCTGTTTGTATTTTGTTCCTCTTGATGATATTTTTTTCCCACTTTTTTGAGTTTCCTTTTTGGGGAAATCTTGTTGATATTTCTTGACCTTGACTAAAACTTGGTTTCGAAGATTCCATTCTATTTTATTTTACTTTCCTTTGCATATATTTATCTTGAAAATCTTGTTATCAGCCTGCATATGATGAGTTACTCGGATTCCCCTTCAAGACATTATGGGTGATGCAAAACCGAGTTTCTGATGCGCTTATAGATATGGTTTTGATAATATGTTTGTAATTTTACCCCTTAATGAACCTACCACCGCATCTTGTATAGTTATTAAGTTTGTTAGTCAACAGTGTGTGAATGCTATTATTAATGATGAATATATCATTGGGTTTCACTTCCTGACTTGTATAGTTGCTTGCTTACTACTAGAATTGCAGTTCAACCTGAGCATGCAAGGGTGAGATCAAAATTCTGACTTTTTTGCGTTGTGGCACTTCACTTTGCTGATAATCCTCTTCTTTGTCCAATAAGTTGCTAAATTGCTCTAATCGATTCAATCTTCTATTGAGCTACTGCAATTATGTCATATTTGTTCTCAAAATATTGGACACTGAAAAGCCAACAATTTTTCTATCTGACTCTTCAATCAAGTTTCTCACCTGACTTCTTCTATGTATTACGTTTTTTTTTTTTTTTGCTTATACCATTTCCTTTGCAGGCTAGGATCTTAGCCTTGAATGCATCTTATTTCCTGAAAGCTGGAGGCCATTTTGTAATATCAATCAAGGTTTGTAAGTTAGGATTAGTGTGCATAACTTTTCCATTGACAACACTTGACACAGATCAAATATTACAGGACATGTGAAATTGAAGCCTTTTTTGTTATTTTGTTGTTGGGTATCTTTAAAATGTTCCTACGAGCTCTCTATGTGCTGATTTTCTGTTTCTTTCCAATGTCTAAGGCCAACTGCATCGACTCAACTGTTCCTGCTGAAGCAGTATTTGCGCAGGAGGTGAAGAAGCTGCAGGCCGAGCAGTTCAAGCCCATTGAGCAGGTCACTCTTGAACCTTTTGAGCGGGATCACGCTTGTGTGGTTGGTGCATACCGCGCGCCAAAGAAACAGAAAGCAGCCTCCTAAATAGCAGTGCAGTGTTTCCTTTCCTCAACAGCATGGTACTAGAAGCTGATGGGATGTCTGAAATTAACTTATGAGTGAGAATGTATCGTTTTTTAGGTTATTTTGTTGCGCCTTATTTATTCTCGCATTTTTCAAACAGGATTTATTTGTTCCAATGTGAAACTCTAGTTTAGTAACTTCGTTTTGAATGTGAAAAACTATGCAAACTTTGTTGATCCTCCACCTCGTTTAGATGCTGAGCAAATGAAATGCCTCTATTTTGAGAAAATGAAAAAGCTATGACGCAATGGAGCAAAATTATCGGTTCGTGTGTGTTGCTAGTCTGTTTGGCATAGTTGATGGAGTTGTAATAAACCGGAGGACAATATATATATATATGAGAAAAATGAAATTACACTAAATGCTATAGAACTACTGAAAATTAGTTTTAATAACCGTAATAGTCTTTTTCCTTTGAGAAAAGTGAAAATTACACTTGATTTTATAGGACTTCATTTTGATTTTTTTGTTATCATTTGTGTTTGAACAATCAGTTTTTTTTATTATATAAAATTAGAATTTGGCTTGTCGTGCATTCCAATTGATTGCAATTGTCAGATGGTATTTTTAATGGTTTAGATTTGTTTTCATATTCTTACCGGTAAGAATATATTTTTACGTGTAAAAATTTCTAACAAATTTGAACCATTAAATACATTTGTTCACATATAGAGATCATATGGCATTGGCTCCTAGTCCTACAACAACATAAATACATTTGTTAACATATACTGTATAATTTGTTTTTGATCTCTTTAATACTACCAAGTACCAATACAATTGTAATCTCTACTGCCACAACTGCTTAAGTTACTAACTTGAACTTCCATTTCCAAATCCGTCCCAAGACACAAACTTATCATCATCCATTCATCCCCTTCAGCATCTTGATCTTTCGGAGCACTTCAAAACTCCAGAACACTTCGTCAACGACCTCACGGATTTCGCATCGGCCACCGGGAACGCTTCTTCGCGGGTATAATGCGGGTCCACACCACTGTCATCACCGCCCGTCGTCTGGTCGAAACAAGCTCCGTTCTCGAAAACGTCCTTCACTGATTTGAAATTCCAATTCGACATTCCGTCCTCGTAGTTCTTCTTCCATGTCACCTGTCAATCAATCAAGAATTCCATCCATGAGTTTTCCGAAGAAAAACAAAAAAACAGTACTAATTTGCTCCCCCCTTCCAACCAACATATTTGAATGAAATTTTTTGTTTTTTCACCTCTTTCTTCCCTTCTGGAGCGACGAAAAGATTTGCCTGACTCTTGACGCTTGGATTCATGCTTCCTCCAATTGCATAGAGTCCCCATCCCTGGTATAGATTGTTGACAACGTGAGCGTATCCATGGCGAACCCTGAATATATTTGCAATCAGATAATTAAAGCACCTACAATTATGACTAGTAATTTGAAAACTTTCATTGCTATATCATTCTGAATCGTTTTTCTGAATAAAAGTTCTACTACCATTTTTCCAGAAATTGTTACCTGGGCATCCTCTGATGGCAATTAGGGCCGAAATGATTGAACACGACGGTAACCTTCATATTATGGTCTCGGAAGTACCCATCGTCGTGACCCAAAAGCATGACCTTGTTCTGGTCCCTGAACCAGTTATTTGAGATTGTCACGTTGGACGAGCCACGAGTGACGTCGATGAGACCGTCCTGGCACGAGTACAAGGTGTTATGGTCTAGCCAAACTTTCGAGGAGGAGACCAACCGGATCGCGTCCCCGTCCATGGGACCAAGGCTTTGGATCTTCCCTTCGGGACCCATCACCTCCCCTGGCGGCTGGGACCGGCAACCGTGGATCTGAAGCCCGTGGATGATGACATTGTTCACCTGATGATACAAGTTTCATTATTAGCATTGGGAAAATGCACAGGATTTTACAAAAAAACTCAGTTCTTCTGTAAAACATGGGGTTAGTTATATCAGTTATTTTCTTCAAATACTGGTCAAAGTTAGTTGAGCGGGTTAATTGGAATTACCCTCTTGCCCTTTACTGAAAACTGTTACAGTATTCTGCTAAAGTTTCTTCTTTTTGTAAATTCCCATTTGCAAATCATTTTCCTTTTACCATAATCTACTGGGTTGGGTTTTTGGTAAAAATATGCGGTACTTGCAAATCGTTGGAAACAATTTAATGAAACCCAGAATACAGACACCTTTTGCACGGTAATGCATGCAACACCAACGATGTCTACGTCGGCGCCACGGCCGTCAATTGAGGTGAAGCTGCTAACGAGGAGCGGCTTCTCTAGCTTGATTTTCATGTCCTTCTGGAACGTGATCCAGACCTTACCCTGGACTTGGGTCGCCCCGTACCTCAGCGTTCCAGGTCGTGGGTTCAGCGCGTCATCAGAAGGATCCGTCACTTTGTACTGCGTGACGCCCTGGCCCATGTTGTTGAGCATCTTCCCAGCAAAGCCCACCGAGCAGGATGCGAGGTGGTCCCTGTGTTTATGCCAATATGGGTCCCACCTCCAGCAGGCATCGATCACGTTTAGCTCTTTCGATCTCTTGGCAAGAGTGGTGGTTGGACACAGGAGGAGGGTGGTAAGGACAATGGCCAGAGCCAATGTTTGGAAACAGAGGGAAGCCATTTTCGAGATGTTTGGAGAGAGGGATTAAGAGAGGGAGACAGAGAGAGAAAGGGAAATGGTTGTGGAATGAAGAATATTTGGGTTGAGGGGGGTATTTATAGGTGGTAAGGGAAAGGGGGTTTAGGGATATGGTTTTTGACTTGGTTGGTTTTTGCTGGAGTTGTTGATAGAGATGAAGCTATGAGTGGCAAAGTGAATGGTTTTGCTGATTCAGGCCCTTTCTGAACTTCGAACTGATTAGCTGTACATTCTAAATTTGAAGAGAGAGGTAGTGAGATGTGTCGTTCTTGATTAGAGACCTAAGCTGTACTTCTAAATTTGAAGACAACGACCGAAAAACAGGGGTAAAACTGTCTCCAGAAGTGCAGGAATTGCAGAGATTAGCCATAATTAACAAAGACCATCTAAGTTTAGCAGAGGGCAGTTGCTGGAACTAACACTGTACACCATTCTAAGTTAAGTATACCGCAGGTAATAGCTAGGAATAAGATACATCATCCTATTTATGGCTTTTCTGGGTCCTAAAATGGTGCATTAGATAAAATTGAACGTGAACAGAGCGAGAGAGAGAGAGAGATTCTAGCAAAGTGATTATTCGGTGCTCCACGAGCAGTCACTTGGCATCCCAATCTCTTTCCCCACCTCACTCTCATATAGGATACTCGCAGTTATTGTAGGTATTGGCCGTCAAGATTGTGTGCTGGGGAAGGGCTTTGGCTCTACCCCAGGACCATCCAAACTAAGGGATCTCAATCGACATCATGCTGCAAATCTGAACGTTTAAGCTGAATATGAACTACAAAACTTAGCAAGCAGCCTCTGAGCATCGCTTTGGCAGATAAAGCAAAAATAGAAATAAACCATGTCGAAGAAAGGAAGCAATTTCCCAATAAATTTTATTCAATTGATATTCCTTCAACACCACAACCTTTTATGTCAATGCCAAGCAAAGCAAGGCACAGTATAAGCAACGAAAAAAATCTACATCCTCAAGGCATCAAATACAGCAACAAGCTCATCCAGTAGAGACATTTTCTTGGCCAAAATAGCTTGGGTGATCACATACTTCAGGAAAATGAAGTCTTCATTGGCATGCATAACATCAGCAAGAACTCTGGCTTACAGGCTGTACTACAGGAGAGATGACATGTTATCTGATAGGATATCAACACCCTACTGCAAGGAGGGAATGTGACAATGAGTTGATCAAAACTGTCTGAATAAGATCTTCCAGCCATCGATCAACGCTTGACCCACTGGAAGCTCTTTCTAGCTTTTGCCTGTCCCGGTTTTTTTCCTTTCCACAACTCTAGGGTCCCTTGTCAGGAAACCAGCTGGTGGGAAGACAGAGTAGGATGGTCAGTGTGCAATCAGAGGACAAAATGTACACAAATCTGCACCTGTATCTAGCAATTTTAATATGAGAGTAATACATATTGTCTATCAGTTTATGGAAGAAATTTGTGGACAAACTCAGCCAACGGCCAAGTACTATTACCCCATATAATCATATTGCTTTTCCCAAGCCCAATAACCAGGAAAAGCATAGCTGAAACTCAAGAGAAAAGGGAAATAATGGTAATAACCATGCTTGCATAAGTTGTACCTGATCTGAGAGGTGGACGTAGATCTGGTTCCCAGTTTTGCAAGGCTCTGCTGATCCCTAATTGAATTGCCCCAACTTGACCTGTTCCATGCAGATTTAGTTTTCCAATTTAAGGAATAATCTCAAGAACTAATAAAAAAGCCAGAAACTTGAAATGCAATAAACAGAAGAGAACAGCATAACATGTCTAAAGTATTCCAACTGCAACTTCTACAATAACTTTTCTTAAACCAACTTTGTCAATCAGAATACAAACCTCTCCTCACTGATAAGAAAATCTCAAGATGAAAGAACAATAACATTTTGTTGGCTTCACACAATTAAATATGAATTCTCGGGTATATACCATGGAGCTACAGCGAGAACACGATGGTAAATTAAGAACAACATACTAAACATTTCAAGGATATTAGTGCACTCAAAAACCTAGAAAAGATGTTATGCAGGTAGCCAATTCCTGGACGTCAATTTTCTTTACTCGACGAGCATATGACATCAGGTTGAACCCTCAACTTCAAGATAACTAACATTCATCCCCACATAAGAAACACACACAAGAAATATGTAAACTACAAATTTCGTTCAATTTCGTTATACAAAACAGGTAATTGGGCAAGTCATAGACATGCTTAGCACGCGCAAATCTAACAAACAGTGCAGAATAGCAGCAATATTGTCCTCAAATGTCCTGATCTCCTTCGCACTGTATACCCCAAGCAAGTATAACATAAAGGAAAGGGGAAAAAAGCATTATAGTATGAGGTTCTTTTACCATAACCATAAAGAAACATAGAGTTTACTACTTTACCTTAACAAGAATTACTAACTTCCGAATAATGATGCTAACCAAATCATAAGATATGATAAGACAAGAGTTGGGCTTACCTGAGACACCACCTCCTTTCACAGTACAATCAATGTTCCACAGACCCAAAGTCTTGGTCTCAGAAAAAGGTCGCAGAAGAGCAGCACGATGATCAAGCATTGGGAAATAGACATCAAACTCTTTCTCATTAACTACAAATCTACCATCTCCAGGTTGAATCCAAACACGGGCAATGCTGCATTTCCTTCTTCCTGTGCCATAAGCCCTCCCTTTTTCGTCTATTTGTCTCACTCTTGCATTGGCAACTTCCTCCTGTTTTTGGCGCTCTATTTCAGCTCTTGTCGATTTTCGTGTAGTTCTCGCATAGCGCATGTCTTCTATTTCTGCAAGAGGCGGCAATCCTTTTATGCCATCCATATCCTTGAGAGCCATCAGACTATCCAGCATTTCTTCTGTGATACCAGATGCTGCAACTAGGTCACCAAATGCACGATTTGGACCTGCAATCACACATATTGGACAAGTATGATCTTCAGTCAGACCCTGTACGGACTAGTAGAACTTGGATACATCACAAAACCTTCCATCACATCTATTCTACATTACAAAGAGAGAGCACACTTTTGTATGGACTCTCCTTTGAGGCTGGCTCACAATTTGCTATTCCAAAATTGGCCAAAAAGGTAAACATTTTACCCTTGAAATTAACTTGTGCCCTCAGTAACTATAAGGGCATTAGAGGGAAAACAAATACTATAACCACCCGCCATGAACTTGCGGCAGTTTTTTTAACCCTTCCTCCGCCAACTGCTTCAGCTTTTTGGGGTAAAGGTTACTGAAAACTATTCCTTTCTACTGGGCCACTGGCGTCCATTTCACAGGTGTCCTCTGCGCTACCAACTTGCACAAATGGGTGGTGGACAGATAGAACGAAATGGGGAAGACTTTAACGACATCTGTTTTCTTGAAATTTTACTTCATTTTTGTGACAGAAACCCATATCGAAGATATAGGAATTTACTATTATGAAACCGCACAACCAAAGTAAAAGTGAGAGTTCCAAGATGATTTGCACACGCATGACGTGTGCCCGGCCTCCGGTTCTTTTTAAGAACATAGGTTAGGCCATGTTGCACATATGTAAGTTCTTACTATGTCTTTACATATATACAACATATCAAAATTTTAAATTCAGAATAGAAAGGTGAAGGATTGGAGCTTACCTTTGAGTACATCAGAAAGCACTTTCTCTTCCTCCTTAAGCCTCCTCTCCTCTTCAACCTTCTCCTCAAGCTTCCTCTCCTCTTCACTCTTCCCAATCTCCACTCTTTCACCCAATTCCACCCCTCTCAGCTCAAACACGTCGTCGTCGCCGAAACCAAACACGTCATCAACCTTATCCTCTCCTCCCCCCAAACTCCACGGCCCGTCCACCGTCGCCGGCTCTCCACTCTTACCCCCCACCTCCACCTCCTTCTCAACCCCCTTGAAAATATCATCCTCCGCGTCGCCCCCATCCGCCGCAGGAGATCTCAACCACGACTCCTCCTCCGCCGGTTTCGCGTCCGGGCCGGAGATTCCTTCGAGAGTTCCTCCGTCGTCTTCTTCGAACACGGATTCTTCTTCATTCTCCGTGGAGAGCTTCCACAAATCGATCTTCGGAGTGGGGTAATCGCTTCCGTCGTTGTTTCGATTGGTGGAGAAAGATCGGGGATCGGAGAGGGGGAAATTGGAGTTAGGGTTAGGGTTTGTGAATGGGGTTTTCGGAGTTGAGAAGTGGGTTGGGGAAGAGATCAGGGTTAGGAAACGGAGGTGGGAGGAGGATCTGGTAATGAGGCGACTGAGCATTGTAGACGGAGGACGGGAGGAGTAGAGAAAGAGGGGGCTCCGGTCCGGTGGAGAGAGAAGGGTTTTTGAGTCTGTTTTAGTGGGGTTTTAGTTTTAGTTAGGATCTGCTTACTGAAAGCCCATCTAGCTGATGGGCCATTCATACTGTCAGGTCCATTCTTGTATGATCTTGATCTGAGACAGAGCATTCGAGTTTTGAGGCTTCTCTGCCTTACATTGGATCAAAAGTTCGGGGCACACACTATGAGTGTGCAAGTCGAATTTTGATAAAATAAGCACAATTGGTATCTGATTATTGTTCAATCAATTTTCGACAAAATATGCAAAATTTAACTTGCACACTCATCGTATGTTACTGGACTCTAGTTCCTACGTAATGACAATGCATGGTTAGGATGCATAAATTTTGTATGGATGAATAAAAGCTCACAACATATTATGATTGAACTCTTTGGACTTAGATGACACATAGTGAGAGAAGCTAGCAAAAAGCACAAGAGAAATGAGAGGAAAAGTTTGTTAATTAAAGGAGAGATTTTGAATCACATAATTAGGCATGATGGAGAAGATAAACATGGACTACTTTTGTTTTTTTTTTTTCCTTAATAAGATTTAATTAATTATGTATCCAAACATTTTATTTTTGCCCAAAAAATTGCACCATAATGAGTTCTTTATTTTTAGAGATGCAATTATTTCCAACGTTATATTGTCCAATATTTCATATTCTGTTCCACTAAATTTTGTATCGAATACTCGAATTATATATGTTCCCAATTTAATTACTATGATACAAGGAATGTTAAGAGAGAAAAATATATAATATTGTGATCAGAGACGGAGCTAGCTTGCGGCGTATGGAGGCCACGGCTCCCGCGTTGTTTCGGTTTTTTTTTTTTAATATTAATATTAATGTTAGTAGTTTTTTTTTTGTTTGTCAAGAACATCTAGATATTGTATTTTATGTTGGGTGTTACTTAGACATTTAAATCCTCCAAAAAAAGTGCTAATTTTGGGTCCCAAAACCCAATTTCTCTCTCTGTGCTACGATCCCTCATAAGTTTTTCCTTCAATTATTAATCTCATTCCTCTTTTTATCTCTCTCCACTTATTACCCGAAAAACCTCCCACAAAACCTCAACCAATCAAACTATTAGATTTCTGAACCTTGAAATTTCAAAATCTTGTTGTTCATAGTTCGGCTCCCGTATTTACGAAATCCTGGTTCAGTCCCTGATTGTGAGAGTTAGAGAGAGATAAAAATAATAATACTGAGCATGGGTCCCGTATTTACGAAATCCTGGTTCCGTCCTTGATTGTGAGAGTTAATTAGAGAGAGATAAAAATAGTAATAGTGAGCGTGGGTTTGAGGATTAATATTTTAATTTCTATCTCATTGTACTCAATTAATGTAGTAGAATTCTCTTTTGTCCGTGGAGTAGGTGTTGAGACCGAACCACATGAATTCTGTGATTGTGAGGATGTTGCTTCGGAAGAACGGAATTTGGGAAGGCGGTACTACCACGGATCAAGAGGATCGACGATGAGGTGATGTCCAAAATCATATATCCGGGCAGTGGAATTCTCCGAACGGACATGGGAAAAGACTTCGACAAGCTCGCTCAACTTGTTGTCAACTCTTAATTGAGAAAATCTTCTTTACGACTGTTCTGTAAAGAAAAAGTAACGGAGCTCAATCGCGACCGTCAAAAGTGTTTTAATCGATTGTGATTAAATTTTTTCCGAAAAAGTTTCATTAGAATCTGAACCGTCCAAAACCGAAATGGACGCACGAAATTGAACAACTTAGTGAAAAATACACTCTCCTCTTAATTATCTTTTTGTATGTGATGGATTGTGTTCATGAATTGTTTTACGGCATTACTCCTGGCCTTCTTCGTCCATTTTGTTTGCTATATATGGGAAACTCAATTTTTTAGGGTTAGTTTGCTATATATGCGAAACTCACGTTTTATTAGGGTTAGTTTATGAAAAAGTACAAACTTTTTTGTTTACTTTTCAAAAACTGTAAATATTTTAAGACATCCCAAAATGAAAAGGTAAGCAAATAAATTAGGATGGAGAGAGTAGTTTTTTGAAATTCGGATGTACATATATTCAGAAAGCTTAATGCCTTCTACCATCTCTATTCCAAAATATTGCTCACTCTTTTTGGGAAATCGTGCATTTTGCTCAAAAAATAACATTTTTTGATGAGATTTTTCTTGTAAAAAAATTACAATCATTTTTTTAAATTCTCAATGAGATCCTTAATATAGTAACCCATCAGAGATTTGAAATGAAAACCCAACATATCATTATGGATTATTATTCCGAACGAAACTAGTTTCTATTTGTCTTCATTGATTGATTTAATTTTTTAGGTAATTTCAGCAAACCTATGGAACTCTTTGGAATTGGTGAGAGAATCTTGAGTGATTCGAAAGGTCAAAATATATGCTGTGATTGATGAATTAGATCGATCGAGCAGGTGTTGTATTAGACTTGGTGACAATTAAAGTTTGGTGATTACAAGGTGACGTTCTGACGGGCATCTTTTTGAAATGCAACGCTAAGCGAAATAATTATATTTTGGCATATGAATAGATGAAAAAGACATCACAATTCTTTATACATTAGACTTGGTGACAATTAAAGTTCGGTGATTACAAAGAGAGGTGACGTCCTGACGGGCATCTATCTGAAATGCAACGCTAAGCAAAATAGTAATATTTTGGTGTATGGATAGATGGAAAAGACATCACAACTTTTTATATAGACGCCCATTTTATGCGTCCTTACTAAAATAGGAAAAGTCGTCGAGGTTGTTTTATTAAATGAAATGCAGACGATCCCCATGTGTTATATATAACACAAAAGATAAGCCATCAATTTCACTTGAAGTCGCAAGTAGCTCATTTTCCAAACCACAACCCCAATCTTGATCAGCCAGCGCGCAGAGTCCTTCTCTGAGCAAATATGATTGACATTTCGAGGTAATACACGTCCATTTAAAATACGTTAATTTTCAAGGCATTTATCCTTGTTCTTGCGTGCAAAAGAAAGAGATAGTATATGCTAGCATGTTTCACTTTCATTTAGAGGTGGTTTGTTCTATAGCTAAAAACTTTGTCTGAATTTAAGGTTCACTAATATTTCATCTTATATATATATTGAAAGCCTTTCCTTTGTTCACCTCTCCACCTTTTTACGAACAAATTAATTTAACATAATGATATAGGCCATTGGTGTAAACTTAATTATTAAATGAAAATTTTCTTCGCCGTCCCAAAAAAATTGGTGTAAATTAACATGTCCTATGGGGTTTTTAGTATGAAACCCACAAAAATTTAGATCATATATGCGGTTATGTATGAAAAAGTCTGTTTAAAATTTAGCATATCTAGCATTATTCTTTTTGCATCTATTGGTTTTCTTGCTCTTTGCAGTCTAAAATTTCACACTTGAAAATTCAAAATGAATCTCAGAATTAGTGCTAGGATCAAGAAATTGCTTTCCTTGAAGAAAGTTACTCCTGGTTCACATACCAAAAAAAATAAAAAAATCCTGCTTTGAGGATGAACTACACCCATATAGTATGAGTATCTCTGTTCAAAATCAGGTTGATCAATGATAGATAAAGATTTAGTCAAATCATATTTGTTTGAAGAAAAATTAATAGTCAGAGTCTAACAGGTCTTGGCCGATAAAATGAACGGCCTTGATTGTCAATTGAGATTGAGGAGAGTTTTATTTTGTGTCACATGAGAGGATCTCGATTCATTCCAAAAACCCAAACATGAACGTGATACTTTTTTTGCTCTTTAATTAGTTAATTTGTTCTACCAACTTTGGCAGCTGAAGTTGCAAAGGAGGAAGAGAAAATGATGGGGGTTAAAATTGTAAGCAAAGCCCATGTCAAGCCCCGCAAACCAGTAGGGAGGAGAGAGTGCCAATTGGCCACGTTTGATCTTGCTTATATAGCCTTCTACTACAACCAGAAGTTGTTAGTGTACAAAGGGTGCGGTACCGAGTCTGATTTTGAGGACAGAGTGGAGAGGTTGAAAGATGGACTTCGTGTGGTTTTGGGAGAGTTTTATCAACTGGCTGGGAAGTTGGGAAAAGACGAGGATGGGGTGTTGAGGGTGGAGTATGATGATGAAATGGAAGGCGCGGAGGTGGCAGTGGCAACCGCAGAGCAAATCGAGATCGGTGATCTTGTGGAGGAGGAGAGCGCCAGCAAGTTGAAAGATTTGGTGCCCTACAATGGGATTGTAAATGTGGAGGGACTTCACCGACCTCTGTTGGCTGTTCAGGTGATGCTTTGATCGTGAATTTATACTCTAATAAGTCGCATCTCTGATGTTGGCTTTATCATGTTGATAGTTGCTAGTACAAATATCAACCGCACGTAAAACTCTGTAAGAATGAGAGTAAATATATGAACAATTGTACAATTGTTCACACGAAATTTGCGGATCCCACCACCCATATTTGAATCGGTCTTACACTCGTACATATTCAATATTTGTATAAATGTTAGTACAAATATTAGTGACTGTATCTTTTCTCTAGTTATATATATTGATCAAATTTGATGTCATAGTTTACTAAGCTGAAAGATGGACTAGCAATGGGGTGCGCATTCAACCACGCGATCCTAGACGGGACTTCCATGTGGCACTTCATGACCTCATGGGCCCAGATCTGCAGCGGGGCCCAAACCATCTCGGTCCCACCGTTCCTCGACCGCACCAAAGTTCACAACACGCGCATAAAACTTAACCTATCCCTCACTCCGGAGACCAGCAGCCCGGCCCCACCCCTTAGAGTGAAGGTCTTCAAATTCTCAGAGTCAGCAATTGACCAGATCAAAGCAACAGCGAACTCAAACTCGAACCCAAACCCGAAACCATTCTCCACGTTCCAGTCCCTGTCCGCACACGTGTGGCGGGCCGTCACGCGTGCCCGCAACCTCGAGCCTGGTGACACCACCGTGTTCTACGTCTTTGCCAACTGCCGGCACAGGGTCGACCCTCCGATGCCGATGAACTACTTCGGCAACCTGATTCAGCCCGTGGTCACCAAAACCACCTCCGCCGGGTTGCTGTTGGAGAACCCGGCGGGGTTCAGTGCCAGGATGATCAAGAAGGCAATCGAGATGCATGACGCGAAGGCCATCGAGGCATGGAACAGAGAGTGGGAGAGCAAGGTATTGGGGTGGAAGGACACGGGGGAGAACTGCGTGGTGGTGGGGAGCTCGCCGCAGTTCAAGGTGTACGACGTGGATTTCGGGTGGGGGAAGCCGGAGGTGGTGAGGAGTGGGAGCAACAACAGGTTTGACGGGACGGTGTACATGCATCAGGGGAAGAGTGGGGGGAGGAGCGTTGATTTGGATATCAGTTTGGAGGCTAATGCTATGGAGAATTTGGAGAAAGATGAGGAGTTTCTCATGGGGATGGCTTGACATATCTGCAGCATGCCAAAAATGGAAGGAAGACATTGTTTTTGAGATATTATTGGAGCATGCCAAAAAAGTACTCCCTCCGTCCCATTTTTATAGTCCATTTTCGTTTTTCGTGCCGTTCTTTCAACGCTTATATCTTCCAATATGAATCTCCAAAAATATGCAATATGGATCTCGTTTGATAGTTCTCGACTAGATCTATAATACAAACTTTTCAAAATTATGAAAAACATTGTAGATTAAGAGATATAAGCGTTGAAAGAACGGCACGAAAAACGAAAATGGACTATAAAAATGGGACGGAGGGTGTATTTGATTTTTTCGTAATTTTGTTTTTGAATGAACTATACTTGTTTAGATGTTTGTATGACCTCGGGCGGACGGGGGTGTCCTGGGTCACCGTAACCCTCTCAAGTATCCCATTATTTCTACTACATTTTAGGTTTTGTTTGTAAAAATTTCTATGAAAAAAGATCCTCGATCTCCATATTGTGTTACTACATTGATATTTTGTTGTTAATGTATGCATACATGTGATTTGGTTCCCTCGAGAGACCAAACTAACAAACAGAAAAATGGTATTTCAGTTGAAGTTATCTCTGATGAAATACACTTAAGAGACTTGGATTTCTAGGCCAGGAATACTGAAGATCTATCCGATATTTTGGTTTAGTTTCAAATTCTCTCCAATGGGGTACAATCAATAGTTCTAATTTGTTCAAAGACTCCTTCCGGTTAGAGTCGTCTGAACCATTAATTAATTATATCACTGCACAATCCAAATTTAAACCGTTTAGTCCAGTCCAAATTAAGGATCAGAGAATATCAACGATCCAACTAGCCATTGCTAAAGGGCGTTCACGACTTTACGGGCGTTGCATCAAGTTGAAGCATAGCCCCCCCACCACACCACCACCCCACCCCCCCCCCCCCCCCCCCCAAGTTCAAGAAGATTAAGGCCCCATTCCAGAACATCTTCTTAAAAAATAAGTACTTATTTCATATTTTCAAACTCAAAAATAATATAAATGAAAAATAATTTTTCAATTTTTTTGCACCGTATTAAAGATCTCATTGAGATCTATCAAACAAGATCTATATTGACAGAAAAATTATTTGCATAAGCATATGATTTTTGACTTTGAAATTGATTTCTTAAAAAATAAATACTTATTTTCCTTTTAGGGACGGAGCGTAAATTTCTTCCAAGTCTAACGAGGGAAAGAAAACTTAACAATAAATTACACTGTAGTCGCCCTCGTAGTTTTCAATTGGACAAAATATTTTTCTGTTTTTCATGGTGCTTTGTCTAATACTATAATTTAATTTTAGATATCCACTTGGTAAGATGAACAAGTATATTTTATTCTCGAACAAATTGGTTAAAATAGCGAACTTGACAATTTTAAAATGGTTCATATCTCATATGATAATATATCACCCAATCGCCAAGGTGAGTAAAGAATTGTCGCTTTTACAAGCACTATACTGCAAAGAGGAATTGTTCTATTTTTGTACAAATGTGAATCTGAACCATTAATTTCTTTTTTATGAACACTTTAATAGATACCATTCATGTACCATAACATTTTCGTGTTCCATATGATAATAGTCTTCAAATTTTTTTTTTGATCCGCATAATACTCTCTTCGCATGGATACTCCATAAATCATTTTTAAAAGTCAACTTCCTCGTTTTGTTGCTTTAGTTTCAATAAGGGCCGCGTGGTGATCGGATGGAGTGGTTTTTTTTTTTTTTTATGTCCGGCCAACATTATTAACCTCAGCTTGGCTACAAATAAATACTACAGTATATCGGATGTTCACACACAGGAGTATTCAGCCAACGGTAAGCCCAGATTCTTAATCACCAAGTAACCAACAACCTCCAAACAACACCCTCCTAGGTTTCTATCCTCCCCAGAAATCATTCAAACCATCCGAAAAATTCACTTGCCCAAAATACCCTCACCAAACGCGTCTCGACGTGAATGTATCCCCCATGTCAAGGGCCTCCAACGTAATTTCACCTTCATTATTGATCAATCAGCCATTTTGGCCGTTGGGCAATATTAAAATTTACCAAAGACAGTGATGAACCCAAACGGCTACTTCTCCATTGAAAAAACCTTATAAATAGCCATCATCAACACCAATCCCCCTCACATTTCAA
The DNA here is from genome assembly GCA_019656295.1 of Rhododendron mucronatum var. ripense. Classification (NCBI taxonomy): domain Eukaryota; kingdom Viridiplantae; phylum Streptophyta; class Magnoliopsida; order Ericales; family Ericaceae; genus Rhododendron; species Rhododendron mucronatum. Next base: position 2,551,693 of record BPLT01000050.1, on the reverse strand, counting down.
CACCATTTCTCTCGTCAAGAAGATATTCCATTATTGCCCTCCCTCCCTCCAATGGCTTCCCGTTACGAAGTCGAGGTCACGATCGTATCGGCCAAGGATCTCAAGAACGTCAACTGGCGCCACGGCCGCCTGAAGCCGTACGCCGTCATCTGGGTCGTCCCCAGGAGCAAAGTCACCACCAGGGTGGACGAGGAAGGGGACACGTGCCCCTACTGGGATCAGAAGCTCGTGATCCCCTTCAACACCCCCGTCGACGACTCTTACCTCTACATCGACGTCGTCCACGCCAAGGCTGCCGAGGGCACCAAGCCCCTCGTCGGCTCCGCCCGCCTCCCCCTCCGCGACGTCGCCCTCGGCGAGCGAGCCGTCAGGAAGCTGGAGCTGACGCGCCCCTCGGGCCGCCCGCACGGCAAGCTCGACGTGAAAGTCGCCGTGCGCGAAACCCGCTATCAAGCGCCGGACCCGTACTACGCCCAACCCTACGGCGTCCCACCGCAGAGCTCTAGGGACCCGTACTCTGCAGCTCCGCCGGCCTACGGTGGCAGCGCCTACGGCGCACCGCCAGCGAGTCCTTACCAGGCAGGTCCACCGGCCGGTTACCCGTCTTACGGTCAGCCAGCTCAGTCGTCTTACGGGCAGCCGGCTCAATCGTCCTACGGGCAGCCGGGATACGGGGGATACGGGCAGGGTGGGCAACAGCAGCAGCAGGGGGTTTACGGGCAACCGGAGCAGAAGAAGAAGGGTATGTTTGGAAAGATGGGGACGGGGACGGGATTGGCAGTGGGGGCGCTGGCGGGGGTGCTGGGTGGGATCGCGCTGGTGGAGGGGGCTGAGTTCGTGGAGGACAAGATCGCCGACGACGCGGCGGACCGGGTGGAGGACCGAGATAGGTACGATGATGGCGGGTATGGCGATGGTGGTTATGATGATGACTACTAGATTGGGTCCTCCCGATGAAATGTGTCTGGTTTTTTCTTTTGTTCCGATCGTGCGACACATCAGACCAGATCAGAACCTCTCTCTCTCTCTCTCTCTCTCTCTCTTTGGAAATCAGCTGATTCGAGTCGTTTGACTTTTCATTGGCTTGGCTTGGCTTGCCTTGTGTTGTCAGCTTCTACATTACTAGAATAAACGCATTTGGCTTGCAATTTCGAGATTTGAGCAATACTAAAACTCATCGAAGAGCTGGTCTGTCTTTGTGACCGGCTTTGCGATTTCGTTATTCTTCGGTGAAAGGGTGACTTGGTGAAGGTTCCATCGCTTTGGATGATGGAACTGGTCCCATTATTTTACTCAATTATTGGTGAATACAGTTAACCTGTCCAGAAGAATTTGCTTTAAAATAGTAGATCACCAATCTAGGTAATGACGGACCTCAGTTGATCACTGTATCATTAGAATTCAAAGACAAACCCCCCTCAGCCAGGGGTTGGCCAAGTGGGATACAACCCCAAGCGGCTTGGGGTTGTCAAGGTCTGGGACTTAAAAGGTAAGGTATCTGCAGGCTCGATTTTCTTTATCAACAGTTTTTGGAGTCATCTCACTCTTGCGCGTAGGAAATGGCTGTGAGAGGTGCCGTAGGGAGTAGTCTGAGAAGTGCGCACGTTGGCTTGAGACATCCTGCATTACCCAAAAAAAAATGTGGGATACGGGATCATTTTGGTGGATGATAGTTCCTTGTGGAAAGACGTGCAATTTTTGAACTATGGGATCCTGTTGTCCCAACACGGTTATTGTCCCCATCCGATCCATCCATGCTTGACAATGAATGGCTCAAATTTTATTTCGGCAATGCACTGCGATTTGTTCGGCTGAGATGAAATCTAAGTCATCTATTGCTGAGTATGGATGGCTAGATGGGAACAACGCCTATGTTAGACAACAGAGACCACGGCTTTGCAATTTTCAAATAATTAAAAAAATAAAGTACTTTTCTATATTTTAAATTTTTTCACACCAAATTAAGGATCATCTTGATTAGGTCTTTAATTTTGTGCGAAAAATTCCAAAAATAATGAACGATGTACTCCATTTATATCATTTTGTCCAAAGCCATCGATCGGCCCATATGAGTTGTGTGGACCAAATAATTGTGGGCCTACCAGCTAAGAGCATCCGCAATGGTAAATGTGAGAGTATCCACAATGTTATGATAAAAAATTAATAATTAAAAGTTGTCACATCAATTTTTAATTATTCATTTAAGAGATTGCTAAAATTAACAATGTAAATATCTACGATGGCATAATCAAAATTAGATAATCAAAACTTATCAATCATATTTTCAAACTACAAAAAACTAAAAACTCTAAACAATAGAAAATAGTTTATATAAAAATAGTTTTGAAACTAATAAAAACTATTTACTAGAAATAGAAAATAGTGTTTGAAACTTTTTTATGGAAAAAAGAAACAATTTTTTAGTAAAATATTTTTTTTCAAAAATATTATTCGAAAAGAAAGAGAGTGGAAAATGGAAGAGAGATATAAAAACACATTTTGTATAATGATTGGTGTATTTGATTTAGAATATGTAAGGTCTATTAAATTTGGTTCTTGTCAAAAGGTTGCTAATTTTGGTTATCCAAAGTCTAAAATTTGATTATTTCTAAAGAGGTTGTTAAGTTTGATTATATCATTGTGAGCCATATTTTGCACCAACATTGTTAATTTTAAAAACTTTTTTACTTTTGATTATAACATTGTGAATACTCTGAGTGGATTCCAATATGACGTGTTTTTAAGTTATTGAGTTTTGAGTTTGGTTATTGAATTTTGATTATTAGTAAAAATTGTTAAATTTGGTTATATATGTAATGAGTGAAATTTGGTTATTTGCAAAGTAAAAGACTTGTAATTTTGCTTATTACAATATGTGGTGTTTTTTTAGTACTGTTGTTAAATTTACTTATTCACACTCATTTGTTTATTACAATAGGAATGCTTTAAGAAATCAAATTGATTAGAATAGATAGAGAAGTAAGATTCGAATGGTCAACATTAAAGGTTTTAGACAAAGAAGAACAATGGTGGGTGGCATATGCCAGCATCGATCCTTCTGGCACAAGCAATCAAAAGTAGAAGAAAAGAAACGTTATGCGACCTACGGAAACCATATCTAATCCAATCCCTACCGGTACGCTATAACATTTTGGCACAAGTTACCTCGTGATTTAAAAAATGGGATGATGAAAACTAATTAAACAATGCAGCATAAGTTCCTCCTTTTATATATGATTTTTATGTCACTTTGAATTCCTATTTTTCCCCGATTGATTGGGATCCGAGGCTTAATTTGAATTGGTTGGTTTGGTTTGAATTCTTATTCTAAACGAAACTCGGTTCAACTTCTCTCTTTTTTGGGTGATTGGATTTGACAAGTTTTGTAGGTAACTTCAGCATGCCTAATGGAAATCTTGGGGATTACTGCTATAGGTACATATTCATTATTATATAGATTTTGTGGGGCCTCTCTCGGGTCTTACAAAAATGATTCGAACTGTCCATTATTTTTAAAATATTTTTTTATGAAGTCCTGTAAAAATCAGCTCGATCTAATATCAGTAAGGATTTTTCCGGAATGTGTAGGGACAAAACTGAACAGTTAAGTAATTTCGCCTTAACAAATTCTAAAAAAATCTTTACCGATATCAGATTGAGCTAATTTTTTACGAGGCTCCATAAAAAAAGTTTTTAAAATAATGGGCGGTTCAAAAACCTAAGGTGAGCTCTACAAAACTCATATGTACATGGTATGTACATTCTAATATGTATCCATAGCTTTATTATTGTGGGAAACTTGGTATAGTATATGGTAAACTTGAGTGATTTGAAAGATTGTACTAGGATTTACTACCAATTAGAGCAGGGGATCAATAAACTCCCTCCGTTTATTTTGACAGTTTTGAGGATTCTAACGTTTTAAGGGAGCAATAATAATATAATTACGCACATTCACACAAACACTTTTAACACACACTCACATCTAGGGCCCACCGGAACCTTCGGTGTAGAATATGAGCCCCAATTTAAATGTGAATGAATTTGTGTAAATATTTGAGGAGAATATATATATTCTACACGGCCCATCCATGTATAAGCAGATGTCCGCCAACCCAATCAAAACATGACAACTCAGCAATAAGTGAGGCAAACATTTCCACCCCATTTCCATGTCCACCGCTTGTGCAGAATAAATGCCCCTTTTCCTATTTGGTGTTGAATAAATGGACATGACTTTGTGGGGGCCTATTTCATTTGGTGTTTGGTACGAATTAATCGGTGATGATTTTTTTGATTTTTGCAGACCCATTACAAGTCCTTTAAAGATGATTCAAACCCCATGTTATTCTTAAAATATGTTTTATTTGTTTCTAAAAAAAATTACTAGTTCAATCCAATATCAATAAGGGCTGTTCCAAAAATCTCAAGGCACACGAATATTGAAAAAATCCTTACCCGTAATGGACACTGCAAAAAAAAAAAAAAAAATCACCTATTAATGGGTAACAAATAGGGAGTACATTGCTTCGGATTTTTTTGATTTTTGCGCAGCCCATTATAGGTCTTATAAAGATAATTCAAATACTAAGCTATTCTTAAAATATTTTTTATTGGTTCTTGAAAAAAATTAGCTCAATCTGATATCAGTAAGGTTATTTCAGAATTCGTAGGACGCCTTTCGAATTCTGAAACAACCCTTATTGATATCGGATTGAGTTAATTTTTTTTTTAGAAAGCCATACAAAATCATTTTATTTTAAAAATAACTTGCAATTTGAATCATTTTTTGTGCGATCCGAAATAGGCCCCCACAAAGTCATGCGCATTTATTCCGCACAAAACGGTGCCGTTGTTCTTCAAAATGCTGAGCGGTGAACTTGGAAATGAGGGATGGAAATGTTTGCCCCACTTATTGCTGAGGTGTCATGTTTTGATTGGGTTGGCAGACATCTACTTATACACGGAGGGATCATGTAGAATATATTCTCATGTTTATGTAAGTGTTTGTGGTTGTACAATGATTATTTAAGAGAGTATACTAATTATATCAAAAATTATTTAATTTTCCAATTATATCTTATCCAAAAATAATTTGATTGATGTAGGTAGTCCTACTTGAGTTTAAACATAAGAGCAATAATGAAATTTTACCCAAGTTTCTAGGGAGGATTTTGGAAAGAAAAATGTACATGTATTTTGAGACGTCCCAAAATAAAGTATGGGATTATATTTTGGTTGCGTAACAAAATCCAGTAAATCGGAATATGTCATGGTACTTTGGAAGAACTACTCATCCTACTTGAAACGGAGGCTTAGGCATTTATATATGTCCTTAATCAAATTTTTAAACATGGTTTTGGTTATTGAATTTAAAAAATCAGCCGGTTCTGTTCCGATTTCTATTTTATATGATAACCGAACTGTAACTAAATCGAAATCTAATCACATAAATACCCTTAGATATATATTCTCCTATATACTGAATAGCTGAAATACACCTGAATCTACCTTGGTTAGAGTTTCTAAAATCACTCTTCTACCTCACACTCTATCCAGTGATCTCTCACTCTTCATCCCTCTTGCATCACTTTCTAAAATCATTATTTTGTTATTTTGACAATGAATATTTAGTGCCTTTGAATATTTCTAACTCCACCCATAACTTATATATATCCTTAGAGCATGTGCACAAGAGTCTCCAAATTGTATATTTTGGCTCTTTTGAGGAGGCAAACGAAGAAAAGGGACTTCAGAAAGTCTAGGCACACACTTTTAACAGATCAAACACAACTTTGTTCCAGCACCATTCGATGCACATGGGTCTAGATACATTAAACGATTGTAGACACAACTATGCATTGAACAGTTGAAGACACAATTGTGTTCGATGTTGTGTTTTACAGCTGTGTGCGTAGAATTGCTCAACGAGAAGAAATGGCTATAAAACGACAAAAGGTAGAGTCTAACTGCTATTGTCATGAGTTCCATCACCCTATGTATCACTTGCCGTTGAAGTCGCAAAGTAGCCAAAACTTAAACCATTACACAACCCAACAAAAGCAACAGCATTGAGTTGGAACACCCTCTTCTTCTTCTTTTTTTTCTTTTTTCTGTCAAAAGATCATTTACACCACGTATGAAATATAAAATACCAACGTCCGGGCCACTACATCAAAATGTGAGAGTCCACGAGATAATCAAGGCTTACAACTCAACCAATATAAAAAAAAAAAAAAAAATAAGCCCATCATAGCTAGGAAAGAAACAAAGAAATAAAGGAAAAACTCATCTAAAAGAAGAACACTCACACGCAGGTCATGGCCTCTTAATGAGATGCAAAAGTTCTGACCATCTAAGTTAGCCCCAGTTGGTTGAGTTGGGATCACCCTCGATGAGTTATTTTTTGACATTTCTAGCTGCATGTCCCTTGTAAGTATCAGAAAATATGGAAATACTTCAATTTGAAGGCATCCGTCTTTGTTCTCGCAAGCAAAAGCAACAGCAGTTTCCACTTTTTATTTAAAGGTTCTTCATCCACTTCTGTGCTTCTTCCCCTGCCCATGATTCACAAGGCTCAAGGTATTAAAGCTACAAACTTTGTCTAAAAAGCTCACACGAAGGTGCCTCAATATTTCAGTTAATCTATTGTAAGTTATTTTCTTCGTTCGTTTTCAACTTTTTGTTTTCCGATACGAAGTAATTTAGAACAGAAAGATAAATTACAGTCATTCGCGAAGGGTGTGCTAAAAGTCGCATCATTCTGTATCAAAGTTTCGTATATTAAAATGTGGAGAAAATTATTTTATATCTCTTTAACTTTGATCAAAAATTCATTTTGGTCCTTCATCTTTCAATTTCGGCATAAAAATATTTCGACATTGACATTGAAAAAAATTGGAAAGTTGAAGTATTTTTATGCCGAAATTTAAAGGTGAAGACCAAATGAATTTTAGGTCAAAATTGAAGGGATATAAGAGAAATTTTCTCTAAAATGTGGGTATAATAACATTAGGCTTTTTGCGTTTACCGGTTTTCTTTGTTCTTTGCAGTCTCGATTAATTGTACATTTGAAACTTCAAAAACAATATGAGGATTAGTGCAAGGATGAAGAATTTGCTTTCCTTGAAGAAAGGTATTAATTTCCCTGCTCCTTTGGCTTATTAATTCAGTTTCATTTAATCCGTGGTTTGATCATTTGACTAGAGATTGATGAAGTTTAATTTAAATGGAAACTTTTGCACAAATTTTCTTAAAAGATAAATTTCATTGAAGTTAATTAGTAATACCAGGAATTGGGATGGGCTTCATGGTACTACTTCTTTTTCAACTGAACGTAGCATTTTTGATTACCATCCTTTCTAGCTTTGTTGATCCAGACTCAGTGAAACAAAAACACAGAGGGGAATTAAGGTTGTTCCTCAAGTCTAAAATTAAATAACTGGCCCAATACAAAAACCTTTCTTGTTTTATTTTTCTTTTCTTTTTTATTTTTGCGTTTGCCCCGTCTAGCCCTTTCAGATGCATGCAAGTTACTCATGTCCAATGCGAACCTGATTGTCCTGGTATTTTGGGCATAGCTTAGGCTTGTCCCTTAGCCTTGGTTCATTTGTTGGGAATGTTCACAATCATACCTCACAAAGTTAAGAGATATCTCAAAATTGTCCCCGCAAATTTTATAGTTTCGCCCCCACTTTTTAAAAGTGTTGGGTTTATGGCTTTATGCTCTCACTACACAATAAATCTGATTCCGATGGAGCCTGGAGTGGTCAAGGTTGTCCCCACCCATTGTCATCTCCTGGAGTTGTCAAGCAGGCGAAAATCACAAAAAGAATATAGCTACAGAACAACTGGCAAAGATGGGTACTTACCCAAAAAAAACTGGCAAATGGGCCAGAGCTAGAGCATGGATCTCAGTGGCCCATAAAAAAAATTGAGAAAAAATAGTCTTTTGATGGCCAATTAAGGTCTGTAGTCACATGGCCGAAACCCATACTTTAGTACCCACGTCTATGTGTTATGGATTACTCCTACTTAAATGAAAGACTCTCTCTCTCTCTCTCTCTCTCTCTCATTAAAAGCAAACAGAGCTGAAGGAGAGAGATTCAAAACTGGTAAGTGGGTAGTTGGCATTGATTCAAGTGGGTTGGGCTAGATGAACTCTTTCATTGAAGATGGGTCCGATGTGTTAACCACACAATCATTACAGTATCTCAACGGATTCACCGAAATTATATTCTTTTCGGGTTCTAAATTTGAATTGGACGGGACAGTTTTTTTCCGAATTATTCAGACTATCTTTGTTCAATTCAAAACTTGAACCGGAGAGAATCCGAACTATGAAAAAGAATGCAGTTTCCATGTTTTCGGTCTTGACATTCTTGTTATTCCTATATGACTTGGCTTCATAAGAACTTTGAATAGACAGACAAGGCAGGATAATGAGAGACAACCCCAATTGAAAAAAATAAAATAAAAAAGAAATTTTGGTTTGAGCATTGTCGAATTCCATGCTTATATGTAAATTATGGCCATAAAATAAAATGATTAAAACTGTTTTTTTTTTTTTTTGTGTGTGTGTGTGCGCGCATGTTTTGCAGTGACCCAATCCAATACTACGCACCCTCCAAATGTGGATGTTCGGGAAGAATATGCTAATGCCTTCCGCACGGAATCATACAATGAGTTTTGGACGCGTGTCCTAGCATTGAACGTGGCAGAATCCACCACTAATAGAACTATGGGGTCGACTACAGCTGATCGGCTCCCATCCTACAGACTATTTGCAGAGCATCTCCTGGATCCAGATCAACCCACCATTAATCGGGTTCTTGCTTCATTAGCCAGAAATTGCCCAGAAAATCACACCCTCTTATCGGACTATTTCTCAGAAACCACCGATGCTTCAATCCTGTGTGGCCTTCTTTTAAAGGACATAGACCATACACGTGCCAACTATTGCTCCCTGAAAACAACCATAAACGCTCTCGAAACCACCCATTTATCACGAGCAACAACGCTACTAACACCGCATTTAGATACCGCATTTTTTACTTCAGAGACACAAGTGTTATGTGGTGTCACTAGACTTTCTTATTTATCACTGGTGAACAACTTTCCTGTCATATTGGCCCGATTAACAAAATTCTTCAACTCCGCCAACCCATTTGCCTCCACTGCTGCATTGCAACGCCGATTCCGAGCCGTAAAAACAGGCTGCACCCAGTTACTCAAACGGCTCGAGTCAAGCCGCGATGAGGCTCGAGCCAAATTGCGTGTAATCCAGAAAGTGAAGCTCGGCTCGGCCATTTTTCTCGTGGCTTTCACCGTTTCGTTGACAGCCATCATTATTTTTCATGCTTTAGCAATGACGGTGGCTGTGCCGGGTCTCATAGCGGCTTCGCTTGAGTTGGCTTCAGCCAGAAAGCTAGTTAGGTTTTCGGCTCAGCTCGATGCAGCTGCCAAGGGGACTTATACACTGAACAGGGACTTGGATACGACAAGCAGGCTGGTGGCTCGGCTTCACGATGAGCTGGAGCATGTGCGAGCCATGGTCGGGTTTTGGCTTGAGCAGGGAGAGGAGCGGCTCCAAGCCAAAGGAGAAGTGGCGCGCCAGCTGAAAATGAATAACTCCAGCTTTAGGGAACAGCTAGATGAGCTGGAGGAGCATTTGTATTTGTGCTTGATGACTATCAATCGGGCCCGAAACCTAGTGGTAAAGGAAATCCTGGATCCGGGTAAATCCGGCCCGGCTCTCAATTTGTTGTCAACATAAAGTTCCATATCTCTTTCTTTAATTTCATTTCTGCAATGATGCCGACACAGATTTAATCGAAATCATTCAATATATGTAAATCCTACATGTTAGACGTGAACCTTCTCCTCTTGCATCGGACTGTTGCGCACGCATCTTTGTTTAAATATGAGTCTTGACATCTGTATCCAAATCATTTCATTTTCTGTTTTTCAGTAAGTTAGCTTTTCTACAATATTTCTATCCTTTATTTTCAGCGCACTAAGTCAAAGAGTAAGTTGTGGTCATAAATTGCATTAAATTGTCACTTTTCTAGCTAATTGTGGTCATAATTCCAGGCAATAGCAACATCTAGCTAATTTAGTGGCGCATTGTTTCTCAAAGAGTTTTTGGGGGTTTTTTTTTTTTTTGGGTTTTTTGAGTTTTGCTTTTATTCAAATTTGTTTCCCGTTTGTTAGTGTTGCATCTATTTTTTTTATGAATTATTATTTCGTCTTGTCGAGACGAATCAGAGAACTAAAAAATTATTATGAATTTTACCCTAATATTTTTTGAAAGATCCAAGATAAAGCCCAAAAAGAATTCGTCTCGACAAGACGAATTAATAATTCATAAAAGTTTGATACAAAACTAAAAAATGCCCCAAAAGCCCAACAAGGCCTTAGGGTATCCACAATGTTATAATCAATAATTGATAACTAAAAGTTGCCACATCAGTTTTTGTTTATTCATTTAAGAGATTGCTACGGTTAGCAATGTAGATGTCTACAACGACATAATCAAAATTGGATAACCAAAACTTGTTACATCATCTTTTTAAACTACAAAAAACTAAAAACTGTGAACAATAGACAATGGGAAATGATATTGGCACTCCAAAAATTGATGCAGGCACTCCAAAAAACAAAGGAAAATGACTTTGGAGTTACACTGATTTTGAAGTGCCTGCATCAATTTTTGGAGTGCCAATATCATTTCCCTAGACAATAGTTTTTCTAAAAATTGAAACTAATAAAAACTATTTACTAGAAATAGAGCTGTTTTCTTAAAAAAAAAAAACAATTTTTTAGTAAAATATTTGTTTCCGAAAATATTGTTCAATAAGAAAGAGAGACAAAAATGGAAGAGAGATAGAACATTTATGTATAATGATTGGTGTATTTGATTGAGAGTATATAAGAGCATCCGCAATGGGAATAATCAAAATCAATAATCAAAATGTGCCACGTCAGCATTTGATTATTCATTTAGTTCATAATCAAACTTAACAACTTCTATCTCCACATTGGTTATTTTTGCATCCCGAACACAACAAACCCCCATAATACACAATGCACATATGTCCAATCGCAAACGAGTTCCAATCACGCACCCGACCACACCAAATTATTCGTATCGATGAGACGATTCCAATGTGGGGTGTTTTTAAATTATTGAGTTTTGAGTTTAGTTATTGAGTTCGGTTATTGAGTTTTGATTATTGGTAAAAGTTGTTAAGTTTGATTATGGAATGAGTGAAATTTGGTTATTTACTAAAAGACTTGTAACTTTGCTTATTACAATGTGAGGTATTTTTTGAGCATTATTGTTAAGTTTGCTTATCCACAATCATTTGCTTATTACAATGCGGATGCTCTAAGGTCTATTAAATTTGGTTATTGTCAAAAGGTTACTAGTTTTGGTTATCCAAAGCCTAAAATTTGATTATAGCATTAATTGTGAATCATATTTTGCTTCAACATTATTAACTTTAAAAACCTTTTATTTTTAATTATAACATTGTGAATACTCTTAAACTTGACTTTGTTCACTCGTTCCTCTCTATCAATATTTCTCTCCAGTCTCCACTTATTACCCACAAAACTACCAAGCAACCTCAATGCTGCTAAACTTGTATCGAGAAAAAGTGGAATCCACTATATCACTGCATCATTTTCAATATATTGCTATGTTGTGTTTGGATATAAAAATGGTAGAGAGATTAAAACACAGAGAGAGAAGCGATAGATACTAGTATGATTAGCTAGCTTCATATATTTTTTATGGTAAGTCTGTTTACACAGATAATTTCTACACAGATCGGGCATAGATCCGTGTGTGGGGCTCACTTTGAATCCCACACAAATAATTCGAGCCGTTCATTAAATGTAAAATATTTTTTTAAAGGCCCCCCGAGAAAAATAGCTCAATCCAATACTTATATTGCTCGAGCAATCGAGCACCTCTAAGTATTGGATTGAGCCAATTTTTCGCGGGGGCCCTTGAAAAAATATTTTACATGTAATAAACGGTTTGGATTATTTGTGTGGGACCCGTAGTTGGCTCCGCAACAAATCTGTGCACAAAATCTGTTCACTTTTGCTGTGTGTGTAGCATTACTGATTTTTTTATATCTCAAATGTTCGGGTTAACTTACACGCACCTCAACTAATTTATTAATCTTAGAATCTAATCTCTCCGTTCATTTGCGGAGAACCCAATGAAAACGGGAGCAAAGTTCATGCTCTTGCATATGCATTTTGCTTGCTTTGCCCAGAAAAAACCAACCACCTAGCTACTAGCTAATTTAATTAAATGTCGATCACCCCATTGTTTCAACTCTGGAGTACTATTCTGGCGACTTTTGGAAATAAAATCACATGTTCCGATTCAGAGACGGCTATGTTCGTTTGGAACATTTGCTTTGATTTTATTTTGTTTTCCAATCATTATCCTACTTCTTTTTTCAATCATTACCCTATTTTTTCAATTATTACTTTTTCATCTCTCTCTATCTCTCTCCAATCATTACCCCTATTTCCAATCATTACCCTATTTCTCTCTCCACCCACTACCAAAACAAAACTAAACTAAACTCTTAACCAAACAAAGCCATAAATTCTCTGAATAATTGAATTGAAATTGATTTGTTTCAGTGCAGTTATATGTTCATGACCTAATAGCCATAATTTATCATTGACAATCCTCAGCCATTAGCCATAATTTTTACTGGTGGAACCGTGTTACCGTGGTGGGGGCCGATAAAATTCTTAAACTGGGGCATAGATAGAAAATACTATAGGCCCATTAAAAGGATAACAGGATTTTAGTTGATTAACTTGATTCCGTTGTTTATTGCCAACAATAAGTCTACTGGTATAGCAAAATCGTGCAAATTTTGCATACAGATTTGTTGTGGGGCCTACTACGGGTCTCACATAAATGATCCAAGCCGTTTATTAAATGTAAAACAGTTTTTCAAGGGCTCTCGCAAAAAATAAGTTCCTTCCGATACTTATAGATGCTCAATCCAATCATATAATGTTTCATTATCCTGGAATCTAAGTCAAAAGTTAAATGATTAGATCGAGCACCTACAAATATCGGATTGGGATGATTTTTCTTGAGTGCCCTTAAAAAATTGTTTTACATTTAATGACCAGCTCGGATCATTTGTGTGGGACCTGTAATAGGCCTCACAATAAATCTGTACGATTTTGTTGTACCAGTAGACTTACTGATTGCCAAGCTACAGATCGAGATTGTGAGGCTCTACGTTGAATTTATGTAATTCCACCTACCTAAAAAGCTCTTGGGTTAGTGGAGATTTTTCTAGCCGTTGAATTTTAAAAATAATAGGATTAGTTGATTTGTGCGTATCCTGCCACGAACTGATAATTAAAAGAAGAGACATCCAACAAGATGTCGGAGACCAACTTGGTCGTGCTAATTATACTTGATTAATTAGACGGAGAGAGACCGTTTTTTGGTTGTGAAAATGACCCAATTTGGAAATAGCAATTACTCCTACCTAGTTCATAGGATAAACCTAGCATTGGTGGAAAAAATTATTCAATGCCCTTCGGCCACTGCCACGTGTGGAAATGACAATTCAACCCACCCCGTCTTAACCCAATCAGTGTGGGTTTTTGTTGTATTTTTTTTGGAGTCGAGGAGAACTGATGAAACCCAGTTAGGATCGGGTTGTTGTCACCCCATTCGGTTACGCGCCCCAAAATTATTTTATACATAAAAACCTATTTTTATTCTTTTATTTTTACTTTTAAAACTAAAATACCATATAAAATATTAACTATTTCTTCCATTTTACTTTTAGGTAATAAATTTTGGTTAAATTATAATAGTTATTTCATAAACTTTTATTGTTTATGCTCACTTATTTTAGAATTTAGAAAATATTTTCTCAATAATAATAAAAAATGAGCAGGGGTGGGTAAACCCAATACTCGATACGGGCGGGCCGGGGGTATCCATAAATTACCCGGTCTGGGTTCGAGGCAAGATCGAGGGTGAGGCTAATTTTTCGAGTCAGGGTGTGGCAAAATCCGTCCCGCCCCGTTGCCATTCCTAACCACGTCGTGTCCTACGACCTCTTTTGATCACACAATTTAGTATGGGTCCATTCAATATGTGATTGAAAAGAGATAGGGACACGCCTGTATTGTACTAGTATATAAATTAATTAATGCGTTGAAAATTTTGGACTAAGAAATCAAATGAAAGGACAAGTGAGCGTCTAACGAACTACACTGCATCACATGGGTCATTGGCCATATCGATTGTCTTTCTCCCTCCATTCCAATCTGTGAGTTCCTTTTTGGGAATTCAAATTCCAATTTTGCATTGACAAAAATTTTAGTTTCCAATTTTGCCCTTAATTATTGCATTGACAGCTTTTTGAAAAGCTAATTATCGCATTGAAATAATTATTTAAATGAGTATTTAAGTTTGAAGACGAAAGAGCAAAATGGAAAAACTTTTTTTGGTGTTAACTTTTGAAAGTGGACACTCTTTTTGAAACGTCCAAAAAAGGAAAAGTGGACCCTCAAATTGGAACGGAGGGAGTACTATTTCCGAGACTCTACTATTTTGAAATGGTTTTTTTTCCCTTTTCGGAAGTGATTTTCACATTTTCTTTTTTATAGTAATTCACTATTTATAATTTTATACTCTCTTTTTTGTCGTTATCCACTAAATTTTACTACTTTGTCAATTTTTAATATATTTTATCACCCATCCAAGGCAATATTGTAAATTTCAATGAATAAAAACAAAAAAAAGAATGTGAATTGTGAAAAAGAAAATGTCAAAATCATTTCCCTTTTTCTTTTTGATAAAAAGGAAATAACTAATACTATCAAATAAAACGTCCGAATACATGAGTCTTGGACTCTTGGGCATGAAATCCTTGGTTCATCCGCCCTTATTGAAAAGACAAAGTACTAGGGATACTTAGGCTGCGTTCCAGAAACCAAATAAGAACTTATTTTTTGTTGAATAAGAAGGCTTGTTCTCCAAAAAATAAGGAGGAGATGCTTATTTTTCAGAATTTATATAGGTACCAATGGGCACCGGAGAGGAAAATCGTACCGGCGACTACGCCGGGCCGTCTCCGGCCATCGGACGGCCGATCCGAGCCATCCAAAAATTCTATAAAAAAAAACCGAGGGGGCTAGCGCGGGAATCAACGGCATCCGAGACGTGTAGGGTGCTTGATCCGAACACTCATTTTCCGCATATATATGAATCATCATATATACACGGAAAAGCGGTGCTCGGATCAAGTACCCTACGCGGAAAAGGAGTGCTCGGATCAAGCACCCTACACATCTCGGATGCCGTTGATTCCCGCGTCAGCCCCCTCGGTTTTTTTTTTTTAGAATTTTTGGACGGCTCGGATCGGCCGTCCGCTGGCCGGAGACGGCCCGGCGCAGCCGCCGGTACGATTTCCCTCCGCCGGCACTCATTATCATAGCAACAGTCTTATTTTTTGTATAAGGCAACTTCAAGCTCAAAAATCATGTGTTTACGCAAATAATTTTTCTATCACTATGGATCTTGTTTAATAGATCTCATTGAGATATTTAATACGGTGCAAAAAAAATTGAATTTTTTTTTTCATTTACATTATTTTTGAGTTTGAAAATGTGAAAGAAAATTTTTGTTTGAATTTTGTGGAATGACTCTTCTTATTTTTGAATGAGAAGTGGCAAAATAAGTACTTATTTTTTAAAAAGATTTCCGGAACGGGGCCTAACTAATAGGTGAACACCGAAACCCTTTGGAAACCAAAAGTTAAAAAGTATCCCATACCGCATGCCCTTTTTTTTTAGGATTTGTTGTCATTTCCATAAATTAGTTGTAAGAAAACCATTTTTTCCAGACAATTAATTCACAAAGCTGCCTCAAAAGTTTGTTACAAAGCAACTTATCCCTCCAAAAATTATTCGAAGTGGAAAAATTTTAAAATCAGTTCAATGGATTAATAATAACAAGTGTATGAATGCATATTAAAAAAATTTTAAAAATACATAAAAATACGCATTTTTTTTTTTGTCTTTTTGTATACTTATTATGAGCTGAAAAGGAAGACGGATAAAAATAAACTTATCTCTCCAATAAATACCATCTGATTTCAAACACGGTTTCACCCACCTATCTTTTCTGTAATTTCAAAAGAAATAAATTCTCAAGATTAGAGCTGTGCTTAGCCAGAAGTGAGAGATCTCCTTTACTCAACAGTCCCACCCAAACTCAGCAAAAGAAAACAGGGCCATTAATGGGCCACAACTGCTCTTATGTAACCACCATCAATGCACTCCAACCGCCTCGAATCAAAGCTCTCCTATAAGTCCATCCCTGAAACCCAATCGCCAAACCCACAAAAAAAAAAAACAACTCTCTGCTTCTCTCATTCCCCTCTGATCCTCAGTTTCAAGAATGGCGCCCGAAGTTGCGAAGAAGGAGGAGAAAATGGCGGGGGTGAAAATCCTGAGCAAAGCCCATGTCAAGCCCAGGAAACCAATCGGAAGGAGAGAGTGCCAGTTGGTCACATTTGATCTTCCTTACATAGCCTTCTACTACAACCAGAAGCTGTTGATTTACAAAGGAGGGGAGTCTGACTTTGAGGGCACAGTGGAGAGGTTGAAGGATGGGCTGGGGGTAGTTCTGGAAGAGTTTTATCAGTTGGCTGGGAAGTTGGGGAAAGATGAGGATGGGGTGTTTAGGGTGGAGTACGACGATGACATGGACGGCGTGGAGGTGGCGGCGGCGAAGGCGGAGGGGATCGAGGTCGCCGATCTCGCTGTGGAGGAGGGCACTGACAAGTTGAAAGAGCTGGTGCCGTACAACGGGATTTTGAATGTGGAGGGGCTTCGCCGGCCGCTGTTGGCGGTTCAGGTACTGCTTTGAATTTGTTACGTTGCCGCGTTTTATGAGTTACTCGTATTAAAATGGCAATGGTCTTTTAAATAAAACAGTAATTTAGTGAAGATTTGGCTAAAGATATAAACACTTGAATTTCTTGGATAATTTTTTGGAACTTATGGAAAATAAAATAAAATAAAATTAGAGGAAAATGAGAAGAAAAAGGGAAGGAAAATTTACTATTCACAAAATTGAAAATTGTTATTTTCTTCTCTCTTCCTTTTCCAACCAAATAATAGGAGGGAATATTTTTTTAGTTTTTTTTTCCTTTCCTTTCTTTAAGTTCCAAACAGATCCTAAGCCTTAGGTTGATTTGTTTTATGCTTTACCAATGATAGCATAATCCAAATTTGGTATCATACAAAGGACAACTCTATGGTGCCGAACAGGTATTAAGTGACAGTATCTGTAGACGATCCTAACAGTCCAATAACACGTTTAGACGATTGAGATTGCCAACGGAGTACTACATGTGTGGTACCGCCGGGCACCCAAAAACTTTTCCATATGGAGACTGGAAGACAAAAATAGGGTTGAAATTAAGGTGTAGTCCAAAATTCCAGATTTTATTTGTTGTGTGTGTGGACAAAGTGGAGCGGGGAAGGATTAGGGGCAAGGGTAAATAAATCAAAGAATGGTCCGCAGCCAAAAAGGTTTGATGTGATTTGTTAGATGTTCAATTTCTTGATTAGCTTGATATAGACGGCTAATTCTATGGAGTATTTGGCAATTGACTAGAATTGACCCAAAAAAATTAGTGGAATCTGTTTTTTTAATCTCGTTACTCTGATAGCCTTTTCCCACTCTGCATAATCTCGTTATTCTGTTAGCCTTAGCATTTTCCCACTCTGCATAATTGATCAAGAATAGTGGGGAAAAAGCTCATACCAGTGTTGCATTAAAGTATAACTTGTTAATATGTCACATTCATTTTTATTTTGAAGTTTTTGAAATGTGAAACAAGAAGTCTAGGACCACTGCGTCCCGTCTACCGCATGGGCCACCGCACGCCCGAACCCCACAAAAATACATAAAAATTAAAAAAAAAATTATTCATGGGATTTATTAAAAAATCAGCTCTAACAGAAATGATAGGTATGTTTCCTGAATTTGTAGGGATAAAACTGATTTTTCTGTAAGCCTGTCTTTTGAATAAATAGCAAATTCAGAAAATATATCTACCGATTCAGAAGACGTACTTACCGAAAATCAGTTTTGCCTCACAAATTTAGAAAACATACCTACTGATTTCCGTTGAAATTGATTTTTCATAATTCCATAAATAATTATTTTAAAATTTTTATTTCTATAAAATTCGAAATGGATCTCACACAGCATAGGGTGTCCCTGCAATAGACACCATGGCTTATCATTTCATTTCTGTGAAACAAAAAGCGTTGGGATGCAGATTACCTTTATTGCACTTCCCCACCTACACCCCTTGTCCAGTTGTCCGTAGATGGAGTGCAAGTGATATAAATGTAAATGCCCAACGCCTGTCCCCACAGTTTGAAGTGCCTGACCACGGATCCGGGGGCTCTGCCGCCCAGCAGCCCCAACCCACACACAATACGTTGCCGTTTTGGGAAAAAAAAAATTTCTCCCCACCTGTTTGCAATCCTACGAAGCAGAAACGTGATTATGAGAGTTTTAAAGGCAAAATTCGATTATATTTCTTTAGAATAATATGATCAAAATACTTAGATCTTCACACCTGTTCAAACGGATTAAAAATTGGAGTACTTAATTTTTTAACCATATTTTTTAATATATAAATGGTCTAAAAAAATTAAGTGCTCAAATTTTCACTCCGTAAAGATCTTGTTATTCTGATTATATTATTCTAAAGGGTCGTAATTAATTTTTTTTATCTTTAAGGCTCTCATATTAAATATATGCTCTTTATTTAGGATCCTGTAAAATAGAAATGTGATTATGAGAGTCCTATATACAAAAATTAATTATGACCCCTTAGAATAATATGATCAGAATAAAAAAATCTTTACACCGATTTAAACGGAGTGAAAATTTGAGCACTTAATTTTTTAAGACCATTTATATATTAAAAATTATAGTTAAAAAAATTAAGTGTTCCAATTTTTAATCCGTTTGAACAGGTGTGAAGATCTTATTATTTTGATCATATTATTCTAAAGAAACATAATCAAATTTTGTCTTTAAAACTCTCATAATCACATTTCTGCTTCATAGGATTGCAAATAGGTGGATTGGAATTTTTTTTCCCCCAAAACGGCAACGTATTGTGCTTGATTTGGGTGTGGGTTGGGGCTGCTGCCCCTGGGCAAGCAGAGTCCCCGGATCCTGTTCACCACATCTTCCACGCGGACTAGACAATTTCATTGTGTTAACTTGGGTCATGTAGGCAGGCAAGGCATCTATTCCCTAGCAATGCTACACATTTACTGCCACAATTTTGTGTGGTGGTCACGGATTGGGAAATTTTGTAGAGCGCACCGCCCTGTAAGGATTATAGTGCGGCATATGAATATTCAATCTCGGTAATGAACGGTTGCGATATGTTTTAAAACTTTGACCGTTAATAAATAGTTTTTTACCTGTAAAAAAATATTTTTAATCAATTCCCAATCAAAACGAGTTGATTTCCATACTCTCAAAATTGTTAACTTTTAGGGAGTGCGGTTAGAATTTGGAGAGCGTCAAAATCTCTCCCCAATATCTATTCCCTACCAATGCTACACATAAGAGATTTAGGAACACATTACTTTGCCACACCCCTTTCACGTACAAATGAGTCTCATTTTCAAAAAATTTTACGAGCCCCATAATATATTTCAAAAAATTTTAAACC
Organism: Rhododendron mucronatum var. ripense; assembly: GCA_019656295.1. Classification (NCBI taxonomy): domain Eukaryota; kingdom Viridiplantae; phylum Streptophyta; class Magnoliopsida; order Ericales; family Ericaceae; genus Rhododendron; species Rhododendron mucronatum. The sequence goes on along the minus strand of BPLT01000050.1, from coordinate 2,531,903 downwards.
ATAAAAATTAATGGGAAAAAAAATTCACTTTGTTTGCATCTCTTACAAGTGCGGTGAGTTTCATACAAATACTTGTTCACACTATTATATCTATAGAGTATAGAGTAAAAAATACGATTTCCAAAATATGGTGCCCCTTGACTTTCGAGTGTCTTTCTACCATTCTCGTAATCCACATCAAGAAGGTAAAAGAACTTTATTGGCATGAGTCAAATCATGTGGACGACTTTTTCTTTTTTGCTTGGCGATCATGTGGACGACTTTTGGACGGGTAGGATGAACCGAACTGATCCGGAGCAAATGGACTGAATCCGCCCCCAACTTTTATTGTCATGAGTCGAATCCTGTGGTAACTTCACCACTCGATTTTTATTTCTACCAATGGAATATTTGAAAGAGTTAACTTCTCAGTGAAGATGCCTGTGAATTGTGATGCTGCAACCCACATGTAGGTTTCAGTGTACCACTGCCGTGCCAAATCTGTTGCTCCAATTTATATCACCTCCGTCCAAATATTTAACTCCCGGCCCCATTGATTTATTGTTAATATACTTTGATGCCGTAGGTCACCAAGCTCAAAGACGGACTGGCAATGGGGTGCGCGTTCAACCACGCGATCCTCGACGGCACTTCCACGTGGCACTTCATGGGCTCGTGGGCCGAGGTCTGCAACGGGGCCCAATCCGTCACAGCCCCGCCGTTCCTCGACCGCACCAAGGCCCGCAACACGCGGGTGAAGCTCAACCTCCCGATGCCTTCCGACTCCAACGGCGACGCCCCCAGCCCGCCGGGCCCACCCCTCCGCGAGAAAGTCTTCAAATTCCCCGAGTCAGCGATCGACAAGATCAAGTCCAAGGTCAACGACTCGAACCCCAACCCGAAGCCGTTCTCCACGTTCCAGGCCCTGTCCTCGCACGTGTGGCGCGCCATCACGCGCGCGAGGGGCCTGAAGCCGGAGGACATCACCGTGTTCTGCGTTTTCGCCGACTGCCGCAAGAGGGTGGAGCCGCCGATGCCGGAGAGCTACTTCGGCAACCTGATACAGGCGGTGTTCACGGGGACAGCAGCGGGGCTGCTGGGGGCACACCCGCCGGAGTTCGGGGCGGGGATGATACAGCAGGCGATCGGGGCGCATGATGCGAAGGCGATCAGCGCGCGGAACGCGGAGTGGGAGGCGAGCCCGAAGATATTCCAGTGGAAGGACGCGGGAGTGAACTGCGTGGCAATGGGGAGTTCGCCGCGGTTCAAGGTGTACGACGTGGATTTTGGGTTCGGGAAGCCGGAGATCGTGAGGAGCGGGAGCAACAACAGGTTCGACGGGATGGTGTATCTGTACCAGGGGAAGAGCGGGGGGAGGAGCATTGATGTGGAGATCAGTTTGGAGGCTGGTGCCATGGAGAATCTGGAAAAGGATGAGGAGTTTCTCACGGAGGTGGTGGCTTGAGAACTCAAAAATAACTATAGAGATATATGTAGTTATGTGTTGTGTATTGTGTATTTTCGTATCAAATAATGCTAGGTTCGTAAATATTTACCACAACCAGTCACAACTGTTGATTCTGGAATAAGGCAAACAGTAATATTATGTCGAGTCAACAGTTGTGGCTGATTGCAGTAAAAAGTTGTGTGTAGCATTATTGTTTCCATACGGGGAAGTGTGCTAATTTGCATTTTTTTTTTCCTTTTTTGAATTTGCTTTTGATGTGGGTTTATGTTATCTATTTATTTTCAATTGGGGTAATATCAGGTTGGAAGACTTGGAAGTTGGTTTGAGTTTAACATTGACATCTACTAGTAATGAAGTTATGTTTTGCAGATTATAATTTGTAATTTCTCCAATTCACAAGACGATATTCGTATTCCAACCAAAAAAAATAAAAAAAAGCTCTCAAAACTTCTCGTTCGTCAACACAAAAATGAAAATAATCTTCAAGATTGGTTTGAAATCAGATGATATTCGTATTCACAGTCTGGACCTTGGATTGTAGGGTTTGCGTATACTAAAAGATAGGAGTACTGATTAAGATGAAATTGTAAAGACTCCTTTAAAAAAAAAGGCCTCGTTTATGCCAAAGGATTCTTAGCTTAATGGCAAATCACCGATCCGTTCCAAATACTACAATCATTTTTTACTTACCCTCCGTGCTAATTAAAGAGCCTTATGTCAAACAAACAGAGAGGGACACCGTATCGCTAGGTCCCACGTATCGTACACAAGCCACGACCGAAGGACATCCATTACCATCGCTATGGGACGATTCAAACAGGTAACTAAAGAAATCAACTTTTCTATCTCTTATGCACCATCCAGCTCTAATTTTCTACTATGTAGTATCATTCAAATTCTTGTGTTTTTTTAGTTGTAACACGCCTTTTTTTCTTTGTTTGCAAGATTGAATTGCTTGCCCATTTTATTAGAGGAACCAGACTACCGGTCAGAATCGATGAAACCCTTTTCTCTCGATTAGTCGCACGCTGCTTCTTCTCTCCACCTTGCTTTGTGGTTTTGTCGATCTTCCTTCTTGTTCGTTGCAATCCTTCTTTGACGTGGTGCGGCGACACAAAACTTTCAAACTAGTCTAACACATTCTTTCCAAATTGGGGACTTTAAAAGTTTGGTTTCGGGGTACTCATTGTAGTACACGAGTCTATTTCCAGAGACCGAGAAATGCATATGAAAGAGAAAAGGAACAACAACTCAGCTAGGTACTATATCCCTAGGCACAAGGCTAGCTCCTGTTTACTATAGCTAATCTGTTATGATTAAACACATACTATTAGACACATCTATAAAATATCATGCATAACGGCATATAATGGCCATTTGGATGCTTTCCTTTTGTGAATTGTTGAACACAATGAAAATTGTGCCTCATCTACTTGTTCCTATGCCTCCCTACTAATTAGAGGTATTTGGGAGGCTACTTTTTGACTTTTCATTTTCAACTTTTTGAATTATGATCAAAATGTATTTTGAATCTGGTAAAGTATTTTGGACGATATGTGCAAAATGCATTTTGCAACATGATTAGTGTTTGGGAGATATGTGTAGAATGTATTCTGTAGGTCTTTTTATTAATTAACCAAAATGAAAAAAGTGGAAAATGAGAAGTCAAAAAGATCCTCTCCCCCTACTTCTTACTTCTCTTCTTTAAACCCAAAAACCAAAAAGTCATTTTGCCTACACCCAAAAGTTAAAAATGAAAAAATGAGAAGTGAAAAAGGTGGCACCCAAACAGGCACTAAACTGTGTCATCCTTTGCTCGTATGATCTATACTCCCCCAGCTTGCAACAAACTACCATCCCTATTTGTCAATCGTTTTTTGGGAGTTCCTACCATTTAAATTGCTTATATCTTCTAGTTTTTTTTGGCCATTAATAATATCACTCCCAAAATTTATAATGTCACTCTCCAAATTTATAACCACACTCCCCTTTGGGAGTGTCATTATAAATTACCTTTTTTTTTTCAAAACTTTGTGGCCTGGATAAAAGTAGTTGAAATACATGAAACAAGGTTCATAATGCATTTAAAAAGTTTTATCAATGAAAAGGCATAAATACTTATTTATACTGCTAAAATAGAACGAGGAACAAACAAATTGGGAACGAGGTACAAACAATAGGGTCAATTGATCTTTTTAACATTTTTTTTAATGATATATTGTCAATTGTTCTCTGTTTTTCAGGTATACTCCTATTATTTTTTTGGGTTGAAAACTATATATTTTATTTATTTATTTTCCTTAATGTCAAAAGCCCATCTTATCTTACGGAACAGACACGAGTCACACGATACCACTCCATTTGGATCGGAATTCCCAAACCCAAACCCAAGCCCAATCCCAAGCCCAGTAAAGTATAATTTAACCCGAACCACTCCCAAGCCCAGCACTCTTTTTCCCTTAAGTATATAATTTACGGATCCATATTTTCAGATTTTTTTTAATAACCAGTAAAATTTCACTTTAGTCAGTTCCCTCGCTCCGTCGGCGGAGTCGAAATCTCCAGCCTCCGATTCTCTCGGCAAATCCGGCGGCTAGGGCAAATCGACGGCGACGGAAATAGCGGCGACAAAGTGAAGGAAACCACGGGAAAGCTATAGAGGTACTTTCGAATCTTCTGGAATTTTTGATCTATCTTTTTTGTGGATTATTAACAGTTTCAATTTGCCCGCTTCCTTCGTCCAGTGAGTTCCTTGCACCCTCGAATCTCCATAAAAATTTAATCTCTCTCTCTTTCTTTTTTTTCCCCTGTTTTTGCTCATCGTGTGTTTTTCCCTCTTTCGTTTTGCTTGTGGGTTTTCTGCCATTCGGGAGCAGAGGAGCCATGATTTTAAATATTACCATATTTGGGTTTTTTTTTTTTTTTCATGAACTGGTAAATTCATACTACTGTACTATGTTTGAAACCCTTTTTTGGGTGGTTGTTTTGTTGTGTTCTGAACTCAATGTGGTTCAGTATGCTGACTCAGTGATGGGTCCAAGGTGGGGCGACCAAACCCTCAAAAATCATCTTTATTGTTCATACTGTACTTATTGTTTCCATGATATTGAAGAAATAACAAGGGTTTGCTCTCAAAGTTGGGATCATGGAGCCGTCCCTTCTGTTCATCTTGTTTTTTGGTCCCAGTCCAACGCATGTTTTTTGTACAGTGAACCCCTCTTCCTTTATGAACCCCATACGAATTGGATACTGTTGTTGAGAAATCGGTCAAGCCAACAAACACACAACGCGCAAAAAACAATAAAGAAGAAAAAAAGGACGCAAGACGTTGAGATTTTTACGTGGTTCCCCAACTGTGTAGTTGAGTACATCCATTGCTTCACACCATTTTCCACTATGAATCGAATGAAGAATGAAATACCAGTTACATCGAGTGCATATGCTATAAGTATGTATTACCTATGGTTTACATCATCAATAACCGTAATAACCCTGTCAAACCCCGCATAGTGAGCGAAGCACAACTTAAACCGAAACAGGCTTCACAAGCCCAACAATTGATTCATGAACTTTTGTTAAGATGTTGATGATGGATGGACTCAAGCCAGGTTGAAGCAGATTAATGGGTATGTTTTGTGGTTGAGTGCAGCTCTACCCTGAGTTTGACAATTTGTATGGCTTCCTTTGGATTGGATGATTGACTTAAGGAACCATTGTTTATGTTTATGTTTTTAGGTGGTCCATATTTTTGTTTTAGGAATTTGATGACTACTCTTAGGTCTAGATTACGTACGTCGTGTTGCTTGATTGTTGTTTCCATCCCAATTTTTTTATCTTCTATTTTCCGGTTTGTGTTTACCATCTAAGGGTCATTCGTAGGAAGAACTTCAAATTCCTATGAAGTTTACTCTTTGAAGAAAACTGGTTTTGACGTTGGTCAGCTCGTGTCATGTGTAAGTTTGTTTGGAAGTTAGTTGGATCCATAAGGTAATTGCTTGTCTGAATGTTACGTGCAACTACTGGCATTTTATTGTATGTTTTTATATCGTTTTCACCACAAGTTTTTATATTGTTCCCTATTTTGTTCTAAATTCTAACAAATCCTATTCTGATGAAGAAGGGATATTTTTTTATTCAGCTTGTCTTATGTAGCATTTCTTTGATATTTAGTTTGCAAGTACCAGTGTTCTAAAAGTCTGGTCCAACACCTATGTTAGGCAGCCGACTAGTCGGCGCCTAGCCCCTTTTCCGCTTCACTAGTGCCTACCGATTTTTAGAACAGTAGCAAGGACTAAGAGAAAGCAAATCTTCTGTAATTCCCTTCTAATTTTTCTTTACTTTGGTTTCAGGATGTGTTTAGTGAACTCAAACTGAACAGGAATCAACCATTTCAGGAACTTTCGTGCAATGAATTCACCTGAACGGGGTCAGAGGTACGTAAAACAGGACATAGAAGATAGTCCAGTTGTGAATATTGATAGTGACAGAGAGGATGAAGTATGGGAAGGTGATCATAAGAGGAAACAAAGGTCAAGGAAGCCTCAGATTGGAGAGGAGGCCGAAGGATTATACAGTGGTGGAGCGAGGAGAATTATTGGCCATGGAATTGATAGCCAAAATAGGATAGGTGATTCAAGCAGATTGGGTAGTGATGAAGAAGACTATGTTACTAGGGAGAAGCAGCGTGTTAAGCAGATGAGGAGGAACCAAGGAGATAATACATTGGAGAAATTGAGCAATTGGTATCAAGAGGGAGAAATAGGGAAAAGGCATGATGTTGTAGACAAGTCTGGGGATAGGGATTTCGAATCAACTGTTGACAAGGATGCAACATCTTTTGACAGGGAAGGTAGAAAAGTTGATTCTGAGAGGAGTAGAGGCAAGGGGAGGTCAGAAGCTCCGGAAGAAGGCAACAGGCAACGTTCTTTGACCGTTGAAGATGCATCAGGTAAGGAGAGATTCGATAACCATAGAGAGCAGAGACTTTCCATTGGTCATGGCATTGATGGCAGTCATGAAAGGTCTTTTGCGGAGGAGGGTGGCAATACAGGGTCAAGAGACAAAATAAGAGAAATAGATCACTCCAACAGGTCCAAGACACCTGAGAGGAGTGGGAGGCAACAACATGAATCGGGCATGAATTATGAGCAAAGCGCTTCTTTCAAGCGTAAGGAAGCAGACAGGGATGTTTACGGTGAAGATAGTTCAAGAGGAAGAGCAGATGGCTGGAGTGACAGGAGTAGGGACTGGGAAGGTTCCAAAGATAATTGGAAAAGAAGAGAAAGAAGTAATTATGATAAGGATACAAGAGACGGTGATATTTTTTCTGATCATGGCAGAGATTGGGAGATGCAGAAACGCGGTCGTGAGAGGACCGACGGCGAAAGGCCTCAGGGTCGTTTCACTGGTAGAAAAGACGGAAGCAGAACCGATGCTGTGAAAACCTCATCGAAGTACGGAATTTCGACGGAGAATTATGATGTGATAGAGATCCAAACCAAGCCCTTTGATTATGGAAGAGATGATTCTGCTTCTACTTTCTCCAGAAGAAATGAATTGAATCAGGAATCTGATACGAAACCAGCACCAAACGAAGATTGGTCTTATGGCGGTGAAGTTGATACTCAGTCAGGGGTAGGAAGAGGCCAGCAAGGTTTACTTAATCGTGTTACTGGTGGCCAAAGTTCCAGAAGTGGTTCACAGCCTCCATATGGAAGCCAGGACACAGGAACCTCTGGTAGAGTTGGCAGAGGATGGGCACGGCCTGCTGGGAGAGACACCCAACAGACTGGAGGTCCAGTGCCCATGATGGGCTCACCTTTTGGACCGCTTGGAATGCCCCTTCATGGACCTATGCAACCACTAAACCCTAGCATGTCACCTGCTCCCGTTCCCCCAATATCTCCAAATGTTTTTATTCCACCATTTTCACCTCCTGTTGTTTGGCCTGGACCTCGGGTTGTTGACATGAATATGTTAGCTCTCCCTCCTATGTCTTCTGGAACATTTGGACCAAGATTTCTTCCTGATGTAAGGACTCCACCAAACCCTGCCTTGTTTTTTAATCACCCTGGTCCTGGAAGAGGAATTCCTCCAAATCCAAACTCATCTGCCCCAGGCTTTAACACCATGGTACCAATTGGACGAGGACAGACACAGGATAAACCCATGGGCCCCGGGGGTTGGATGCCTCCTAGAACTCAAGGGTCTGCCGGTAAAGCTCCTTCTAGAGGAGAGCAGAATGATTACTCCCAAAATTTTGTAGACACTGGAATGCGCCCTCAGAACTTTATTAGGGAGCTAGAGCTCACTAGTGTGGTGGAGGACTACCCCAAGCTTAGGGATCTCATTCAAAGGAAGGATGAGATTGTGGTGAACTCGGCCTCTCCTCCAATGTATTATAAGTGCGACCTCCGTGAGTTTGAGCTGTCTCCAGAGTTTTTTGGAACCAAGTTTGATGTCATCCTTGTGGACCCTCCTTGGGAGGAATATGTTCACCGTGCTCCTGGAGTCACTGACCATATGGATTACTGGACATTTGAAGAAATAATGAATCTTAAGATTGAGGTAATCTTGTCTCCATGATCCTGATACTGACTTGATTGATATTTAAATTTGGGTTTGTATCGTGATATTTTCTTGTGTTCATATGAAATGATTATTTTCATGTGCTTCATGACGTAGTCTACCATTTCGATGTGTTACTGTCCTAGGAAAGGGAAAAATTATGTTTTGTTTCGACCAAAATTACTGAAAGGCTTCTTTTCCTAGAGAACCGAGAACATCAATGGAACCCGAAATTCCATTGAAGCAGTTCGAAAAACACTGAGACATTGAGCTATTTCAGTCCTATGGGGACTAGCTAACAAGGCCATTATTGTACCGTCCCATAATCTCTTTCTAAGCATTTGATGTTTCCGTTTCCTGGCTAACTGGAACGATCTGCCAAAACGATTGTTTATCCTCGATCCTATGCTGTGACAACTGAATCTAGCTAATATAAACATGAATTACTTAAAAACCATTTTTCTGGATTTATACGAGCAATGTTGCTGGATCCTGAACGTAAACTAGTGTGTTGACAGTATTCCTTTTCATTTGCACAGTTAACTACTTGCTCTGTCTTTACAGGCAATAGCCGACACGCCTTCTTTCATTTTCCTTTGGGTTGGTGATGGAGTTGGCCTTGAGCAGGGCCGGCAGTGTCTAAAGAAGGTAGACAACTGAACCGATGAGGACATGGAGTTTAAACTAACGAATATCCTCCTTTGTGCTTACCATAAACTTTAAAGTATTGATTTGCATTCAGTTTGCTTTCCCAACTGTGCCTTCTTTCCTCCGTAGTGGGGATTTCGCAGGTGTGAGGACATATGTTGGGTGAAGACAAACAAAAGTAATGCAACTCCAGGTTTGCGCCATGATTCTCATACTTTGTTTCAACGCTCAAAGGTTGGTAGCTAATTTGATTCTGAATTTTACCTGTTTACCGCTATTCTCATTTTGGTTCCTATAAATGCCTTTCTTCTGAAATGTATGTTGCCTTGTCATTAATAAAGGAACACTGCTTGTTGGGCATTAAGGGAACTGTTCGTCGGAGTACTGATGGTCATATAATCCATGCCAATATTGACACTGATGTTATTATTGCTGAGGAGCCTCCTTATGGTTAGTTTTACCTTATGGTTAGTTTTACCTTCCTGTCTGGCCTTTCAACTACTTTGAGTTTTACAGTTGGTACGTGGTTTCCCCTCCCCGACTTTCCCTCTTCTCCTTCTGAATATGGTGTTTGTGAGCATAACCAGAAAGAAAAAAATCCTCAATTGTCTGGTCAACTTTTTTAGGAATGACTTTGCGAGTGTTTGAATGTTGTTAGGGTCCTACATGTAACCATTTGAGGTCATTCTGGTCCCGCATTCAAGCCAAAATCCTTCATGAATCAACATTTTGTACGATCTATTTTCTGCATAGAAATAGGATGATAAAATATTTTGGTGATCCTTCACATTTCTCTGCACCTCGGAGATGCAGTTCTTATAGCATTATATACTTTATGAAATTCCACACTTTCTCTGTATGGAATTGCAGGTTCAACTGCAAAGCCGGAAGATATGTACCGCATAGTTGAGCATTTTGCATTAGGCCGCAGGAGGCTTGAGCTCTTTGGTGAAGACCACAATATTCGGTCTGGGTGGCTGACTGTTGGCAAAGGACTATCGTCGTCAAATTTTGATGCTAAGGTACGAGCCTTGTCAGTTTTGCAATGGGAAGAAAAAAAGGCATTATTGCTTAATTTTTGGGGGCCATTGGCCGATATCTTTCCTGGAAATGGCTGTGCTTGTGGCGATTAGGCTTCACTTGTTGGAATAGTGACCATTTAATAGCAAAAACTGGAAATCTAGTTCTTGTCTAGTGGTGGGCAGAGGTCAACAGTAACGTTTTATTAGCTAATTTCTGTAGAACCCCAATCGCCAAAATGTTGGTCTTTTGCAAAGGGCTTAGGCTGTTCTGACTGGAACCTTTTCCGCTGAAGGAAAAAGAAGGCATAATAGTTAGTGCCAACCATTGCAATAGAGGAAATACTTATGAAGTGGTCTAAATCATGATGAGGGATCGAGGAAGTGGGTCGTCCTTTTTTACTGCTCTTTGATACAATGCCCAGGACTAAATAGGATTGAAAAAGCAATTTATTCTGCAGTTCTTTTCTAGGCAGCTAACAAAACACATATCGTGAGCTGTAATCAATGGTGGTTTTAGTCGGAGTGTACATGCACTTTTCTCCCGGCATCTTATTGTCTGTATTTACTGGATTTCTGGCTGGGAAATTGGAATATTTTCAGGCATATGTGAGAAACTTTGCCGACAAGGATGGTAAAGTATGGCAGGGAGGGGGAGGACGAAACCCGCCACCAGAAGCAGCTCATCTTGTTGTGACTACCCCTGAAATTGAGGCTCTTCGTCCCAGATCACCAATGAAGAACCAACACCAGCAGCAGCAGTCGGCACCCATTTCTATTACGACAGCAAATTGAAGCGGCAAAAGGTCAATTAGGAATTCACCTCAAAATCGTAATTCCCCTAGTCTGAACCAAGAAGCTTGTAGCTCTAGGCATACAGCTCCAGGTCCTTCAATGGAGAGCAGTAGGGATCGAGGCCGCAGCAATACTTCTTCAGAGGACAGGGTTACATTGGTGGTTACATGCCTCCTATGGGCTAACAAATGGAGATTACCTTTGTTATGAATCAATGTATAAATCATTTTGTGATAGAAAATTTTTCAACATTTACTCGTGTAATATTATTTTGTGATTTTTTCCTTTCAACTCAAATAAACGGAGGGGACATTGATGTCCTTTTGTAATTTGATCCTGGAGATCAATTCAAAGTTCATGAAGCAGCATCCATGACTTACTACTTCACTATGAAAACTACAGCATAATAAAATGTACGTATACACAAAAGAAAAAACCATAGCCCAGATATTTTGGTTTTCTCTCTTGTAATGGGTTACTAATATACAAATGCATACCCCAAAATGGGCTTATAAATTCCTAAACTTCGTCGTCATCGTCCTTTAAACACTCACTTGAGGACAATCAGGGCAATCAAAACTTGAAAGGAAGAAATTGGAGGAATTCCTCTCGCACGGAAGCTTCATGTCTCACTTTTAGGCTTCTGGTCTGGAGGCATCACAGCAGCAGCTTCTTGAACAGCATCTGCTTCAATGTAGGTGGTAAGTAAAGATCTCAGAGAGAGAGAGAGAGAGTCGTTAGAAATGCCGAACCTTGTGGCCGAGTTTGCAGTTCTGACTTGCTTTCTCCTGCAGGGGATGTTTGTGCCTGCTGCTGGGCAGCAGCTGCTTTCAGCTGCTCCTCTGTTATCTTCAAGTAGTCTTCGGTGGAGTATGCTTTGTTTGGAGAAGGTGCACCATCTTCAATTTAAAAGAATTTTACCACTAATAATCAGTTTCCTTTTCCACAAAATCAAAGCCCTTGGATGTCTAAACTACATACAATAGTACTTGCCAAATACTAAAAAGAACACCACCAACAAGCATGTAACCACTATATATAAGGATTACGGAGTAAGAATTAAGAAGAATTCCTTGATCTCTCTCAACGAATAAGAAGACCGAGTTCTAATGAAATGGAAAAACGTCATCTCCACTATAGGGGAAGTAACATTACCATTAAGCGATCCAATGTGCGAATAGCAAATGTATCAATCAGGAAATAAACCTTTCTGTAGCTTTTACTCATACCTAATGTATCAATCAGGAAATAAACCTTTCTGCAGCTTTTACTCATTCCTGAGCAATGATAGTGGAAATAAACCTTTCTGTAGCTTTTACTCATTCCTGAGCAATGATAGTTTCATACAAAGGTAATCCCTGGTACGAAAATTCACTCCAAAGACCAAACTGACAAATGATAAAAGTGTTGCCTTCGGGCTTTGAAGTTTGAATGAATTTGCCATGTACAAAAAGAAGAAGAAGAGAGACAGACAGCTTAGCGTGATGATTTGTCGTTTGTGTAATGTATGTCGCAATTGTTTGAATATGCAATGCAATAGTAGTACACATGCACCAAAAAAGTACCAGTACCCGCATGGTATCATAAAAAAGATAAAAGGGAGAATTCTGAAGACTTATTCAGTTATCACTCACTGGGGTCAACCACCGTCTGAGAATCTTCAGGACTCAAGATTGATGAAGGAGTTGAGGAAGTTCTGGTTGTGTTTGAGCTGTACGTGTTTGGTGTAGAGCCTGGGATTTCATCAAGACCAATCTCTCGTTCAAGGGTGCTCTTGAATTCCCTTGAAACTTCCTATGAGAGGAGAAAACGTCATATCACCAGCATAAGTATTTCGTCAAGTCTATGAAAAAAAAATCTACAGATGATTCATGTAAATGGTAAACCGACCTGAAGCTCTCTGATTGTGGGTTGAAATTGACGCAAAGTTTTCCCCAAGTTCCGAGCAACCTGCATTTAGACAACTTGATTGCTTTGTGGACATAAATTAAAAAGGGAAGACAGAAGAAATAGGAAGAAAGGTTAAAAACACACAAGCGTGCAAGCAATTTCAATATGCTACGTGCTGTCATGATCAGGACTACTGCATTGGCAGAAAATAACCATTCTCCTTTCATTGCCTTTATGAAGCTGAGAGTGCAAAGACTAAACTTTCCACCTTAGTCCCACTTTTTTAGTAACTACTGAAGGTTAAGTTTCAGCAATCGAAAGATTGGTAGGCTCCTATAAGGAATAAAGGGGTCTTGGGAAGACATGCAGTAATTTTGGAGACTGGAGAATCGAGACTTGTTTCTAAAGCAGTCCCCATTTCTGATGACGGCGTGTTTCTTCTTTCAAGGATGCTATGTGAGAACTTATTTTAAATATGACAACTTCATGTAATGGAATTTGAAAGCTGAGATTTCCACTCTGTTTCTAGAATTTTTTTCAATGCCGCTAATGGGTGCCATGAGCATCACCTCTAGATGAAGTACTATTGCTAATCGGTGCCATAAGTGACATGGTAATTATATACCTGTTTGATAGTTCTGGGAGCTTAGTGGATGAACGGGTATGACTTACTTGGCGCGTTGGAAAGAGAGGATATTTAGAATGGTAGGAAGTATGAACCTATTTGAGAGTCACAAAGCATATTTAATTCGAATCAAGTCAGTAGCAACAAAATGGCTCAAGAGATTACAAAACTGCGAAAGGATACAAGTATACAACACAACTACAAAGAACGTAATGACCGTGAGCATCTCAACTTCCTTCAGTACAAATTAATTACTTTTCAATTCTAGTATCCTTATAAGCTTTTACTCAAAGAACTTTTATCGTCTCAATATGGTTTTTCTACAATCCTGTTAAATTGAGATGTTCAATCACACGCGAATTTTAAGCTATGATGTCAATTGCAGAAGTACAGTCACCGTGTTAAAATTATTTCACTCCACTGAAAGTATACTTTGTTGTATGGAGTTTACCCTCTTTATACTTACTATCAAGATCTTCAACCCACTCACGAAACCATATGGACACCAAACCCTTAAATTGGTCAACTATTTCATTCATATGATTTGTCTTCTAGGAATATAGATATCAAAAGCATAAGAGAAACTAGGCCTGCAAAAACGAGTATGAAAGCAAACAATCACCTCAGCTAGCCCTTTGGGACCAAAAACCAACAAAGCCACCACGCCAATCACCAAAGCCTCAGGAGCCCCAACTCCAAATAAAGATGCATACACACCCTTACTTTTACACCGTCGGTTCCTTTCTGTACCACAAGTTTTTCACCTCAAATACTTACCACAAACAGAAAACCAAGAACAATTCTCAAAAACCCAAATGAGAAAAACCAAAAAATTACCTATCTTTACAGGTCGTGGTGAGATTGAGGTACCCAGATGCCTTAAACCATTCCAAGACAAGAAGCGGGTCAGACCCAGTTGAGGGATCCATTTGGGTACACAAATGCTCTTGGTTTTGGGGTATGATTGCACAGAAGTAGATAGGGCGCAGACAGTAGGGTGCTTACTAGTTGATGAATATAAACAAACGGGAGAGGTAGTACGAATTGCAGAAGCCATGGAGGCTATTTGCATAGTACTTTACGAGTTGATTTTCGCCTGATTTTCTGTTGAGTCATGGGGTGTTGAGTTGAGGATATGGTCCAAAATCCAAACAGATTGACACCCAAATCCTGTAACGAGCAACGGGTGAAGTAGGAAATCGCGGAAAAGTTTTCGCAATTTTGCGTCCGAGCAATTGTGGGTTTTTGACATCCATAGGTGGGTTTCATGACCGGGCTGCATATTGGGCTGCGGCCCAAGCTAATGTCACAATATATTAGTGTAATACTATTTTTATTTATTTATTTGCATGATTTTAATCTTGAACTGTATGATTGATTAAAAATGCTAAATAGAGAGAGAAAAGAACTGTATGAAGTTTCCCTTTCAACAAACTGAGACGATGCATGCAAATCAATTAAAAGTTGGACAAGGAGGATTCTGATGTAAAAGTTATTTGCTTTTTACGAGCCTTTAAGGGCCTGTTTGTTTGACTAGATATGAGCATCGGATTAAATTATATGCTCGAAGTAGTCAGATATTTGATGTTTTGGTTAGCATGTATACGCTTGGATTAACATGCCGCGGATATAATAACATAAATTGAGATATGCATTATTATTGGGTGAGTGGTATATCCAAAGGATATTATATTACTCCACTATTAGTCTCATTATATGAATACTACAACGTAATGGGTAATGGAACTGAAAAAAGTTTCACATTCTTTACAATAGGCAATTTTACGAAAATGGAAAACTATTTAACTTAGGTTAACATTGTGGTAATTATTTAATGATTCTGGACATCGTCACATATGTAGTGCTCCAATCTTTTTTACAAAATCTAAGTTACAGACCCATACACTACAAAGTAAATCATGCAAGAGATTAAAACACCACGTGACGGTGTCGGGTATAATTATTAGCAATGTCCTTGTGGCATCTCAAGTCATCTAGCAGAAATTGAGTACGAAAGAAGAGGAAAAACTGGAGCAGTCCCATCTTTCTGAAGTCAGTTGAATATCCAAACAAAAGGCATACTGGGCTTGCAAAGCTTGAGTTTTTCCAAGCCGTAGCCCAGACCTAATCTTGGGCTGTATTTACATTTCACCCCCAAAAATCAAAACGAACCCACTCACAGGCCATTAATGACCTTAGGCCGAGTTCTTGTAAACTTTTCTGTTTATTTTTTATTTTTTACTTTTGTCAACTATTTATTGAGTTTAACATCGTAATTTTGAATTAATCATTCTTATCGACAAGATGAATTAGAAAAGTATCAAAATGTATGAGCTGATGTTGAAAAAAGTTTATATAAGACGACCTTTTAAACAATAAAGATAATTAAGTGCCTCATCTATATGACTATAATTGCTCATATTGACACTAATTATCATCACGGTGCATCGGAGATTTGTACTAAATGTACTTCTAACACCATTCAAAGGTGGTGGACAATGACGGAACTACATTTGGGCTTATGCGCCCCCGAGTTGTTTCGTTTTTTTTTTCCTTCCAAATTTTGATATTATTATTAGTTATTTTTTGTTTGTTAAGAACACCTATATATTGTATTTGTATTGGATGTTATTTAAACATTTTAATGTTTTAAGAATGTGTTCATTTTGGGTGTCAAAACCCAATCTTTCTTTGGGCACGGTCTCCCCTAAGTTTTTTTCTTCAATCACTAATCTTATTTATAATTTTCTCTCTCTCCACTCATTATCTAATTAAAAATCCTCCATCAAAACCTAAATCAAACAAACTATTAAATTCCCGAATCTTGAAATTCCAAAAGCTTATTGTTCATAGTTCGGCCCCTGCATTTATAAAATCCTGGTTCCATCCCCGGTGGTGGGATATTTGCTTTTGTATCGATAATGTGCAGCAGGATCCCTATATCTTGTGGTTTGTATGACAGGACAATACTCCCTAGCGGATGTGACAGGGTATCATACATACACTCTCATTTTTTGCGGGGAGAGAGGGAGAGAGAGAGATATACTTCCCCCTTGTTTCATATCATATGATAAAAAAGAAATGTATCCCCATTCCTCCAACACCCTCCCTCAAAATATGGTGATTTGTTTATCATGAAAAATGTACGTGGCTCTTGGGAAATATACAAACTTATCTATTAGTAGTTAAATTACAGATCAACCACCACCTACCCAAGCATGTGGTGTGCCGGATTACCCTTTGCCGTGTAGGGTCATAACCTTAGCTAGGGCCAAACCCACCACATACCCCATGAAAATAATGGTCAATTTGTGAAAATGTCCAGTAGTGGCATGTCCTAGTGTGGACCCAATTAAACAAAACAAAAAATTGACCCATTTTCTTACTTTTATTTGTGTTCTAGAGTTTTGGCCTTTTCCTTTTTGTTGCATACGTGGGGATCTATTTAATCATTAGAATTTTGAAACACCTAAGTCCACACTTTAGCTATCTCCCTTTAAAGAAAAGTGCATGTGAAAAGGGTTGTAAAGATTGAAAGTTATAAGATTCAAAAGCCCCATGAAATATATGCAGAAAGTTAGTAGAAAAGAGATGAAAGTAATACGAAGATCCTTTTTGCTTTCACTTATTAATTACCAATACAAACGAATATGGTAAATTACACTTTGCGTTCCCGAAGAATTACCCATTTTTCACTTTGACTTTTAAGCTCTAGGTTTTTTTTTTCTTTCTAAAATCAATTATTTTAGATCGGGGGCGGTGTGGTTATTTTTTCTTATGAACTTATTAGCTTATTTGTTTATTTTAATTGTAAATCAAGACGGAAAGTAGGTAAAGATTCAGGAGCAAAGAAAGTAAACAAGCAAGAATGCAAGGGTAACAAAACAAAACAAGGCCTTAGTATGGTCTAATTGTTAATTGTCCAATCTTCTCACCAAAATATATAGTACTACATAGTAACTCCAAGGGATTTGGCCAAGTGAGCATGATAAAGCAATAAGAGTTTGTCGTCTATGAGATCACATGTTTGAGTTTCACGGAGGCAAACATTTCAAACATTGGGGTCACTAGAGGGTTTTTCGATCATTAACTTTAGGATCCCGAAATTATTGGAGATACGCACAAACTGATCTGCACATCCAATTATATATCATATAAAACAAAGAAAACTCTATCCTCCACCTATTAGGCACATGATAATAAGTGGAAAAGTGTAACGATATCCGAAAAAAATGTATGCATATTTATGAAATGTGTATTAATATCCAAACTTATTTTTCATCATATGCTGATTATTTTCCGTCTAGTGAACGGAGGTTGGCAAGACCGTGCAAAACGAGGTTGGAAAGAGGGGATGGTGTGATATCGATATCAAAGTGGGGAAAAGTTGATGTTAGTGGGAATTAAGCAGATGAGATGATGGGAGCCACCCGTGCAAAGCTGTAGATAAAAAATTTTAGAGGAGGATTTTGTCTGTCACTATCTTACACAGGTGGCACGAAAACTCCAACAGTTGTTCTGCACACGTGCATGCTTGATGCCCATGCCTTTTTAGAGGGACAAAAGTTGCCCAAAAAGGAGGAATAAGAAGGGTTTTTATCCGGTCTATGCCCCTCGGCATTTACTAGTGTGGATTTTACACGCCAAGAGTGTTGGAAATTGGAATAAATGACCAAAAGAGTGTACTTGGAAGTTCATAAAAGCTCAAAGAACAAGAGAGTTCTTGAGTTTTGTGTTTACCTATTATGCATGTAGTTATATAGTTAAATTAGGGAATTGATTTTGTTGCTTTTTTTTTTTATTACTGTCGCTTCCTTTTTTTCACAAAATAAATTATCTAACAAAGATAATTTTTTTCCTCACAAGATAAATCATCTAATAAAGACAAAAAGAAGAGTGACATTGATAAAAAGGGGAGTGACAGAATTAGCATCTATGTGTTTTCCATATGTTTGTTCTCACATTTGCATGTAGGTACTAAAAATTTTATCGTAGAATGTCATCAAGGTGGTTGGCCTAATCTGTTGAGATATAAAAGACGGAGAGAGAAAGTGATCATAATTCTAGACTGCACGGACCAGTGGTTGACAAAAAAAAAGAATATTTTAACAACTTTTAAGAAAGTTTTGTATTTCGAGCAAGTTGAGGGAGAATAAATTTTTTATACCGTCGGCGTAAATATTTATTTTTTTTAAATTAATTGCATTGCGACACGTGTCAAAACGGTGGTCCCAATTAATAAAACATGACAACGTGATGTAATGCAATTAACTTAGAAGAAATTTTTTTTTTACACCGCCGGTGTAAAGAAATAATTCTTAATTTAAAAACACTAATACTTTTCATGAACTCGAAGATAATAAAGGTTTGAAATGATTGAAGGTGGAGTGGTGGACACAAATTTAATTTTCATATAGGCTTGCATAGTTAATGTAGCTATTCCAACGTGAGGAGGAGGCATGCCCTTTCGTACATTTTTCAGTCTTTAATTTCTGACAATTTGTACCGCAAAAATGTATTTAGTATAAATATATAAAGATCCCCTAGCTGCCACAAGGTACAACATCTTGCACAAGACTCCGACATTATGACACTATCACGGTTGCGCCCCACATAATAAGTGCACTACACAGTCTTTTGTCAAATTGACGACATTGGCCACATGAAAGAAACTCGTAGGCCGCCCAAACCGTCAAGCCAAGTTCATCCTACATATCCTGCGATAATGCATCTCGATTTGCAATGACGTCCCCATAGGCCAAGCAATGAATGCATGTACGTATGTCCTTTGGCTACCTAGCAAACGAAAGCACATCACGCGCACGTTTTTGGCATCACAGCGCCGTTTACCATTTCGTCTCATGTAAAAACTACTACTACACAATTTTATGACATGGTGATTCCATGGACGGCGAGCACGGATCCCTCGGGCGGCGTAGAACCTCCACGCTGCCCACCAATGGGATCAAATCAATCGGATTGGCAAGACAACAACACAGAAAGTGAAACTTGTGGAACTGTACACCAACGGAACAAAGGTAACCAACATTTAATGGGGGGTGTACCCTACTCCACCTGGCGTCAGCCCCGACTTTAAATCCCCAAATCGTCTATCGGTCTATCCTTCGCCGTCCCCGCTCGCAGGGCAATCTCGTCATTTCAGCCAGACACTTAATCACTACCATTATCCACTAATCACCCCGTTTACGATCCTCTCATAATCCCATTACGTTCAAATCTTAGTAGTTAGTTATCACTCTCACGACCCCACCACCAACATAATGACAAAATAACAGCTAGAGAGAGAGAGAGAGAGGGAATTCGATAAGTATATCGGTTCGTTCATAGACGTCACGTCCCGTTCCTTTTCTTCCTCGCTGACTGTGGCGATCGAATTCTGGTGAATTTCTCTTGTTTGATCAGTATGAGCGCTGCGCAGAACACTGTGGATACGGTAAACGCGGCGGCGACTGCGATTGTTACCGCGGAGAGTCGAGTCCAGCCAACAACAGTTCAAGTATGTTACTTATGTTTCTCTTTGTCTAGATTTATCGAAGCTTTTCGATTCATGAAGCATCTGTTTTGAGATATTTTCCTGTTACTGTTTGGTTGAGTGGTAGAATTCCATAGTATGAGTTTTTTTCCCCCTGTTACGGATTACTGTGAGTATATGTGTGCTTTCTGCCTTTGTTTTACTTTATACTCCATCTTGCAACTTGTCGTGGTTTTATTGTATTATTATTTATCGGATGTCTAGGCCAGGTTGCATACAGTTCAACTACGCCGGGACCCAAAGTTAATGACCTGGAAAACTCCTATAGGGACCAAGGTTTGAAACGTTTGGCCTTTTTGAGATTTGACCTTGTGATTCTTGGGGGCAAACCCTTCAGTTGTTGTGTCATGCCACTTGGCCAAATCCCTTGGGGTTATTATTTTGTGGTTGTTGGACATTTTAGTATTCAAATTGAAGATCGAAAAGATGCCTTTGGAGGTAATCTGTGGTTTAGAGATGGTAGTCAGATGGATTGTGACTCGAAGTTGATCCCTGTTTTCGGAAATGAGGTTCATAGAAGAAGCAGAAACCTCCAAAGATAAGATGTTATTATCATTGATGTATCTCTTTGTTAATTACAAAAGATGTCTGTGAGGACTTCTTGTATTTCTTCCTCAAATGAGCTGTACACATATGGGGATCATTCTGTGTCTGTGTAGTTGGGTTTAGTTAGGGGCGCCTAACTTATTTTGGGTGGGTCCATTGGAGGTGATTTTGCAGCTGAAAGTAGAGTGTGTTGCTGTGGACAAAGCCAAACCAGAATCCTGATTGTCCTTGTTTAGAAATCGCGGTAAGGAAATTAAGTTGTTCCATTTGAGAAAGTGAATTATTATGAGTGCATAAGTATGCTACTGAAAAGGATCCTCTATTTTCCTGTAAAGTTTATCAATGATTTGATCCCTTACATATATTCCAGCCTTCACATCATATGGTAAAATGAGTGGAAGATTGAACCTACCGGGCATGTGAATGTTGGTCATTAAAACAAGATGATGTCTTTTAGCTCTGTCCTCCAGTAGTATTCCTGCCATGGAGAAATAAAAGAGATTCTTCCAAACGCATATACTAGATAGAAGATATATCTAGATGACTAGATGGCGAAGTTTTCTTGGCATGATGAGAATGTGAAGACGACCCTATGGTCATTGTAATCAGTTCTATCCAAGCAAGTATTCTTCCATAACTTTATCTGCACCACTTGTGCTGACAATCTAGCGGTTCTAACCCTCACAGCAGAAGTGCTATAACAGAAGTTGCTTTCAGATATACTCAGCTTAAAGCAGCTTGCGTAAGCTTCTAAGACAATTATTTTCATGAACAACACAATAATGGAGTTAGCATTAACGTGGACATTCCCTACTACTAAAATTTGTGAGAGCAAGAATTGAGAACGGGAGCGGAGGATCCTATCAGAGGATTATGTGACCTAAAGGTTAAGTACTACTCATCCACAGATAGGGTCTTACTTCTATACTTTTATAGCTATGAGGCAGCAATTGCCACATAAACTACAGCAGTTCTTATGCAGCACATCATCATATATGACGAAATGCAATGACATTATTAGTGAGACGAGTCAGGTGGCACGATCAACAAAATTTTGTATCTGGAGACTACCCCTATGTGGTATTATCAATTGGTACTTTTCTGTCATTCGAACAGTAGGATCTTCAGGCCTAGGTTTGTTTTGCAAGACGCAACAAAAACTTGGCAGAATAGTCGAATTACTTGACTGGCTTTTACTTTGCCTTTAGAATGAATTTGCTTGAGCTGAGCTGGCCATGGACTAATCGGTTCATTAAAGATAAGTAGTGATGACGAGTTTGGCCATTTTTCTTTTTCTTCTTGTGGCCCTAATTGAGGGCAATGCCAGGTTTAAAAACATACATGGTGATTAGGAGTTTCATTGCCAAGTTGGTAATTTTTATGCAATTCAGAATTAAGGCGGTATTCTACCAAAGAACCTCCGATACATATTGCGATAGAGATCTCTATCCTATTTTCCTTTGTGTTGTCGACTTGTCGTTATGGATGTTGGAAGTTCATTTGCAAATCAGTAATATATTTCTGCTCTCAGTGCCACTAAAGATTGGAAAAGATGATCTTCAGATGCATAGCTAGATAATTTCCTTCCAAAACGTACTGTAGTGTGTTTCTATGATGTTATTCATGTGTTTAGCTTGCCATCACATGACAAATGTGTATTCTGATACGCCAGCCTCAGTCATATATTTACACTTTTAAATCAACTTTTTTGCTAGCATCTTACCTAAGCCTAGTAGAACAAAAGAAAAATGTTTTTCTAGGGATATCATAGATGAAATGCAAAGTTTGATCTTCAATGACATATGAATGCACCAGATGATCTAATTCCATAATTCTTGCACTGACCGAGTAAGGATATGTTAGTGACACTACTTATTTAACATGCTGTTCTCGTGTCTTACATCAGAAGAAAAGATGGAGAATCTGCTGGAGTCTATACTGGTGTTTCGGAACTTACAAAGCAAGCAAGAAAATCAGCCACGCTGTCCTCATTCCTGAGCCAGTTGTACCTGGAGCTTCAGCACCTGTTACTGACAATCCAACCCACCCAAACACCATTCTCTTACCCTTCATCGCTCCTCCCTCTTCTCCTGCATCTTTTCTCCAATCAGACCCTCCCTCCGCCACCCAATCACCGGCTGGAACCCTATCCCTCGCTTCCCTTTCCATCCACGCCTATTCCCCATCTGGTACCACCAACATTTTCACCGTCGGCCCTTATGCCCATGAGACCCAACTAGTTTCCCCACCTGTCCTTTCTACCTTCAACACTGAACCGTCTACTGCTTCTTTCACTCCCCCTCCTGAACCAGTGCAACTCACAAGCCCTTCATCGCCAGAAGTGCCATTTGCTCAACTTTTGGCATCATCATTAGGCCGAGCCAGAAGGAACAGTGGGCCAAATCAGAAGTTCACTTTATCCCAGTATGAGTTCCAGCCTTATTATTACCAAGGGAGTCCCATTAGCAACCTCATATCACCCGGCTCAGTAGTTTCAAATTCCGGCACCTCTTCACCTTTTCCTGATAAACCGTCTATTGTTTTCCGGATTGAGGAAGTGCCCAAGCTCCTTGCCTTCAAAAACTTTTATACTCGTAAGTGGGGTTCAAGATTAGGTTCTGGATCATTGACTCCAGATGGCGTAGAACCAATGTCTCGAGATAGTTCCCTTATAGAGAACCAAATATTTGAGGTGGCATCAGCAGCCAACTCAAAGAGTGGATCTCAAAATGGCGATGTTTTAATTGATTACAGGGTTTCATTTGAGTTGACTGGTGAAAAAAATGTTTCAGAATCTTTATCACATTTAGCTGGCAAAGGCAGTTTGGAGAAAACAGAGAATTGGAGTGAATATAGTGTTGGGAATGTTTTGAATGGAATGGCTAATGAGGTTTTAGGAGAAGGGGATGAGGATGAGGAGCAGTGTTCTCAAAAGTATCGGTCCATTTCTCTAGGGTCGATCAAAGAGTTCAATTTCGACAACACCAAGGGAGAAGTCTCGGAAAAACCAGCTGTAAGCTCTGAGTGGTGGGCTAATGAAAAGGTTGTTGGAGAGGAGTTTGGGCCTGATGATAACTGGACTTTCTTCCCGGTGTTGCAGTCAAGAGTTAGCTGATGGAAAATTCATCAGCTTTTTCCATCAGCCAGGCTGGATTTCCCTTCCGTTCTCATCAATGCATGAGCTTCAAAGTGGATTTACTGAAATTGTCATCCAGACAAATCAAAGGTATACTGAAAGCAATGCGATTTTGAAATTTTTCATGTTGTAGTATTACACTAGCTTATAGTGAAATGAAGACCCCCATCATGTGGAGACGAAATATAATTGGGGAATCATTGGATTGAGTTTGGTTTATTTCTTTATCATCATCTTTTACTATTTTTTGTCATGGTGTATATGTCCGTATGCTTCAACAAGTATACATGTATTATGAAGTCATCACTTTGTGTGTATGAAGAAAGAAATTGGGACATTTTGGACGTGTTATCTACTCAGTACTTTCCATTGGATTGCTTAACCCAGTTTTCTCTATCTGCTTCCGCTCAGGAATTATGTAATTCAGTGTTCAAATAACTATTCAGAGTTTCTAGAGCTCCGTAACACTTGTTGGAAAACAAATCCAAAAAAAGAAAAGAAAAAGAGCTCTTTATTCTATAAGTTGTCGAATAAAACTTCAAGGAGAATCGATGACTGAATCTTTGATGCACTGCTAGGTTGGAAAAATGATCATTCTCGTACATTGCAGTGCTGATCTTTAGGCACTGAAGTTGCCTGCTTTAGGAGGAAATGTCTGCAAAAATATCAGTTTAGTTGTTTACGCCTATGATTATCTATCATGTAGCGTCGAACAACCTTAGGCCATACTAGATCAGATGCAACAACAGAGTAGCATACTCGACCACTAGATGAACCTTGCAAGAAAATAGAATAGTACATCTCACCAATGTGCTAGGTTCAGAACACAAATATATGGATTGACAGCGGATATTTATGGAAAGGAAAGGAAAAAAGGAAATTTTTGATGGTAAGTAAAGCCAAAGTAACGGTAGTATTCATTCGTGGGTGTGACCGGGTAAACTTCTATTTAATTTCGTCGATAGAATGAGAAGAAAGCTTGATGATCACCCGCAATATCTTCTTTCACTAGTTAGTAGTTACTCTGGAAACTATGATGTTCCATTTCATTATGCCATACAAATCCCCAGATACATACATATGTGCAAGGAACAGGTTGAATTCTGTCTGGATTGAACAGGTGGGCATGATAAATGTAATTCTACTATTGGTCCCCACGATTGGTTGAGGTACGTGTAAGCTGGACCAGATTTTCTACAAGACGAAGTTTTAGGCAGTGAACTTCATCATATGGGTGGTCCAAAACCTTCCCATCAGCATCTCATTTCAAAGTAGCAATAAGTTCAGTGGGTGTGCCAATCTGTCAGTTTGGTCTCTTTTGGGACACTACCCAATTGCAACCAGTACAAGTTGTGATAAGAGGAGTATTACTATCCATGACACTATGAACATGAAAAATGTCCATGAAAAAAAACATCTGATTCGTCCGCTTTTTTTCATGGACGTTTTCATGTTCCAAGTGTCGTGTATCCTAGTAATATTTTTGTTGTGATAAATCACCCAATTCTCATTTCTCCGCACCGATTATCCCGAATGGTCATTATGCCACAATATTTCATTCGTTATTTGCAGTCGTTGATGGAAATGAGAGGGTGGAAAAGACACCAGAATGTCATAGGAGAAATTTTTAGGTGCCGGGTGGGTCCCACGTGGTACCCACTCGCCGCTCGGCACATCCAGTCCAATACATTTCTGGACGGCTCGGATTGAAACCCCCTCTCTCCTCTCACCCTAAAACTTTCTCTATCCTTTTTCTCTTTCCAAATCCGAGCCATCAAAAAATGCAATGGATGGCTCGGATGCACCAAGTGGGCACCATGTGATACCCACCCAGCACTGAAAAATTTCCCATGGTCAGAAATAATGGTAAAAGTTTGTAAGATTACCTGAGCTTATAGCCAATGATATGGATGGAGGAATGTTTTGCTAAACTTTCTGTTTTTTTCGCGAGCACTTTTATTTTCATACTACTCCCGCCGTCCAGATTTAATAGTCATTTTTTAGAGTGCGGGTCATTTTTCAATCGATTATGTCTTCTAATTTATAGTAATGTTTTACTTGATTTCAAAAATATTATATTATAGAACTAATCGAGATCTATTAAATAAGATCCATATTCGATATGAAATTCATTACGAATTCAAAGATATAACCCATTTTTTAGCCGGTTAGAATAGAATTATGAACAATTAAATTTGAATTTAATAGTCTTTTTTTTTTTTTTTTTGTCGGGGGGGGGGGGGGGGGGGGGGGGTTCTCTCTCTCTATTTTCTATTCCTCGACTAGCACTATTTTCGAATTGTAGTTTAGGTTGTGCTTGCAGTACGTGCTACTATTTGATTGTGCTGTTTTAGTCAGAAAATGTTCCCGTCTGGTGTATGTGGTCGTAGTTCTTTGCGGACAATTGTCTCACTGTAAATTGCCGTTTGCTGTATTACTCCGTTCGTCTTAATTTGTTGCGCCTATTTTAATTTTCACGTAATTTAAGAAAAGATTATAATTATATTGACTTTGTATCAATTTTACCATTTTATCTTTTTGTAACTTATGACTTTTTATCAACTTTCTTGTTATGTCATTAATTTGCTCCACTTACCTTTCAAATTAAGTTTAAATTTTGAATTTGAGAGGGGGAAATGAGGGGTAATATGAAAATATGGATATCAAAAATTAGAAAGTTTGAAAACAAGCACATTATTTTGGGACATCCCAAAAAGAAACAACGGCACAACAAAATAGGAGGAAGAAAATATTAAAAATGAAATTTCTGAGGTTTGTATAAATAAAAAAAAAAGTATGTGCTGGCTGGCTCGAGGACCGCCTTGGCGAGACGAAGATATAATTTATTTCTCACCGACTAATTTTTTTTTTAGGCCTTGCACTGTTTGTGTTCTCTTCTCTTTTCAAAAAGCATTTTTCAAAAAATTTTCCTTACATTTCCCCTACTTCGAACATTTTTCTCTTTATCTCTCTTCACTTATTACTTTTACTATTTTTCAAAAAACTTTTCAAATATTAAACCAAACACAACATTAATTAGTCAAACACACCGCCCACAAATTCAGATCTGAAAGCAGTCATGACGTCCTTGGCGGTAGATATATCTACAATATCGAATTAATTAATGGAGTTGAAAAAGGGCTAATTATCTCTTTCATACCCAAACTATTACAAAAATAATAATAATAATAATAATTTGTCCCACAACTATCAATTGAACTTATGTAGACCCTCAATTATATATCCGATTGATTTCGATTGTTAACTATTTCGACACCTCCAAAACTCAGGTAACTTTTAGGAAAAATTTTAAAATGACACATGAACTTTGACCCAAATGTCTCATAAACACCTAAATTTTATTTTATTTCAATTAAACACCTATACTATAAAAATCCCCTAATTTAGGCACCTACCGTTATATTTCCATCCAATTTGAGGTGATGTGGCAATTTCTCAATTAAATGCCCCATTGGCACACAACAGCAGCCTCAAAAGTTGTACACAATCAAACCCCTCTCCAAATCAAAGCCCTCTTCTCCCTCAAACAATGTATCTCCGCCGCCACAACCACCATCACCGTCCACCACCGACACCGATCACTTCTCTCTGCCCCGACTCTTCCCCTTCGTTCAACGACATTATCAGATCGTGCTGCAACCTCAAGATCGAGGTCTCGAGTTTGTGAGCCGTGGTGGAGATCAATACCAGTGCCTGCTAGTCCGATCGGGACTGGTCCTCCCTCATACATATTTGCGGTTGTTCCTCCACTCAAAAAATAAAGGAAAGAAGAAGATTGTGTTTACAATGGTCAGTCATATAGACGAAATCAGAAATTTGATTTTGATGAATTTCAGGATGGATTTGACATTTTCCATTTATGTTCCAAATACCGCTGACTGTGTTTAGGCCTGGGCAGCACCGTAAATGACCCATTTTACCATCTCTTTCTCTCTTCCACTTGCCCCGTTTCTGGTATGGATGGAAAACAATAGAGTGAGAAAAGGGGGAAAGGAACCTCGCCTTACTTTTCAACTTGTAGATTAGGGGAGAGAGAAGTGGTCGGTGATGGTGGTGGTGGGAGATGTTGGTGGCGGCGGCGGAGAGGCGGAGATACAGTGTCGGTGAGTTTAAGGGAGAAGAGGGTTTTGATTTGGGGAGGGGCTTTGATTGTGTACAATTTTTGGGGCTGCTGTTGTGTGTACCACTAGGGCATTTAACAGATAAAATTGCCACGTCACCTCAAATTAGATGGAACTAATGGTAGGTGCCTAAATTAGGGGATTTTTATAGTACATGTGTTTAATTGAAATAAACTTAAGTTCAGGTGTCTATGTGACATTTGGTGCAAAGTTCATGTGCCATTTTGAAATTTTTCCTAACTTTTATATCAAACTTTCTATTGATCCCAACTTAAAACAAACAAGATTGTTCGGTTCGCAAAACAAGAACTTCAATTATGATTTAATTTTGTCAAAAAAAAATTCAAACTTTTTACCTTTAGTTTGGAGTATTAAATATCAACGAGTTCTATTGATTTATCAAAAAATAATGAATTTTTCTTCAAATACATTTTTTAAGTTTTCGTTTTGCAGACCGGAGATTCTTTTTGGGAACAAGGGAGTACTTAGATACCTATTGATATTTGATAAAAGTTATTTTTTGCATATGATACCAAAAACATATTAAGCTTGTAGTAATAGAATCGTACTATTTCTTCTTATAGGGCATGATGAGAAGACCATTCATTCAAAAGAATATATTTGTCAGATATCGAGAGATAGGCATACCTTTTGTATAGGAGTAATAATTTTCTAAACTAGCTTTACAAAATGAATAGTTACCATTCAAGTTGGAACCAATACAAAGTTGGTGTAAAAATTGTCCGAGCAGAATCTCTTCATTTTTTTTGTTGTTGTACTTTTCGTCTAAATAATTAACAGACTATTAACGGCTTCAGTAATTGAACTATATTCAAAATTTGACACTTGGACAGCCGAGGGACCACATGAGTTCGATTGAGATACTTGAGGGACAAGTTTAGAAAAATTGGAATAGTTTAGGGATGAAAGAGATGATTAACTCGTTGAATAACTAGAATTTCAACTATCGGAGATGGCTTGATGGTTAAGGATATGGCAGTACGTGTGATGGAAAGGTTCCCAAATCACGTCTTTTCACCTACTAAAGTTTCTCAGATTCAATCAAGCCTTCCAATCCGCTGGCCATGAACAACCCCGAACAAGCTCCAACTAGGCTTTCACTCTCAAAAAATCAAAATGAAAGGCCTTTTCAAGGTCCCTACTTTTAGCTTTTCATGTTCAAGTCTCCGCGAATGGTACCCCTGGCTGAGGTGAGCGCATGCCCTTGCTTCATAATAATCTGATTTCAGTTTTCTTGATTGTATAAGCAATTTTCTGCAACTGGGTCTTCTGGGTTTTTGAGATGTAGCTTCTTCTTAAGATTGGAGATGGCTCTTGGCACACAGTATTTTTGGTCTTTGGGTGTTCTATAATTGTACTACTCCAGTATTTTTCTTGTAACCATATTTACGGCCAGCTTACACGCATCTGTTTTCCACAAAAAGTGCAAAACTAGGTTGGCTTGTGTTGCGCGCGTACCAGGACCAAAGGACGGTCCAAACTGGATATCAAGGCCTGATTGCCGGGATCTAACTTCTTTTTAGTGATTGTGCTTGGCCTAAAGGGTAAGATCTCGAGATGGTTCGTTGCTTGCTTTTGCTGGATAAGGACTTAAAATTTTTCTAACCGGTGTTAGAAAATGGAAAGAAAGATCAAACAAAGCTAAACTTGGATCAAACGAACTCTATTAACGGTTTAATGAAGTTTGGATACAAGGATTATTATAAAAACTTAAACTACTATGAAGTGAGTGCAAGCATTGTTTGCAAGAAACGAAAATGTAGTTGCACAAGCCGTGGGCTCTTGAGGTCGTGGACCTTTTCCAAGGCCTTTCATCCTGGTAATTATAGGCAGCCACCTCTCAACCTGGGCAGCTTGAGCAGCTTCCAAGACCTCCAATGAATGCACGCCAGCTGCCCTTTTCTTGCATTTTACTCCAAAATCTCTGTTGGTATCTTTACCTGAGGCCTGATATATCTCTTTTCAAGCCGAATTCTCGCCAAAAGGAAGATATTGGGGGCTCCCAAGACTAAAGACCGAGACCTTTCTGCAAACCAGCAGACCCCTCAGCTGTTTTTCCTACTTTTCGAGGTCCTTAAAGGCTCCGGATTGGTCCCTTGAGGGAGCAGCTTCGATACAAAAAGAATTTTTGGGACTTGGTCCATCTCTCCTCGTGCAACAAGCTAATCAAGGCCAAGGTAAGCTGTTTGAGAGCAGCTTCCCTTTAGCCGGCCATTGAGTTGAAGGCCGACCTTGGAAGTTGTGGCATGGGACCCATTCCTTCTCTAGCAAGCTTCCTCTCAAGGCTTAAGCTACCATTTTTCTAGGGGCTTCTTCAAGATTCTACACACAAGAATACTGGGCACACCGGGCCTTGAAGATGCATAAGGCCCATCGTTAACCCTTCATAAGCCCAATCCACGCAGAGCCCAGGCCTCCTGACTCGCCCCAGGCCTTTCAGAAGCAGGCCTTTAACTGATTTGGACCTATTGAGAAGAGTGGCCAAACACAGGGACTGGATGTTCTGCTTCTAGGCCTACACGACTTTTGCTGAGTTTTATTGCAAAGGTTCAGGCGTTAACATACTTTCCCCAAATATTGGCCATGAATCTGGCCATGCTCTACATAAAGAATGGGCAGACAATCACTTTGGCTTGAACTAGCACCTTTTTTAATTTCAACACTGACCTTTAGCACCTCCGTTGGCACTAAAAAACCATTTCCTTATTTTGGTCAAAATTGGGTGTAAACAACATCAGGACTACTAATCCTAGGGACCATAAACCACTGCCTGAAATTTGAATAATTGTACTATTTGGGCTGTCCGTCGATTGTGCATCTGTGGGCAAATGTTTCAAAGTCAGAAAATTTGTTCATACCTTGATGTTTGGGTTCATTTTCCTATTTCAGGTACGTCTTACCAGATATGGATATGAATGCATGATACGCTGGTAGGTTAAGTTTCAATTTTCTAAAACGGTTTTTGACCATTTAAGTTCCAAACATGGCCATGGCTTCAACTGTGAAGGTGGTACTTGGTTCAATTGCTTTTGCAATCTTCTGGGTATTGGCAGTTTTCCCAGCTGTTCCTTTCCTGCCCATTGGAAGGACTGCTGGGTCTCTCTTAGGAGGTATGCTCATGGTAATTTTTCGAGTTATAACACCAGATCAAGCATATGCTGCCATTGACCTTCCAATTCTTGGCCTTCTCTTTGGTACAATGGTTGTAAGTGTGTATCTAGAAAGAGCAGACATGTTTAAGTACTTGGGCAAATTGCTTTCGTGGAAGAGCATGGGCGCCAAAGATTTACTTTGTCGAATCTGCCTGATTTCCGCCATTTCCAGTGCTCTCTTTACCAATGATACGTCCTGTGTTGTTTTAACCGAATTTGTGTTGAAAATTGCGAGGCAACATAATCTCCCACCTCAACCCTTTCTATTGGCCCTTGCCTCGAGTGCGAACATTGGGTCTTCAGCAACCCCAATTGGGAACCCTCAAAACCTGGTTATAGCTGTTCAAAGTAAGATTAGTTTTGGAGACTTTGTAATCGGAATTCTACCTGCAATGCTAGTGGGAGTTTCTTTGAATGCTGTAATTCTACTATGTATGTATTGGAAGTTGTTATCAATTCAGAAGGATGAGGAAGATGCAGCCATGGAAGTGGTTCCTGAGGACGATGTGGTTTCCCATCGCTTTTCACCAGCAACATTGTCACATTTGACGTCCTTAAATTCACAAGAATGGAGCTCTACGTTGGAATCCGTGACTATCCGCAGCCCTCCAAATGTCAATGGGAATTCAACTAATGTTGATACTCTTAGGAACCGAGTAAGTGCTAGTGAGAATGAAATCCACAAGGCCTCTAGTGGGGAAATTGAGTCTGCAAGGGGATCAAATGCATCCAATGAGGTTTCAAATGATGGATTCTCACAAGGAGGGGACAAACCTGACGTGAAAGAGAGATGGAAGACAATACTCTGGAAGACTTGTGTTTACCTTGTTACTATTGGGATGCTTATTTCCTTGCTTATGGGTCTGAATATGTCATGGACTGCTATTACTGCTGCACTTGCTCTTGTGGTTCTTGACTTTAAGGATGCTAGGCCATCCTTGGAAAAGGTACAATCTGTCGCACCATATAAACTTTATTTCTGGCCTAGCCACATAGAATTTGCAAATTGATTTTTCTGGTTGGCCAAAGGAAGTAATTTAACTTCATTCTTTATCCAGATATCTTATTCCCTTTTGATCTTCTTTTGCGGAATGTTTATCACTGTTGAGGGATTTAACAAAACTGGAATTCCTAGTACTTTGTGGGAACTTGTGGAACCATATGCACAGATTGATCACATTGTTGGGAAAGTAGTTCTTGCTGCTGTCGTACTTGTTCTCTCGAACGTGGCTTCAAACGTACCAACTGGTATGGTGCTGCTGCTACTTTTCTTGGTTTCCTGTCTATTATAACTTTGATGAGCTTTATTGTGACCTTGTAACATAACAATGCATGTAGGTTTTTTTTTTTTTTTTTTTTTTTTAAATATGAAGAAGAATTGTCTTTTAGAAATTTTTTTTATGGGCAATTGTCTTTTAGATTACTAGCAGCAATTTCATTTGTTTCCTGGTTTACAACACTAACTTAAAATTGTTGTTGGTTGCATGAACTGCTTGAAAGCAACTTAAAATCGAAAGGACCTAGCTCGACAGTGATGAAAATATATGTTACTAATAAAGTTGTCTTCTCTACACAAGTAATAGCTGAGTTGAATTGAGCTTGCTAGGTACCTTGGACAAGCATATGGAACTTTCTAAGGGGAACTTCTATGAGAACCCTTGAAGATCTATGGCACCGCAAACATTGTGAAACAAAAGCAACTTTGTTGCCAGTGTGAAAAGATAAAAATACCTCACCTTACCCAAGTTCGGATTGGAAAGTCCTCTTTCTAGCAACTCAACTTGGGATTAGGTCATTCTACTGCTTGGAAAGAGTTGCGGAAAAAGTTGTATGGGCCAAGATGCAATTTGGTAACTGATCAAAAAAAGAAGAAGATGCAATTTGGTTGAATTACTTTAAACAGTTACCGTGTCATGCTGTTAGTGGAAGTACCATAAGTCTTTAGGAATTAATTTGCAGAAGATAACTCTCGTTTTTACTGGAAAATTACTTATCTTCAAATTGCATCCGTTGTTGCTTTAAAATTGCTGTTTGTATGCTGCAGAAGATTAGTTAGTATATTTGCAAATAATGTTCGCAATTTTTGTTCTAAAAAAGATGACGGAAGAAGCACTGATTGGAGATGCCCTGATATGGATGAAATTTTTTCTGCCTGCTTATAGAGTTGTATGCTTTTCTGCCTACTTATAGAGTTGTAAGCTTGCAAATGTCTCAGTTCTATTGCTTGGAGCACGGGTTGCAGCATCCGCAGCTGCAATATCCCCAGCAGACGAGAAGAAAGCATGGCTTATATTGGCTTGGGTCAGCACAGTAGCCGGGAACCTCTCTCTATTGGGATCGGCTGCTAACTTGATAGTATGCGAGCAGGCTCGTCGAGCTCCAATACTCGGATACAACTTATCTTTTTGGAACCATCTTAAATTTGGAGTGCCCTCTACTCTTATAGTCACTGCCATTGGTTTGGCACTCATAAGATAGTGATTACTGAATTCTGAAGTAGTGTATATCAGGTGAATAAATTTTGCACATGAGATCACTGATGCCTTTGTTTTTTAACATTCAGAGATTTTGAAGGAAATGTTTGAAGAGTACCATTTTTTTATCTAGAAATTTATGGTTCCTCGCTCTTCAGAAGCTTCATGGAGATTCTCACTTTCATGGAGTCATTGTTAGTTAGTTGTTTCTTCACTTTCTTGCAACTTGGTTGTTGGTTCATTAAAATTCTGGTAATCTGGATTATTTGGACAATTTTCATCTACCAATCCCAAGTTGCCAAGAAATTTGATAGGACCGCAGAAGGGAATGGTCGAGGTACGCTTAGAATGGCCGGATACACCTGACCATCGGACCCAAAAAAAGGAAGAGAAAAGAAAAGCAAAGAAACGTGACAGGAAAGGGATATGGGACCATTGTTAGGCACATATGAGGGAGATTTTGGTGGTGGGATAAGCTGGGGTTACCCCACAGGTCTTTCCTCATCAATCATATACCCATATTCATCCCCCCCGGTTGCATGATTTGGCTAGATTTCAGGCCTCCACCTCTCTCTTATGGACATAGAAATTGTAGAATGCAACAAGTGCCTCTTTATATATTGCTAAAAATGTACTGTTTGCTTATTATATTCAGTTCCAAGCAGCCGTTTGGGCAATGATGCTAGACTAAGACCTACTCACTTTTTTATTCCAGAAAAATAGAAAGTGGCTACATGCTTCCTTCCCATAAAAAAAAAAAAAGTGACTATATGCTTCTAGGGCTATGGCGCAGGTTCGTGTCGCGGAAATCAGCCTCTACAAGAAAAAAAAAGTTCTCTTCCGTAGGTCGGAATTCGGTGCGATAAGTCCAATAACTAATTGCATTTTCGATTTCGGCCCTTGGTTAAGCAAAGCCAGTGATCAGGACCTGTTGTGGCGCTAACTATTGCTAATTGAGCCCCTGTGTGCTCTGCGGTAATTATACACAAAGGTTATTCGTAACGCCCTTTCACGTGGTGCGGGTCCTATGTACTATTAATAGGTCTCACCGCACGTGAAAGGAACGTAACAATAACCCTTGTATCTAAATTCCTCGTGCTCTGCAAGTGAAGTGTGAAACGTAGGGAATCTCTCAGTTTCTGGGTAGATCATGAGAATTTCTTCTTCCACACCTAAAAGCATGAGGGATTCCCTACCGTGAAATTTCCCCCATTCACATTATTTGTTTTATGGATGTATCTTGAAAAAGGCTAGAAGAACCTTTAAATTAAAAAAAAAAAAGGGTTGTCTCACTTTGAAATAAGGTGCCAAGTCAAACAACTGCATCCAAACAAGGCCTAAAATCAAACCTACTTTTTCCTTCTAATATCTGAATGGAATCTTGAAGTTTATGGGAGTTATTCCTGAATAACTGTTTCCATGTGCACCAACCATTTTTTCCCCCTTCCTCTCATATACAAAAATCATTTAAAACCTTACTCTACTTTGGTATTCCATTGCTTCAATTATTTTATTTAAAGATGCCCCACCTAATGCAAACTTGGACCTGAACCATTGTCGATTAGGAAACTTAATCTATTGCAATTATGGTTAGTTAAATAAACTTGCGATGGCTTTGATTACTCACTTCACACAGTACTAATGCAAGTCAACAAAGTACCCAAAAAGGGTTCCCCAAGATTAATCTACCCCCAGTAGTGGAAGAGGAGGCTAAGAATAACTTGCAATGAGCCATCTCACCCACCTTTTTTAAAACTTAGGTGTTCGAACTAACTTATGCGCACGTCGACTAATCCTTGGAGATCAATTCCACCGCTCCCTTGTGGGGGTCTCAATTAAAGTCAAAGTAAAAGCTTTGTATGGACTGACCCCAAATGAGTTGATAATACCTAAAAGGTTTTCGAACTTGAAACTTTAGAAGAGAGCAACCCTAGAGTCACACGCCTTGAAATGATACCCTTGACTGATCTTTTCATTAAAAGTGTAAATACAAGTATGTATATGTGTATGTACACGTACATGACAATATATGATTTATGGCTTCTATCTTCTTAGTGATTATATCAGTGTCTCTTGTAGCTGAGTTTTTTATTTTGGTAAAGATTCATTTTTTCAAAAACATAGGACATTAGCCATTATAATAATCTTAAGAACAGTAAATATTTGTGACCTTTTTAAGGTTAATTTTGATCTATAAGCAGAGATCATTCCGATCCAAAAAAAAAAGCCATTTAAGCCACGGTCGTTATAAATTAAGGTGCATGAATACCACAACGAGGGAAGAGGCAAAATTTTGTGCTAAATACGTATAGAGTTTTCTTACCAATGTGACAAGTTGATCGAAGAGTCATGCCTAGCTTTGCCCGGCCCCATCTCCCCTTTCCACAGAAGACAAAATAGATTAATATTTTCTTGCATAAAAAACATTGTAAACTGTTTTGACTTTGATCATCAGCAGCAGTTTTAACTTCAAATATTTAACCACTTTATTGGCACCTTCTGATACCCCATTATCGACAATTTTTAATGTGTAAAGCAATTGTAAAAGCTGTACTCCTACTACTGCGATCAATGAGGGCATATTGCATGGTTGGTGCTCCTCAATTCATCAATATGCTATGTTTAGGTGATATCTGTCATCACATTAAACAAATGAGAGTATCCCAGTTTCCTGATTTCCTTTTTTTTACTGTCCGGGCCAGTTTGGGCGCACATTGGCTAATTCCGGGGCCTTGAATTAACTGTCGGGCAAACATTCCAATGGCCCCAAGGTTTGGAATGCTTGTCCTCTGTGAGATTCAAACATACGACCTCATGAATAACAATTTGTTTTCTCATGCTTATTTGGGTAAACCCCTTTAGCTCCGGTTTCCCGATTTCTCCTGCTTAACCCAGAATAGAAAATTGTTAGAATTTTTTCCTTTTGATAATTAGTAGTTGCTGGTCAATTAACCCATACATTTTGGACAAACTATTTGCGTGAAATATCTTGATATTCGAATATACTCCACGTAAAAAGGTGGATTTCAACTAAATTCTTTATTGAGGTTTTTCTGTTTGGATAATACTAGTTTGCAAATCATTCAGAATCTAGTAACAATTACAAGTATGGTTTTTTATTATTATATAAGAGTTTGATTATTAGTTCTCCTCTATCTTTTTGGTGTTAAGTTTTATTTCTTTCTGTAGGGGGCTATTACGTTAATTGTTGTATACTATTAGATTTAATTTAGTTGTTGCGGACCTCACATAATTGATGAAGTGTCATATTACCGTAACTTCTCTTTGAATGCAATTTTCCTTCCACTTGATATCAAAAAAATTTACATGAGCCTAATTAAGTGGTCTCTCCAATCATTGAAAATTAAGTTTGAGTAAGATGCTTCAACAATTAGTTTTATTTTCACATTCCCCTTTTATCTGTTAGCACTTTTTTTTGTCTTTATTTATGTAAAATTATTAAAATACCCTTACTTCTTGAGTCATTTTTCAGAGAATAAAGACAAAAAATAAAGGGAAAGTTTAAAAACCATTCCCCGTAGTTAAAAGATGAACAATTACGATAATCGTAGCAGGTCTATAATAATAAATTCGCAATGCGAAGAATAATACGTGTTTAATTCGACTTTAATTAGAGACAAGGCCCAACTCGTTCACGCTACATTTCGCATGATTCCATTTGACAACTTGCAATAACATGCTAAAAGAACAAATTAATTAATCAAAAGAAAAGAAATGGAAAAAGAAGTGTAAATTTGTGTTGACTGATGGGACTTAAAAAGCACACGTTTTGTACAATGACTTCAACCACATAATTAATTAGGACTAATTTTGCCATCAATTCGGTGATGGTGACTCTAAATACTTTAACCGAAAGAAAAAAAATAATTAAATTAACAGAAAATGCACCTACAAGTTTTTCATCTAACACCTTTACTTGTCATTGTCACGTTAAGTACCCTTTTTTAATGTACAATTTACCTTATTCAACACTTCAATGACTTGGAGAGAAAAAAAGCTAGAAAGAGAAAGAACTCCCCCAAATTATTATATAAAAAATTAGAGTAATGAAGCATAATATTGTGGTTTTTTCTTGATTTTCCTCTCAAGGTGAAACATTGTGTGAGAATCAGTCAAAGATGTAACGAACAAAACGGCCCAGTAAATTTACTTGTCTTGAGTAAGTGATATGCCTAATTGGTGGGGCAGTTCTAGATCGGTTGCATCCAAATGGCAGATTGTTCCGGTCCGGAGTTGAAAATCGGATCATCAAAGCAACAAGATGGGCTCTGCCTATCGAACACCAATATCAATGCTGGGGCTTGGGTATCACACTACTCCCTCTGTCCCTTATTTAGATTCCAGTATTCCATTTTAGACTGTTTCTTAATAAGTGTCCATTTTGTAAAGTTAGTGGATAAAAATTAGTGCATTATATATTTTGTCCCTAAAAGTATATTCCATGAGACTACAACAAATACTGCCTTTAATAGCATAATTTGATAGATTTTTAAAAAAAATGCTATTGTAAGAGCATCCGCAATGTAATAATCAAAAGTGAATAATCAAAACTTGCAACGTCAGCTTTTGATTATTCATTTAGAGGGTTGCTAAAGTTAGCAATGTGAAATTCTACATTGTTACTTTTGATTATTGAAATGCCCAAATTTGATTATTGGTTAGGAGGTTGCTAACTTTGATTATTACAATGTGAGCACTTTTTTAAGCACACATTGCTAACTTTAACAATCTTTTGATTTTGATTATTACATTGTGGATGCTCTAAGAGCATCCGCAATGTAATAATCAAAAGTGAATAATCAAAACTTGCAACGTCAGCTTTTGATTTTTCATTTAGAGGGTTGCTAAAGTTAGCAATGTGACATTGTACATTGTTACTTTTGATTATTGAAATGCCCAAATTTGATTATTGGTTAGGAGGTTGCTAACTTTGATTATTACAATGTGAGCACTTTTTTAAGCACACATTGCTAACTTTAACAATCTTTTGATTTTGATTATTACATTGTGGATGCTCTAAGGAGGCAATTATAGCGTTCATCCATTTAGTAGCAAAGGAAACGCTCGCGCCCTATTTATTTTAGCGTTCTAGAG
This sequence comes from Rhododendron mucronatum var. ripense, assembly GCA_019656295.1. Lineage (NCBI taxonomy): Eukaryota > Viridiplantae > Streptophyta > Magnoliopsida > Ericales > Ericaceae > Rhododendron > Rhododendron mucronatum. The sequence goes on along the minus strand of BPLT01000050.1, from coordinate 2,493,773 downwards.
GTCTTCAATAGTGTTTCACTCTTACAAAAATGAAAACCAGCGTTCCACCAAAATTAGGTCCCCCCGACATCTCCTTTTCAACCTCTCCAATTTCGAACTCCTTAAATTGTTAAGCGCACTTTCCAAAAATTAACAATTTAAGGAGTGCCAAGATTAACATACAAAAATCAATATGAGTTGATTTTCGTATTTTTCTTAGGAATGCGATTAATAATTCGGAGAGTGCAAAAATCACTCCCCAAAAGTCATGTGGGCCTTAAAACTCTTGCGCATGCTCCCATATCATTTGAAGTAGTTCAAATCCTATGCACCCGAATTCCTTCGTACATATGTTTTGGTTTATTTTTCATTTTAAAAAACATTTTATTTATTTCAAAAGATTTTCACATAATTTAATATAGCAGCTAAAAATACACTGGTACGTGAATACATAAGAATTTTAAATACAGTTGAAAAACCGGCGAGGTTTTGAGAAATAGGGATCATGTAATATAGAATATAATGCACAATATGAACTGCCCAAAAGTGTTTCTATGATCCTAACTGCTCGAACTACACACTCTTGGAGAAACAAGGCCGTAACGTGGTTATTTGAAATTGAACTTTAATTTCTTTTTATATCAATTTTTTTTATTATTAAAAAATTATGATTTTAACACTACAAAAATTGATTTAAAAATTCTAAAATTAAAATGTACTATTAATATACAAAACGACGTTATTTCGAAGGTTTACCATCAATTTTTAAAGGGATAATATCAATTTTCATTATCAAATTCATCACTCAAACAAGACCCCTCTGTACTCAGACATACTGCAATACAAAACACAATCTCTACTTTCTTTTTTTGCTCTTTCTCTTCTCTCTCTCTCTCTCTCTCTCTCTACATTTCTTCAATCTCTCTCTCTCCCTGTGCTTTCTCTACGCGATCGAAACCCCCCGTGAAATCGAAATCCTCCCAACTCTCCACTCCATCGCTCTCTCCCATTCTTAATGTTGTTGGGGTTCTGCTTTCTCACTCCCCGGTTCGATTCGCACTCCATATCTCAGATTCACTCCTGTCTCAAGCTGTGGAATTTGAGGTGAGTACTGTTAATCTCACATCAGCTAACCCTTATCTACTAACAGTTCAATGTTTATACGTTTACTGTTCGTTCTATTGTTGAGATCTGTCCTCAAAGGCAGTGTCTTGCTTACAGCAGTTGAGATCAAGCTGATTGCTGACCTAAATTCTGAAAAAACAAGATATGATGAATTGATGAGCTGCTTAGCTCTTTGTTAGACTGGAAAGAAAATAGAAGCACATGAAATTTTGATGCTTGCTTTTTGTTAGTAAAAGGGAAAAAAAAAAAACCCCCCAATATTGTCAAACTAATGATCAGTGCTTGATTTGACTCTTACTTATACTAATTTCTTTTAAGATGTTGTTGGCACAAGGGTTGGATTCGATATCGGATGCTTTGAAATAGTAAAAGTGAGAAGGTTGCCTTAATCACTTTAACTGCACAGTTTGGATAACTGTGGTTTAGAAAAGAGAAAGTCTACATGCACACCTTTCGACCACAACTCCTTTACTCCGGACGCAGTAGTTGTGGTCTAAAGGTGTGTATGTAGCATTTCTCTTTGGAAAAATAAAGTGGGGATTTTTCTGTTTTCAAGGACTTCCAAAACTTGCTTACTGAACATATACATGAAGTTAAATCCAAAGTTTTCGAGATCTCCTTTATTTACCCAAACAATAGCAATTTAAAAACTTTATTACAAAGAAGTGTTTGGGCCTTATATTATGGTCCGTGCTTATCTTCTGTTCGCAAAAAGTGCACATGCAATAAAATTTTTTTGTGAAACTTTGACAGGTACAGTAAATTTCCCACCAGCTGAACTTTCATAAATGAGGGTATTTTATGTAAATGTTAGTTCATGGTATCATTAATAGCAGAGTAGGATCAAAATGCAATTGCGTCCGCATGCTGCGTTGAGTAGTATATTGAAGCTTCATTGCTTTAATGAAACATGTGTTCGTGTTTTACCTGTTTATCTGGAACAGAGCATAACAGTACTAGAAACTGGTCTGTAGTTGAGAAAAATACTGGCATGAAGTTGACCACTATCTCAAAGCGAGATTATTGAATTCAATATTAAAGTCATACAATGGGTTCATTCAACAAAATAGGTATGATAATGCAAAAACAGAACTTTGTTACCTCGAGGCTTGGTTTTTTTTTGGTCAAAAGGGACGCAGAGATGTTTGGATGTTACTCTCTTTGTTGTTTATATCAGGAAATCTTAATTTCTTTTTTGCAAATTATCTGATAGTATGTGAAACAGAAGTTGGAACTAAACATTGGAGCATAATTTTCAAGAGGTCTGTTTTGTTTTCTTACTTGAGAGCTCAAGGATGTCAACAGTACAGTGGTTGATGTAGACCATGAATTTGTTTTTTCATAACCAAACCAAACCGAGCCTTAAAGGAGGATCCTGTGAAAATTGTCTTAGGAGTTAGGAACAAACCTTGGCAGGGCTGTGCTTTCATAAATTCTTAACAGACCGTTTTAAAGGAGTTTTTGCTAAAACTTGTACTCTTTCATCCCTAAGAACTTACTATATTTCATTTCCTTTTTTCTCATGATGATTGATTTATCTCCATGTTGGATGCATGCATTTGCTGCTTCAGTGCTTTGTATTTAGATTTATTAATTCCTTTTCTTTTCCTCTGACTTTGATAAGAAAGATCCTTGATTGTTCCTTTCCTTTCTTCATATTATGTGTGTCCCAAAGCGTCATTGACTTGGCTATTTACCCCTGTTTTAGCATTCACGATGAGTAGCAGTAATTTTTGGCAGAAGCTTTGCAGCCGCTTCTACAAAATGTTTAAGTCACTATTTTAAATTGTAAATTATATTGACTATGTGATGAACGTAAGTCTTTTAGAATTACCTTTGAGTCATTCACACATGTTTGGGGAGCTTTTAAATTTTTTTGTTTGCTCTCCATTTTGTTTTGGTTCTAAGTTGTTTCTCATATATAGCTTTATGGACTGTTTAAATTGAGCTTACTCTCAGTGTTTTCCAGTTTTGGTGAAACCAAGGCATTCCAGGGTTGGTGAAGTACAAAAATAGTGCCTTCACCCCCGTTTCCCCCTTTTCTTATACTGGTTCGTAGTTGAATGTGATATGTTGCAAACTATACTTGAGTTTGGCTGATGTTTCAAAAAATTTTGTTGTAGGTATTCAGAAGCACTTTGGGGTGGGTCATTGTTTGATTTAAGAACAAAGAGAACATCATAGGCTCTAATAATGGGAGATTGATTTGGTTGCTCCTGTAAAGTTGTTCATTAGGCTACCTTCGGTGGATGAATATTGCCATCAATTTGTGCCTTTTGGTATAAAAATCATGCCTTCATGGTGGGGGAAGTCATCATCCAAAGACTCAACGAAGAAAGCAGGCAAGGAGGGTTTCATTGATTCATTACACTCATTACACCGAAAATTCAGGATCCCATCAGAAAGTAAACCTGGCGGTAAATCAGGAGGGTCTCGGAGACGAACCATTGACACTGTTTCAGAAAAGGGGTGTCAGTCCCTAGCAGCATCAAGATCCCCATCACCTTCTAAACTAGTAGCAAGATGTCAGAGTTTTATTGATAGGCCTCATCCCCAACCGCTTCCCCTTCCAGGACTGCACCATGTTGGCATAGGTCGTACAGATTCTGGAATCAGTGTACCATCAAAACCAAGACCAGAGAAATGCTCCAAGCCCTTATCGTTCCTGCCTCTGCCCAGATCTGGATGCATAAGAAACAGGCCAGATCCCGCAGATTTAGATGGAGATGTGATCAATGCTTCTTTTTCTAGTGAGTGCTCAATTGATGATAGTGAAGATCCAACTGACTCACGCCAGCGTAGTCCCCTGGCATCTGACTATGAAAATGGCAGTAGAACTGCTGCGGGGAGTCCTTCAAGGTGAATTTCTTGTGAAATCATAGTGTATAAAGCTGGCACACATGTTTTATCTCCAGCGGATATGTCGTTGATTGTGCACGAGTTTTGTGATGGCCTTTTGTTGTTATCGTTTTTCTTTCGTTTCTACATTTGTAATGTGCACGTATAATTCGTATCTTACTTGCTTTTCATTCTTTTGAAGTATGATGGCAAAGGATCAGTCATTCATGGAGCTAAAGTCTAGGGAGGCAATAAAACCAGCTAATCAGGTCTCTGCTTTGTCGCAAAAAAGGAGACCATTGAGTAATCAAGTGGCAAATCTACAAGTTCCTTGCCGTGGTAATTTCTTTAGTGCTCCAGATAGCTCAATGTCAAGTCCTTCCAGAAGTCCAATGAGAGCCTTTGGCACTGAACAAGCTATGAATTCTGCTTTCTGGAGTGGGAAAACATATCCAGATCTTCCGCTCCTTGGATCTGGTCAGTGCTCCAGCCCAGGCTCAGGGCAGAATTCTGGTCACAATTCAATGGGAGGCGATATGTCAGGACAATTTTTTTGGCAGCCCAGTAGAGGTAGCCCAGAGTATTCACCAATTCCTAGTCCTCGAATGAATAGCCCCGGCCCCAGCTCCAGAATCCATAGTGGTGCTGTCACACCACTTCATCCTAGAGCTGGAGGGCCAACAACTGACGATGGGAAACAACAAAGTCACCGGTTGCCTCTTCCTCCTATAACAATTTCAAACTCTTCTCCTTTCTCTCATTCAAATTCAGCGGCGACTTCTCCTTCTGTACCACGAAGCCCAGGAAGGGCAGAGAATCCAATTAGTCCTGGTTCACGCTGGAAAAAGGGAAAATTGTTGGGAAGGGGCACATTTGGGCATGTGTATCTTGGTTTTAACAGGTACACAGCCAAATGATTGATTCTCTGATTCCTTCATATTTATCTTCTTTTCTGTCTTTTAATGTTTTTTTGATTTTGCATTTAGTTACAATGAAACTGAGGTGAGTTATCATGCTCATTGACTTTCGTATGCGAGGCATTGCCTTGCAACAGCATGATGTCCTTCCTGCATCCAGTGTGTTTGGTTACAGTAGCATGTGTACTTTACTTCTTACTCAAATTTTGCTCCTTGTTTGAAGCTTTCTTACCTGGCCTCGTGCCTCGTCTTCAATGTTGCAGTGAAAGAGGTGAAATGTGTGCAATGAAGGAGGTTACATTATTCTCGGATGATCCAAAGTCGAAGGAATGTGCGAAGCAACTGGGGCAAGTAAGTTCTGTTGGATAAAACTGTTTGCGTTTCATGCTTAGTTATTTATCTATTTGCTTCTTTTCATGGATCTTCTATTGCTGTTCGAAGGAAGTTCTTATGTTGATTTTATTTACAGGAAATCGCATTATTGAGTCGCTTAAGACATCCAAATATCGTGCAGTATTATGGGTGTGAAGCCGTAAGTTTTATGGCTCCCAATTGCTTATGTTGATTTTAAAAAATGGTTAATGCCTTTCATGGGTTAATAGGTTACTGTTTATTGGTAACTTTGTGTCTCCACATGCACTTGTTCATGTATTTGTCGTTATTATCATATTGGTGTGAGTCATTGACTTAGACAGACATGTGTCGCCGAGTCCTTGTAATGACTATTAGGAATCTTCTGTTGCAATTTCTTGTAAACCATGAGTTTGGCCATTTATGGTAATTTATTTGATAAATGCGGTGCCTGTAGGCACAGTATTATAAGTAGCTTTTTTAGTAATGCAGAATCATAGGGAGAAGTATCCTATTTCTAGAGCTCTTTTGATCTAATTCTAATTCCGGACTATATGTTTTTTGAGCAGGTGGATGATAAACTTTATATATATTTGGAGTATGTGTCCGGTGGTTCAATCTACAAGCTTCTTCAAGAATACGGAGTGTTTGGCGAATCAGCTATTCGCAGCTATACTAAACAAATCTTGTCAGGGCTTGCATATTTACACACTAAAAATACTGTCCACAGGTGAATCCAGTTCTCCATTTTTCTTTTTCTTTTTCTTTTTTTTTTAACAGCAACCGGTTCTCCATTTTTCAGTTATGTGAAGCATTATTCTTAGACGACATAGTACTTGTTTGGGGCCCTATCGTCTCTCACTTTAAACATTAATCATATTTTCGCAACCATCGCAGGGACATTAAAGGAGCAAATATCCTCGTAGACCCCAATGGCCGTATCAAGTTGGCAGACTTTGGAATGGCAAAGCATGTAAGCCTAGGAAATATATACTATTTTTGTAACGTTACCAAACCACTCGAGTTTTTGTCATGGTTGAGTTGAGTACTGAATTCTAAGTTCGTATGCTTGTTAGAAAATCATCACTTTTAGTTTATGCACTGAGAGAGAAAAAAGAGTGACATAGTATGATGTCAAGATTCTTATGCTAGGACTTAAACCCTGAGATTGCCTATTTGAATCCTGCTTTTCAGAAAATTTGATTACGTGCTTCAAAATTGCAGATCACTGGGCAGTCATGTCCCTTATCATTTAAAGGAAGTCCCTACTGGATGGCACCTGAGGTCTGCATATGCGTACTGGTCTTAATTTATTTGTTATGACATGGTTTGCATTTTTAGTTAACTCTGTTTTCCATGTTTACGCAGGTTATAAAGAATTCAAATGGTTGCAACCTTGCTGTTGATGTATGGAGTCTTGGATGCACTGTTTTGGAAATGGCTACCACAAAACCACCTTGGAGCCAGTTTGAAGGGGTTAGTAATCTATCTGCAGATGTAGCTTTGATCATTCTTGTTGTATCCATTCATCAAAGGCCCCTTAAGTTTAGTATTGTTGATTTTGTTCTTTCCTTTTGTTACGTTGTGTTTTTGCATGTTGTGCCTGAAGGTTGCTGCCATGTTTAAGATTGGAAACAGTAAAGACCTTCCTTCCATTCCTGATGACCTACCAGATGATGGAAAGGATTTTGTGAGGTTGTGTTTGCAACGTGATCCACTGCATCGTCCCACAGCTGCTCAGCTTTTGGAGCACCCTTTTGTGAAAAATGCTGCACCTTTGGAGAGACCCATTATAGGTCCTGAGCTTTCAGATCCACCTGCTGGGGTGCCAACTGCAGGGAAATCTCTGGTACGGTTATCTGTTGTTTTAAGTTGTCTAGATGACTAGATCTCACCAAGCTCAAACTGATGCCATGTTACTCTTGTATACGTGGTCTATTGATTCTTTGATGTTGATTGTGAAATCTTATTTTTCACGCATTTAATGTTGTCAACTTTCTCATTCATTTACTACCATATATACAGCTGAAACTTTGGAATACGTTTTACAAGCATAACCATCAGAAGCCCAGCAAGGGGGAAAAATACATAAGAAGATTCTGCAAAAAAATAGGAGTAAAAAAATAAAAATACAAAGAGTGAGGTTTTATGCATTATTTAGTTTAGTTCGACCTCTAAGGTTTTACATTTTCTACGTTTGTTTGTATGACCTTCAGGGCATTGGACATACAAGAAACATTTTGAATTCGGAACCAGAAAGACTTGCTATCCATTCATCAAGAGTCTCAAAAAGTGGTCTTCATTCCAGGTCTCTCTCTCTCTCTCTCTCTCTCTCTCGCTCGCACACACACACGCTCACGCGCGCGCGTGCACACATCCAACCTTTGCATTTCGATGCTTTTCATTCGGAGAAACCAATTTAAAGGTCATGTTTTATTTGTATTAATGTTTTACCCATAAATGACAAAAAACAAGCAGCCTTATTGTCTTATTTCCTCCTCCTGTTCTCCAGTGAAATACATATTCCAAGGAATATCTCATGCCCAGTATCTCCGATTGGAAGCCCTCTTTTATATCCACGATCACCACAACATCTGAATGGAAGAATGTCTCCTTCGCCTATATCTAGTCCACGTACCACGTCAGGTTCATCCACGCCTCTCGCAGGCGGTGGCAGTAGTACCATCCCATTTCATCAACTTAACCAATCAGTTTTCTTGCAAGAGGGTTTTGGAATCAAGCCAAAGCCTCCACAGAGTCCCTACATCAGTAGCCCCTCCTATCATAGTCCAAACCATGATATATTTCGAGGGGTGAACTCAGGATCTCAAATTTTCCGGGAATTGTTATCTAGTGAAAGTGATACTTTTGGAAAACAGTTCGGAAGACCTAATCATGGGGAACCGTACGATGGGCAGTCAGTGTTGGCTGATCGTGTGAGTCAGCAGCTATTGAGGGATAACCCGAAGTTGAGTCCATCACTGGACCTCAGTTCTTGCTCTCCTTTACCAAACCGGACGAACGGAATCTAACTTCATTTGTACTTCTGTAGCTTGAAGGGCAAGCTTTTGACACGGCCTTTTGTCTCAAGGGTGTAGAAGATTAATTTATTCATTATATAACTAATTGAGGAAGAATCTAATTGTAAAATAAGTGCTAAGATGTACAAATGAAAACTACGTGGGATGGTGAGATCTTTTGAAGATGAAGAGGCTGAAGCAAGTAAATCTCTTCTTATGGCATTTGGATGGACTGTGTAGGATTCCCGGAAACTGAGGACTTGCCATCTAAATATAGATGTCATATGGCTTGTATAAAGGTGAGAACATAGGCCACCTTCTGACACTTGACTATCTGCGGGTACAAAGGAAAAGTAGATTTTGCCGGGGGGAAGGTAGCTTCGAAGTTTGAACAGTCAACTGTATAGCAGATCCTTCAAACCGAAAGGTGTGGTATCAGAATACTGTAAGTTATATCCTTGTAGAACAATAAGTAGCTTTAGTAGAACTTTTGGGAGGTGACATTGCCATACAGAATTTGTCATATTTTGTAAAGAAGCAGTTGCAGGTTGTGCCGAACCCGGCCATTTGTTGCAACAGCTTATGCTTGGCTCAGGTGCAACCACCAATTTAAACTGTTCTTAGCTGATTTTTTGGGTGTACATGACCTTTTGAGCATATTAAAGGAACTAATTCAGAAGACCCATTTTTCTTGCTTATTACACTCGGTATTTTGTTATAATGGGTCTGAAATTGTACATACAGTCCATTGCCTCGCTTATAGTAACTTTGGCAGAGCAGGGATGAGGAAAATTGAGGATAGCAGTGAAATAAATGGGAATCGATTTTTGCCCTCTTTTTTCTTTTTGTATTCATATTAATTTACTATAGTACCCCTTCATGTCTGAGAAAGTCAAAGGACAAGTGTACAATAATGAGGACAAAAAGAAAGTGTGAAGGGTAATAACGGGAGCTCAAGAAATTAACAGAATCCTCAGCTTTTTGCTTTACAGAGTCCTATTCAAATCCATTCTGTGCAAGAAATTTTTGATAGATCCTACCAATCCTCGAACCCATGATTTGTTGCTTTGGAGGCTAACCAATTTGCCAATAAGTAGATTTATTATGTGCTTATAAGAAGTTGTAAACATTATACATGAGAGTTTTGATATTCCTTCAGGCTACCACGGAGATGAGCCACCAGAATGACTGCGCAACTCCTCTTATAGATCTAGTATATCGAAGAATGAAAGTAATTCAATATGCATAATACATACGCGAAAAACCTAACAATTCGGCAATACATTGAACCATTGTATCTATGCCCCTGTGGTAGCAAGCCGATTTTGAACCAAGAAGCCCTTTGTAGTCTATTATGATATATATGGGATGCTTCACTTAACCAAGTTCATGCTGAAATCCCAGAGCTTCTTTGCCAAGTTGACATCCGTACCATGTTTACTTGCTTTTGCCAAGTTGCTGTCTGCAAAATATTCGCCAGTTATCCCCTTGACTTGAGGATGCAATGCCACATAGCATGTCGTTGCCGCCCCCTACAGATAGATATCATGCAGCGAAAAACAAAATCAGAACCAGAAAAACGTGTGCACCGCACAATAATTGATTTGGTTGCGTTCCAGCAGAAGTGAAAATAAGAAAATACATGTGCTTTTCCATTCTCTTTCCTATTCTACTCTTCCAACAAAGCAATGTTGTTCCTATCTTAAAAAAGACAAAAATGGGAATCAAAGGATCTAAGAAAACTGGTAATTTGCAAGTCGAACATTCAGTCGCAAAATGAAAACAATCTATTTATAAATCTGCATTATGTGTATGTATTTGAGTCCAAGACAAGGCTTACCTGCTGAACATTCTTCAGCACATAAGAACCAAGCTTGCTAACAAGACCTGCACCAAACAGAAAAGCAGCACAAGATAGCAACGGGTAAGTGTTCGAATCCTTGGCTGCTTGCAACTAGATTTGAAGGTAATTCTTCTTGAGCAGAGGACTTCAAGAGTCACATATACTGACAGCCTAACAACATCATACAAAAAATGGGATAACAAATGTGGCACCTTTTAAACTAAGGATGCCTCATCGCAATAGCATAACACTACCATCTTATACGTTAACAATTATGATACAAGGTCCATGGGGAAATTGTGGCCAACTGGCCTTCTGGAATTTTAAATAGGAAGTTTTTTTTTTGGTTTTTTTGCAGAATTTTTTTTTTGATGAGGTAACCGGGTCATTTGAAGTAAGCAGGGACGAGCATTCCAAAGACATGGTGTGAAAGCAAGAACGATGGAAACTAAACTTGAGACAAGTAAAAACCTGGGTACAACAAGGATGTACATGACTACGGTGCAACCGTGCAAATATAACAAATGATGATGGTGACTCAACACAAAAAAACACATACACGCAGAGTATACAAACATATGGCCGATTCCTATATCCAATCAAGTTGACAACATAGGGTCAATGGGTGTAGAAATACCTTCAACAAAGCTGAGGTGACGGAAGAGATTGGTAGTAACTGGTCCCGGGTGAAGTGAATTTGCAGTTATTTCTGCCCCATCTTCCTGTTCAACAAAGACAATAAAATACTTGAGTTTCTATCTAGTCAGAGTAAAGTGTATATGGGAGGTTCTGGCATCCTATAAAAGCACTCGCGTACTGAATGTCATACTCACAACAAAATTAAAACTAACACTGGTAAAGTTTTTAGTGTAGAAGGATTTAATGGACAATCTATATACTGCATAAATGATAGCTTCATAAGTTTTTTTTTATTTTTATTTTTTGTGGGAACACCATATATCCAATAGCTTCATAAGTTGAAATTTTTTTTCTTCCGAAAATTCACGGCCATTAACTAACAAGATAAAGGAATTACGTTGTTATTCCTTTAAGCCAGAGATTTAGGCCATACGACCAAAAAATCAATAAAAGAGTGGAGAAAGGAAGTATTCAAAAGTTGAGTCTAATAGCGACCCAGAATTCTCTCTTTTAGAGTCAATAAGATGCATTATTAGGGCATACCAATAATTAAACAGTACAGAAGAAAAAGCAACGATATCTACTGAAAAGTAATTTTACTAAGTGGTACACACCCTCCATCAGTCTACAGGGAAAAAATTGAAATCAAAGGATAACTAATCTAAAAGTTTAGCGGATACCTTTAAGCGCCTAGAAAGCTCATTAGCATGCAAAACATTAGCAAGCTTGGATTGGCCATATGCTAATACGCTGCTGTACCTGTATGCATATAACTAACCCAACTTTTAAAAAAAGATAAAAGATTACTCGTTCCAGATAGTTATTCACTTATTGGTGGATAGGAGCATATTCTGGATCGAATACATTAATTTTTTCAATTGTAAGTGCACACAATGTGCAATCCAACTATCCTCTACATGTATGGGTATGGATATGACTCCGAGGGTTATAATTTAGTAGCATAAATATGGGGTTAGAATCTGAAAACCCAATAATAACAAGGTTTGAAAAGTCTAGAGCAGGTTCACCTTAGGTTGCTCAGACGCTGATCTGCGGCCACAAGTTATTTCAATTGACCAAAGAGTATTGCCTACTACGTCACATGGGTATATGCATAAGAACGCTTTGACAAAAGATGAATTTAACTGGTGACTAGAAAAAGTAAAACTTCAATGATATTCAACATGTTTAAAATAAGACAACAGAAATCATTGATAAACAAGTGCATTTGTAATTAAATTTTGAAGCATCAAATCAGAAAGACACAACTGATGGAGTGGTTAACATTGGTGTTTTGTCGTTAAGAACTTAATATTGATAAATGACAAACCCATGTGCCAGTGGAACTAAATTTTTAGGCTCCGGATTAGATGGACACAACCAACGGATTGTTTAATGTTGGTGTGTTATACAATTACAGCTTATTTAAAGTATCACACTATGTTGACTATAGTAGTAACTGTCATGCCAATAAAGGGGGAAAAACTTTCAGATATCAAAACCGTATGTAGATTGTTAGTGTCAAGCATGGGCAGTTCACTCAGATTTCTAACTGACAAGCATTATGAAAAATTTTTTGCGCACAAAAAGACAGTTTGTTTGCAAATGATGATGAACATTTCTACTCAGCAATTAGTACATATTTAGTTGACAGTAGCATGTACTACTCTAGAATGAGTTCAATTAACCTCAGATCAAAGGGAAAAAACACTTACCCTGCTTGATCATTAATTTTATCAAAGCGTATTCCTTCACGGTACGCATACTTGTGAGCCATTGACGAAACATTCACAATTCTTCCCTCTTTTTTCATTTTAACTGATGTTTTCTTCATGGTGTCCAACAACAGATTTGTCAAAAGGAAATGACCTGCAATGTAGTTCTAATAAATATCAATACGGTCGGAAATTATTTTTAAGTTCCATAGTCCAGAGTGCAAGTGCACGGACAACAATAACAAGTTGCCTATTGAAAGCAGAGAGGATTCGTATGTGGAAACTTTATATCCAACCCAAAAGCATAAGCAATTAGGTGGAGGTTCCAACATTCTATTAAGTGAACTGTGATACCCCATTCCATTCCCAAGCTATGTGGGGTTCTATTCTTTAACATTGTAATCATATTCTACCTCTCAAGACATAGCATAATAGCAGAGACTGTGAAGATTACGTGTTTTCACTGTACGTCTTTAGTTCCGTAGTTTCATCTGTTCTGCAAAGTTTTAACAATTCTTTTCCCTAATTAGAAGATGAGTTACACCTCCAAGCGCATTACAATAACAATTATCATTGAACTAGGAATATCAAACTCAGGTTCTTCCCTTTTTTGCCTCATGGTGAATAAGGACTAAAGAGAAAAAGCATACCTATGTGGTTTGTGGCAAACTGTAGTTCTATGTTGTCTTTGGAAAGCATGAAGGGAGTTGCCATTATTCCTGCATTGTTACTTACAATAAAGAAGGCAACATTTAATCATCATCTCCAGTTAAGGTAAAGATGCACTTAGAAGAGGAAGCATTACAAGAAGATATCTTTAACTAAGATGCAAAAGTAGAGACAATGTGATTTACTGCTCCTATCATTCTCTTACATTAGAAGGTTTAGAGGAAGATGAGAGGAATTGAACTCTGATGCAAATTTTCTAACAGATGCCATTGAACTGAGATCCAACTCAATGGCATCAATCTTTGCAGCTGGAATTTCTTTCGCTATAGCTTCTTTAACCCCTTTGCCTGCTTCCATATTCCTGACACCCATGACAACATGGACACCACGCAATGCAAGAATGCGGGTTGTTTCAGTGCCAATACCACTTGATGCTCCTGTGTGCAGGTAAAATATAACAGCAAAAAAATTCCAAGAGTAGTGAGATGCAGTACCCCATTCATTTTAGCTAGTGTTTTCCTGGTGAAAGGGTTTACACAAAGAAGAGTGACAAATGGCTTTTGGCCCAAGGAAAGTTAAAAACTATGAAGATAATAATAGTCTTGAGACCAACCACAAAATTCATGTGCTCTGCTGAAAGAACAGCATGGGTGGGAAAGGAAAAAAGTAGGCCCTGTTTGATCTACAGATTAGAGGGTGGGATTGAATCACAAGTCCTGTGGGACACGTATTTCCGCTTTTGGGTGCATGTAGACGTATTACTTATCTATTGGATAACCAATCTCGCAAAAAAACAAGAATATCGAATGATAGGCTGTTTCACATTGATAATCCCAGAGAATGGGACTACTCCGCTTATGATAATGTCGTGGGGGTTTTGTATCATTATCCCCTCCCTCAATTTAGTCCCGGTTTTGTATCATTATCCCCTCCCTCAATTTAGTCCACCAATCAAGCAAGGCCTAAAGGCAACAAATAATGCTCAAAACGGGTTCAGATCCCGTCCAGTATTGTACCCTCCAGTCCAGTCCAGTTCGGCCTTTTGTGGGCCCTTTTCGGGCCCACAACAATGATCGGAACCGTTCACATTTTAGAGCTCGTCGAGACCAATGACCATACCAAAAATCATGTTGATCGGATACTGTTTAATATCATTTCAAAATACATTAATGTTGTCTAAAAAAAGGTGTGAAACACAGGATTACAACCCTTCAACACATTTTTTCAAAACTTAATACATTTTGAAATGATACCAAACGGCATCCGATCAATGTGATTTTTGGTATGGTCGTTGGTCTCGACGAGCTCTAAAATGTGAACGGTTCCGATCATTGTTGTGGGCCCGAAAGGGGCCCACAAAAGGCCGAACTGGACCGGACTGGACGGTAACTTCAAACTGGACAGGATCTGACTCCGCTCAGAACCTCGTGAACATCTGCCACAAATTCTGGTTTCACAATAATCGAGTAGATTCATGTGAGGCCGTGGAGGAAGTACTGTATGACCACTTGATGGCAAAGCAAAAGAAATTTGACATCTGTCTCGAAGATACCCTGCTTCAAATTATGTTAAGCTTCCCAATCTACAGCTAAAGAGAAAACCTGACCCTGTAGCCATTAGTTCTCAGTACATTCTTCCTGGTTATAGCGATACCAAAACTTTCATGTGTATGTCTACCTGTTGCGTATCGGGAGTTGGGTGGTGTGCATCTATTGTTCTCTAACTCTAATCCGGTAGCAAGGAATTCGAGAACAACATATGCAACTGGGTTGTGTGAATGAAAAGTGAGGCCTCAAATGTTGAGCAAATAACAATCATTTGCTGAGTTTATTGGGGTTTTTTTTTTTTTTTTATTATAAATTTTATGAGGCAGACTCATGGTGTTCGTACATCAATTTTGTGTTAGAGAATTAAGCACTCCTTCTTCGAGTAAAAAGAAACTCAATCTTTCATTGAGTTTGACCAATGATTTGGAATGTATTCTGTGAAAGAATGGGAACGGAGAATCTGAGACAAACCCAGCCACAGTAACATCAAAACAAAACTGAATACTCGTGAAAAAATTGATATTCAGTAGAGCGAAAATTAAACCCAGAATCTAATCTTAAAAGAAAGAAAAGCCACAGAGCAAAACCAGTGATGAAGAGTGTGACCTGTAACAATGGCTGTAAGGCCAGAGCCGTCGATTCCCTCGGTCACTTCCTCAGCTGTAGAAGAATAAGAGAACCCAGAAGGCCCTTTTCTCCACAACCACCACATTTTCTCCTCTCTCTCTCTCTCTCTCTCTCTCTCTCGAATTTGGATGAATAACAATCAACCACCGTGCAGGATCAAAAAAAAAACCAATCAACCACCGTGACCAACTTTTTAAACTTTACCAGTTTTGTTTAACTTGTGTAAATTTACTACTCCATAAATAGTACTCTCATTTTTTAATCTTCAAAAAGAAGCCGCAGACTTCAACTGGCAAGGTTTTTTAAAAGGAGTAATAATTTACGGCGGAAATAAATAATGTGGACCTTACGTACTTATTAAGGCCCCATTTTCCTAAATCTTTTGTCTTGTATTTTTGGATTTTCATAATTTTTTGTTTAACTTTTCATGTACACGTAGGGATTAATTATTGGCTGGACGAGAGAAATAAAAATAATAATAAATATGTGGACTGAAATTTAAAAAAGTTCATATAAAACGACATAGATTGCCAAAAATACCAGCTATTTAGTAGTATATTTTTGGTCTTTTAATCCTTTTTTTCCTTTGGTTTTGGTCAAATTTTTTAATTTTTAGACTAATCTTGTCGACATGAATGATTAAAAAAAAAAAAAAACTAACGTGAATTTATCAAAAATTCAAAAAAGATGATAAAAATGCCAAAAATTTAGGAAGAATGGTTGATACGTTAGATGTCGCACTTGTGTGACTAAGGAGTAAAGATGTGGCGCAATGTTTCAATAACTTCACCCTTTTCCTAAAGATGAGAGGGAAAGATTTTACTCATCGACATTGGTTAGCTCAAGTGATAGCAATCTTTTGATACAATAACTCAAGATGTTCGAATTAAGTTATGTGCACTTTAACTAATTTTTGAAGAATCAATTGCATCGTCCATCAGAGGGACTAATTAAACCAGAACAATTGAACAAAGATCCGTGTGGACCGACCCTAGAAAATTGTACTGTCTCCGTCCCGATTCGTTTGTCCATTTTCTGAAACTCAACTTTTTTAGGGAACATAATGATTACACTTAGAAACACTTAACTTTCCTCCAACATTTACCCTTTTAACTTTTTTAAAAAAGTTACTTTTTTTTTGAAAAAAAGTAAGGACAAAAAGGATATTTAATTCATTAAAAAGTCAAATGAACAAATATTTTGGAACATAGAAAAGTCAAAAAGTGAACGAATAAATCCCGACGGAGAAATAAAAAACAACTTGTACGTATGCAGAGTGTACGCCACCAAGAAAAGGAATTTTGGAGACCCCATGCATTGTACTACTATTATGCACCTAACTTGTGCGTGTCCAAGCTCAAGATAGTTGATGGAGCCTATGGAATGAAATGACAATTTACTCGAGAAGAAAGAGTGTGTGTCCCAAGATAGTTGAAGAAGACTGATTAGGGCTCATTCCGCAAAGGTTTTTATTTTTTAAGTACTTATTTTTCACATTATAAGACAAATTATTCTCTCACAATATATCACATTTGATTCAAAAAATAAGTACTTATTTTTCTTAGCAGAACTGGTCTAAGATGACAATTTATTCCAAAAGAAAGACAAGGGATTGGGCATATGGATTGTTTGTATTTTAAAACACATGTATGAATTTCAAGATCAAACTGAGGGACTTGAGTGCATCCAAGAAACATAGCTGATGCTTCAATAGATTGTACTCAATTTGTACTAGGTTAAAATTGCTCAAATAACAGATTCAGTCATACAATAAAATTAACGAATGTGAATCATTGCTGAGGCTATGTTTGGTTCTCAGATTTTTTGCAGAAAGAACGAAAAAATAAAAGAGAAAATAGAAACACCGATGCGCAGCGGGAGAGGAAAGTTAGACTGAATAGCAGAGAGTAGCTGTAGAGGATTACTTCCAAAAGATTGACGAAATTGAAACCATTTATCATTCACTCATTGAAATTTACCACTATAAACCACAAATAAGCACAACATTGGAGTACTTACTAAGTAGCAATTCCACTACTCCATGAATATGATGACAGATTACGCGGTTGGAACTAAGTTCCTTTCATATTTGGCACAAACCAGATTGGAGGCAGAACATTCATGTTTAAAGGATCCGACAGGTAGTGCGATTGGAAGCTTCCTTCTTCTAAATTGAAGATGCCCGAGTCCTCATCGATCCCCTGACAGACATACGGTGGAATATTGATGTGATGTTGTGCCGTGTAGTATATGCAGTTGGGTAGGCACTCGGGAAACTCTAATGTCGAAACACAAACGGAATGATTGTCACCCAGAAATAAGGCTTGACTGCCTAAACTCTTAATTGGTAACCATGCAGCAGCCTCTGTCTCCCCAATGGAGTACTGTAGCAACTTAAAAAACATGAATCTCCAAGTTTTCCGGATTTCACTCTCAGGATTTACCCAAAACCTTTGCACCAAAAGCAGAATTCCCCTCTTCTTTCTTTTTATTACCTTATCCTGATTATATTCTTAAAAACAAAAATTGAAAAAGTTACCGAACACACCCTTAGGTTGTACCTTTTTTATTTTCCCTCACAAATCCAGATTCACTTTCAGATTTTGTGGATTCCATCGCTTGAAAACAAGTAAGCAAACATCAGATGGCTAGAAGGAGGGACGTTGAAACAATAAACATGATCTCCTTCACATTTCAGCCCCGGCCAATTTCAGTTTCAGTACTCCTCAGTGCACACAATAGATAGAGATGCCTTGGTAGCAAATGAGAAGTACTACCAAGCATTCTTTTCTTGCAACAGTAATTCACGTTTGGGTCATTTGATCGATCGATGTAGAACTGACCAGATAATGCATGGCCAACAGCAGAAAAGAATCTTCACTTCAATCTACCGCGCTCGCGCATGCAATAGGAAAGTTACATTTGATCTAAGTAACGAAAATGCTGGATTAAGTGGGAGAAATAGTAAGAAATTAATGATGAAGAAAAAACGGTGCATGTACTCAAAAGGCCGGTTCTCATCAACATACTAGTAGTATAAACCAAGGGTTTTTCATTCATTCATTAATAAGGAAGAGCTTAAGTCAACATTACCTAAATCTCTTGATTTAAAGACAGACATAGGGACATGGGAAAAGAAACCACAAACAAACAAAGTGAAGAACAAAGCATAAAGATATAAGATAGATAGATAGATGATCCCTTGGCAAATATATGATGGGGTTTTGACTCCCCACAAGTTGTAGCGGTGCGGGCGATCCATGTGGTCACTGATCGAGTTCCGCCTTGTTGTCGAACCTCCGGCCACAAACCGTGCACTTTATCTTTGCACCTTTGTGTACGATGTTCTGATGCTCGACAACCACCGTCTTCTTGCTTCCCATTGGTTTGTTGCATTGGTTGCAGAATCCGTTGAAGTCTAGGACGTGGGTGGGTGTGTCGTTATTGCCGGCATCCATGGTACTCCCTCCGTCCTAATTTGTTTATCCAATTGTCGAAATTCGTGTTTTTCAAAAATATACTTATATATTTCATTTTTTATAACATTTTTTTATGATTTTGAAGATTTTGTATAATAAAATTAATTAAGAACTATCAAATAAAATTCATATTGCATATTAAAAACATTACGAATTAAAAATTATAGACAATTTTTTGAGAGGCCAAACGCTCTCAAAAAGTTAAAAAGGGGACAAACAAACCGGAACAGAGGAAGTAGTTTTCTGGTTGGGAGAAGAGAGCACGCTAGATGAAAAAATGTTGGTTTGGTTGAGAATATCGGATTGATGCTTCAAGAACAACTCACTTCACTTATATAGAAAACCTTGATGCACTGGCTCTTGAACCAAAGTATCCAAAGCTTTCTCCATCATCTCCCTGTCTCTGTTGATAGACTCGTGAACCACAGTATTCAAGGCTTTCTCCATCATCTCCCCTTATCTCTGTTGATAGACTCTTGAACCAAAGTGTTCAAAGCTTTCTCCATCATCTCCCTATCGATCTCTGTTAATAGACTCTCGAACCAAGGTATTCATTGGATCCCTCTTCCTATCACCCATCACATTCAATGGTCTCTCTCTCTCTCTCTCTCTCTCTCTCTAGATCTCCTGCATGAACTTGGGTTTTGAAACAGGGGTTGAAATACGTTCAAAAGAAAAGCAGGGGTTGAAAAAGCTTTTACCAAAAAATTGAGGCCAATCTATGACTCATGAATTAATTATTCGGGGCATTGTCATGTGTTACTTTCCGTAAATAAAAGATCGCCACCACACAATGTGGATCGCTTTTTGTCTCCCAATTACGCAAGTGAATAATGATGTCCTTACCGGATAATTTATCGTCACGAAGACAACACCACATCCACATATAGTATCCCAGGAGTTACTCTTAAATATAAGAAGGAGATAAAATTCTATACCTGCGGAGATTCAAGTCGTACCACTATATATCTAACGGAAACGTCAGACCCCTCTTCTAGTATTCCCTGTTGGAAAAACGGTCTTCAATATGATGAAAGTGATGGCGTCGTCTACGTTGGAGAACGCTTTTCTAAATACAGTATTTGCCCCCACCAGAAGGTGTGCACCGAGTTACAACAAATCCGCCTTCAAGATAAATCGAATCCGAACTCTAAGTTCTTTCTGTTTGCATTTGTACAAACGAAGACAGACAGATTATCCGCTAAGCAAATTCAAAAGAACCAAGAAATGATACTCTACTATTAGAAATAACAGAATATTAGTTTGTCATTTTTAGGAAGAGAATGTGTAGAGAGAAAGAGAGTAATTCAGTATGAAATTTTTCGGTCCTCTAAATGACTTTACAAATGGCCTATTTATAGACTTATAGGCACCCTAATGTGAAAGGTTGTGTCTTTAGAAGAAACACCATTAG
Organism: Rhododendron mucronatum var. ripense; assembly: GCA_019656295.1. Lineage (NCBI taxonomy): Eukaryota > Viridiplantae > Streptophyta > Magnoliopsida > Ericales > Ericaceae > Rhododendron > Rhododendron mucronatum. Next base: position 2,473,610 of record BPLT01000050.1, on the reverse strand, counting down.
AATAGCCATGTCTTTCAAAAACACTATTTAGGAAAGGTCATGTTTATTGAAGACATTTAATTAGAAGGAAACATGCCTCTTGGTAGACACCCTTCCATAAAACATTTAATTATAAGGGCCGTGCCTCTTGGAGACACCCCATGTTTCACATCCTTTCCCAAACGAACACATCCAAATTTAATGGGTGTAATAACCAATTACATAAAATCACAACTCATGTGAAAATGTGTAGCAACTTTTCACAAAAATCTCATTAGCACCTTTCCAAAAATTCCAAACTAAAATCCAATTTATTTTGAAAAACTCCAACATTCCCTCCGTTCCAATTTGTTTGTCCAATCTCAGGTTTTCAATTTATTAAGGAATCCAAATTTTATTGATTTGAAAATTTACATGATCCTATCCATTGATTTTGAAATTGGACAGTCAATTTAGAACATGCATAAGTCAAAAAAGCGACAAACAAATCGGAACGGAGGAAGTACTTATCGAAAATGCGGGTCTACTACGGAAAAAAGGATTTGGTATGATACATTAAAAGCATCCATGAAAGTACATTGAACGGCTCCGTTAAATGACTTTGATTTATGTCACTGTGAATCTGAGCCGTTCATTATCCTTTCATAGATATTTATCATGTATCCTAACATTTTGGTTACATATTTGGTGATATGTCAAGTTTTCCAAAAATCTATCTCTGGGCTAGTAGTGAACATGCATGGGGATGCATTCCAAATTTCCTACTAGTTTTCCAAAAAAGAAAAAGGGAAAAAAGAAAGAAGCATTCCTTTCCTTAAAAAGTACTCCCTCCGTTCCAAAATGACTGTCCCGTTCGGTCTTCAATGCAAATTTTAAATTGTTAATATCTTTCAATCTATAATGAATTTTGTGTACAATATGGATCTTATTTGATAGATCTCAATTAGTTTTATTATACAAAGTTTTTAAAATATTTAAAAACATTGTAGATTGAAAGATATTAACAATTTAAAATTTTTCTTGGAGACCGAACGGGACAGTCATTTTGGAACGGAGGGAGTAACAAGTAGTCCAATAGCAGTCGTAGACTAGACTAGGAGTGTTGCAAAAGGAGTGCAGGTAGAAACAGAGCATCAATTACGCAAGACAGCATAGAGGAAAGAGACGAAACTGAAGCTCACAGGCACAGCTTGAGACAGCTGGCTCCTGCATGCACACAAATACGTGGGTCAAGTCCACATTGTGCAATTAATTACTAGATGAAAAAACGTATTAAAAAAAAAGGAAATTACTTTTCTTTATGTTAATGGGATCATTAGCATCATCATTGTTATAAGTGCTGTAAAAAGAATGAAAATGAATAGTTCAAATACATTAGCCACTACAATTTCGGAGTCAGGAATTCCGTTCAGAGGGGCACCATTTCACAACAAATTAAAAAAATTCACAGTAAAATTTAAAAAAGAAATACTAAGCACAAAAGTTAAGTATTCTTTAATGGACACAATAGCTTGTAGCCTGATCAAATGTATTCAAAAGATTCAAAACATAAACACAAAATAATACTAGCGATTTGCTATTTGTCCCTCTGAAACAAACATTTAATTCTTTAAGTGGTCCATTGATTTGGTTAAAAATACGTGAAAACAAAGTAAATAATAAGCCAATTATGCATTGACTTTTCATATTCTTTTTATTGGTTATGTACTATATTTTCGTCATTACTTGTCATTCTCTCAAAAAAGATCTCTTAACGAGCCAATTACGCATTGAACTTTTTTTTTTTCCCCCCTCGGCAATTACGTGTTGAACTTGATTAACGATCATTTAATTTAATAGCCCCCAGATAGATTTTAGTCCAATGTGTAAACAAGATTTGGCTCCAACTCCATAAGGTAATAACTGTATCTACATCCACATGCCATTAATGTACTCTAGCTCGACAGGTTAAGGAAAGAAATCACTAGGAAAAAATATGTATGTGATTATATTTTCGGAAGTACTTGTGAAACAATAATTTCCAAAAACGACTCCCCCACAAAAACAAAAAAAAAATTACTGGCACCCCAAAAGAAAGAATTTCCTAAAAGCTGCTTCCCATAAGCACAAAGGGTTGATCATGAATACATGTATATATATATTAGAGAATAAATTGATTTGGAGGAAACAAATGTTGATGTGGCGTAATATAATTGATTTTGAGGAAACAAATATTTACGGTGTAAAGAATTTATTATCTATATATTAACTTTGTCATCATTCATAATAGCAGCGTTGTTCCTTCTTGTAACTAACTGGTTTCATCCCTTTTGAAGAATGGCTTCTTCACATCGAGATTGGGCATGGCTTCCAATAAACCTCCTCTACTCTATTGCAGAGAAAATTGTTAAGTTCTCGGACTACAAACATTTCAGCGCCGTCTGTCAACGATGGCGTCACCATGCCCTCGACCTGGCCACTGACGATTACAAGCAGAGATTACGCATCCTCAAAGCATGTCACAATAAACTTCCTATGTTGATGATCGACACGAAAGAAAACCACGAATCAGATGAGCGATGTTTGTTTAGTGTTACCGAGGGAATTACATACAGGGTGCAATTGCCACTGCCTTGTAATAAGAGGTTTCTTGGATCCTCCTTTGGATGGTTATTTACTGTGGAGGACAAAACCATGGTCATAATCCTCTTCAACCCTTTTACCGGTGGGGCTATTCCCCTCCCGCCTTTAAAAGATCCGCATGGTGACTATGAAGATTACATCGACAATGATCCTGAACATTTTGTAACGAAGGTAGTCCTATCGTCTGACCCTTTTCTTAGCCCAAACAATTACGAGGTTGTGGTTATCTATGGAGGAATGCATCGGTTGGCAATATTAGAATGTGGGAAAGATTCATGGAATTTTGTTGACAGGGCGCCATTTGTATATTCTGATGTTATTTTCTATCCTGATCAAGGTCAAGGTCGAGGACTTCATGCCGTCAACTATTGGCGTGAACTAGTGAAAATTGACATGGGTAGCAGTACAAAAGAAGTTTTGACAAAGAGAACTGCCGCTGATGCCCAGGTCACCTATCTTGTTCAATCACAAGAGGGTGATCTACTTTTGGTGGAAAGGTTTTGGCTAAACCCTGATTGTGAAACCTGGAAAACTTGGAGATTCATGGTTTTTAAGTTGCTACAGCACTCCACTGGGGAGACAGAGGCTGCTACATGGGTACCAATTAAGAGCTTAGGCAGTCAAGCCTTATTTCTGGGCGACAATCATTCTGTTTGTGTTTCGACATTAGAGTTTCCCGAGTGCCTACCCAACTGCATATACTACACGGCGCAATATCACATCGATCTTCCACCGTATGTCTGTCACGGGATCGATGAGGACTCGGGCATCTTCAGTTTAGAAGAAGGAAGCTTTCAATCGCACTACCTGTCGGATCCTTTTAACATGAATGTTCTGCCTCCAATCTGGTTTGTGCCAAATATGAAAGGAACTTAGTTCTGTCATCTATATTCATGGAGTAGTGGTCTGATTTCTTAAGTTTAAGGGTTAAGGTAGAAGAACATCTTTCTTCTAAGAGCTTCCTCTCCAATTAACGATTGGATCTATTATCCATTATTTTGTTAGTAAAATTCCATGTTTTGCATTTTCTGCAGTATGATTTGCCAGTGAAATATCCATTATTTTGTTAGTGAATTCCAGCCACATGATTATATCCATTATATTCAGTTTTAGATTCTAGATTTAATGCATGTTTATAGGACCATGAAAAACCATAATCATATAGAGCGAATGTTAAAATCACAACTTTGAAAAGACAATCCCAAACGCAACTGCTTTCAAAGACATTTGATGCACGTGGTCTAATGGACGGCTCCTAGATTCTTTGAATCAAATATGCATAGATGGGACAAATTTGGATAAGTGAGACATATCTGGATATTTGTGTACTTTTTTGGGTCATCTCATCTTTGTTTATGACCTGCGACAAAGATGTTTTATTTACTTCCATCAATTCATTTTACAATTTTTTTGGTGTTTCGGACCTATTTGCTCGCACATTAAACTAATCCCTCATTACATAGCCGTTTCGCATGCTTATGCGTGAGATGAGATGATCTAATAATTGAAAGCAATGAGAATTGAACCTAAGACCAAAAAAAACACTCAAGATTCTCAAAAAAAGAAAGAAAAAATTCAGGAACACTTTGGTTTTCTTTTTTTCTTTTTTTGTCTCTGAAAGATTATACTAAAGGGAGGGAAAAAAAACCTTAAAAAGAAACTTAATTGAAGGAGGAAAAAAAAAATACCTCGTTTGTCACCGGAGAATATGGTTGATTTAGATTCCTCGTAGTAGCGGAAAAAATCCTCCCATAAGTTTCCTTTGATGCCGATCAAACACTTGTTAAAAACGTTTCCTTTGTGATTTGCCTTCCATTTTAGGCATTATTAACATTAACTATGGTTAAATTGGTGGGGAAACCTAACAATTAGAGACAATTAATGAGAGTGAGGGTAATGTTCACCTTCATTTAATGAGCTGAACAAAATCGGACTCAGCAAACACAAGCTTGAACTCGAATAGATTCGTGCGTCTATCGGCCTTAGACCCAATCAACCCAAAAGGAGATTAAATTTCTTTCGCCGGTAGCAAAAACTATGAGATTTTCACCATCGTTTTGGGCTCCACGGTGTGTTAATTGCTGATCTGAACCGTTCATCTTGTAGAGCCTGCAGAGCAGGATTCTCATTCTAAAAAATTAGCTTCACTGGACATCAATAGGCGTATCAAATTTTAAATTTTGGTTTATAAAACGGATGGTCATGGACACTTTAAGTTGAATTTTTATAAACAAGATTCAACTTTTGATTGATCTATCGATATCCAATCAAATTGATTTTTTGCGAACATACTACTCTATGGGCCCTATAAAATGAACAATTCGGATTATACCAATAAATGCATAGTAGGGTCCACAATGGGCCGGGGATTGAAAAATCTCACCCAAAATAGGTATCAAACTCTTCTCCAAAGAATTTGAACCCCCAAATATCCAAATACAATAGTCTCTCGTCTTGATTTGATTTGATCCACCACACTATCCCAATGGGCCAAACGGGCTAGTTCTGAGTGATCCAGTCCAGACTCCACCAGCCATAATACCCGACCCGACCCTCCAATTGCCAAACGCAGAAGGACGTTCGCGACTGTTCATTCATCGCCAGTAGTCACGTGCAGAGTAACCATATCGTCACAATCAAAACGAAGAAGAAGAAGACGAATCCAAACCCTAGCAGAAGTCGAGTAACTGTTTGTTCATCGACGCAACGTGAACTGACCCCTTTCCCCTATCCTTTAGGTACGCACAAGTCTCGTATTCCATTTGAATAATGTTATGGAACTTATTTGCAAGTGACGAGACTTGTTTCGTTCTGGTTGATTATTGGTTCTTGTAAGTGCTTTGGTATGAGAAATGGTGTAGGTTTTGTGCGGTTCAATTTGGGTATGTTCAGGATTTATCACGGTTTTTTGGCATTTCTTGAGACTTGTTGTGGAGTGTTTGGATAAAGTTTCTGCGTACCCAGAGTTGGGTAAGGGTGTTCTTCTTTGATGATTTCAAAAATCTAGGATGGTTGATGAGTAGAGGAAGTCTTTTACAAACTTGGGTTGGCACAAAGTATTAACCAATCAATGTTATGTGCAAATGTAGTAGGCCCCTCATCCCTCTAAATCTCCATCCCTGAATTTCCAGATTTTATGTTTTTTTGAATTTAGTAATTATTAGATGGCATGACCAAATTGCTCCAGCATTTAGGTTTTTGGGTTAGAATTTTGAAACTCTCCTGCAACTGCAAGAAACCACCGATTTTTTTTTTCTTTTTCAATTTTATTTTTCAACTAACCACCACTAACACACCCATTCCCCTGGATTGTCGCGTAAATACACGTAAACACTCACATTACTTCTCCCTCCTCCTTCATTTTGACCATGCCCCCCAATTCAGCCCATAGCCTCCACCAATGCACTGCCTCACAGTCACACACTACTCTCTCCCCCTTCAACATATTCCCTTTTTTTTTCAATTCTTAATTATGGTGATTTTAATGCAAGTTTCTTACTGATTTGACCTGGGTTTATTTGGACTCTCTCTCCTTATCATCAGTCTGTATCTCATTGGTAAACTATCCATCTTGCTTGGTAGAATTAGGTTACAAATTAGTATTGTCTTAAGGTGTGATTTGCATCTTTTCTGTCATTCAAATTTCAAAGTAAAATGAAACTTTGTTTGTCTCTCTGAATTTGGCACCGACTACAGGGATTAGATGTTTAGGTGTTGAAAGTTTAATTTGAATTAGAGGTATTCATACTACAAATTCAAAATTTTATTAAAAATAAATGTTATATCTTCTTGTGCAAAGAACAGGTACAATGCTAGTTCTTTACTTTAAGAAATCAATTATTATTCAACCACAAACACTTACACACACTCACATCTTTTGGTGGGGCCCATACACACTGGTGGTGTAGTGTGTGTGGGCCCCAATGTGAATGTGAGTGGGTTTGTGTAAATATTTGTGTAAGTGTTTGTTGTAGAATGATTGTTAAGAAATATATACACTTCCCCTGCCAGATGTAGAAGGTGGTGACTGCTCAACTTATCTGCTCCTTAAGCTTGCGGTCTACCAGTTTTTGGTCTCTTAACTATTGTCGGCACCATATTTTTCGGCATAGTAGGAGCAGGGACGGGAAATCGGCGGGCGTGACAACTAAGTTGTACGTTCCCTTGTTTCTGTATTTGGAGATGAAATTGCAGAAAACCACTTCCTGATTCCACAAGTGTCATTTATAGCCTTGTCAACCAGATTTGATCATATGTACACGATGTCTGTCTTAGCCTTCCCTGAATTTCTGATGGTATTCCATGTGGGAGAGACTGGAGTTCACTTGCTATCTCAACTCTCATGTTCCTTGATTTTAAGTGTTCACTCCACTTTCTTGCACATTTTTTCATTTATTATGTCAAGTTCCTTGATTTTAGTTGTGCATAGTTTCAATTGAGGTATTTTACCTGGTGAAGGGAGTCGACTCGTTTTTTCTTTAGAAACAAAAAGTGCAATGCAAGAATTGATCCATTTATAATTTGGAAACGTCAATACTTTTCTTGCATCTGCATTAGCATAGCAGGTTGCTTATTCTCTATTCGTTCCTCCCGCACCGCCAAACTGATAGGGGTGATAGGATATGATGAAGTTTTTTTCTTAAGAAATGCTTGTACTTTGGTTGCTGATTTTCAGGAATGTGTCAAGTTGGACTGCAGTGGTAAAGAGTCCGCAGACTCCACACTCACATCACAAAGTAACCTTTTTAGAAGGGAACTTGAACTTACGTTATTTCTTCCGAGCATTTGAAGTTGAAGGTACAAAGTTGTTCCTATCTAAGATACTCAAGAAGAGAAGTACGCAAGTGTGATGTCAGAAGGTACAATGGCAGTTGTCAAGCCAGAGGTATGTTAATAATTCTTAGGGGAATCTTATTTCTTTCTTTTGTACATTCTCTACCAACTCTGTAGATGGAGATTTACACTCTGTCATAGCTCCAAATAAACCAGATATGTACGTTAAGATACCAACTCTTCTTTTTCCACTGCTGTGAAGCCATGTTTTCACTCCGTTATAAACTAGGGGTTTAACTGGAAAACAGATGCTTAATACTGGTGGATTCAGGTCCTAACCATGAGTTTGTAGCCTTCCAATGCATGAGATTTTGTCAATGTTCTAAATGGCGCTTGGCAGTAGTCGGGCGGAGACCCACCTCCACGCGCCAAGCCACCTAGGCGGCACCAAGCAATTCGGTGGATTTTTTTTTTTTAACAAACCATTATCCAAATCAAACTATATTCCATGTATCCATAATACAAGTTCATATTTCAAAGTACAAACCCAAATGAAATTAAGTAGTAGTAACTAGTAACTACCAAGTAAGTTGAATAAGACAATAAGTAGTAGGGCTTCGCTCACCTCCCTCGTATTATTTTTTATATATATATTTTTAGGCCTCCAAAGACGCCGCCGCCCCCCGCCAAGGACGCCAAGACCACCAAGGCTGCCTAGGCGGCCGAGAAGCCCACCTAGGCGGCCGCCAAACACTGTCAAACCTCCCTGGGCGCCAAATCAAATGCCAAGGGCTATTGGCGTGGCGGCAAGGCACCTCCAAGCCCAGGCCGCCATTTAGAACAGAGGATTTTGTTGCACTTACCATTGAGGCTGTTGCACTTACCATTGAGGCGCTATCATTTAGTAGTCTACTATTATCACACAAACATTAGTTGTCCAAACTATTACTATTTGATCCTCTCTTTGTAGACCAACTTGGGAGTGGTGATGGTCTCCCCAAATTATGCTTGTATGTAACAATAGTACCTTAAAGGTTTACATCATTACATTCATGGTCTCTATTTAATTTGAAATGTTCTTTTATGTTACATAGATGAAGTCTTACATCTGGGTCCAAACCGCTGATGGTTTGATCCAACAAGTGGAGGAAGAGGTTGCTATGTTTTGCCCCATGATATGTCGAGAAGTACTTCAAATGGGCATGGGATCTTCCAAAAACTGTGCTGTCACTCTTCCTCAACGAGTCAATCCAGCTATCTTGGGCTTAATACTTGATTACTGTCGGTTTCATCAAGTATCAGGCCACTCTAATAAGGTATGATACAGAGCATTGGCAAGTTCTTCAAGAAGAATGGTGAAACTTTTGTTGCTCATGATTATGATGTACTAGGAACGATAATTTGAATTCAAAATGGAAAGCTCTGTGCAGTATTTCGCAGATTTCTGAAGTGCTTTTCTGAAGCATATCTCTCTCTCTCTCTCTCTCTCTCTCTCTCTCTCTACTTGATCACTGGGTGTAGAATATCATTCTGAATAGCTTTGACTTTCTTTGATTTTGTTGTTATAATTCCATATTTTGCATCTAGGAGCGGAAAACTTTTGATGAGAAGTTCGTTCGGCTAGATACGAAAAAGTTATGTGAGTTGACGTCTGCTGCTGACAGTCTCCAGTTGCGACCTTTGGTTGACCTCACAAGTCGTGCACTTGCTAGGATGATCGAAGGGAAAACTCCCGAGGAAATACGTGAAACATTTAATTTACCAGACGATCTTACAGAGGTATTTTTTTCCAAATGAACCCAATAAGTTTGTAGCTTTGTTTGTTCCATAATTTCTCATGATTTGTGTTATTTCAGGAGGAGAAGTTGGAGCCTTTGAGAAACATTACTGATGATCCTCGAATCAGGCTTTTGAATCGTTTATATGCTAGGAAGAGGAGAGAATTAAGAGAGAGGGAGCAATTAAAGGTGTTTACTTTCATTTTATCTTCTTTGGCACCTTATCATTGCAATTAAAGATGTTTATATTAATTTGTCTTGGTTGTATCCCTTGCCGTTGCCGCACTGTGTATCTAGTGCTAATTACTGCTCTATGCTTCATATAGATATGAATTGCCCACGAATTGATTGATTACAATGATATGCTATTGAAACTTCACTACCTATACATGTTTGCACTTATTGCAAATATGTCTTGTGATGCAGAATGTTGAAGTAGAGGAAGAGCATGGTGACGAACGCTCAGTGGATGATCTGTTGTCGTTTATAAATGGTGGAAATGGAGGTGTGTGTGGACATTGTTTCTACTCCGTACTTTTTTGGTGATTGCCGGCTTCATTCTCTTTATATGGTACAATGTCCACAACAAATTAGGAAACTTTTTCATTTTAATAGAAAAAATGAAGCTGAGAGGACGTAGAAGGCTCTTACGAAAGTGTGAATAATAGCCTATGGGAATAGTCGAAGGGTGTGTGCTTTTAGCCTCTGTTTGTGGTGCTGGTTTCGACAGCTATTGTGGATACGTTTTTATGTTGAAATATTGTAATTCAATTCTTCATTGTGTATGTGTGATGACTGATGGTTGAGTTGAGGGTTTCTTAGCTGTATTTATAAGGTTTTGCAGCAATCCAGCTTATGTTGTTTTCAAACTATTGTATGGATCATCCATAATTGTCACATTCTGTGTATAGGCATACATGTAAACTGAACAATAGAATTAGAAACCCAAAAAACTAGGGTTATTTTCTCATTACGTTAGTTTATACAAAACTAAGAGAACAATTACACCGAGACCCTTATCTTCTAATCTAATTACGCAAGGGCAATTACACGCTAATTACACATACACCCATACATACACCCATAACTTAACACTCCCCCTCAAGTTGGTGCGAAGATATCAATCAAGCCCAACTTGAACACAGCGGGGTGGAAACTCTTGCTACCAAGCCCTTTTGTGAATATGTCAGCCAATTGATCCTCTGATTTCACAAAAGGCATACATATCAACCCATCACTCAGCTTCTCCTTGATGAAGTGCCTGTCAATCTCTATATGCTTCGTTCTGTCATGTTGGACAGAATTATGAGCAATGTTGATGGCAGCTTTATTGTCACAGTAAAGTTTCATAGGACTACTATCAGAAATTCCCAAATCACGTAACAAGGTTTGGAGCCACAAGAGCTCACAAACACCATGAGCCATAGCTCTATACTCTGCTTCTGCGCTTGATCTAGCAACCACTGATTGCTTCTTACTTCGCCAAGTGACCAAATTCCCTCCAAGGAAAGTACAGTAGCCCGAAGTAGAGCGTCTATCATCCACAGATCCAGCCCAGTCAGCATCAGTGAAAACCTCCAATCGCAGGTGACCATGATTAGAGAACAGAATTCCTTTCCCTGGAGCTGACTTGAGATACCTCAAGATACGATAAACTGCATCCAGATGTGGAGTTCGAGGATCATGCATAAACTGACTAACAACACCAACTGCATAAGTAACATCCGGTCGAGTGTGAGCTAAGTATATCAATCGTCCCACCAGTCGTTGATACCTCTCCTTATCAGTGTGCTCTCCCTCATCTCCACTAAGATGATGGTTCGCCTCAATAGGAGAATTTGCAGGTCTACAACCCAACATACCTGTTTCTTCCAAAAGATCAAGTATATATTTTCGTTGGGAGATAAAAATACCTCTATCAGACCTTGCCACCTCCATCCCTAGAAAGTATCTCAGTGATCCTAAATCCTTAATTTCAAACTCTTGAGCCAGATTAGACTTAAGATTAAGAATCTCGTCCACATCATTGCCTGTCATTATTATATCATCAACATAGACAATAAGGACAGCAATCTTACCAGCAACTCCCTTGATGAACATGGTATGATCTGCATGGCTCTGTTTGTATCCAAACCTCAACATAGCCTTTGAAAATCTGCCAAACCAAGCCCTAGGTGACTGCTTCAACCCATAGAGAGCCTTTTTCAACCTACAGACCTTTCCTTCAGTTTCAGAGGAAGAAAAACCTGGAGGTATATCCATATATACCTCCTCCTCTAATTCACCATGAAGGAAAGCATTCTTCACATCAAACTGCTGTAGGGGCCAATTCAAATTTGCAGCACATGATAGTAGGGCTCGTACAGAGTTCATCTTTGCTACCGGAGCAAACGTCTCCTCGTAATCAATACCATAGGTTTGAGTAAAACCCTTGGCAACAAGTCTCGCCTTGTACCTCTCAACAGTACCATCAGAATTTTGCTTAACAGTGAAAATCCACTTGCATCCCACTGATTTCTTCCCTCCTGGAAGTGATACTAGCTCCCAAGTACCATTCTTTTTCAAAGCTGTCATCTCCTCTACCATAGCTCCTTTCCACTTAGGTATCACCAGTGCATCCTGCCAATTCTGTGGAATAGATATAGAAGAAAGAGACGAAACAAAGGCATGATACGAAGGAGATAAACGATCATAAGAAACAAACTGGGAGATAGGATGTAGGGTGCATGACCTGACACCTTTCCGAAGAGCAACAGGAAGATTATCAGAATCAATAAAAGGAGGTTCAATGGGAGAGGATTCATTACCAGATGAGTCGGCTGAGGAATCCAGAACTGGAGCAGGCAATTGTGATTGACAAGGTGGCATCACACAGGGGAGCTTTCCATTTTTCTGTCTAGTTCTAGTATAGACCTGCAAGTCAGGTCTTTGCCACCGTTGTGATCTGTTCTCGATATCACCACCAATATCATGTGTTGCGCTTTCTGGAGATACTGGTTCCTCTTCAGAGTTTCCCTTCTCCCCCTCACCATAATTAAAAAATAATTCCTCCCCCTGGCCATGACTATAAACCTCCCTCATCTCTTCCTGCCTATGCCTATGCTCCCCCTGAAGAGATGGAGTGGAGGGAGAGTAAAAAGGGTCTGTTTCCCAAAAAGTGACATCCATAGAGACAAAAAATTTCTTAGAGGACGGATCATAACACTTATAGCCTTTCTGGGTAGGAGAGTACCCAATGAAAATACATTTATGGGCTTTAGGACCTAACTTGCCACCAGAGGGATGAGAAGCATGAACAAAACAAACACAACCAAAAACTCTAGGAGGAAGAGTTATGACACGAAAACTACCAGGAAGACACTCAATGGGAGTTTTAAAATGGAGAACACTGGATGGCATACGGTTAATAAGGTAAGTTGCAGTCAAAATCGCTTCACCCCATAAATATTTGGGAACATTCATGGTAAATAACAGAGAGCGAGCAACCTCAGCAAGATGACGATTTTTGCGTTCAGCAACTCCATTTTGTTGTGGAGTGTCAACACAAGTCGTCTGAAAAAGAATGCCATTTTCATCCAGAAAAGTCCGAAAAATCCTATCGATATACTCAGTGCCATTGTCACTACGTAGAATTTTTATATTCGCATCAAATTGGGTGCGCACCATCGCATGAAAAGATTTAAAACAAGAAAAGACTTCACTCTTGGATTTAAGTAAATACACCCAAGTAACACGAGAATAACAATCAATAAAAGTGACAAACCAACGAAAACCTTTAAGAGAGGTAACAGGGGAAGGACCCCAAACATCAGAATGAATAACCATAAAAGGAGAGGCACTCCGTTTATTAATAGGTGCATAAAAAGAACGTCTATGTTTTCCAAGCTCACAGGCTTCACAAAAAAATTGACTCCTAGAACAATGCTTAATTAAAGTAGGAAAAAGTTTCTCTAAAATTCCAAAAGAAGGATGACCCAATCTACGGTGCCACTGATGTAACAGAGAAAGAGTTGGACTCGTATCTGCTTGCATAGCATGACCACATGACAGAGGTGAACGAGGTGCAGACTCCAAAAAATAGAGGCCATCCTGTGCTTTACCACTGCCAATCACTTTGCCCGTGTCCAGTTCCTGAAAAACACAATGAGTAGGAAAAAAGGTCACTGAACAATTTGCAGAACGAGTAAGACTACTAACGGACAACAGGTTAGTGGCAAAGTTTGGAATATGTAGAACTGAAGAAAGGGAAATAGAGGGAGAATAGCGAACGGAACCTTTCCCTGAAATAGCAGAGAACGATCCATCTGCTATCCTGACCTTATCCTTACCAGAACAAGTAGAGTAAGAATCAAATACAGAGGAACAACCTGTCATATGATCTGAAGCACCGGAATCTATAATCCAAGGAATTGCAGAAGAGGCAGTAAAGGCACTTGCCGGAATACCTGTGTGAGCAAAATACGAGGAAGTGGCACTGGCTGTAGAAGTAGGAGCTATAGTTGATGAAGAATCAGCCCGAGCCATTAGGCGCCTGAGAGCTTGCATCTCCCCCTGGGAAAAACCGCTAATATGATCAGAAGACGTCTGAACCCCAGTACTAAACCCAGAATCAGACAAGGTAGACTCCGAAACATGGGCCTGAGCCTGAGAACGCATGAAACCGCGACCTCGACCACCGCGTCCACCCCCTCGCCCACGAGAGGGACGACCATGTAACTTCCAACAGAAATCCCTGGTATGGCCGGTGTTGTGGCAATGATCACATCGGATTGACTCTCGATCAATAGGCCCACTGCTAGTTTCAGACTGTGATTTACCACTCTGTGGAACAAGCCCACCCTGAGGAATGGCAACTAAGGCAGAGCGCTCAGGAGTAGGAGTGTCCAACATAGCACCTCTCCTACTTTCCTCCTGCTGAACAATGGCATAGGCCTCGCCCAACGACGGAAACGGAATACGACCCAACACCTGCACTCTAATCGGATCATATTCTATATCAAGTCCAGCTAAAAAATCATAAACACGTTCCTTCTCCAACCGCTTTAACCAAGCAGCAGTATCAACAGCACAAACAGCCTGAAATCCCTGATAATAATCAAATTCTTGCCATGCTCCATTCAAGTCAGCAAAATACACAGCAACGGAACGATGATTTTGTTCCAATGTACGGAGCCTCTTCCTCAATTCAAAACACTGTGCATCATTTCCTTGCTGGGAATAAGTTTGGGCTGCAGTAGTCCAAATCTTATATGGAGTATCAAGAAGCAGAAAAGTATGACGAATATCAGCCCTCATAGAATTAAATAACCAGGTCATAACTAACGATTTTTGAGATTTAAATTTCTTCAGTTCAATAGCCTCAACAGGAGCAGTAACAGGACCCTCAATAAATTCTGACATCCCTTTGGCCTCAATAGCTAAAGTAAAAGTGCGAGACCAAATCAAATAGTTGGTACCATCCAACTTAATATGGCAAATATCCAGAGAAAAATTATCTTGAGTCCCTACACGACTCAACTCATCCTTACCACTAGTGGAATTCTTTTTCGGCTCGTCCGACATATCAACAGAAAGCAAGCGGAAGAAGACACACCTCAATTACCAAGTCAGATCTTGGAAAAAGACAAATAACCCAAGCAACAGCCCCTATAGCTTCCAACAGATCAGCAGATAATAACCCAGGACAAAAAAATACTCACGGAATATACCCCAAACTGAACCGAAACTGGTTTTAAAAAAACGCAGAGGTATATCGACTGCGGGAAGGGTTCGATCGACTACTGGAAGACCAGAGATGATTCGCCGGTGAGTGGTAGAGGTCCAGAGGTGTTCGCCGGTGTCGCTAGAGGTTCAGAAGTGTTCGCCGGTGTGCGGTGGTGTCCGGCGAGTGCAGCAACCAATTGGGCGAACTCAATCCAGCCTGGGTTAGCTTCGTTGAGAAGCTAATAGGTCCGACGGTGCCGGAAACACGTCGGAAAGTCACCGACGAGATGAAGCGAGGCTGTCCAGAAGATGAGATGTAACGTGGGTAAGAATCGGCTGCTTTGATACCATGTAAACTGAACAATAGAATTAGAAACCCAAAAAACTAGGGTTATTTTCTCATTACGTTAGTTTATACAAAACTAAGAGAACAATTACACCGAGACCCTTATCTTCTAATCTAATTACGCAAGGGCAATTACACGCTAATTACACATACACCCATACATACACCCATAACTTAACAATACATGAGCTATTTCTTGTCAGGTGTGGTGCAAATAATTCCAATTTGCTTAAACTTACTATCTGCTTGGTGAAATTGCTAGATTTCTGGTCTTTAAAAACTATAATTTGATTCTAATTTACTCGGCTTGGCGAATATTTATGAGAGGTATTCTTCTTTACAGATTCGAAAGGAGTTAAAGGTACTAAGACCAAGAAAAAGAGCCGGGGGAGAAAAGATCAACTAAGGGGGTGTTCGTCGATCAATGAAAATGGAAAACATAAGAAGGTTATCACCACTGTTCTCTCTCATTTTGGGTACACCAATGCCTTCTTAACTACCATGTATGAATTAGTTCTCTCCATTTTGGAAAGACAGTAATAGTTTGTTCATGGTTGATTTGCTGGTGTCTTTCAATGCTAGTGGAATTTTATGGTATATTCTAAAGTCCAGAATGATATGGCCAACGTGACCACTCCATATAAAACCTGAAAATTGCAGGATTCTGCGGTGGGCACCTTTTCACCTAAGCTCGAGCTTGATGATGGTGATATTGATGATGAATTAGATCCTGCCATGAAGGAAGAACTTGACAGGTTTGAAGGTCATACAAACTCCATCATAATGTGTGCTGGAGGAAATTCTCTCTCTCTCTCTCTCTCTCTCTCTCTCTCTCTCTCTCTCTCTCTCTCTCTAAATGAAGGGAAAACCCAAAGTCAAAACACTCCTCTTTTTTGGTTAATTTGCGTCACTGCCTCTTCTCATATGGATTTGGGTTCATTTTGATCGCATGTCTCTTTATATACCCATGTGTAACTGTAGGGAGGTGGAGGATTTTGCTAGGAGATTGAACTGTGTTTGGCCTGAAAGAATGCAGAAGATTCTAACTTCGGGACAAGAGTCCAGGAGGCGTTTACCAATTCCTATTACTGGCACTGGTTCTTTGAAGAGATATACGGGTTAGCTGTTACAGTTAAAATCAAGCATAAATTGCCCCTTTGTTTAGTTGATTGCCATATCTAGCCAGAAAATTAGAAAAAATGATTTGCTTTTGCCCTCAATACATGTTGCTTATGCTTGAATTTCATCTCTCATTTCGACCTTAGCCAAGTTTCTGTTGCTTGACATGACATGCAAAAGGGGACCATTCTATTTCGTAACCTGGATGATGTACAAGCTTATTTGCAACGTAAGCAAAATCCATCAGTTTCTTGTTTCTGAAGAAGTTCACTTTCTCAAACAGGTTTGGACCAACGACAATGATCCAGTGGAAATGACTGATTTCTCACAACCTATACAGCTTGAGTAGAGCTTTTGACAATGTGGTAGAAGCGATGGGTTGGCTGCCAGAACCTTGGAGGAATGGCAATATTTTCTCCGTGGTGGTGTTTGCCCAGAATGTACATGAAACCTTTTGGCAACCTTCATTTTGAGGCTTAAAGAGGAAAAAAGAGAGAGGAGAGAGATGTAAACCCCTCGCAGTGGTTTGAACTTTTAGCCCTCAACAGTGTCAGCTCTAGTTTCCTTGGAACATTTTTTCACAATTCCTACCATCCTCGTATGAGTCAATTTCCATTTTTTCATATCGTTTGCGACGGCCACGCCTGCGAGGGACAACGAGGAATGAGTAACGATGATATTGTAATTACGTATCTTTTACCTTTGACTTTGTCTCGACAACACCGTGGCGGTCTGAGGACCTTGTTGCCTCTAAATCTCTTGGTGTTTGAGGAATGTAATACATGCAAGGCATTTTGTGAAGTGGGTTCATGCAATCACGCTCTCAGCCTTGACCGACTACGCACGCTCTTCACCGTGGAAACATTCCATACAAAAAGAGGCGGTCGCGCACAACTGTAACTAACTAGTACATCTTGTTCTAACTTAAATTCGAAAAGTGTCCATTACAGGAGATGTGCAGACTTAAACCAAGATGTTATAGTATAAAAGCCAGATCACAAAGACCAAAGCTCAAGCAAACACTTTCTGCTCAGCTTTTAAGGTAACAGTAATTACCCAATATCACCACATAATTAGTCCCATATCCTGATTCATATCTTGTCGTTAACCTTGTAACCAGAAAAGTATGTCTTAAAAGCTTTAGGAAGATAAACAGGCACCAAAAACCCAAAAAGATTGAAGCACCACAAAGCCATATTAGCTACGGCAAGCCATCTTCCAACGTACAATCTCCTACTCCCACTCTGGCTCTGCAATTCATCCGCCTTTGAAATCTCCGCCCTCATCCAATCCACAATGGTGAAAATCCTCCTCGAATTGTAAAAAACCGGCACGAAAACTTTGATCGGTAACGAAAACTTATCGGAGGCGGACACTCCTTCCATGAAGACTTGACTGGATAACAGAAAAAGATGTGGAGCTGCTGCTTTGATACCCTCTTTATCATTATCAAAGATTCCTTCAATAATATATGCTATAGGGAGGACGAGTCCGATAAGGGCTGCTATGAGTATGTAATTACTCAGAACCTTGTTGTTTCGGCCAAAGACTCGGGACTCTATAGATGGAGAGAGCCGTGGGAAAGCAACTCTTGAGAGGAAGTACATGTAGATAAGAGAAAAGACTACGAAGGCGAAGTCCTCAACACCCACCATGCCGGCAGCACCAAGGAGAGCGGCAGTGGCAGCAGCGGTGAGCTGCCGGAAAGTTAAAGGTCTGCCTCTAGTCAAAGGGCTACGGTGTTTAGTCGAGGAGGGAGACTGGAGGTCTTGTTCATGTTGTTTCTCTTTTGGGTCACTTGTGCGACTGCCTCGACCAACCACACCAGTCATCCCTATAACTAAGCAGTGAATGGGATTGAGTTATGAGGGGATAAGAATAAGTGGAGAGAGATTCGGAGGAAAGAAAGTAGGGAGGATTCAAAGGTACAGACTAGAAGTGAGAGCAAAAGGGAGTGGGGAGGAGAAGAAGAGAGAGAGAAGGGAGTGGGGAGAAGAGGATGAGAGAGAGATTGTGGTAAGAGCAATGGACACGTGGTTTGTACTCAACTTCCAATAGCATCTTCTTCTGGGATATGGTACAGCAAAATATGTGACCGAAAAATAATCAAAAGAAAAGGAAATACAGGAACTATTCACAATTTAGTCAATTTATAATACAAATTTAAGTAAAAGCTTGAACTCTTTCACGTCGTAATTTCATTAATTTTCTCCTTTTCCTTCCTCTTTAAAAAAAAAAAAAAAAAAACTGGGAACAGAACATTGACTGTTTCTGATTGTTTCCTCAAAAGGATAAGGCAAATGCTAAAATCAGCCTAAAAGGCGGACGGTAGTGTTTGACACGCGCGTAGTACTCCATTGTTAGTCGTCAGCCACCAGTACACTCTGACAAGTGAAACTGAAATGTCTACCTCTAGGACTTAAATGACCATACTCCCCTTCCTCTATAGTACTACTGGGCTTATTTCGGTTTGAACAAAAATAAAATAATAATAATAAATAATAAATAGTACTGGGTTTTGTTTTAGTTTTAGTTTTGATTTCAATAATGGGTTCTTCTATAGTCAGGCTTATGGGCGGACATTGGGAAATACCCCTATCTATTATTTTATAATTTAAATCCACGTGTCACATTGTTGTTTCTTCCGGTACCTAAGTTTGAGTTTTCAACTTTTTACTTTGTCAGATGTACTTCTTTAGTATTTTGTCTAAATACCTTCTTTGCCCTTGGCAACTCATCTCTATTTTTTGCTCTTAAAAATTCACGGCTAGCCTCTGATGAAAAAAAAAATCCCAGCTACTTTTTGTCTTTTTTTTTTAAACTTAATTTATATATCCGAACTAGTTTACACGCATCTCGATTAATTTTGAGATTCTGATTCTAGCGTTCACTTGTGGGGAGCCCAATTAAAATCGGAGCAGATTGCTCCATTTGAAAGGGCCCCAACAGAGTCGAAAAATCCCCGCGTGTAACACACTATAATCTGCCTTTTCGGCTGACTTTAGAATTTGCTTAACAAATTAAGTACTCCAATTATCAATCCGTTTGAACTGATACAAAGATCTTATTTCTCTGATCATTTTTTCCTAAAGGGTCATAATTAATTTTTGGCTCTGGGGCTCTCGTTAGTTAGCCTTAAGAGATATTTGGTTCTACGATTTTCTTAGAGCTATTTAATGAGAGTCCTACAGTCAAAAATTAATTATGACCATTTAGAACAAAATGATTAAAAAAATAAAATTTTCTCACTGGTTTAAACGGATTGAAAATTAGAGCATTTAATTTTTTTTCTCGGCTTTCCCCCAAACTCCTACACGTTGCAGGCCCAAAACGACAGTTTTGAGGCATCACAGCCCCCTAAATTTCCATACAGAACTATGGGATTGAGTTTTCAAAATCAGTCAAGGTGCGCGTGAAGTGACGTGGACACCTCAATTATTAAAAAGAAAAAAAAAGGCAAAGTTCACCGTCTGAAATGAAAAAAGAATTAAAATATAAAAAAAGAGAGAAAGTTACGTACTTTTGTGGGGAAATTGTGCCCCATGCAAGTTTTGTTATTTAAAGGCAGGAGAGTGTTATTTCTGTCATTTAAAGCTAGACCACTTTTTCCTGCCACATGCAGTCAGTCAGTCAGACGGAGTACAAAATTTGAAAAGGAAATGGACCCACTTATAATCAGCCCTTTGGGCTGATGGTAGATTAAGCGTTCAATAATTACTCTATTTTTTTCTCTAATCATTATCCTATTTTTTCAATTATTACTTTTTCATCTCTCTCCAATCATTAACCCTATCTTCAATCATTACTCTATTTCTCTCTTCATCCATTAACAAAACAAAACTCTCAACCAAACACAACCAATGATGTTTCAATCTTTCTTCACGCGTTATGGGGTCCATACATAGTCTCAAACCCCACAAATAATGTGTGGTTGGAAGGCTTGGGGCACTACATGATCAGGCGGAGCCAGAATTTTGATCTGAGGGGGTCCGCTATTATAGACATGTATATTTTATCATGATATATTTATTATATGATAAAATTTTTGTTTTCAATACATTAAATTTGTAAATCGAAATAATTTTAACTAATGCAATTAAAATTTTTTTGGATTTGTTATTATTCAATTTTTTTTCGTGTTTGTTAGTTTTACGCCACACTTTTATTTTATGTGATATGGGTTTGTCTCAACGAAAATAATCGAAAAAATTGTGATTTTTACACAAGTATTTTGAAAAATATTCAAGAAAAAATTCAAAAATCATAATTTGGCATAAAAGTAATTTACACTAAGTATTTTGGTAAAAGTCATAATTTTTTACTTTTTAAATTTTTCATGTCGAGACGAACCCATATCACATAAAAATTTGGTGTAAAAATATAAATGACAAAAATGTATTGTCGGAATGGAATTTTATGGGTCTGTTTTTTAGGGTGTGTTTTCGATACTAAAAAATTTGTGTAGATTTTTATTTGTGGTCGAAAAGTTAGGTGTTTTCAGTAGTGAATAAGAGGGTAATTCCGGTAGTGAAAAATTTATAAATTTTTATTTGTGGTTGAGAAGTTAGGTATTTTTGATAACGAATAAGTTATTGATGGGTTTGTAAGTAGATTTACTGTAGAAAAGAAAAATTTTTTGTTAGACAACTTTTTTGTCAATAAAAACGAAATAGTAAAATGTTGAAATTTTTTTTTAGTGAAAGCAAGATGATAAAATGCGTTAAGTTGGTTATGAAAAAGATTTTGCTGGATATGTGAGTGAAGTTGTTGAGTTGGTAAAAACTTGTTTGTTAGTGGAAATCAGTTGGTAAAATGCGTTGATTTTTAGCGATTTTTGATAGTGAAAATAAAATGGTAAAATGCATTAAATTTTTTTGGAGATTTTTATTTGTAGAAACACCCCCAAAGTGTAAAAAAGAGAGAACAAATGGTGAAAAGACAGAATTGTCATGTAGGAGTGAGAAGATATAGGACGACATTTATTATTGTACAGTACAAAGAACTGTTCCAGCAGTAACTTTTCCGAAACAACTAAAAGAATGATAGTAAAGCTCCTGACACAACAAAAAAAAATAGTAAAGTATTATGAGACCGGTCCGCCTAATAGCAGGACCCAAAAGATAAATCTACCGACAGAATAAGAAAAATCTCAATCGACGAAATAGAGATTTAATAAATACCCAAAACACCGGGCACACTTGGAACCCTAAAATGACACTGAGAAAACGATTTATTACAGAAATCTAGACAATGTGACAAAACCTCCCTAACCAAAATGCTATAACAGCAGATTATAAGAATAAATGAAAGGACAGAAAACTGTAAAACTCTTTTTTTCCGGGCAAAACCTTTCTTCAATATCTGAAACAGAAGACCACTAGAAAAACTGGAACCCTCTGCTAAGAATGTAATATGGAGCCGAGTGAAACTGCACATCAGGCATAACAGAACAAATCCAATATCTTTTTCACTTTCCTCAGGTAACGGCTCTCTGTTTCGGGATGTACTTAATCGTTACGCCCTTTTCAGGCTTTATTCTGAACTTGGCTTTAACTGCATCAGTTGCTCTAGACTCAAAGGGGCCCACATTAGCCAGCACATTCTCTGCATTACCAAGAATGCTTCGTCTGTGATCTGATGATGTTTTTACTACTTCACCATCATTTCCAGTGTCGGGACACCCAGGAGGTTCGGATTCTGCGGATAGCACAAGTTTCACATGGTCTGCTGCAATAGCCTCCTTCCATCCTGGAAAAAAAAACACAGCCAATCAGATAACCACTAAGACTATCATCAATGCACATGCAAATGTGCTGCCAATGCCAAAATATCACCATTCTCCATCTCTTTGTTGCAACTGCCAAATTTTAGCAATGCTAAACCTTGTGCCATGTAAAAGGTTTGGCAATGCCAAATTTTGTTCCTCTCACCCTCTTGATGGGCCCACAAATGCTATTTGAATTAGATACTACTAGTTGATAAAGAAAACTGAAGGAATGGAATTTCTAGCAATGGAAGGTAGCAAAATTTTGGCATTCTGATTACTGTAGTGCCAAAATTTGGCTCGGACATGTCATTTTAACCATTGTGCATCGAAGATCCTCTAAATGGGCAATGAGCCATTGTCAAGTTATAAGCATAGTGGAGAAGGAAAAGAATTTCTAGCAATTGAAGGTAGCCAAATTTTAGCATTTGGGGTACTACAGTGCCAAAGTTAAGCTCTGACATGTCATTTTAGCCATTGTGCATTGGAAATCTCTAATGAACCACAAGCAAAGCAGAGAGGGAAATGATAGAACTATAATCTTACTCTGTGCAAGAAAAGCTTTTGCAGCATTGCTGGAGAACAGCGAGCCTTCTGAGTGAGCACTTCCATCCACCAGCGGGCGAGAATCAGCCCCATTCTCACCCGAAGCACAAGATCTTAAACAAGTTTCACTTGGCACCATTCGGTCATTGCACTTTCCTCCTGCTATTACGTCCTCTTTAGATTCTGCAAAGCCATTTTGGACTGGCATTGGACCTCTGGCTTCGTGCCGGCTCACTGGCCTCCAAAGCTTAACCGTGGATTGGGTACCACCTTGGACAGAATCGGTTTTCATGGGTTTTGAAATTGCATGCTCTTGCGCTTCAATCAGATCATCACCCTGCTGCTGGGCAGTACAGTTACCAAGAGTGACTGATATAGAACCAATCATCAACTCACTGTTCTTATGTTGATCCGTCTGGGCTACATCCTCTGTCAATAATATGGATCTCAAGTTCTTTCCCTCATTTTCCGTTTTTGGTTTCCTGGTCCAAACTTTGTTGCCACTGACAATTGGAGCAGCCCTTGGATCCCCTGGGGTAGCGTGCTTCTGCATATGTTCAAGTTTCAATACTTGAGGATTCTGAGTTGAATAAAAGCCGTTGCGTCCAAACCTTTGTGATTTTGGCATCTGCCATTTAGAACGCCGACCATTTCCATGAACTGTTCGGCGTTCAGCATTTGGAAAGGTGCCTGAATCCAAGTGTTCGTGGCTGAATCCAAATTGAGCTTCAGCATCTTCGTCTTCTTCAGCACTCCAGCTTTGGACAGGCTCAAAAGGTGAGGGAACATGTTCTGCGGTTATTTCTAGGGCGTTTGAACTGGATTCAGATTCAACTGAAGGGCTGGATATTTCTGCAGAAGATGGACTGTCCAATACATCAGCAGTGATGTCCTTCAGATCTACCTTCTCCCCATTTGCTTGCTCTTTCACTTTCTGTTCCTTCTGCCTGAGCTTTCTCAGTCTTTTCCTTTCCAACAGCTCAGCTTGCCTATAAAATTTTACAAATAAAAGGTTAAAGGTTGACTAATGGGGTTTACAAATTAGCCAATTCATAACACATAAATCAAAATTTCAAAACATGCCTATTTCACTCCCAAGTCATATTGGCATGTGCAGTATACGGTTTTTCAATTCGTGTAAACCTTTTGCTTTAACTCAGGAAAAAACTTTTTCTACTTTTCCTACCGCCAATATTGCCTGTTGTTTTGAACATGGGGGGTGGGGTTCAACATGAAGTAAAACAACCTATCTGAAGTAGAACTTCCTCTTGATCAAAACAAAAAAACAAAAGTAGAACTTCCTCGCATTTATGGAAATACCTAAACTACATAAAGCTTAAAAGGATGATAAACAGAGATTTGTCACACATTAATTTCCAGATAAGGAGTTGTACGTTCTGCAAGAAATCATAATGACCAGACAAGGGTGGACGGACCCCTAACAGAAACGTAACAAACCCATATCCATATGCATTGATGTTTTGCTTTTTCAAAACATACAATACCAGCATGAAGTGAGAAATAAGAGTATCAAATAACTAATGTTGTCTTCGCTTCGTTATGGAGCATTGATCTATGATGGAATAAGACAGATTATAATCCCAAATGCAGATCAAGCTTCCCTTCCAATACACCTGTTTTTCAGACGCATAAATGGTATGCCTGTATCGATGTTGGGATTTACCTTTTCTGAGCAGCTTCTTCCTCTTCCACAAGCAACTTCTGACATCTCAAAGCTTCAGCATCCTTGTCAGCCACCCATGCTTTGACCTGAGCATCAGATAAAACTACCATGGTGAGCCAGGCAAAAATGAAGATGAAGAAAAACCCATACGATGACATTCGTAAGTAATTTAATAACACTACCCATCTATGTGCGTACTCACATAACATCAAAACAAAACGTGCAGCAGCAAGCAACTGCATACACCTCTGTTGCTGTGTGACAGAAGTGTTATCTATTAAGTCCTTATGGGTGTGTGTCTGTGTTGAGTAAATGATTATATAGATGGAGGCAGCGAAACAGAATACATAAAATTAGAGAGCCACTGTCGCCACACACACTTACTAATTTTACACATGCAAACAGCAAATAATGTTTCACAAAAGTTATACCAGTTTCTGTTCAACGAGAAAGCTGGTGCAAGCAATTAAGTTCTTCATCTCCAGTCCAATTTTCCCAGCTTCCCCATCAAACACATATTTCTGCATTGATTCAGCTGTGCCAGCACATAAGAATGTCCTCTCACTTGCATCATCAAGGATACTAAATAGTTCATGGGACGATACTGGAAGCTTGGAAGGTCTAGATTGGATGATATCCTGTAAATAGTGCATCCTTGTAGTCATTCAAATAGGGTAAATCCACAAACAATAAAAGAAACGACTTTAGGAAAAGCAAACATAAAGACAGAAGCTGTTTTGAAGACAACCATCCGAGCCTTACCAGAAGTGCAGACCCAGCCTTCAAATATAATTGTGGGAGAGTACAAAATCCAGGTTTACGGATAAGTGATGTCAACGACTTTATGATTGAAGACCCAGGAACTTCCTAAGAGGTACAGGAAGAAAGAGAGTGATTCAGAAAAAACAGGGGGAAATGGATAATTAGCACTAAGAACTTTGCCAAGTAGAGGTCAGAGACAAGGTGCACACTAGAAAGGAATCCTCTCACACACTTGCGTGCATGACGAATAGTTAACAAAACACAAATGTGCTTCAAAGTCTCAAAGCGACCTCTTTCATTCTCAATTAAAGAATTCACAGTAGAGAAGTAATGTGTACCGCTCCTAGAAGAAAATCATAAGAAAAGGAATCTACTAGGATAAGGGAATTCCTCGAATCAAATAAGCATGTAACTCAAACAAGTGAAAGAGATTTAAGGCCCCTACTCAGCTCTATGTAACAAACGGAATAGTCATTGGTTGCAAGGACAAGCCAACACCTTGACTTGATAGATTTCCAGCAAGTTGCAAGCTAGAAGGACATATCTTTGTAACTCAAATAAGGGTTGCAATCAGATGAATACAGAGAGAAAGATAAAGGACCCTGTTAGTACCTCCAAAGTCACATCCTTAAACGACACAACCTCCTTGACCTCGTCCAACGATAGCTGTATAGAACCAAAAATATGAGCACCACATTTATAGGGGAAAGACATCGCAACTGGAAAAATATTTACCTTATCCCAAAAAGCTCCCAATAAATCCCTACTTTTATGAGACTCCTGTAAAATGAAAATTACCTCAGCCAAGGAAGATGGAGAAATACCATCCAATAAAGTTCAACAAAAACAGGGAAATGGCAATTGCGCAGCACAATGGATACCTAACCGAATTTCAACATGGAGAAATAAGAAACTGGGTGCACTTATTTTATATGTGGAACACGTGCAGCAAAATTTAAGTACATAATGTCAACAACATCCAAAAATTAAGTCTCGTAGAAAAAAGAACACCTTATCAACATTCAGAGAACGGCGGTGCACACGAATGTGTCTCCGGTAGTTGATTGGGGAACAAAATTCTCGGGAACACTTGTCACACTTCTGCATCTGAATCTTCAATGGAGACAGCAAGGGCCATCCAGGAAGATCTGCTGAAAAATACAGGATGTGAATCAGAATAATTAGATTCAACATCAAGCCCGGCCTACTGCAAACCAAAACCCTATATATATTCCCTAATATGAGCTTACATATTTGACACACCCTTTCCAGGCTTGCCAGTGGCTTTAGCAGCCACGTAAGCGAGCCTAACCGGATTGCAGTGAGTGCATATGTTCAAAAGTGTTCTTTATTCCCTCTACAGGGTCGTCCACTTCTCATACAAACAACAATCCTTAACCCCCATTAATCATGTACATGACTGGATACCCCTCCACTTCACTCTAAGGGATGCAGGATGCTCCCTCCCTTATATGGTATAAATTAAACTGTGGACCACACGCAAATTTGCTGGTACCTTGCTGATCCAAGGCATGAAGTAACTGAATCCACTGCACTGGATTGTCCCCTGTCCTTGAGAAAGAAAGAAAGGGCTCTTTGCCTACTGCTTGTCTGACGTATGTGTCTAGGGAATCATTCCCCTCCTCTGATTTCATTGCATCAGGAGTGCTACTGCCCTTTAGTTTTGCAACTGGCATCTAGAATTTGGGGCTACTTCTAAAATGGAACTGCAAAAAGAATAAAATGAAAACAAAATAGAAAAGACATAAAGGTTGCCATGAGTGCAAAACATGATTAACAGAGCCTACGAAATCAACAAACAGAACTTCCGGGAAAACAATGCTACTTGAGAATAAGATAGCCTGCAAAAGAAGTCCAGGCTCCATTCAATTCTCCAAAAAAAGAAAAGCGTAGCACTGTTTTTCCATGTCAGTTTATTTACAAAAATGACGCCACAAACAACATTCTATTGACTTCGGTCACAAAAACTGAACATTACGGAAACTGAAACAAAAAACTACAACTTCAATTTGCCAGCCATAAACAGTCAAGGCAATGAGGTAATGCAGAATGGATAACCAATAATTCAAAAGATACTTAGCGGCTAGATAAGGACAAACAGAGTTTAGATATATATTATGATACAAACAGAGGCGAGGACAGTATATGGCAAATAAAATTACTCCAACAATTGCACTATCATTTTTTGATTGGCCGGTATTGACACCATCAAAATGAGGTATGATCCCAGTCCATGAGGCAGTTGCATGGAATAACTTTTCCTTCAGCACACCACTGCACTTTCCCCTCCCTTCCTCTCTCTAAGAACCCAAAATCATAGTTACCTTGTCGTGATCGGACAGCGGATGATCATTGTATTATAAGATGTTGTTCGAAACCAAGATCTTGCCGTGAAGTAGATGATTATTGACACCACAAATTGGACAGCTACTCTAATTTTTTGTTTCTGAAGTAGATAAGTATTTGTTTATCACTGTAAAGCTACTTTTGCCACAGGACAGTTTGAATTTAAATTTGCCATTGACCCTATCTACATTAAGAGTATAAAACTTAGCAAAATGTCTAGGCATGCAAACAAAGCAACATCCGCGGCCGTCCAATCATATTTCATGGCAAGATTGCAGCTGTCAGATCATTCCTTTTAACTGATACAGAGAATGTTCTCCTAATAAATATTGCATTTATACGTTTAAATGTAGCCTTTTATGATCAACTAGGAAATCATTTCAAAATGGTAACTGATGCTATGTGTACATTGCATTTATCGGGTAGAGCGGGTAGATTATTTACATTGAGACTAAAACGTTCCGACATGCCTTTAGGCATGGGAATCCGCTAGTACACAGCAATTCCTAGAGCAGCCACTGACTACAAACAAGTCGAATATAATTAGCCCCAACACCAGATATTGATATAGCCTGTCACATTACAGTCCTTTGCAAAAACTCCTCCTCGGCACGCCACCTCCCAGCACTACCCGGGAAAAGAACAGGGAAAGAAGAAACTAGAGCAACATACATATCTAAACCAAATCCCACATACTCAACCCTAATAACTAGTTTTCCGTAACTTATTGAGACACAACCTTTTGTTTTCAGCCCCCATACCAACACTGCCAATATTTTGTGCCCTAATGATATAGCTATCGTCCACCATATGTTCATTACCTTCTAGTGCTTCCCTATACATATACACATACATGTACACCGATATAAACGAATGATAATTTGGTAACCCTGTACAAGTGAGCTCCAAACATAGAAATAAACCTAAAGCAACAACAATTACGTGATTTCAAATACACCAGTTGAGCATAGCCAGAGATGAGCTTGAAATAAATTCCCAGCGCCCGAATTGCCAAACCGAACTCCCGAATCTACTCCCAAACAACATACAGATCCAATTTTGCTTGACTAAACAAAGAAGAAGGAAAAAGGCAAGTGCACAAGAAAAAAAAACACCACATTGAACTGGCAACTGCACTTTACACGATAAATTGATGCAATAAAAATTACGGGTGATCAAATCAACATTCCATACCCCTTGTGCAGAGTAAATATAAGTTACTAAAAGTTTAACAAATAATCAATCAGTGAAGAGTGCCCACAACATTACAAAATCGTGTAAAATCAATTTAAGAAACAATCAAAGTGAGAAAGAAGCAAACACTAAGCAGATCAAAAAAGAAAAACCAGAGTGAGAAACCGGATCAAATTTAAAAACCAAACAACCATCGCGAAACGAAAATGACGGGAGTTAGGTAGCGTTGCTCTGCTAGGGTTCGAGGTCACGTGATCTGTGATCGGCACGTGACCCGACTCAGCATGGAAAGAACAGAGAGAGGAATCAACGTACCGGTGCGGGGGAGGGTTCGAGAGATCGCCGGCGATCGGAGAGATTCGCAGTCGCCACGAAAGAAGTAATGGAACATGTATCGTGCGTGTGTGTGTATCTATATAGAGCTCGTAATATACGAGAAGCGGTCGGCGAGGAAGAGAGAGAGAGAGAGAGAGAGAGAGAGGAGAGTGAGGGAAAAAAAATAAAAAGAATTTATAAAGGCAGAACGCAGAAGGAAAATACGGGACCAGCAGCAGGGCTGTATCGTGGGGGACACGCACTGACAAACGGGCCGTTTTGGTCCAGTGGCAGCGGTCCAGCCCAAGGCCTTTTTTTTTTTGTTTCTATAAGTATATTCAAGCCCAAACGACAAGCTTACCTCATTAATGTGAAATGAAATGTTCGTTTTGTTGGGCTCGTCGAGTTTGTCTCTCATGCTAAAATTTGAGATTAATCGGATGTCGATATTGATACGATTTCATAAACGTTTTCCTTGAGGTAGAGTACTGCCTTAATGGTCAGAATTTCAAGATGCTGCTATTTTGGTATCAAGAAGTTTTCTTGGAGAGAACTCGTTCTTTCCGAAATTCGTACAAAAAGCAGAAGCTAAAAGTATTTGCAGAAATTCTTACGAAGTTTCCTATAGTCAATTTGCCTTGAAATTGAAAAGCATATGGTACATAGATTTCCGTATTGTTGAATAAAAAAAAAAATAGACTTTCGTACATTCTGAATAGAACTTCGGGTACATTCCAGTTATGATATGGATTTAGGCCCGTTTCGCTAATGTTCTTATTTTTTAAGTAGTTATTTTATTTGAATTTGTGGAACATACCCTTAATGGCAAAGTGAAATTTATCTAGAAGATTAGCAATAATTAAAGTGATATACATCAAAGTACAATTTCATCAAAACTAGAGGAGTGTAAATTTTTCAGTATTTTTGTGGGATCCGGGGTGGACTCCACGTGAATGTAATCACCTTGTTTGGTTCTCATCTCATCTCATTTTTTCTCTCTACACGTGTTTCAATACATTTTTCTCTTTATATATCTCCACTCGTTACTACTCATTACATCAAAAGTAACTTTCAAAAATGAGAACCAAACAACGTGAATGTAATTATGGCTTTCTTCCAATGATCAGCAAACCCAGCCGAATCTCATGGCCATGCCAAGTGAACCCTTAACCCTATTTCTCCATTGCCTATAATCAAAAACAAGAAGAACATGACCAAACTTTCGGCAACATCAACTGCATGACCCCCAACCCACACTTCAACGGGTGTCCAATTTTCTCTTTCTGTTTTCTTTTTCTCGTCTTCGTTTTCGTTTTATTTACGTCGGGTTAATTAGTACTTATTAGTCTTGGCATATGATATCTTCAATGTTGTTTTTTGTTTGGTAATCAAGAACCCAAGTTTTTTGGTAATCAAGAACAACAATATTACTATAGCTCTTGGAAAATGATGGAAAATCTTTGTAGAAACCCTTTCTTCTTGAGAGGGTACTGCAACTGGTATGCTCCACAATAAATTCTCATAAATTTTCGATTCGGTCTTTTATATCACCTTGCGTTTCCGATTGCCTGCGGCATTTTAGACTTTCACGTTTCCGCTTCCCGCTGTGTCGTTTCCTGCTTCTGTTTTTGAGTATTGCCAGTTATGATCCATAGCTGAATAAATATGCATGTGCAATTCAATTTTGACTTGATTTTCCTTCATATTGACAAAACCAATAACCAAACATATCATTGGTTCAAGTTGAACCTGGATCCATGAAGTAACTCACTCATTTGAATTGGTTAGGGCAGTAAACATCATGAATATCGACCCGAGGTTCTTCCAAAATTTTTGATATTCAACCGACTCATATAGTGGATTCACCTTTCTGTGCATGAAATCATGTAATCTATATCAGCTATCACCATGTAGAGCTAGACAAATGAAAAAAGTGTTAGGACTGTTGCTGCCACTCCTGAATTGCATAGGAAAGGGCGTAATTGGGGATCAGGTCGCAGTGGTCGAGCTTAAGGTTTGTCATCGGCGAAGTTACGTGGCCGCTATTCAACCATCCTTTTATTGCGTCTGCTTCATACGTAAAACCATCTGCTGCTATCTGTGGATCTGTCATGACTTCCTGGATAAAGAAATACAACAGCAAAGATATATATAAGAGGCAGAAATAGATGAAACCCAGGTCCCCAGTTGTACCAGTGGATTCAGTTGTCATGGCTATACACTGTAAGTTTCCTGTTCTACGTTTCAACGCATAAATCACTATGATTCTGTTCTCCTAAGCTGTTTTTGGTTGTTGAATTTGTAGAGTGCTTAAAGAGGAAATTTTAACTTACAGAAATATTCTTCGCTTCATTAAAAACAACATCCAAACACAGCCTCGGCATTAATCTCATCCTTTTAAAGCGAAAGGAGGAATCATGGGAAGAGCATAAGTTGCATCATTGACCACACTTACGTCCGGTCAAGGGTGTACAATAATATGCTATGATTCTGTTCTTTTTAAGCTGAGTATGGATGTTGGTTTTGTCTACTGAAATATGAAGGGGTTTTGTAGACCTAATTTTTCTTTCTTCTCTATATTTTTCTTTTCCTCTATGACTCCCTCCACAAGTTCAACATCCAAACACAGGCTCAACGTCTTTGGCATTTGCATTGCCCCGTAGAAAAGGTGTGAGAGCACAGTCATCATATAAGACATGTATGCGCAAATTTCTAGTCAAACACGCAGCAGTCTGCAATCGGTGATACGGAAAAAAGTGATGACGGTACAAATTGAAAAATACTAGAGCATTCATATTATGAACGATAATTACCTGGAAAATGGGACAGACAAAGTGAGACGGAATTCGGCCAGGTCCCTTGGAGTCTAACTTTGATGTACATGATTCCTTCATCAACTCAATCACACTCCATACTTGTGACACAAGGTCGGGCCGATCGTCCCGCTTGTTCACACAACACCTCAACGCCAAATGAGCCAAGGTTTTCGCCTCCTCAAGTGGCCACTCCCCAGCTCCAAGGTCCAGCAATGCATTAAAGTTCTCCCTTTCTAGTGCGCATTTCACATCTTTCACCATCCCTAAGGCTGGTCTTCCAGTCAAAAGCTGTAACAGTACGATTCCAAATGAGTACACATCAGATTCTGCAGTAAGTTCTCCAGTCTCCAGAAAATCAGGATCCACGTACACGGAGGACTCTGGGTCAGTTGGGTTCACGTTTTGAGGGGCGAAACGATAGACCCACAAGTCACTGAGTTTGCTGACAAAGTTCGCATCAAGAAGGATACTTTTCGGTTTTACATTCCCGTGGACGATGCTAGGCCTACTAGAGTGGAGGAAGATGAGGACAGAACATATCTCACTGGCAATTTTTGTTCGAGTTTGCCATGTTAGTGGGGGAGTTTTGCCATTGCGGAAGAGGAGATCTTCAAGGCTGCCTTTTTCTAGGTACTCATAAATAAGTGACCTCGACTCTGGGCAGGTACCAATCAAGGTCACAAGGTTTGGATGCCTCACCCTGCCTAGAGTCCATGCCTGTATTAAAACAACAGAGGCGAAGTGAATTAAAGTTGTATCTTTTGAAGGAAACACGAGGATTTTTGTTGCATTATTGCACAAATTACGTCGGAACACAACAATGCACTGTTGAATCAGAGGTACTATGACATCAAGCAGATTTCATACCCAAGCCTAAAACCCGTAAGAGTTGGATAGGTTTAGATGCCATCAAACTATCCAGTTAGAGTAAACATTAGATTTTACAGAAATCATTCTCTTACACTAGTATGTTTTAATCTACTGCACTAGGCTTCAGATTATGTTGCGAAGTCTAAAGAATATAGGTGACTCCAACCTCTTAATGCTTGCAGTACCATATGGAAAAAAGGGGAAAAGAACGAAGAAAACGATCATCCTCAATCCTACTATGACATTAACCCACAGTTCATAAAAAGATATGGTTTCCTTTTCTTGCATGATGATCATGCAGACAATATAATGAAGACATCCACAGGAACATTTGTTGTATTTACCTCATGTTCAAATTCCACATGACCTTGAGAGCCATGGGAGGGCAGCATTTTAATAGCAACTTTAAGATGACGAAGAATCCCCTTATAAACACTCCCATATCTCCCATCCCCAATCTTCCAGGATGGGTCGAAATCCCGCGTCGCCTCATTAATCTCCCAGAAGGAGAAAGCGGAAAACTGTAGCTTGGATAGGTCTGCAGCATCCTTTTTCACCAATCTCCTTAGTCCATTAATTTCTCCTTTTGCTTTGTCATGCTCGATCAGTAGCTTATCCCGTTTTTCCTTGAATGTCATCAAGAGATTTACAGCCTGAACAATCTTCTCATCTAACTCATCCTCGACAGAAAGAGATTCCTTGAGTTGGCTCTCTAGAACTTGTTTTTGGTCATGGACCATCTGGAGTTCTTTTGTGTATTGATCATGCAGATTCTTCATACTTTCTAAATCCTGTTTTTGTCTGGCCAGGACTTCCTCCATTTCTTTTCTTTCCTTTCTCTCTTTCATGCACAAACGTTCTAGATCTTCAGCCTGTAACAAGGAACTTGCGTAGTAAGATGTCACCATTTAGAGCATCTGTTACAAGGTTCATGCTCTCAAGTTAAATTATTCATATTTTATTTGCATAATCTATGTGTAAATCATATGACTATAAAAAGTGTAGCATACTTTAGTTGCAGAAAAGGGATCAAATGATGTTCAACTCAAAATTGAATATCAACCATACTGGTATAGCTTTTAATTGGAGCCTTCAGAGATTTCAAGGACAAGTTTTTTACCTTGCGTAAAGCCTCCATGGCATCTTCTTCGGCTTTCCTCCGTCTCAATGACTCTTTAAATGCTTTCTTCTTTGAATGTTCAGCATCTGTGATAGCATGTTCTTGTCTACCATGAATTTCAGAAGTAGCGAGTCCCTTGGATTTTCCTTCCTAGAGAATGCATGAAGATACAAATTAATATGAAGATCTAAAAGAGATTTAATTGAGGGAGTCCAGTCAAGTCTAGAGTTCCAGTGTCTGCACACGATAATTTCCTAGATCAAGATCAGTCTCTTCAACTCATTTGTAAAGGAAAGTAGTCAACAAATGCATCTTTTTCAAATTCAGAGACTCAAACCTCAGCGAGTAGAAGTATTCAGAGTTCAAATGAGACTGATATTACTGATTATATGCTAGAAAATGGTGTGGCGTACCAGCAAAACTACAGCTGATGGATGATCAAGATGGCCTTGGACCTTGTTTGATGAGGGTAAAGGTGATCCATGTCCTCTCATCTCATCCATCACCAAGGGGTTTGGTTCTAAAATACCAACCACTTTGTCAGTGGACTGCACCAAAACCTGAGAAGTGAACACCTTTGACAGGCCCTCCTGTTCATCAACTTCCTCGTTTGATTTTGCACGACTCCATAGTAGCTTTGTGTCACTACTACTCGTAGAAGAAGGGAATGTCATGATGCTTCGCACATGGGAGATAAGGTTGCCATCACTAGCTCTTCAACGGGAAAAATAGTCAGATCTAATATAATCAATTGAGATGTCCCCATTATAAACAGATTGTGATACAGAGTATTTCTCATTAAAAAAAATCTCTGATGAGTTGTATGTTTTCTATTCTCTACGGACTTGTCAGGTGCTGTTCCGGTTTACCCCTTTAAAAAGAAAGTACTTATTTGCAATTTTCAAACTTAAAAATAATAGGCTTACTGAAATCAAAAAATATGCAATATGTATCTTGTATGATAGACCTTGCAAAAAAAATTGAAAATTTATATTTGTAAATTCAATATTTTTAAGCTTGAAAATAGGTCCTTATTTTTCAAGTACTTATGAGAAAGTAGAATGGGGCCTCAATGTGCTCCACTAGCAGTAAATGCAAGAAATTAGTAGATACAATGCGAAGTAGCACACTGTAAAGATCACGTCCTCAAAACATTGAAAATTCTGTCCTACGAAGCTTTCAAGTCTATAGGAAAGCAACCAATAAACTGGAAGATACCCGACAGAAGAAAATGATGACCAGGAAGATTTCCTGCTAATAGTAGCAAGTGTTATGTAGAATAGTTGTGTAATTACTCAAAGTATCCGAAACTCAACAAAAGCCCAATCTCATTATGCACCTAACTGTATCGAAGGTCCATTTCTATGTATATGTGGTGTTCTTCCTGGTGTTTCTAATTGTCACTAATTTAAATACTCCCCTACATCAAATTAGACAATTTAGGCACAATGTAACATAGCTGATTGACATTTGGCGACCAGCTTACACAAGTATTATATTGGTCAGACCACCTCACTTCGGCTGAATATATTACCAGTGGCCAATTGGCTGCCATTAAACAAAACATGGATTTAAAATTACCATGACCACAGAGAGAAATTTCTTAGATGGACATCAATGCTGTGATTAACAATAAAGAGTAGGAGATGAAATTTAGTACTCAACGTGTATAATGCCATACCACATTGACCCAGTAGCAAGTTGAACAAACATTACATGTAGATAGCTTGGTGAGCGATAAATCAATTGCAGGAAGCTAAAGTTAAATCTGAAACAGATAGTCCTGTGTACCCCCCAAGTCCTTAATGCATTGATAACCAAAATGTGGTCATTCCCATATCCCAACTAATTGAGGTCAACCGCAAGAATCCCTTTCTACCCTTATCTCTCACTAGGCCAAGCAAAAGAATATAGGAATACTAGAGCTGCAAAATTTATACGTGTGCATTTGTGCCAATGCATGAATACTTAATGATAAGTGCCGAAATATTGATATTTTGGCTCTCTAATCTACACTTGTTAGCTATTTATATATGTTGCTTGATATTAATTTTGCTTTTATTTTGTTTATAGGTTGATCAAGCTCATTGTCCAAGATTTTGGATAAAAACAAGAATTTAATGATGTTCGGGGTCAAAGTGCAGAGTTACTCAAAGTTCAATTGCCAATTAATAATTACGTAAAGTCCCATGGACCTCTTATGTAGTTAATGCTTTAAACCCTACCTAAGAAGTATATAGCTTACTTTGACTTCGGCAACAAAAGATCTCTCGGCCGGGGAAGTCAGTTCTTGGACGAGCACGACGATGCACGACATCACGGAAAAGAATCTGGCTCCCATGGCCAGCTAACTCCATTCTCTAGGCGGAAGATGAAGTCCCGTATCAAGTAACTTTTTTTTTTTTGGTAAAGAGAGATTTTATTACCAAAAAGGAAACGAGAAACACAACAACTTAGGGGCATACCCCCATCAAAACAAACAGTCCACCAAAAACTGGGGACAAACAGAAACAAATACAAAGAACCAGGCCTAACTACTTCTAGCTACAAAATTTTCTCAGAGATATTCCAAGCTCTACACAAAGCTCTATTCACAGGGCTACGGCCACAGTTCCTCCAAGAGAACACCCTATCCCGCACGTCCTTGACAATCTGCTCATAAACGAGACCCGAAATGTATTGCTAACTAGAACACCCTATATCCCATATCAAGTAACTTTGTATTTGTATAGGTTTAGGCTTTAATATTCGGATCAATTGTTTAACTAAAACTCGTTTCAGTTTTATGAATGATTTTAATTCTTTCAACATGTTTCGTATTTATATATTGCGGTTTTCAAATACGGAGTTAAACAATGGTATTCTTGGATTGAGTTTGGGTGATTGAGATGGATTATGCTTGTAAGACGGATCCTGCCGTTAGGCGGCTTGACCGGGCTAGTGAGATGGTCCATGCTACGGGATACTCAATATATTATCTTGACAATTGCCAGAAGGGATTGCAAGCCCTAACAACGGTATTTAATTATTAGAATGTTACACCTAGCCTATGTATTATATCGTTGTTATGCGGTCGGGGTGGATTCGAAACCCTGGGTCTTTCTCGCATCAGTTTCTAAATCAATTAATTAGTTGCTTTCTTAATTAATTAGTTTTCCGAAATCAAACAACTCAAATCTTTTTCCTCCGAATTAATCTAGAAATCAATCGAAATTATAGTAACTTAGCCATATTGTCCCTGTGGATTGACACTCGGTCTTGACCACTATTCTACGGAGAAGTAGTTAACTCCAAGGTTTTATAAATATATTTTTGACATGGAACGATGCGGTCACTTAACATGCTGAAATACCTTGCACAGATGAGGCTTCCATTGCAAACAAACCAAATGTTACAGGAAACTGGAGCTTGTTCGCACACAAAGGTGGCTTTCTTGGACTTGAGCTCTGACAGTTGCCTGCAAATTACACACTTAATGACTCCCTGTAGTAGTATGGAACATGACAAGCTGAAATCATATTTGAAGTTCCTTAACTTATGCCACTCAATATGCTCGAAACCTAATGTGAGGAACACATTAGGAGGAACACAGCTGCATAGTTTACATCCCTGCAGAACTTATTCGATACATTTTAAGAACTTAATCTACAATTTGAAGACGCTATATGACTATATCCCTAATAAC
Organism: Rhododendron mucronatum var. ripense; assembly: GCA_019656295.1. Lineage (NCBI taxonomy): Eukaryota > Viridiplantae > Streptophyta > Magnoliopsida > Ericales > Ericaceae > Rhododendron > Rhododendron mucronatum. Next base: position 2,436,167 of record BPLT01000050.1, on the reverse strand, counting down.
CCTATGATATACTCAATGACTTTGATCATTTTAAGTGACTAAGGTGGAAGTTTCATACTTGGAATAGTGCTTATCTGCTGCTGCTCCCATGACAAGCCATCTGATATTGTGCTGAGCGACAAGGTGCACAATTCCTTTCTCTACATTGTCCGTTTCCATCCACACTTTACCTGCCTGCACCTCAAAACGGTAGAGGATAAATAATCTATTATAATATATAAAAGGAGAGCACAACTTGGTGTTTTTTCTTCCCAAACTTGTCCATGAGAATATTTTATCTACAATCTAAATGTTTCTTCCTTCAGTTATTCTTATGGGCAAACTAGTAAAAACAAAAGTGCAAACTACCCAAAATAATTGCCCGTGTCCCCAACTGCTCCCAGCCTCCCATATTCAATAACCCAATATTCGAATTGTGCTTCAATGTCGATGAGAGAGCACAACAGAAAAAGAGAATCTAATTGACAATGGAAGTGAGTAGATTCAGAAATGTACTCTTTGGTGATGCATCCACACTTCTACACTGCATCAGAGTGACACTGGGCAGCAGTTAAGTATTTCTGCACTTCTCCTACTTTCAAGGTGTTTATATTTGATTTCGTAGAAAGTTTTTGATGAGTTTCCTTACTTCGATTTTATATTGCAGGAAAGTTTTTGACTGCCGAATTAAAGATTGGAAAAGTTACAGAGGAAATACACACTAAAACCAGTTTGAATTTTCCATTGTGCTTGGATATAGTTAAAGATTTGAAAGGAATCTACTTTCCAAACTCCTCTTTTCTTCAGGCTACTAGAGGAAGTCATGCCTCTTGGGTGTGGCTTAGTCTCCTCCATGGAAGGGAGCTTTTGGAGAAAGGTCTTAGGTGGCAAACTCAAGACGGGGCATCCATTAATTTTTGGGAAGACGGCTGGATTCCCACGCTGGAAGGTTTCAAATTGCAGTCAGTCCGGCCTTTAAACACCGATATTCAAACTGTTGCAGATGTGATTGATTCTGGCAAAGGATGGAACATTTCAAAACTAACCTCTGTGATAAGTCCTTTGGAGCTACAGGCGATCCAAAAAATCTCTCTTCCGTGTCTTAACAGAAGGGACAGATTAGTTTGGCACCATAGCAGGAACGGAGTTTACTCGGTCAAATCTGGGTACCATCTTGCCACCAACTCTCAAGTTGCTAAATCCCCTTGCAAACCGGGCTCTTCTTTTCAACCAGGAACCAACCTATGGAGGGCTATTTGGAAGCTTAATATCCCCAACAAAATCAAGAACTTCTGGTGGCGAGTTTGTAGAAATAGTTTGGCCACAAAAGAGAATCTCTTTAGAAGGAAATGCTCGCAATCTAATACCTGTCCGATCTGTAATACAGAGGTGGAAACAATTGAACATCTGCTTTTCTTCTGCTCGTGGGCGAGAGCTGTGTGGTTTGGGTGCAATGTTGTGTTTGAAGGGGTAATCAGGAGGCCGAATTCAACGATCAAATGGACTGCGCATATTCTGGAATCAATGACAAAACCAATTGCCATGAATTTTTTGGGTAAGATTACCTTTACTGCTTGGAACATTTGGAAGGCGAGAAATGATTATGTTTTTCGAAATGAAAAGGTGAACCCTATGGTAGTAATGGCCAGGGCAAATTTTGCCCAGCTGGAATTCTCAAGTACTCGCGTGATTCCGTCTGTCCACATGGATAACCAACCCATAACGGATGTTGCATCTATTTGGGTGGCTCCGGACGTATCGAAATTCAAAGCAAATTGTGATGTGGCTTTCAAAGAGGGGGACACCAATAACAAAGTGGCAGTGGTGATACGAGATCATACAGGGGCCACCGTGGATGGTAGAGCAAAATCTTTCAATATTCTCTCTGCGCTACAAGGAGAATTGGTAGCTATCAGGGAAGCCTGTCTCATGGTCTCCAAGTCAAACTGGCAAGGAGTCACAGTGGAGTCAGATTGTAGGGAAGCCATCCATCTAAGCTCCTCAGAAGTTGTTCCCCCGTGGGAGGTTGCTGCAGTGGTTCTGGACATAAGGGATTTGGCTAGAGCAAGCGGAATCATATTCAGTTGGGCTCGTCGCGTAGCCAACAAAGCTGCCCATACCGTTGCTGCATTAGCCAAGTTAGGGATTTTACCTTGTAATTGGGTGTCTAGTCCCCCGTTATCTCTTCTCTCAGTTTTAGAGTTTGATTCTCCTTTGTAAGCCTGCGGGCCTTGTTAAATGATCAAAAAAAAAAAAAAAATGATCTAAACATTATCCGCCAACAATTTAATGTTTCTAATTTGCAAGAGATGATTAATTTTATGATTCGTGTTCTAATTTCTCTTGTGGAATTCCTAATTATCGCCATATTTGATGAAAAGAAAATGAAGAATAATACCCCTACTTGGGCTAGAATCAGTAAGTATTGATCTAGAAGCTTGTCCATCTTCTGCCACTCAAGTTCCTGGAAGGCCTTCACTATTTGTTGCTTCAGTCTGTTGATTGAGAACTTCCCATTTACTGTATATAAAAACAAACAAACAAACATATCAGATCTTCTTGAAATGCATGGCCGGAGCCATCAAATTTTCAGACTAAGTCGTAACAAATAACATAGAAGTAACAAAAAGTTTTAAGGGAAAATTTGAGACCACAAAAAAAAAAAAAAAAAAAAAAAAAAATCCAACATCAGTACCAGAGGAAATTCCCAGCTACACCATAATTTCATAAACTGGAAGTTTTCAATCTTATGAATGCGTGTAAAGGTATAAGCAAGCATAAGCCAAAAACCTCCCCCCAAAATATGAACAAATTAACTTGAATTTGATTCAATTGAAGTTTTTTTTTTTTTTGGTAATTCAGTTGAAGTTTTTTTGAAGCAAAAAATTTGCTTGAAATTGAGTTATAGACTTACTGAGTGTGACTGAATGTGCTTGCTCGTGAACATGAAGAAGGCAAATTTTCTTCCCGGAAAATTCCTGCAACGCCCACAACAGCGCCGATTTGCTGTCGTTCACTTTCTTCCCCACCGCCACGAATACGGTACTCTCCGCATCACACAACCCCTCAGTCTTAATTTCCCCCTCGCACCCACCTCCCATCATCAACTCCAACCCACCAAAAAAAACTCCTCAAAATCAATCGCTCATACCCACGTAAATTTCCAAACTTGATTCGACGGAAGCCCTTGTTCTTGTCAATGGCGAGGGATCGGCATTGATATTGAAGATTAATCGCACGGTGGAGATGATGGTTGGTAGAAACGACAAGGTTAATATATCTTTTTGGAGAAGTTATTTAAGTAGAAGGGAATAATGGAATCAATACTTTTTGAGAAAAAGTAGAAGTTTGCATTCGAGTTTGTGATGAGAACTTAAGAAAACAGATACAAAAGAGTTGAAAACTTCTGCTATCTTTCTCGTCCTCTCTCTTCCACTTTCTCTCTCCGAAAATTCTCTTGGTCTTTTTCTTGGAGTGTTATTTTATTGTCCTTTTCAGTTATTTTCGAGTGCGATCAAGTGGGTCACCGTGCGTGTTGAATTATTGGCTAGATTAAAAGTCGGAAGGGTGATAATACTCCCCAGTTCCCAACCCATTTTGTTTGCTTATTAAGTTTCCTTTTCTTTTTTGGAAAAGCGGTATAAATTAAAGTTTCCTTTTTAGAATGTTCTTAAATTGTTTACAATTTTTTCATAACTAAAAACCCCTAAAAAGGCAAAGTTTCAATTTTACTTTTCTAATTTCGAGTTGAAAGTAATACCAAGCTTAACACAGAACCGAGCAAAAGGGTATCTTTGAAAAAATTTAAGCATTTTCCAACTTACAAACTTTTAGTCAATAAAATGGGATAGTTTCGGTAATTAGAAAATAAATTGGGCCGGATGGAGGGTGAATTCTTTTTTTTTTTTTGTCTTTATTCAAATTTTTTGCGTATTTGTTACTTTTGCATTAAACAAATTTGTGTGACTTACTGATTCGTCTCGACGAAAAGATCCACCAGGAGTATTTGTTTGCTTTGGTAATGGATATGATTGTTTAGTGTAATATTGCAGCAAGTTTAGTGTGGATTCGAGCGTGGGTAATTTGGGCCCTTTCCGGAAGCTCCGGTTTTTTTCTTTTTTTTGACATGAGAAGCTCCCGTTAAGTAACCAAAACAAACGTAGCAAGGAAGTATTGGTCAAAAATCAAGTGGGTAGGTCATCTATTGGTTGACCTTGCTATCCCAAGTCTGAAAGATTATTCACTGCCTCTGGCACCGTGCCACGTGGTGTTCCAAACTTCATATTCGCCACAACGTGTAGTGAAAGTCTCCTAACTTTTAACATATGGGAAGGGGCCTCGGGCGCCACCTACAGGGTTGCCAGGGCATTGAATAATTTTTTGCAAGTTCAAACTAGTTTTGAAAACTCTTCGCTCTCTTTATTCATGACGTGGGGGTTTTCTATAATTGAGTGATAGAAATCAATTTTTCAAAAACGCGTCTATTTTTGTACTCCTATAATAGTGTGGAGAAAACCCAACCATTGATATGTTTCAAAATTCTGCATCGAGAATGATTCGACCTTATTCGATTTGTGATTTTCAAATCCACTATCGTAAAATCAAATAGTTTTTTATTGGACTAAACCGTATATATTGTTTTTTAAAGAGAAGTCCAAACATATACATCATCTAGAATTTGGACGGAGCGTGGTAGTAGTTTATAAAGGGGGCTAATTTAGAAGTTTTGAAATTCTGAAAGGATCAAGATACAAAATCTTATTTATAGAAAAAAAAACACGAAATATCCATAGAAAAATAAGGCTACCAAATTTTGGAGATGTGGTCCTGCATGCGTGCACCACCCTTTATCTCCAAAGACTGGATCGTCTGGTTCCCATTGATCGCAAGCCTTCAACTTTTGATCCTAATTATCCATACAATATGAATCATTCTGTTACTTTGATTAAATGGCCCCGTTCCAAAACACCTCCTTAAAAAAAAGTACTTATTTCATATTTTTAAACTAAAAAATAATGTAAATAAAAAAAAAATTGCACTGTATAAAAGATCTCGATAAGATCTATCAAACAAGATCATATTGCTAGGAAAATTATTTGCGTAGACACATTATTTTTAAGTTTGAAATTATCTTCTTAAAAAATAAGTACTTAAAATGAGTTACGGAACGGATTACTTTTTGGTTGGTACGTATTTTTCAAGCTCAGCAGCTTGTTGTTGGTTGTTTTGCTCATATAGCAACAAGCACGTCCCTATCATCATCGTAACACAAAAAACTCCAATCGACATTTTTGTGGCTTGTTGTTTGCTTTCAAACCCATTTGTATTTGTATTTGATTGGCTGGTTCGTATTGGACATAAGCGTGCAAATAATTAATGGTCCTAAGTATTCATCAAATAGTTTTTTATTTTTCATGTTGTGCAAGCCAATTATAGTTTTTCATTTTCTTTGGTAAAAAAATGAAAAGATGAATACTATTCTGTGGTGTTGTTTTGCACATGGCTATCATTTTGGACCGTAAGAAACTCCAATTCAACATTTTGTATTTTGTATTATATACGAAGTACTCCCTCCGTTCGGATTTAATAGTTCTTTTTTGGAGTTCGTGTCATTTTCCAATCGATTATATCATCCTATTTATAATGTTTTACGTGATTTTGAAAATATTGAATTATAGAACTAATTGAGATCTATCAAATAAGATCCATATTTGATATAAAATTCATTACGTATTCAAAGATATAACCCGTTTTTTAGCCGGTTAGAATAGTTAGGAACAATTAAATCTGGACGGAGGGAGTAGTGAATAACAACTAGCCCAAGAGCTAAAATCTCCTGAGATCAAGAACAAGAAGCTATTTGGATTTCCAGAACAAATTATTAGTGGAAGATATTCTAGCTGTTATCGGGCAATATACTGTGAAGTCCCACGTCGGGAAAAAATGGAAAGGTTAAGCAGGATATAAGGAAAGGCTGACCAATTATTATTAACCTGAGTTATAATTTTTGAGCCATTTGATTAAGGCTAAATGTGGGTTGTTACAAGTAGTATCATGTTTGGGTGGGCCCAAAATATGAGAAGCTTGAGATGTTTGTCGTACTTAGACGGGCCCGACATGAGACGAGCTTGGGGTGTGCAGCGAGAACAACTTAAGCGGAGGAGATTGTAAAGTCTCACATGGGGAAACCACGGGTCCGTCATGAGACGAGCTAAGAAAAGGCCCATCAGCTATTATTGACATGAATTATATAAGTTTTTAACCACTTAATTGGGTTAACATATCAATTAGGGCAAGTCGTTACATATATTACGGTTAATTGGCGAATTAGGTCCACATTTGTTGGCTAAGAGTTCACCCTTCATATTTTCCTAAGAGGAAAAACAATCTATCTTTATCAAGTTTTTGTCTAGTCCGGGTAAACTTTATCAACCCGGGTAACCCCAACATGTTTAGCAAGTGGGCATGAAAAATCTACACTCTGGAATCACTTGAGGATTTGTCCATTCGTTTTCAGACTCCCGAAGTAATTAAAATATGCACAAGTTAACATCGACATTCGGTTAAAAAGAAACTTGACCAACCCTTGTTACGCTCATCAGTGCTTTAATATAATCATTATATGCACACTAGTTACGATCATCCCAGTTGATTTTTTGTAAGAGTATTCAGATTTCCTTGCGTAGACGCAACCCTGAAGCCTGAACGCCAGATAGGCACAACTGTTCCAACTTCCAAGACCCATTTGGGGGCCGACATTAATATGTGGACATTAATGTTCGACTAAAACAATGAACAATGCAAAGCAAATCCAATTAAAAAAACGAAAGAAGAATCTGCCAATCGGTCACAAAATTGCCTATTAAACATAGTAATAAAAAAAATAGGGAGTTGTTTATGAAAGGAGGGTAGAAATTATTTCTCTTTAGTCTTTAAAGTAATTGAGCGAAATTATCGGTTTTTGCCTTCCGCAATAACCGACTCCTTGACCTCCCAATTAGAAGTGTAAAGAGGGTAAAATAATTTGATCGCGTGATGCGTTGACCGAGACAACAAGTGGCATGTTGCTCGAAACAACTATGGAGACAAGTGGCGACTGCCAACCGAGTGGCCCAACTCACGAGCCTTAGCCATCTCAAACCGAAAGCCTTGGGCAAACAGCTTGCCACGTGGCTTGGCCACGCTGACTTAGCCAACCGAATGACCAAGAACCGAAAATGCCTAGCTTGGCCAAAAGACTTGGCTGCCAAAAGGCCAAGACCGAACGCTTGGCTGCTAAAAGCCAAGAACCGAACGACCTAGCCAGCTATATGACTTGGCTACCAAATGAGTTTGTCTGGTCGCTAGCCAAGGCCATGAGTGCGAGCCACAAGTCACAGCCTTGACCATGAGCCTTAGGCCGCAAGTCAGGCCTTGGCCGCGTTAACCTTGGTCATGAGCCATGGCATTAGCCATGAGTAATGGCCTTGGCCGCGAGCCATAACCTTGAGTGCGACCCAATTTGGTTAAGAGATGCCGACAGGAGACCGATCATGACTCCCCAATGTCTTGGCCATGACACAAAAAAATGTTGGCACTCTAAACAATATCCATTAGAGGCTTGGTCGCGATAATGGCAAGACCGAGAATACGAGTCGTGATCATACCGCTTCCCGGTAATGGCGAGGGATAGCCAAGACTTGACCATACTTGATAGTGGAAATGGTAGAACCAAGGTAGGCTTTGACCATGCCGCTTATTTGGGATTACTGAAAATCTAGTGGTTCGGTGGCTAAAGAATATGAAAATGCCGTAGAAAGGTGCTTGCAAAGTAGTACTTGTGGGACTACCACGAGTGCCGTGAGGACCTCGGCCTGATAGTACAAAAGGAGTATCCACACACGACTTGTGCGATCTCCAAAGTTTTATTAGTCCACTAAACCTAGAAATAGAGGTCAGGTTTTTTATAAATAGGGCATTCCCACATTTTAGGGGACGATTAGATGGATCCCAACGTGAAGAGAGAAATACTCTTTCTAGAGAGATGCCACATTTGATTTTTAGTTGGGATATAAAGTTCCTATCAAGATTTGTTTCCTACTATCAACGTTAGATTCTTTCACCAGTTCAGATTCTCCACTTAATCTCGTTGTTAATCGTCCATTAATCTCATCCTTCTTATTTACTTTTTAAATATTATAGATCCTAGATTTTACTCTATCATACAAAATGTACAAGAGTAGCCAAATGATTTAAATCTTGATTAATTTCAATAAAAAATTATTCTCATAAAAATCTTGTTATTGCGGATAAATTGCAAATAAAATCTATCATACAGAGTGTACAAGAAGAGTGGCCAAATGAGCTAGACCATAGTTAATTTCAATAGAAAATTATTCCCATAAAAATGTCGTAATTGCGGATAAATTGCAAATTTATCAACGAAAATCAATTTCCGCGCCAAAACTCACCTTGACTTGTAGATTCGTGCTTCCCTCGTCCTACAAAGACTGGTAGGTAAAACCTTCTTTCTCTCTCTCCACCCTTACTTCTCTCTCTCTCTCCACCTCTTTCCCTATCCCCGAGCATGAGAAAATCTGAACATCGAATCCGCTCCGGATCATGGACCCGACCGAAACCTCATCTTCTTCCGACACTCAAATCATCGAGGCCGGCGATGACGAAGATCTCCCAATCGCCGACCACAAACTCCCCGAAGACCTCACCGAATCGCGACTCGAAAACGAATCGCTCGTCGCCCAACTCGAAGCCCTTCGCCGCGATTACCATAACCTTCAAGCGGAACACGCGTCGACGGAGGAGAGACTGTCCCTGCTCGAGCAGCAAAACGACGAGGTTTTGAAGCACAACGAGGAGCTCAAGAAGGCCCTCGAGGATGCCTCGGAGGAGAGAGAAAGTATTCTCGAAGAGCTTCGTGGGGCCAGGACCTTGTCGAGAGAGCGCGAGGAGGAGTTGGAGAGGAGGGTTGATGAGGAATTTAAGGAGAAAGAAGGAATTAGGAGTGAACTGGAGAGTTCTAGAGAGAGAGTTAGGGTTTTACTGGACGAGAAGAGTGAGAGAATTAGGGTTTTATCTGAGTCTTTGGGCACGGTGAAATCGACTAAGGAGTGTTTGGTTAGGGTAATTGAGAGCCTAAGTGAAGACAACGTGGAAAGCTTTGTGCATGAAGAAGGCGAAGGAGACACGGAATTAGAAGAAGCGAGAGAAACAGAATTAGAAGAAGAGATTAAGGATATTTTACGGGAAGTGAAGGCGGTTTCTAGGCTTGTGATTATTGTGGAGGTGAAGGCGAGCGGATTTATAGAGACGAGGAAGAAGGAGAAGAGGGAGTTGGAGAGCAGTGTGGTGAGTTTGACGGAGGAGAATCGGGACATAAACAGCTTACTTAGGATTGCTTTGGTGGAGAAAGAGGCGGTGGAGAAGAGTTTGAATAAGCTTAAAGGGAATAGTAATAACAGTGATCAGAAGAGGGTGGCGATATTGCAGATTGCAGAGAGAGGTTTACAGAAGGTGGGGTTTGGGTTTATGATGGGGGCTGGAACTAATGAACAACCGGTATCAGATACTTCGAGCGTTAATTCGGGTAATAAGTCGGATGGAAGTGAGTGCGAAGAGGAGGTTGTGAGTCTGGTATTATTCGGCTTCTCATTCTTTACATACCAAAATTTGTAGCAGTCTTTCTGTTTTGTAAATTTTTAGTAGTATTTCTGTTTGTGTATGTGCTTGTGCTTACGATCACATACATAGCTCTAGCTGATTTTAGTGATGGGACTTTTGTGAACCAGGCACTTTTTAGCCATCATCGTAATCTCCTATTGCATAGACATTCCCCATCTAAAACTCCAACCGAGGCTTGAGTTGTAACGCTGAACAAATTTACAGGATGACATTACATCTCGATACCCAAACCAACTTCTAACGGAGGCACAAATCTTTTAACACGCTCTGGCACGGGAATACTTTAAAGCATATGTATGTCATGGTCAAGTAGTTTTTGGTGGATTTGATTGTCTTTCTTAAACATTGATGAGCGCAATTTCCACCGAGGCCCCTTGTCACAAGCAAGCAAGCACACATGCACAAACTTCATTTTGTGCCTCAAGCAAGCACACATGCACAAACTTCATTTTGGAAAAGTATTCTATGGATGAAGGTAATCTTTGAAGTTTCAGTGGCTGTGGCATATACACTTCTCAACGTGCTAGCTTTCAATCAGTGCATTCAGTCTTTTTTCTCCACATTTTGGAGGCAGTCATACTTTGTGTTTGCACCAAATGTTTGGACGGTTGTGTTTGTGGAATGAAGATATGAGCAGAGTATAACCCGGTCTTAGGAAACATGAAGAACTTTCTTTTCTTTTCCAGTTTTGTGGCTTCAATCGAAAGTAGTTATACAGACTCAATTCATCTGGACATATGAGATGCAAGCTTCTTGCTATGAAAAATCACTGGCTTTATTTCTGTAATTTCTTGGCAGGCCTCAACTGTAGAGAGGATAATGAAAAACTTACGACTTGAAATTACACAATTGAGGAGATCTTTGGAGGAGTCTAGGTATTTATCATTGAACTAAATTACTTAATGCTCTGCTTTTCTGAAGTATGGTTTATGTTTTTTCATGCATCAATGACAATATCATTCTTTTGGGTGCATGTCAATGAGATTACTATGTAGAAACTTGAAAGATACAAATTTGACTTACAAAATGGCATGAACTAACTAGATTTTCTGGGAGTCTGGACACTCGCTTGGGTCTAACAGATGGAGAATATACTAGCCAGCCTCTTTTTACCTTTAACTTTCTTCCCTAATCTGCATACTTTACATCATTTTCAGTACCTTAAGTCGTAAAAGCAATTAAACAATGAAGTGTTTTTCTCTTTCTTTTCCTGCCTCACATGCCCCTTTTTGGTTTACATGGCACAAGAACTTTTCTGAAGAGTTGGGAAAGGAGATTTTTTTTCATCAATGACAACATCTCGAACTTTGAGAGAACCGTTGTTATGCTTTAAATATTATCTAGAGCTGCCTATATGCAAGGGTAGGCTTCAAGGAAAGTAACTATTGGATTGGAACCTAAGTCACCCATTTAGATTGTGATATGCACCAGTGTAATGAACCTGTTGGAATTTGTCCCACATTGGTTAACTATCACCTCGAAAGCTTGTGTTGAGGTGGATGCTTCAACGTGGTCTTAGAGCTACGCTTTTGGACAAGACTCTATTTCTTGGAGAGTTCCTACCTAAAACCAGTTGGCTATGGGTGGAGTAGCTTCTAGAATATATTAACTAAGTTTGGGTGGCTTAGATGAGCGATGTGGGATAAAGTCTAACAAGAACCATCAAGCATAATCTTTTCATTTGGATCATTTCAATAGAAGCCTCCTAATGCCTCTTTAATAGATTGTGATATGCACCACTCGATGCCTCTCCAGGAGTAACTCAGCAGCAAGCATTTTGCAAGGAAAACATACTTAGATGGTTACCGGTGTCTTGTTCTTTATGCCATCCAAGATGTGACTCCAAAAGCCCATACAGCTGGTGCCATTATAGAACAACCACTTACACTTTGATATAGTTAGTATTCTCTATTTGCTACAAGATGACAAACCCTTCATGAAAATCTGAGGACAATTAATGCGTGCATTTGGAATCCATCCTACATTACTCAACCTTTTATGAGAAATATTATGAGTTTTGAGGAGGCTGTGGCCTCACCTCTGCCTCTCCCTTCTATCTGTTATTTGAGTCTTGTTGCCTGCACTATTCTAAAACATGATTCCGTCGATTTGTTTTTGAACAGCAGAATAAAGTTTTATTAATCTTTGAAGTTACAAGATTCCGTTGTTGATTTAGCTTCTTTAAACAAAATCTGATACTTCAGGTCTCATTCCTGTCTTTAGATCTTCTTGATGTCTTTCAAGGTTTGGTGGAAAAATTTGAACTGTTTTGGAAATAATGAATCAATTGAGAGATAACATTCAATTATCCAAATGCTATCCTAGTTGTCTTTGATCCTTTTGTTGTCTTAAGTGGTTGGGTAGCACTAGAACGCTTTATGACAGCCACATTCCATCTCATTGAGTACACTATGATTGACCCTTAAGTGCTTTCTCATCGTCTGGCAGCTTGTTGAAAAACCCATTTCCTAAACAGACAAAGGAATTAGGAATCTTTGCTTCATTATCCCTTTATAGTGTGCTAAATGTTGTTTGACAGAGATTAGAAAGGGCACTGTCATATTTTTTTAACCTGCCTGGAGTTCCATTTATCTGGTTATGTCTTAGTGACCTATTCTATCCCAGGTCAGATACCGAGCGCCTACAGACTCTTATGGAGAAACAAGCTCAGAAAATTGCAGAGAATACATTGTACATAAAAGAGCTGGAAGATAGAGAGACGATGTTAACACAAAATGTAAGTTACTTGTTTTGTATAATATCTGATGCCTATGTTGTGTACATCCCTTACGTCAAACATTTGAAGTTTTCATCCATACACATCTTCTTCTGTATTCTCTTTCTTAAGGTTGAGGAAATCCTGACGGAAATAAAAGAAACTGAAGAAGAGGTTTCCAGATGGAGGGAAGCTTGTGAGTTGGAAGTGGAAGCTGGAAAGAATGTAGTTGAAGAACGTGATAAAGTCGTAAGAATTAAGTTTAATGCATGCCGTTAATACATTTTTCATGAATTACATTGAGTTATTTGAGGCTTCTTTGGCAAAAAAATGAAGGTAGATTTTTAAAAATGAAAGAAAGACAACACTTTACCAAGCTTCCTCTGGACTATCAATGAAGGAAGCTTGGTAATGTGCACATAAATTGATTTGGGTCTCTAGGCCGGCCCTCTCTGATGCCATTTGGCTTTGATTTGGGGGCATGGTTTTACAACAAAACGTCCCTGTAACTCCTCGGTTTTTGGAGGTTTAGTGGGGCCACTGTTTCAGTGTTATTCTGATAGCAGCCACTTTGTGCATATATTGCCAAAGGTTAGGTCTGTCTCCAATCATCCTCTGCCCATACCTCCAATGATTGGGGACTAGATGGGTTCCGTTATGTTGTTGTTGTTGTTGTAAAGAAAGACAACACTTTGGAGTCATGCCGTATTGTTATTTTCTCCAATTACGTTCTATGGATGACAAAACTCAAATGCTACTCCATTGAAACTGGACCAGGTATCGATTTTGAAACAAGAGTTGGAGAAAACAAAGTCTGCTTTGGACATCTCAAATGGCAAATTAAAGCTGAAAGAGGAACTCGCTGATGCTGCAATGGCTGCTCAAGCAGCAGCAGAGAGGTCTCTCCAGTTGGCTGACAGTAGAGCTGCAGGACTCAATGAGAGGATTGAGGAGCTAACAAAACAATTAGAAGAAGTAGAAAGCAGAGAACGCAGTAGACGCAAAGTGAGGCGCATATGTTGGCCCTGGCGAACACACAACGTGAACTCCCCTCCTAATAGTACAAACACTAGAGCTCGAGATTCCAAACAGATGCTACCAGAGATGGAAGCTTTGCTTCATTACAATGTCTAACATCTCAAAATCTTTTCGCAGCCTCACTAAAATAAGCTTGTTCTTTTTTTTTTTTTGGGGATCTGCCAATAAACTTGTTCTTGAATAGTTTTATTTTCTTTTGTAGTCCTACCAAAGGCTGTCATTCTTCGTGTTTTCTGTAAGGATCTTTTTTCATACCCCTCCACAAATTTCATTATTTATCGGGTGGTCGTTATGTAAAGTACCTTCCTCCATTTTTTTTTCCTATAGAGGTATGTAAAGTATCTAGCCGATGAATTCTTGTACTATCCTTGCTTCAAAGATGTTCAAACAACGCTTTTGCCCAATTGTGAAGCACAAACAAACATGAACAGTAATCTCTGGCCTCTTTCATTTACATTGTGATGGACGTTCTGTTTTAGGAGCACTTAACAATTAGTGCTCGAGAAGAAGAGATTACTTTTCGAGAGAAGAGGATGGCTGGGGTGCTTTTTTGGGGCAACACCACATTGATGGATTATATTCGCATTTTCAGCAGAGATCCGAATGGAAAATTCGATGAAGCTTCCGGTAGTTTAATACTTGACACAGCACCTTCAAAAGTTGTCTAATGAATTGACTGTAAGTAATACTTCAGCTTTTTTAGTTGCTTAGGTATTTCATCCCTAGCTTATATTCCTCCTCGCAAGCAAGAGATTAAGCAGCGTAAGTTTTGCTTCAGTTTCTATCTTTGAAATTTGGACCTCTTCTTCACTTTATTTTCCCTGTACCAGGTTCAGGTGAAGTCTTCATTGCTTTAACTTTTACATGGATTATGAGGACCGCTCTTATGGCCGCTGTTAAATCGATTCTAGCTCATGTGGCTCCTTAAAAGCTTGTATGGATCCGTGCTCTTGCAAATTTGACGATCTTGAACTGTCATTTCTGTATGTCAGAGAAATTACAGCTTTATTAACTAAATCTTTTTTGCGAAAATAATTAAACTCATTCCAAATTAACCTCATTGTACGATATTTTATCTTTTTTAGTTGTTGGTGCATGGATTTGGATATTTCCAAAAAATGTTTGGGTAAAAGTCATAATTTTTTGAAAAATTATTTAATAGTTCGGGAGTACTGTCACGTGGCACTCCGGACCACTTTACAAACACACATTCCTGTAGGGTCCTTACAACTTAATGGTAGACCTCATAGAAATGTAAACTTGAGATCGTCATATCAATTAGGTTTAATTACAACAATGATTTGTTCAATAGGGAGAAAAATATTAAGAATCAAGACCATAGTTTCATAGGGGTGAAGCTTACTGAGTTACTGGAAAAAAATCCATTAGGGAGGGCAATTCAGTTAGGTACGGCGGACGATGAAAAATCATATGCCTGAACGTGGTGTTTAATTGCTGAAAATTGTGGACAATTGATGGTTAGGATTCACAAATGCCTTCAAATTGGTACATAATTAATTTGAACGATTCGGTTATTGCAACTCAATATCAAGTTGAGCCGGAACTTAAGGGATACTTAGGACACTCGAGGCTTACCAAATCCTTCTAATCGTGCCTTCAGGTACGTGCAAGCGCTAATATACAGGTTCAAATCTGTGTAGAAATCAATTCTCGAGTCGGTGTTCAGTAAAACCCCCCACCCGACCTAAGTACAATACTCCAGCTGCAACCCTACTACCCTAGGTATAGAACACTTCTTCCTCGTTCCAAACACCCCAAACCAAAACCCTACCGCCCTACTCCAGACCGGTCCAAATATGAAAAATGAAGCCGCCGCCTCCATCGTGAGCCTCCGCCTTCACCGTCTCTCCTCTCTCTCTCCCTGCTCATCTTTGTCGTGATACAAACGAATTCTATAATCTTTGTGATTGCAGTGCGCTTGATAATCTTGCTGCCGTAATTACCCACCAGCGTCGGGTTCACCGGAAGCATGCTAAATTTCAGTGTCCTAATGGGAACTGCAGAAGGTTATTTACTTCGAAGCCTGATGTGGTATATACCATATCAAGAATAGGCATCCTCCTCACACGAGGATGCCTCGGCAAACTGTTCACTTAAATATACATGGAGATTATCCGTAGCTTAATTCGTGAATGTAGGCTTGCACGTCATCATCAAGTAAATGATTCGAATCTTGAAATAAGAAATCATCGGATGTCAAGACTCAAGACTGCTTCAACCGGAGTCTGTTGACGACGGCGAATTGAAGTAATGAGCCACATAAAAATGGAATAAATTTGGATTGCAAGGTTTACATTTTTTTGGGAAAACCATATTGGAATGACATTCACTTCAGTGCTATTCTTCTTTCCTATTCTACTTTTGCCCAGTTTTCCTAAAACCAGGTTCCACTTATTTCCAAATCACTTGTGCTCAAACTGACTGTATGTGAAGAATACTTTATAGCAATTGCAACCCTTTCCATACAGTGTAATTTCCATAATGAACTTCACACACACACGCAGATTATTCTTCCAATGAAAAATGGAATCACCATAATTTGCATCACAAATCCAGAAGAAAAACGGTATTTTAACCAAGGAATAATAGCAAATTGCAACCCTTTCCATGCATTGCGATTTCCAAGAAATGAACTCCAGGCAGAGATGAGAGATGAGAGAGAGTACTGGAATTTGCATCTCAAATCCAGATGACAGCAAAAAAAATAATAACAATAATAATCCCTCAGGTGAAATACTTCACCATCTGAATGTACTT
The DNA here is from genome assembly GCA_019656295.1 of Rhododendron mucronatum var. ripense. Lineage (NCBI taxonomy): Eukaryota > Viridiplantae > Streptophyta > Magnoliopsida > Ericales > Ericaceae > Rhododendron > Rhododendron mucronatum. The sequence continues at coordinate 2,419,978 of BPLT01000050.1, read as the reverse complement.
CACCATCTGAATTTCTTTCTGCTTGAAGCCACATTTTTCATAGAACTCTTTGTTGTTGGTTCTGCAATCAAGAATCACCTCGTAACAACCCATCGATCGAGCATGATCCGAAAGGAACGCTATAATTTTCTTTACCAACTGCATTCCCCTAGCATTTGAATCAACTACAACATCTTCAATATGCCCAACTTGGCCACAATTCCTTAAGAACTTCTTCTCAATGAACACGCTTCTAGTGGCAACTATCTTCCCAGAACAATTATCCTCAATAACGCAAACAAGATGGTCATCACCGTATAAACTGAGCTCTTGAAATCTTCTTTCGAATTCTTTGTCAGAGACGGAATCACATACGGAGAGTTGTTGCAACAGGTCAATGAAACCCTTTCTTTTGTCTGAAATCTCTAGCTTTCGAACGGGAAATGATTCTTCTTCATTGAGGGAGGATTCCTTGCTCTTGCTCTGCATCCTTTCAGGACTCAGCAGAAACTCACCGTTGTTTTTCAGTGTTACTGAGAATTGGAAAACTCAGATCAATAGAGAGGCCTTTAGAGAAGAACCAAAAACAGCAAAAACAAAAAACGAATCATAACTTTTTCCATACACAGTAAATTAAAAATACACGATTATAATGTGCTTCCTAGTCACATGGATTAGAAGTCCTAATTTTGTCATATGAACCATTAATTGGCACCAAGCAGCTTGTTCAAACTTAACCAAAAAAAACACCTAAGATGGCCTAAACAACTTAGCAAAAAGACACCTAAAAGAGCTAACTTCTTTCTAAAAAATGACAAAAAGCTTGACTATAGACATCCCAAACAGCTTAGCTCGAGAAACAAAAAGGAAGCATTTTTCGACATCCCAACGAAGCATATTCAAACAAAAACTCAGGAAAAAGATCAAGAAAGACACAAAGCTAATATTTCATACTCAATAATACCAACTGAATGTGACTAATATTAGTAAGTCCAGACCGTCCGCGCTTCACCTATAGATGTTGGCAATTGTCAAGTAAAATACCAATCACTTCCAACAATCTCCAGCCGATAGCAGAGTAAGGTCCAATTTTTGAAGAAACTAAATGTATAATAAGTAAGGATATGGTTCTTCATAATATAAGAAATATAAACCTTTAAGATGAAGGAAAACTTGTATCTTCTTATAATAATCTGGGAGGCTGCTGAACAGAAGTACTCCTAGATTGTTGTTCCTTGCATCTTATTTGAAAAATAAGTAAAGATATGACAGTAAACAAACACCTTTACATCACATTAATTACAATGAAAGCACGAGTCTCAGAGGACTGCTACGTCCCAATAACCATTCTTCAAACTAACATCCCATCCGACTAAAAACCCTTTTCGGCAACCCTTTCTAGGGATTATACACAACGAGCAAGACATGATGACCCATCCCAAATTACAATTTTTAGTAACAATTTGCCAATAGAACTAGCAGTACATGCACTTAGTAGTTTATTTCCTTCATGATTTTATTTCCACCAGACGTAAACCAACTATTTGCTGCAAGCTATGAAAATCACTTCTCACTTCTTCATTTACAATGAAACCCAGCAACAATAACCGCTCTAAATGGTGGAATTTGTACTTAATACCAGCCATAAAATATCACATGGCAATTTTTTTTTACAAGCTTTACAAGACTTTTGAGACCCAAAACAAAACACTAACGAGAGCTCAATAGGAAACTTCTTCTATTTCTCGTCAAGCCATCTCCAAACCAAGTAAAGAACTGGAAAAATATATCAGTAATAGGCATAACTGTACTTTTACATTCTTCACTAATTACGTGCCGTAATGAAGAAGATGATGAACAAATGAAGTCTTGAAGAAGAGAAAGACCGAGAGAGAGAGAGACTCACCCTTGTCTCAGGCAAATCGGCTTGTAGAAATGAGGGTTTGAGACTTGGTTGGGAAAGGGAAATATTGGGGTTTTTTACTTTTTTTTTTTACGTGTGTATATATATTACTACCTCAGTTTGTTTGTTTAAAACGGGTTAAAATACCGTAATTAAAACAGGTTGTGGCTGCTAGAGTTCCGTAACTTTCATTATACAGTCTTGCTATTCTCAATTCACTGAATTGAGCACACGAAAAAATTAAAAATATATATATATTTTTATATTTTTATATCATTTAATATACATTCACATATTTACTATTGTCATCATTTTAGAATTTTCCTTCATTATATACCAAGTGAGTGTGATCATGTGCATTGTCACACCATGATCCATATGTACCAAACAATGGAAAATTCTCGTACAGTCCTACAATGCATCACTCGATGGCCACCTGAACTATTTTTTGAAAATCGGAACCGTCTAACTTTTAGGTAGGAGAGATTATATCATTCGTGCCAAAAAAAAGTAAATGGTTATCGTTATATACTTGATTGTACATAACGAAAATTTTCCTATTAATTAATCTTCGTCCCAATGAAAGGGCTTCCAAAACCTGATAGTCCAAAAAATTAACGAGAGTGATTAAAATACCAAGAACAACAAAATGAACGGTATGAATCATCATGTCACAATCGTGTGGAGAGCGTATCCAAAAAATTAGCGAGAGTGATTAAAATACCAAGAACAACAAAATGAACAGTATGAATCATCATGTCGCAATCGTGTGGTTAGCGTACATTAGACTATAGCAAAATACCTTGGTTTAGAACCAAGTAAATTCAATTTATAGATTTGAAAGGTAGCAGTAGACTCAGTTTTTTAAATGTTCGATCTAAACCGTTACAGTTTAACGTTTTATCAAATTTACCATTCTCACCTAAATAGCTGATAATCGGATGTCAGAAAGCACATGATTGAAACACATTCGATGCTAAGTCCTATAATTAATGCACTACTTGAGGGCCGCCTAAGCTATTTTTTTAAAATCGAAACCATCTAACTTTTATGTGGAAGGGATTAGATCATTCATGCCAATAATCAAGAAAAATGCTTATAGCTACATACTTGATCGGACGTAAAAAAAAAAAAATTAATTAAACAATGAATCAGTGTGCCGATGAAAGAGATTTCAAAATCCAACGCACGAAAAAATTGGATCCCATGATTAAAATACTAAGCACAACAAAATGAACGCATTGAATGATATCAATTGTTGTGATTGCGTTGCGATTGTGTGGCTACTACTTGATTGCCTCATTTTTATATAATAGAACTATATATTATATATTAATTTTTCAAATCTATTACATAAGTTAATTGGTGGCATAGTGGTTTATGTATGAAAGAACATGGAGACTTGGGTTAAGTCCTAGTCCAGCGAACTTCTTTTTGTTTTTGTTTTTCCCTTATTTCTATGCTATGTATTTTTTTTCTTATTTTTTGTTTGAGACCTTTTTTTTTAATTTCTCGTTAGATCTAGGGTAAATAATATATGACTCATGCACATTTTCTTTCGTATTAAATTACTCTTGCACCATAAATATTTTGATAAGTTTTTTTTTTTTAATTTTACTTGTTATCTTGTAAGGTCCAAAACCTATTCACTAACAAAAACAAAACAAATATTTTTTACCGAATAAATATTGATAATTTTTTAAAGGTAAAAAAATGATTTTTTAAAAACATAATTTTTTTTAAGAAATAGTTTTTTTTTAAAAATTAAATATCTTCGTTGTTTACTTTTTTTTTCTGAGAAATAAAAAATGCGAAAAAATATCTTTGGCCCATACTAAGGTTCCACTATTCCCTAGATTTGATAAGTAACGCGAACCGGCCATCCGCATGGGATTTTCATCTCACGGTGTATCGAGAGGGTATAACGCTTTTAAGAGTTTAAAAAAACAATTCACATAACGGCCTATTTTTAAAATCCTAGTTCTAGATTTCCGGAAAAAAATAACAATGTATACATCGTGCTCCGGCACTATATTAATAACCAAAAATAAATAAAAAGAAAGGGAAAAAAATAACCAAATATTGGTACGTACCCATTAAAGTGGATGACGTTGCTATTGATGTCGCCAAAAGTTTGGTCTTCTTCTTCTTGCTCTTGATTTGTGGGAATGAAACTATCGTTATGGATGGTTGCAATAGCCTGGAATTTCGGATGAGTTTGCTCATTGGAGGCCATGATTAGACGTCTTTTCGCATGTACCCATTAAAGTGGATAACGTTGCTATTGATGTCGCCAAAAGTTTGGTCTTCTTCTTCTTCTTGCTCTTGATTTGTGGGAATGAAACTATCGTTATAGATAGTTGCAATAGCCTGGAATGAATTTCGGCTGAGTTTGCTCATTGGAGGCCATGATTAGACATCTTTTCGCAGGAGACTCGGAAGGAGAAGACATTGAAGCGCGATAGAATTGTGTTCAATGGACTCTCTCTTTCTCTCTCTCTCTAATTCTTCTTAAGGAAGAAGAGTTTCGTAGATGATTTTTTATATATAGATTCTGGTTTAAGTAGAAGATAAATATGATGATATATTAACGAAAGGAGAAGACATTGAAGCGCTATAGAATTGTGTTCAATTCGTGTTCCAACACTTGAATTCAACATACTTCGTGTGGAATCGTTTCTGGTGTTTAATCACTCTCTTGAGAGAGTCAAAAGCGCTGTGCTCATAGAGATTGTAGAACTCGTTCGTATCGCGAGCGGGTTGTTCTTCGTTCTGAGTTGCCATAGATAAACCTACGTGGGAGAATCAAAACAAATAAGCAGCAGAAAAATTATTTACCTTCTGCTCCACCGACACAAACTCTCACTAATTGATTTTGGAGAGGAATAGGTAGGATTTTCAATCTAATCTATATAAATGTTCTTCACACTTGTAACTCTTGATGGTAATCATAGGCGGTTGATCTTTTCGGGATATATTTTCTCGGTCCCTAGCATTTCTGAAGAAGTAATAAGGCACATATTTATTAATAGTTGCAACCTTACATATGAATGGTCACTAAACTTATTCATGGATAGTCACTATATCTATCCATGAATAGTCACCAAACCTTTTCATGAATAGTTACCAATTATTTAGGCAATGTTTTAATTAAATCTAATACCCATATTTTAGTTATAAACATAAATACTATAAAATATAAATAGGATTAATGTGGCATGTGAGCCACATAAATAAATTCCAACAGCCATTTCGAGGGAGAGAGAGAGAGAGAGAGAGAGAGAGAGAGAGAGAGAGAGAGAGAGAGAGAGAGAGAGAGGATAATGAACATATTCGCGAGGGTGAACAAAACAGAGGTGAAAAACAAAATTGCTCTCATGGTTTTATAACATTCCACATTTCCAAAAGATCAATATGACCTTAATGATCCAAGGCTCTCATTTTCCTACCAGGATCTTCTTGGAAAGTTTCTCGGTTGGTCCAGGGTTCCGTAATGCTCTAGAATAGACTCATGTATCACAATCTAGGATGCTTTGAAATATTTCTAGCTCTTTCAAAAGTTTCTATCTCTCATGTTTCTTACATATTCTAGAATGTCATTGAACTTTCTTCCAAATTCTGAACTCAAAAAATTTCTCCAAATTACCCCATACCTGAAATTTTTGGGGCCCTAGACGAGTTTTTACAGTGGGGCCTCAAAATGTTTTATTAATTGTTTGCTATGAGAACCAAAATTACTTTGTGGTAATGGAAATTCCTTGTTACAAATGAAGTTCCCTTTGGTTGTCAAATCGAGTCTTACTGCCAGCAATTTTTCAACACTTTAATTTGGTACAAGTAAAACTATGGTGGGGGAGAGAAAGAGTCAAACACGCAACCTACATGCTCACACACCATACCGCCAGACCAAGTTATCCCAAGTACAAATTACTCATAATTAATACTAGAGGTCGAATTTTGTGAAAATATGTAAAATAGCTTCTCGCTTATTGTTCGATCCAATTTTTTCAAAATTCGACTTGCACACACAAATACAAGATGGATTGGAGCTAAGACTGCGTGGAGACTCTCGGTTCCAACCAAGGTAAGCCACTTCATTTGGCCATTTTTGCAAAATGCTTTGGCTGTACTTGCTAATCTTTATCGGAGAAATATTGAAGTTAATACTACATGTCCCCTTTGTTGGGAGGGAGCAGAAATTGTTGATGTGGTGGAAATAAATGTGGATGGTGCCTTGGATATTCCTAATACTAATATGGGTGGATTTGGATTGTTGCAAGGATACAGTTGGTAACATTCGTGGGACTGCTATGGAATCTTTCGACGGGTCCATTTCTCCCTGGATTATTGAAGCTATATGGGTTTTTGGGGTGTTCTGGAAACAGTCTTTAAGTGGAATTATTCTCAGGTTATCATTGAAGGGGATGGCCTGCATATACTTCAAGCTCTCAACCGGTCGAAGACATGTGTGGATTGTGACTCCATCATTTTGGATCGTCTTCAACTTGTTTCATTATTCTCTTCTTGCTTGTTTTTTCATGTATGTTTTTCCATGTAAAACGTGATTGTAACAGGATAGCCCATGGCGTGGCTAAGCGTTTCCTGTCAAAAGTTAGAGGGGTAAGTTGCCCATCTCACATCAATAAAACTTCTTCTTCTAGTGGCAAAAAAAAAATGAAGTTATCCTAACTACAAATTACTCGACATAATTAATACTAGAGGCTGAGACGCACGCAATATGAGTGCTAGTCAAATTTCGTGAAATATGCAAAATAGTTTCTCACTTACTATTTGATCCAATTTTTTTAGAATTCGACTTGCACATATATCGCGTGTGCCTCGGATTCTGGTTAAGATTCTTAAGTTAAACTCCAAAGGAAAAAAATTCTGGAATTAATTGCTTATTACTACTTACAAAATAGCTTCTCTTTATTTCTTGGCCTAAGTGGTTGGCACGGGGTCAAAGTCCGAGACAATCCATACAAGCTTTCCTTCGATTTTAATTGGCTTACGATAATGGACGGTGGATTAGTCTCCAAGAATTAATCGAGATAGGAGCAAGTTGACACAGGCACTCTAAATTATAAAAGAGAGAAACATTAATTTTTACTGCTGCTAATTGTTCGAACAATCAAATTTCCTTAAAAAGATAAAATCAATGTCTTCTACCACGTCCAACAGGTGGAAGACTAAAAAAAATAAAAACTCACTTGTTAAGACTTAAGAAGTTAAGATGCAGTTATGCGGTGCCCCATTCAACTGTTGCGTACTTTTGTCTCTATCCAACAAGCATTTGCCGCTACTACGTCTTCGCCTTCGCCTCGCACTTCAATTCCGATGGAGAAAGCCTTGTTCACATGCATAAAAGACAAACAAAGCACTTAAATGAAAACAGAGTACAACAGTTTTTGTTTTTTGTTTTTTTTTTCATTTGGTAGTTTACAATTAGGCAAACCCATTAATCGGGAGAGAGAGAGAGAGAGAGAGAGAGAGAGAGAGAGAGAATTGTGTAAGCTTTTTTTTTTTAAACACAAATGCACCCATGAATAACATACTCCAATGTTAGAGAGACTTACATAGGAATTGAGTTTTGGAATCATACCTGCGTTGGTGTAGTTGTGGGTGGGCATTGTATACATGAGTGAGAGTTAGCGGATATTAGTAGATTCATAGGCTATCTATGGTCCTGAATTCCAAACACTCACGATAGGGTTCGAACCCTGACTTCCCACATGGAAGGACAGGAGTTACCAATTGAGAAATGAGCCCATTGGTGAGTTAATTTGGAACATGCTCGTTCGGAAGGTGTTTTAAGACTCGCGACCACACGCATTGCGTAACTAAGCTCCTGCCATCACATTTCTCATGTCATCTCCAACCGGATGGTGGGGGAGAGAAAGAGTCAAACGAGCAACCTACAGGGTAGAGTGTTCACACACCTTACTGCTAGACCAAGTCATCGTAACTACAGATTACTTGACATAATTAATATATATCAGATTTTTCTATTTCGGGAGCCCTATTATTGGGCCAAAAATTGAAGGCCCTAGGTGGCGCTCTGGTGGACCTGCTCCCAACGCAATTGTCTACCTTTAAGATCTTATCAGCTAATCATCCATGGAAAGATAATACGACACTTTTTCTTTGTTTGAGAGGGATAATTGAAAATTGTACAATTTATTATGGGTGATGCAACGAAAGGGGGACCATTAACATAGTAATGTATTGACATCGGCATTTGACCCAATTGTCGGGCCCTCCTTAGTCCTTTAGAGCATCCTTCTATATATAGACAGGATGTTGACGTTCGTAGTAATCTAACAAATACTAATATGCTAACATTCTGTTGTTTGGTGACGCAAACAGAGCTGCTTCTATTTATTCTCAAAACTTGCAACGAAAAAGCCATGGCTTTGCTTTGCAGTCAACAATGGAGCGAACGAACCCGGCCAGATTGGTACTGGAGTCCGGAAATTTACGGAAATTTTCACCTAATTAATACTACAAACAAAGTTTTCCTGCTCATTTTTGTGAAGTTCAATCTTGGGAGGAAATATTAAAGTGCAAACCTTAATTTTGATTCATAACAAAATGATATTAATTTCATTTGATCGCCCAGAAATGACTAATGAATTGTTGTCGTCGAAATATTGCAACTCAACTCAGCTACGTTGGTCTTTATATTATGTTAGCATTGTAATTCCGAATCAAAATTTCTGTAAATCCAACGCAAACAATAAAATTGTGTACTGCCTAATCTCGTCAATATAGTGTCAGTGGTGAGCGGATTGAGGTCATGAAATATACAACTCCAAGATCGAGCGAGGCTGCATGCACTTCGTTGAGGCCGGATCCTATCCTGTCCTTACCCTATTGAAAAGTGTTTTGAACGGTCCAAATTTGTTCAAGTAAATTTTTATTACAAAATATCCAAAACACTCCGTACAAATTTCGGTCATCCAAAATACATTTGGACGCCCGGATGGCTGGATGCTAAAAATTAGACGAAACTGGTCGGTAATGACCGGACAAGATTCGTCCCCGTACTTTGTCCTATCCTTATTACCCCGCTTTAACAGGACTCCCTTACCTTATCGCCTTGTACATTGGTTGCCTGAGAGAGATTTGTTACGCTAGTCTTTCAAGTACAGCAGTATAACAATAAAATAAGTTAATACATATTTCTGGAAAATAACTTTCACGTTCCTTCTTTAATATCCACATTCTCATTTTTGTCTTTCAACATAAAAATACATACGCTTTCAATACTAAAATACAAAAAAGATATTGAGAATATCAAAAAAAGGAATATGAAAAAAATCATTTTCCCATGATTGAACGCAACCCCTTATTACTATTACTACTAAAGCACAGGAAACATAAACTTACATCCATCACGATCGAACGCAACCACAAAAACTAACAGATCCGCCTCCCCGGCCCACCCAAGATCTTCCAAAGCCCAACCACAGCGCTAAAACCTCCACCAATAGCAGCCACCACTGAATCACAACTCCGCACCAACAGCCACAAGGATGAACAGAGTAGATTGGACCAAAAACAGGCGGAGGCACGTCCTTTGAACTCACATCCAAACATAATTTTCCAAAGTGTTCGCACAATCCAGATAGGAGCAGAGGCATGTCCTTGTGGGAAGGATCAGCAGAGCAGTGCATTTGGAAGCTCTTGTCCTCGAAGCTAAAGATACCCATGTCTCTGGACCCAAATGGCTCATATAACACAATGTCGGTATAATCACCCGTGTAGTAAATTGAATTGGGTCGAGAACTAGGGAACTGAGATGCCACCAGGGAAAAAGAATGGTTATACCCCAAGAACAGAGAATCACCACCAATGCTTTCGATCTCAACCCCGGTCATATTGGACGAGGTTGCCTGTCTGAACGTTTCAATTTGTAAACTTTGAATCCCACGTTAGTTTGTTTTGACTTGTCAGGCTCAATAATGGCCTCCAATTCAACAGTGTGATCACTACCGGAATAAGATTTGATTCTTGTCAACCCATGCCATAAATCTAAGGCATGAAATTGGGATTCAACAACATCAGTGGCTAAACTCAATTGTCCTTCACTAACGTAAGTCCAAGCTTTGTCGCCGGATTTGAAGAAGGTAGTAAACAAAACTCCCCATAAATAGCAGCTGTACTTGATAACCGTCGGGAGCCACATAAGGATCAACTGATAACACAACTTTCCAGATATCATACTCGTAACCGGTAAAAGCCCAGTCCGAATCAACTCCCATAATTGGGGGTAGGGTAATAGAGAAAACACGGGAAAAGGGATTGACGTGGGTAACGGCGTAGGTTTCATCCACAGTGGCCAACCATCCATGGGAAGAACCAAAACACCTCTTTTCGCAAGGGAAAGATAATTCGAAATCATACGATCGATTTACCGCGGGTAATACCGTAAAGACTGCGTTTTTCTTGTCCTTCGCCGTCGCTGTTGTTGTCTTTGGGATGGGAAGAGGGAACCATCAACATAGGGATCTGTTTGTGTGCCACGTCTCGCTGTTGCTGCTTCTTTTGATGGTTGAAGGTCGACGCGTCGAACCAGGGTTTTCGAGGCCGCAAAACGGATGAAATCCGGGAGATCGAATTCAGAAGGTGCGCTGGTAGTGAAGCAAAATCTGATGAATCCGGAGAGATGTGGGCAGGGCTGGCCCGGGGTAAGCCCCACAAGTCCCGGGCTTGGACAACCCCCCTCCCCGGGGCAACCTTAAAAAAAAACCCCCGCCGGTATGTAATAAAATTTTAATTTGGCGCTATAATTTCATGTAGTTTCTTTGTCCCGGTGGAAAGATGCAAAATGTGCAGGTTCGAGACTTCGAGTCTCAATGTCGGCAGAGTCCCCCTTTGTCTTTTTTATCCTCCCCAGCTCCCCCCCGCCTGTTTTTGGTAAACGAGCTTTAGAACGGCTTTGTTTGGTTGAGAATTTAGTTTAGTTTAGTTTTGGCAGTGGTTAGAGAGAGGAATATGGTAATGATTGGAAATATGGGTAATAATTGGAAAGAGATAGAAAGAGATGAGAAAGTAATAATTGAAGAAATATGGTAATGATTGGAAAAAGAAGTAGGGTAATAATTGGAAAACAAAACAAAATCAAAACAAAGTTTGCAAACGAACATACATCTCTTTGTTTTTGTTTTTGTTTTTTTTGGCTTACGCCTCATATAGTCCTACCATTACTTTTTTTCCTTTTATTTTTTCATGTGACCTCTACTATTAAAAGTTAAAGGGTTTAATTATCTGGTAAATAAACTTTGTTGTAATATATCTTCTTTTGTTCTGATCAAATTATTTTACTTTAATATTTCTTTTGATTACAATAATTGGTATAGACGTTAAAATGTCTATATTGGTATATATTACTCGCTTAATTTTAACCTTACGTAGTAGGGCTTTTTTTTTTGCTAAAAATGATTTGTAAATACAATTGCTTCGGCGAAGAGCAGTTTTCCTTAGTTGAAGACTTGAAGTCACATAAAAAATTACCTTCGGACTACTATGTCACACGAGAGATTAAGTGGATTGACTATGATCTTAATTGAAAATGGGTACATCATTAAGCTAAAGTACAATAATTAAATTGAAGATTTTAGGGAAAATGACGACCAATGACGTGATTTGATAATTAATACCCGCCAAGGACTTGCTGAGAACATTTGTTAATGCTGAAAATGTCATTGACAAGTATTAATTATCAAAATACATTCTGAGCCGTCATTTCCCCAAGATTTTACTTCAAGAAGTGCAAGAAGAAGTTGTTTTCTTTAAATTAGATTGTGGTAATCATCAAACAATATAACCAAAGTTACATTTTTATTTTTATTTTTTGATGTAATTCAAACTAAAATCACGATGTAACGTTGATTTTTTTTTTACTTATACGTTTGTTTTTTATTTTTTTATGACTTGATAGTATGTGGGCAACCAAGTTTGGAGTCGGACTTGAGCAACTCAAATATCGGGGCCGGCCCTGGATGTGGGCCATCGTATGATCAAGAACAACCACAGTTGTGTGACTAAAGTACTATATTTGGACGTGGAAACTGAAAGGCGGCTGCACGTAGACATTTTTATATACTCCGTATATGGGGCCGGATCCGCTAACAACAATTTTTCACACATTTTTTTTTTAAAGTTTCACCAAATAATCGGAGCCGTTCAATATGTTTAAAACATATTTTTAAGAGCTCCCAAAAAAAATCTACTCATAATAAATCGGTAAGGCCTTGTTCGGCTCCGATTATTTGCTAGGACTTAAAAAACAAAAGGTGTCAAAATTAGTGTTAGCGGATCCACCCCTTCATATATATAGGGGAAAAAATATTCAAAGCATATGCAGGGCAAAATTTCCGGTTCAGTTTCTTCTCTTCCAATCTGGTCCAATTTTAGGCCTTTTGTGGGTCTTTTCAAGGGCCACAACAATAATCGGACATATCAAATGGTGTCTACAGAATAAGGCCTCATTTCGATATGAATCTTATTTTTAGTTTTACAAGATAGGTTGTTGAATACATTACTTTGATTCAAAAAATAACTACTTATTTTCCTTAGCGAAACAGAACCTAATTAGAACTCGGAAGCAGAAAGCGTAGTAGACGCAACGTGAGGTACTGAGGAGCATTTGTTGTCCCTGGCGAGCACTAAAGGTGAACACACACACACACCCACCCCAGTACAAGCACTAGAGTTAAAGATTTTTGTGAAATTATAAAATAGTCCGGGCCACTTCACAACCACATATTTTTGTGGGGTCCATACACTTAAATTTTAGAAGTCTACTAGTACCAAAGATGCAAGTGTTGCTTCGTTACAGTGCCTGACAACTTAGAATGTTTTTGCAGCTTCAGTGAAATAAACTTGTTCTTGAATAGTTTGAGTTTCTTCATAATACTCTTATCAGACTCAGAGGCTCTCATTCTTCATGATTCCTGTAAGAATAATTTTTCATTCCCCACCAGAGATTCGTAACGTAAGATTTTTTTTTTTTTGGGGGGGGGGGGGGGGGGGGGGGGTTGCAATGTAAACTTCAAAGTACTTATCTATTTGGTGGGGAGGAGGATAGAGATGATCTAAGGTATCCTTTGCTTCAAAGTTGCGCTGACCCCTATCAAGTGTGCAATTCATGTGAGATCTATTTCTCTGTAGCACGGGCGATGTGGCATTGTTAGATGAGATTCAAATTAAAATTTGAAATTTATTTCATCAGCATATCACAGGCTGATGCTGGAATGGATGATTAAAATTTGTCAGTGTTCTTGCGAAAACACATTCTATTTAACTGCCAAAGAGTTGATATAGCAGGTAACAAAGAGAGTTCAAACTCCATCACACCAAATGTTCAGCAATTCATGAGAGTGTTACTGTACTTGGGCATAATTACAAGAGAAATGCAACCCCCTCTGCAGCAAGCAGCAGTACCAAAAAAACAAGATTATTCCTCTACACAGTGCCACTATTGTGATTGTATTAACCAAATGCACGATAAAAATAAATTTCGCAATGTCACTCCAGTGAATTTCAGTTCACAAACCATAATTGCAAGGCACGAAATGCCAAATCAAAGATCAAAATAACTACGGAAAAGAGGTTCATTATTCTCACACATCAAAAGGTCAAATAACACGAAAAGGAGATCTGCACTCAGAGATCCATGGCAACTTTATGTTGCCAATATCAATAGCAATCACTGTACCCAATTTACAGCCCTAACTAAAAAGTTCGCCTGCAACGTTTTTCATCATGCCTTTGATCTGTGAAACATCAACAAAAAGAAATCAAAACCTCATCCCAAGAGGGATAATCAAATTCAATGTCAACTAACATTCTGCAAAACGGATTTTAACCATGAGAGAGGATGGTATTCATTCGGAGACGCTTAATGCTGGGCTGAGTAGATTCTCAAGCCCAAAGAGCAAAATATGTTTCCGGCTTGGGGTGTATACGCCCAACCAAAGTACAAAAATCCCACTTTTTTGGTAAACAAACAGAAGAAACAACTTAAAAGCCGTGAACCAAACAAAATGGGCTTTTCTTTCTTTTTTCTTTTTCGGTTGATTAAGCCAAAAGGCAAAAAGCTAGCTTTTAAACCTCGAGCCAGACTGGGCCTAAGATTTTATACAGAATATTGTAGAAGCTATTTTAAATACTTACTAGTTACTGCCAAGGGAAAAAGTAAAAGAAGGGCAAAATCAAAGCCCGAACAATGTGGATATTAGATATCTTGAAAGACAAGATAACGAATATAAGCTAGAATGAGATCAATAAAAACCTGCTTTGCTGAAAGGCCGATGTCTTTCAAATCATCAAGCTGAAATGCCAAATAAAAGCCACATCAGTTACCAGATAAGTAAACCAAACATAGCTTCATGAAATGCTGGTAAGAGCATTCACTCTAAGCTCCAAAAAAATTATTTGTACTATAGAACATAACTTACATTCTTGAATGGTTCAGGAGACTCTTCCCGAAGTTCAAGGATATAGCTGGCTCTTTTTTCTCCAATTCCCTACAAAGACACAAAGGAAAGATTTGTATTATATAGTGAAACAAGGGAACTATATAATAGAAAGATCTACACAAGTGGTGCTTACCCGTATTCCTTTCAACTCTTCCCTGTTTTTCAAAGAAAGAGAAAATTAGTTCCAGTTCATCAAGAAGGGAAAAATGTGTGTATCTTTACTATTATGAAAATATAATTCTGCGACTTTGCCTTCTAATCAATTATACAACTCCACCATACTTTATCACTGAAAGTATAACTTGCAACATCTTTCCATGAATCAATATGCCAAATAAGAATTCCACACTTACCAAGGCAGTTCTGCAGTTTATATAAAGCAATACCTATTCTGCATTGACTACTTTGAATACTAATTCCTTGACCAAAAAAACCACCCACCCACACAGAGCTGGGTGCTTTAATATTGATGCATTTTGTGTGGCTTTCATAGTTTGACAAGACACCAAAAATCAATAGGAAGGGGAACGCAAAAGGTTCCAATTCTTGAAAGTTATCACATTTAGGCATCACCGAGGACAAATAATAAACATAAATAAATGAATTACCATATTCGTATTCAACATAAGTAGTTCTGAACAGATAAACAAACAAAAAAAAAAAAAACTGAAGTATTTGCTCACTTGCTAGCTGAATTTAGAAACCGGAGATAATCGTGAACAAGGGAATGCTGCACAAACGAACATACAACTTTAATTTCAGATCAAGAAAGTCAAGGAACAAAAAGCACAAGAGATTGTATAGGATATGTGGAAGAAAGATTAACCTTGAATCCAGAGCTTCGTGCGTTGAATGTCCCTGATTGGCAGTTTGCAACCTCCCATTTATCTTTGGCTGTTAAAGCATTTTGAGTAACTGGGGTTTTTGGTTCTACAATATCAGTGTAGACCACTAGGTCATGAGATGAAGTATCGGTTGTGACCTCCCATTTATCTTTGGCTGTTATAGCATGTTGAGTAACTGGGGTTTTTGGTTCCACAATATCAGTGGAGACCACTAGTCCACGAGATGAAGTATCGGTCTCGTTTGCTATCTTCATCTGTATTGGAGTTGCAGCATATAAAGACTTCAAGTTGTTTGTTAAGTCTCGCAATCTTGCACTTAGGGGCGGAGATTCATCTTTGTTTATCAACAAAATTTTGTTCTCCTTTTCCATGATATCACCTATAAATAAAAAAAATGACAAATTATCAAAAACATTTCTACACGCTTGGAGTTGAGCTTTATAGTTTGCATTTACCTACCTTCTTCCAAATAAGTCAGAGTCTTCTTGTTCCTATCAACATTAGCAGCAACTTCTGAATGCTTGTTCTCACTGCATAGATGTACATCCTGAAAAACCAGTCACCCAAATGAGTGAAAAACATTGTAATGCACTGGAAGCAGATACAACAACAATAACATAACGGAACCCATCTAGTCCCCAATCATTGGGGGTATGGGCGGGGGATGATTGGAGACAAACCTAACCTTTGGCAATATATGCTCAAAGTGGCTGCTCTCAGAATACCACTGAAACAGTGGCTCCCCTAAACCTCCAAGAACCGAGGAGCTACAGGGACGTTTTAGATTAGATCATCCTAATGCACTGGAAGCAGATATACTAAAATTTCCTAAACTAGCAGGTAGCAATAGTATCAGTTGGTTTCTTGGCAAAGTTAATAATTGTTGTTAGATTAGATTGTCTTCTTGTTATCAAGAATATTAGGATGATCTATTACCTTTTCTTCTGTAGGTTTGGCATCCCCAGGTGCATTTCGCAAAGAAGATTCCTGCATTCAGGTATGAAATAAGTGCTTTGAAACTCTTTCAAGACCTCATAGACTAGCATGACTAAAGTGAGACCACTAATACCTCATCTGTAGGTAGTGTAGCCGGAAAAGAATCTGAAACGGAATCTTCCTGGAGAGACCCACAATTCAATCACATTATCACAGACTAAAAATTAGATGGAATCAAAACATAAATTTCAAATTGCATAAGGCACATACCTGTTCTTGAACAGATTCCTGTAAAGAAGGTTCAATGGCTGAACCAACGTCTGGCAGGAACCTCGACTGCATACCCGAAGCTATGGTTGATGGGGCCTTTGCCTACATAATATTCAATGAAAGCATTGTCATTGGTAATGTTAAACTTCACAACAGGGTTGTGATAGGCAAACACAAGACTAAAAATAGTTAATTCACCACTAGCAATTCAAACTTGTCTAGCATGATGAAAGGATTGAAAGCATATGCAGTAGTCAGGACATGCCTAATGAGGCTTTTCCAATGGAGGCAGAAACTGAGTTTTGCATAAGGTATTTTTGGTATATCTATCGAGAGAAGACAAATGATCACCTGCTCAGAAGTCATGAACTGATTTCCTTTATCAAAGAGCTTCCTTCAAGTGGGAAAAAAAAAAAAATCAAACACGTCAATAATCTGTAAAGAACTATCTCCTTGACTTAATGTCTGTACTCTGTAGCAGAAACAGTAGTTCAGTACCTTCCCTTTGCCGGGCAACTACTGGTTTTTTCAGAAAATTGTGCTCTGGAGCTTGTTGGTTTCTTCGACGTAGCAGAAGCAATCCCAAGTCTACCTTTAGTTACCATTGGTTTAGCTGAAGTTTTAGTTTTCATCGTGGTGTTTGTGAAAACTCGATTGACTCCTTGGAGTGATCTTGAAGCTAAGCTTGTTGCATAGATGGTGTCTTGGCAAGACAACGGGTTCTACATTCAAAATAGTTTAAAACAATTGCAATAAAAAACAAGTTCCACCAATTGGAAGACGTCGTAAAGTTAAATATCGACAGCCCTACCAAGCAGATCAACACCAATGCACGATTTCTCCCTCCAAGTGAATCTTGCAACATGCGAGTTAATCTGCTTTCCCGGTATGGAACACGATTTTCATTGGCATTTAAGGCATTCACCACATTGAGTAAGGCATACAAGGACTTATTGACTCTACTGCTGTCAAAAAGATTGAGGCTTTCCACACTCTTTCTTCTAGCATCCTCATAACCTAATACGATGGTAAACAATAAGAATCGTACGAAGCATAGACACCATAAATGAAGTTAATTAGGATTTGTTTCAAGTTTAGGACTTCAGAACCTGCTAAATCGACCAAATTTATCTTGCCTAAAAGCTTAGTACTGGAACATCCCTGGGTACATATGATGTGAATTATCAAACCCTTGTGGCTTCTTCTTTGCTTCTCAAATGGTACCTGTTTTGTGGCTCGACGCGAATTACACCCGGCAAAGTATAACTTGTGAAATTCAGGAATGGATTTAACAAAGGCCTGTTAAAGGAAAAGCGAAAGAAGTAAAGTTACGCATATAGGCTAAATGTCAACTCAGCTTTGCAGATCTTCTGTAAATATAAGAACAAAAAGGCACTAAATAACTTGCCTGAGATAGCCCTTTAAGCTTAATTTTCCCCAGGGCATCTTCAAATACTTGAACTTCTGACCTGGTGGGGTCCAGGAGATCATAAACATGGTCCTGAAACACTTCATATAAAGATATAGCAACTGACTTTTGATTGTCCTCGGCCATTGTAAGAACTTCAGCAAATGCTAGTGCTGCCAATCCTTGTTTCTCCTCGGTACCCTTGGTTGCACAGTGTCAAACAGTAAGCATGGCCACAACATTTGAGCTAAGAAGCACAGATACAGAACAGGACACAAACACAAAAAAGACAAGCATATACAGACACGGCATTTCTCCAAAACTTGGACGCAGACATGCTAAGGACACATCAACTATGAAATATAGAAAATCCAGAGTTGTATATTAGAAATTCATATTGCAGTCAAATCATTATTTATTTATTTTATTTCTATGAAATTAGGAATAAGAAAAAAGTTGTATTAACATTATCAACATACAAATCAACGGTTATTGTACAGCCACATGATATTTTACTCTGGACCAACTTTTAAAAACTGCAATTTAGCCTCCTAATGTGTCAATAATCCTACAGTGTTCACAACGTGCCTAATTAAACAAAATATACATCAGACACGTATTTTGGAGAGTTTCGTGTCCATATCTGACGCATATTGGACATGGATATGTGAGGCTGGCAAGGTGTCTGTGCTCACGTAAGAGCAATTGTTATTAGAGGAATGCGCAACTTAATCTTTTAAAGGGCAGCACAAAGCTCTGCACTTAGCGGCAGACGAACATGAGTCGCTTCGCAATGCTGCCCATACAATACCGACGGATGGAGGTGGTTAGTTCTCCCTACGCTTTCCCCGCGCCAGAAGGGGTCACCTTGAGTATAGGGTGGATGCTACCCCCATAAAGCCAACATTATTGATAGCTACAAGAGTCAAACTATTAAAAGAAATAAAGTCTATAAACAATCTCACCTGGATTGTGTATGTCTTCCCACTTCCTGTAGCTCCAAATGCAATGATGCCAACGTTTTGGCCATCAAAAACCCTTGAAATCAGTGGCTGTATCTCCCTCGAAAATATCATACCATTATCTTCATTTTTCTCATAGCAATAATCCACCTCATACCCATTTCTGTAAGACAATAAAGTTATAAATTCAATTAACAAAGAAACCTAACTAGCAAGATAGAAAACAAGCAAAGAAAAATTGGAGTCCTCACCAATCACACACTCATTCCCGTTTCATAATCATGAAATGGGAATGATTAAATTCCAACTCAAGAAGAAATCAACACAAATTAATCGAGAATATGTTACTTTAGTACGCCTATCAGCAGAAAATACACTAGACAAAAATGTTAATTTGCCAAATAAATCGAAATCAGGGCCATGAGGGTTTTCCTTTTTTATGATAACTCAGGCGTCCGGGGCTAATCCCACCGCCCACTTGCAGGGAGCCCATTTAAAGCCAGACCAAAACTTCATATGGACCGACCGCAAACGAGTTGATAGTATCTGAGAGATTTCAAACATTTATAAAACCTTAGGGAACAAACCCTAAGTCCCAAGCCTTACCACTAGGCCAACCCCTTGGGGTTCTATGAGGGTTGCCATCTAACCAAACAAGTGGAAACAAGTGACTTTTTTCCAAAGCTAATTCGATAATTGATACAACAAAACAGAGACTACAACAAAACAAGAAAATACCTGGTCGAACTTTTACCCCCCAAAAAAATACCTGGTCGATTGGTCTCCGAAGGAAACCGTGGTCTTTTCAGCTGAACCATCTTCGTTTGGTTTCCTCACGGAGATCCACGGGGTTGAGTCTCCGTTTAAAGATTCGGTTTCTTGATCTGTGAAACCCCTGATTTTGGCCACGATTCGGACTTTCCGAGACGGGTTTGAGCAGGAACTGGGTTTGACGCGATCTGGGTCTGCCGCCGAGGAAGCCATGGACGGGACACGAAGTGAAATTGGAGTGTGATGTGGGTGATGGTAACGGAAAAAGAGGAGAGGGAGAGAGAGGAGATATGGGTTTCAGTGACCGTTTTGGTATGCTGCTCGTTTTCAAACTTGATGTATGGGAGTTTGCCGCTCTCTCGAGAGAAACTTTTTAGTATACTGGGGATACAATGCCATTGATATTCCCTTCGGGCCATTTTTAATTTTTCGACCATTCATTTTGTAGAGTTTGACAAGAACAATAATTTTACCAAAATTCATGTTCATCGAACTCTAATAGACATATGATCTGCATACGTGAAAATTGAAGAAAAAACAAAACAGGGCTCCGATTCAATGTGTTTTTGGATCCAATTTTGGTTTTTCTTCAAATTTCATTCGTGCCGATCATATATCTACAAAAATCTGATGAACACAATTTTTGATGTGTTTAAGATTCTCGCCAAACTCTATAAAATGAACGAAATCGATCATCCAAATGTGATAAAAAAATGGAAGAAAAATAAAAAACGGACAGAAGGAGATACAAAAGGCGTTGGTATCCCCTGTATAAAAATAGTTTCTCCTCTCTCTCTTCGAAGTGTGCGATGTAAGGATTCTGGGAGGGTGTTTTCGTCAATTCATGAGGAGCGGCCTCGAGCTTTCGAATTGTGGGCCCACAAGCTGAGAGCGGTAATGAATAGCCCAAGCAGTTCAACGTAAATGGGCTCAATCTTTATTGGGCTTTTTCTGCATCTCAGATCCATACCCTTTGACCGCCTTTTTAAGGTTTGTTTGGAACTCTCGAGAGAGAAGAAGAAAAAAAGAGAGTTTTTGAGCATGAAAAATTGGAAATAGATACAAGAAAAATTGATTCTCTTGTTTGATTTCCGATTTGAAATGAGCGAGAGGATGGGATTATAGCGGAGTGGCACAAACTGAGCACTTAAGTGTTTTATCCGTTTTCATGTATTGGGTCTGAGCTCACAGAGCCCCCTCCTTCGCCACTATTATCAAAAAAAATGGAATGGAAAAACTAATTTTTCTTTTCTTTTCTTTTTTTCCTTCCAATTTTCTTCTTTGTTGGTATAATTTTGTTCCTTTTTTCCTTTCTTTATTACAATATCATACAGAAATTCTCTCCAACTTATTTTACTTTGTTTTCTCTTTCGTTCTCGACTTCCAAACATTGCTTAGGGTTTGTTTCGAACATTTATAAAATAGGAGAAAGAAAGGAAACACAATTATTGTTTCCCTTTTAATTGTTTGGTTCTTTGACAAAACATAAATAAAAAGAAATCCACATTTTTCTACCAAAGATTTTTCGTAATTTTGATTTTACAAACTTCTGATGGGTCTAGTTACATCGCACAATCCATTACTCAAAACTGAATGATCCATTAATCCAAATAGGAGAAGACTATAAATTGATTTATTTTTTTATTTCCGCTCTATGCATGCAAATTCCCCTAAAAGGATTGTGTCCCCGTATTTTCATTAAAATTAAGAAAGAGAAATGTAAATAAAAGGAAATCCAAGAGAAAGAAACGAAAAGCTTGATTTTTTTAGGGAGCGGTTTGTAATCTTTTTGTTTCCGGTATGGTTTTTGTTTTTACTTTTTTAATAACTAATGAAGTTTTTACTTTTCTGTTTTTCATAAACTGTTGTAGAGTTTTTGTAAACTATGGAAACTATAAAAATGTGTTTTCCCCATATTTTTTTTAGAAGCACAAATATTATCAAACATGTTTCTTGTTTTTATTTTTATGAAAACATAAGCCTATTTCTACTTCTAGTTTCTTAAAAACAAAAAACAATAATACTGCATATGTTTTCAACTTTTCATTTTTTTTACTACTCATATTGCATATGTTTTTTCTTCTTTTCTTCTCTCTCTTCTGCTAACTAAAATAATTTTTTTTTTCTGAACTAAAAATAATTTATTATGAAAAAATAACTTATCTTGCAAAATAAAAAATAATAATGCTTAAAAAATATAAGATTTAATACTTAAAAAATAAAAATCACATGACATAAGAGAATAGGCTCCGTTCCAGAAACCTTCTTAAAAAATAAGTACTTATTTTGCCACTTCTCAAAGAAAAATAAGAAGGTTTGTTCCACAAAATTCAAATAAGCAGCTTATTTCACATTTTCAAACTCAAAAATAACGTAAGTGAGAAATAATTTTTCAATTTTTTTTGCACCGTATTAAAGATCTCAATGAGATCTATCAAACAAGATCCATATTGATAGGAAAATTATTTGCGTAAGCACATGATTTTTAAGCTTGAAATTGTCTTCTCAAAAAATAAGTAATTGTTCAATATTTTCATGAACAAGCCTTCTTATTACACAAAAAATAAGTTCTTATTTCGTTTCTGGAACGGGCCTAAATTCTTCTTATTTTCTTTCACAATTTACTACTACTACCCTTTTAAAAAAAAAAAAAACTACGAGTATTTTCCTTCTTCCTTCCCTTCCCTTCCTCGAGTTCCAACTCCCAAACAAAGCGAAGGGTTCAGTCGTAAAATCAGTCGCAAGATCATCCATTGCAGGAAAAAATCGAGTTCATCAAATCATAGTCTCTGTATACGATTCTGATAGACAATCGATTCGATTCCCCTGATTCATTAGCTGTTCTGTGTCGGAAAAAATAGTATTTTGGGTGTAAAATGGATGAGAAGAGAGAGAACAACGGCGGGAAGAAGATAATGTCACCATGTGATGTAGAGGCACTGAAGAAATGCTTAGAGGAAACCAAAGGGGACTATTTTAAATGCCAATCGCACATTGAAGCCTTCAAATCCTCCTGCTCTCTCAAGAAGCCCCCAAGTTCGTCTTCCCAAACCGCGATCAAGACTGGTGTGGTCTCCGATCTTTAGGATTCAGGTCATTAAGTTTGAATTGCAACTTTTTTTTGGGCATAATTTCTGGTTTCATTGTAATGTTCTATAGTCGTGAATTGTTAGTTTGTGTGAAATCGTTGAATGGATTGACTCAATAAAAAAGTTAATTTTGATGCCCGCTATGGTTTACTTATGTTGGGATTTTGTGGAATGGATTTGGTTCATCTTATTATCATGTTGCGAAAGTATTGGTGTTGTAAACGATTTGGTGAAGAACCCTGAGGGTTAGCCCTTGTGGTCGGTGGGCTTTGCTCCCAAGATTGTCCAGGTTCGACTCTTGGGGCCGGACTGCAAGAAAGTAATAGATGGTGAGTTCCTAGTCCTGGCCGGCCTGCCTTTGACCGAACAGAGGAAGAGATTAGTTGAGCTTGAACGTCAAACCAAACCAAAAAATAAAATGGTGAAGAGAGTTTGAATTCAGTTTTTGCTGTGAAATATGATTTATTTTTCCCTTTGCATTTTGTTGTCATATGTATTTGCTTGTAGATCCTCTCTTTTGGGACTCAAAAAATGGCCACTTATTTTAGTGGCTTGTGTTTGCGATTTATGATTTAACCTCAAGCAGCCGTGGTAGTATTTCGTCCACATCCCCGATCTTTAGGTTTTTGAATTGGCCTAATTTGATACCCCAACACAAAACCAGATCCAATGCCTTTCCTGATAAATTTGAGTTTTTTGGTTGGGTGGAATAATTGCTTTTGTTGTCAATTACAAGTCATAACTTACCGTGTCCGATTTCATAAGCGAGAAACTACAAAGTCGAATCCCTTTTTGTTGTTTTAGGCCTGCTAATGGAGATGTACACAGGGTTCCTTTGGCTTGCTCTTCGCAAGAATCTCCTCCTTGGATTCCATCTTCTCTTGGAGCTCTGTTGGATGTTCTGTTTGTTCGTTCTTCTTCTCTGTAGTCTAGCCTATAAGGGCATTTTCTTCTATTCAGATTTCAAAAGTATATCTTCTATTCAGATTTCAAAAGTATGAAGTTGTTGTCCTTTCCCCGTTGTTTAATGGCTTCTGTCGTGCCAGCTCTACTCCTTGTGGTCAAAATCCTAACCTTGTTAACCTCACATGGCATAAGGGTCTTTTGTCTCCTTTTGTTGTACTTCAGTTGCGTCTAGTTTACTGTGCTATAAACATTAGTTATATACTGAGTCAACCTGTTTACGGAATAACATGTGCTTCAAGTAAAGCATGTGAAAAGAAAAGAAAAGATAATAGCTTCAGCGTAGTTAATCCAAAATGCTGTAGAGCCTACAGTGCACTCATTTAACACTCAAGATATTATTGTTATTGTTTGATTAAGTTATACTCCTATAAGGAAGTGGTCCTAGAAGAATCTAAGCTCAAGAGCCTATTCAATGCACAATAGAATAGGCAAAGCACAGATGACCAGCACAACTCCATCATTCCTGCGTTTTGCTTGCCATTTGGTTGCAGATTAATGGAGTATTATCAAAAGCTTCCTTTCCCTTCAAATAAGAAACCAACAAAAAATAAGTGAGCTCTTTCCAGTTATAACTAACCTTATTTGGCGAAGTTTTGCGTCACTGTCTTCGTAACATGGTTGTAGTTCATGACTACAACAACTTGCCCTGACTTAACTACGATTTTACTGCTGAGACCAGAGCTTGTATTGTTTTTTTTCCCCCCGTGATCTGGAGCTTGTATTGTTTAAATGGCCATCTGTATAATGCAGAAATGTTTGTCTCCTGATGTATATACACAACTATATGCATCTTTATGTGTAGATTCCTTTGATAGAACTATATATTCTACACATATTCATCACCCAAACCAGCTGATTAAACTGTCCTCGATATATTTCTGAACAATAATGCCTGGAACTCAGACCTCTCTGGAGCTCCCATTATTCGACATCTCCCAGCCCATAAGTGCAACCTCTCTTTCTTCCCTTTCTCTAGCCTGCAAAGAATGGGGTTTCTTTCGCATCATCAACCATGGAGTTTCCAAAGATCTTTACAGCAAACTCTACACTGTTTCAAACCATATTTTCAGCCTTCCTTCCGAGCTGAAACTTAAACTTGGGCCCTCATCAACCTTGAAAACCTACACTCCTCACTTCATTGCCTCACCTTTCTTTGAGAGCCTTCTGGTGTCTGGACCAGACTTCTCTGCCTCAGCACAGAGTTCTTCAGAAGTCCTCAACCAGTCAAGTTCAGAATTCAGGTAATGAAACACTTTCTATATCTTTTTTGAGGCATTTAAAGCAATAGGAATCCTTCAAAATGTAAATGCTTGTAACTCAACCAATAATCACCAAAAAGAATGCACTTATTATTCTCTCTCTCTCTCTCTCTCTCTCTCTCTCTCTCTCTCATATTCTAGAACTTCTATTTTCCATTTTTGAAGTCTGATTACTTCTGAGAAAATAGTCTGTTCATAGTAAATGGTTATGTTTTACATGCTTTGGCAACAGCCTTTTGTATTTCTGTCCCCTCTACTGAACTGGTTTTGTTTGTCTATCAACTTGCTTTTGGTAGTGAAATTCTGAGAGAGTACGGAAACCGAATGACGAACCTATCGAAAAGCATAATCCAGATAGTGCTCATGTGTTTAGGGGAAGATTTTGAGAGGAAATTTGAATGCGAATTCACCAACTGCCATGGCTATTTAAGAATAAACAACTACTCCCCGCTTGAGTGCATGAATCACAAAGAACTTGAAGGTCTTGGCATGCACACTGACATGAGCTGCATAACCATCGTTTACCAGGACCAGATTGGTGGGCTCCAAGTAAGATCAAAGGAAGGGAATTGGCTCGATATAAATCCATGTGATGATACTCTGGTGGTGAATATTGGAGATTTAATGCAAGCCTGGAGCAATGGAAAGTTGAGATCATCTGAGCACCGAGTTGTTCTGAAGCAACCGGTGAGTAGATTTTCCCTAGCTTTCTTTTGGTGCTTCGAAGATGAGAAGCTCATTCTTGCACCTGAAGAGGTGGTTGGGGAAAGGAACTTGAGGGTCTACAAGCCATTTGTCTGCACGGATTATATGAAGTTTAGACAGAACAGTGAGAGAGGGAAGTTTGAGAAAGTTGGGTTCACTGTGAAAGATTTTGCAGGGACTGGAGGATGAAGAAAGTTGGGTTCAATCTCTCTTCAAAATTATGCATTCTTTGATCTTTTCTGTGTGTTTTGGAGCATTTAATTTTGATGAGAGATTGAATAATGTAAGAAAGTTTGGATTTTCTAAGGTGGGATTTGTGAGTTTTGCTCTTGAGTGCTTGTTTTTAGAATGTGGTAGTTTGGGCCTAGGTTCCCAGGTACACCCACATCCATGATGATGTGAGTTTTTTTTTTCCCGTGAGAGTGTCGTGAGAATCTTGAAACACGTGAATCGCGAGTGACAATCGTAAAAATGAGAGTTCACTAGAGCAGGATTAGACTAGAGGATCTCTCATGTTTTAGTTTCTAGGGGGCAGTGTTGTTATTTTTAATCCACAATTGCTAGCTGATTTATATGTTGGATCTGGTGCTCATTTGTTTATTTCTTCTGCATCTGAATGTTAAAACTCGTCGGAGATTGGACCTTTCGGTAATATGACTGCCTTGTAAATGCTGCCTGGATATACTACTGGTTTTCCCATTTCCCAATATGCACCTAGGGGTTTTTTTTTTTGTTTTTTTTGTTTTATAATCTGAATAGCATACCTATGGTTGAGAAATTACTACCTCCCTCTCTAATTGTTGTGCCTTTTTTTTAAACCTCACAAAAAATTGTCTATATCTCACAATTTTTAATGATTTTGAAATCTTTGTTTAAAAAAATTAATTGAGATTTATTAAACAAGATTTATATTAAATATATAAAAAATATTATAAGAAAAAAATATATAGAAATTTTTTTGAGACATCTCAAAGAAGAAACAAGTACAACATTTTGGAACGAAGGGAGTAGGAACTCTATCAATTACGTGAGACCCTATGAAGAGTGCTAAAACAAACCAAAGAATGCAGTTTTTCAAATTTGCTTCACTACCTTGGAGTATGCTTAGCCACAAACCTGGGGACATTAGAGAGTTTGCCCGGTCTCGAGGTGCGTGCAAACTGAATCTGGTTATAAAAAAACAAAAAAAAAAAATATTGGCCACAAAGGTTTCTTATTGATTAGCCTATAGTCAGAAGAATCAAAAGTAAAGAATTCAGAGGGACAGCACGTCCAAAGGCAGCTAGGATCTTCAGGCCAACTTACCAGTCAGGTCAAAGTGGCAGACCATTTACTTTGCAAAACACCAAGTTTATCATTCAATGTGCTGGTGTGCAATTTGAACAACTACCAGGAAACACCCAAGAGGCTACGACGCGGGGACAACTCATTTGAGTCATCGCTCCTCCTCATGTACGAAGATTCTCAATGTAATGGGACGTAACCTTTCTACCGTATCGGTATAACATACCGGCGTAATCCAGGGTCATCACCAACTCCCTTTCAATACCTTCATGTCCTCCCAAAGGACCCACAATCTATTACGGAACGATCCCAATAACATGAACAGATTGTGGTTAGCGCAACAACAAATGAGAGTGCACTCGAGATTTGCATGGACATGTCCGTGCGACTGTGATGACGAAAATAAAAACTACTGGAACTCACCCAAATTGCCAAGTGAGACCATAACAATTTTGTTCACTGCTCCTACTTAAGTACCAGAGGTCCACATTATTGTGCCTATATGAACCACGCAATCAATGCATTTGATTGCGTGGTTCATTCAATCCTCCGAAGTAGAATGAGATATATGATCTAAACCATGAAAGTTTGTGGTGTTCTCCAGTTGCGTTACAGCTGACAGGATGTGGACATGAAAATGAACATGAACTCGGTGAGCTGAAAACAACTCCAGGGCTTAAAAAAACCATCTGCTAATTGTTTTTTTTTCTTCCTAACAAGG
Organism: Rhododendron mucronatum var. ripense; assembly: GCA_019656295.1. Lineage (NCBI taxonomy): Eukaryota > Viridiplantae > Streptophyta > Magnoliopsida > Ericales > Ericaceae > Rhododendron > Rhododendron mucronatum. Next base: position 2,392,395 of record BPLT01000050.1, on the reverse strand, counting down.
AAAAGGCATTCGTAATTACCTCCAGTGTATTCAAAAGCTTATGAAGGCATCCGATTAGAACCGAGACAAAGAACATAGAAGCCACATGCACTGTAGCTGAGTTAAATCCTAGCTCAATGTTGGGTCGAGACCCCGACCCCGACTCACACCTCCAAGCACAAGCACGAAAATAAACCAAGCACAAACGAGAGATATCCGAGGAAAACTCCACTATGTATAAATCACATATACAAGTATGAAAAACCTCACCGGGATAGCCACAATGCCGGTTTCCCCACTCCTCTCTCTCTCCCTCACTCCTGTGGCTCTCCGACAGTCTCTCCGGGCATCTCCGAGGAGCCCCGCTCCCCCGAAGGGGGAGCCTCTCCGCTCAACTCTCTCTGCCTCTCACTGTCTCCTGCACACACACACCCTCACTATCAAAGGCAGTCAACACAAAAGGGGAGAAAAGCCAAAGGGGTTTTATCCCCTACACTCACACCCACACCACTTGGGTGTATCCCAACACTCAAGTCGTCCATTTAGACCAGACATATGCATGAATTCAGCTCAAGATTTTTCTAGCTTTTACAGTATAATATGTAGCAGCTTTGTTCTCGTGACATTCATTAGGTCCAGCACCATGCCAATTTAGGGGGATTCGTCCTTCCCAATCACTCTCATGGAAGATGCATGATGCAGTTTCTTCCATAATGTTGAAAACGGAAGAGCAGCTTACTTTGGATCTCCTTAAGTCATGCTCTTGCTATCAGCCACACTTAAGTAGTGGTTGTAGAGTAATTTTTCCCCCTTAATGAATTTCTGTGCTCTGGTTCAATCCAAAGTAAGGAAACCAACTTCAATGAAACCAGAACTGTTCGCATAAGTCTAGCAAAAGTAAAAACATTTATCGTAGAAAACAGAAGGTCTCATTCTATTCACAGAAGATGTTATTTATCGCTTAACGATACCCACCCAACCCAAGCTCCACAAATCAAAAATTTATCACTCCACCATGCATTACCATCGAAGCCTGTTGGCGTATGACAAAATATTGTATGATGGTGCGAAATCATCTCTAACAAATGTAATGTACTCCTCTTATCCAATACAAGGGAGAAATGAAATAAGAAAAGGGGAACGAAGAATGCAGAAAATGGAAAAGTTGTGGAAGGTTACCATTAGCAAGCGTTACAACTCTTCCTACATGTTCCGTAGTAGTCAGGAGAACCAATCATGAAGATGGGATTTCTTTGACACTCCCCTACAGCAGCCCACCTGGTGCAGTTTTCATCCTCATCAGTGCAATCACCATCTTCCAATTGTAGTGGGACCTTTTCTCTATTAACGGCTCTCACATGGAGGAATTTGGTGGCACACCACATCTCCCCCTCAATGACAGGGCATCGTGCATGGCGGCTACTCCTGTCAGGAGATGCATTCAGATGGGTATTGAAGAATAGTATTGCATTCCCTTTAGTGGGTCTCAGCATGGAACTGCTTTTTCTACAGTCGGACCATATCCTGCTCTCCACGTGAGAGTTTTCTAACTGCTGATCACAAAATATAAGGATTCTATTAAAGTCGGACAAAAACAAAAAGAAAAGCTACAGGGGATTTTTGATGGTTTGCTCCCACCTCTGACTCTGGGAAGAGGATTTGACCCCCCTGTGAGACATTTGAAAGATATAAAATGACGGTAGCCATCAAAGGCTCGTTGAGTGCTGCATTTGATTTATTACCAAAATAGTCATACTTCTCTTTGGCATCTTCAAGCCCAAAATGCAGAACCTGAGAAGGCCTGCTGTTCTCTGAAAAAAACAGAGAAAGTTACAGTGACAGAATACAAAGATGGATCTTGAATAAGAGAGCAGTTTCAGGAAACCAAGGAGCAGGATCTTGGAAAAACCTTTTGGTAGAAATGTCCAAGATGAAATCCTTTCCTCAATTCTCGCCACTACATCATCCTAGAAAGCACAAAGATTACTATGAGGATCAAAACTTTCTTGTCATCAGAGCATCTCTATTAACACTGCACCATTGGCATACAGGTAATACCATTCAAATTTCAAGCCGAAAAGGAAAATCTACATTGCGGGCAAGATAGGAACAAAGAGTATTGAAGGGGTTAAAAGACAGGTTACATGCCCTAATAACTTAACGTGAAATTCTGCTTTAGCTCTACAAGATTACCCTCGAACGAGAACCACATTCAACTACTGATTACGGAGGGAGAGAGAAAAAAAAACCATGTGCAATCACTTAAAAGACAGTGAAGTGCATACTCTCACGTGGTATGTAACTGACTAAAATAAATCATAATTTCTACTTTCAGCTGAAGCTACATGAACTGATGGAGGAATAAATGAAAGACATGTGATATGTACGTTGGTCAAGTGTAAAACTCACAATCATAATCAAAGAGGTTTCTGAATTTGTGGTCAGCTCACTAGTGTTAGCTTTCCCAGCGTCACCACCATTCCTCATAGAATTCTCCTTCTTGCCCTCTGCCTGAACACAAATAGATAGTTGTTAATCTAGTCACGGCAAGTAAGTGCAAGGGAAAAAGTAATTGCTATAGAATGACAAAGCAGAGATTTACCAAAGTGATAAGGTGGTCGCACTCCTCTTCTGATAGAAAGCCTCTATATAAGAAGACCCTGTCCCAAGTAAAATAAGGCCATTTTTCAGATGATTAGAACAAGAAGGACATAGAATTCACAATAAACGCATAGTTTTTTTTTTTTGTAATAAAACAAGTAACAACTACCATACTGGGAAACGTTGAAAAAACTCAACAAATCACAATGTGCATTGAATCACAAACAACGACAGGGTTTGCTATGATTATATTACTATACGCCTGTACCATGTTACTATCAAGACACATCACATAAAGCACATGAAGAAGCAACAGAGGATACATTAGAGTACCTGACCTTGGTCGCCAAGAGAGTTGGATAACTTGTGATGGGTTGATTCGGTTGTACTTAATTGGATGGCCCAATTGTATGATACTTTTTTGGTTCGCATCCTTACTTCTCAATTCCTTTCGGCTACTGAAGACAAATGGAAGGGATAATTAGCAACACCTTAATGTATCAAAAGCATTCAGTTTTAATTAAAACGTCGCAAGTCTACTTTCAGCAACTTATGTAGCTAAAGAACATGGGTTAAAAAGTGAGTGATGTATGATCATCACTGAAGTACGAGAGTTGAATAGCAAGAATATACTTAGTTCCCATGAAAAGTTGATTTAAATCTTCCGTATACAAAGGACTAGTTGGAGCCTTATTGAGGATCCAAATTTATCCATGCCATCCAAGAGCAAAAAGTAATTTTGAACGTAAATTAGTTTCGTTCGTACTTCATATATTGAGGAGTAACATATCCAGAACTCTTTATACAAATAGCTGTATGCCCCTGTCGCAAGTTCATGCACATTGCAGACTAGTTTTGTGAAGACTAGCAGACGAGGCACACTAGAAACAATGGATGGAGGACCTGAAAGACTTAGAATCACTTGTTCTCACTTGTAAGTTGGTTTTGAATATCATTGTAGACTGCAACATATTTATAAAATATGCAAAGTAAAACTATACTGTCTATTCATCCAATCAGATAGATATCGCTTCTTGGAAGAAGCAAACTTAACTGAAGTTTCTTAACTCCACTTGAACTTTATTTGTCATTTTGAAGTAGGACGTAGTGTAATCTTGGCATACAATTAGCTTCAAAGCAACAAACAGGATAGCACTGTCGCTGACATTTTTTCACAATTTCAGAATGATGAAAATTGGCTGCCTTCAATTCAAAATAACAATTCTCCAGTTATACGGTGGCAGTATTAATTACTATCCTCCCTAAGACTATGGTGGTTTGCTTTGAAAATCCCCTCTCCTATCAAAATTTCATTTGCAACATAGGGATCAACAAAAATCAGCTTTCGTACTCTCGCTCAATTATGTCATTTAAAAGCTGAAAAAAAAAGAAAAAGGATGAAAACACACACTCAGCCCTTATTTACGGAAATTCCAAAAACCATCACTTAACTGTCATAGTAGAAGGTAACAATTTTTTTTTGGGTAATTAGAAGGTAACAAATTGAACTTCATTTTGAACCTGATTTCTGTTAGATTTCTTAGAGGGTTCCAACCTAAAACTAATTGGCTATAGGTGGAGTAGCCTCTAGAATTTATCAACCAAGCTTGGTGGCTTAGATAAGTGATGTGGGACAAGTCTAACACTCCCTCTCATGTGCAACCCGGATGCACGTGGAGGTGACAAACCAGGAGCTGACCAACTAACTCAGGTGACAGAGAAAACAGAGACTTTCAAACAAGAGGTGAGGCCACCCAAGACCTAGCTCTGATATCATGTTAGATTTCTTGGAGGGTTCCAACCTAAAACCAACTAAAAGAGTAGCCTCTAAAATTTAGTTGGTTTTAGGTTGGAACCCTCCAAAAAATCTAACAATTTCACCTCTCAACCGAGCAAACATTCTTCACAGCCATACTTTGGCTTGAAGGTCAAGACAAAGTGTAAATCTTTTAGAGCATCTCCAATGGGGAGCCAAAACGGCAGCCAAAGCCATACTTTGGCTTGAAGGTCAAAAAACCCCGCTCCAATGGGGAGCTCAGCCATTTTTGTGGCCAAATTCGGCAGCAGCCATTTGGGCCACATCCGATTTCCCACTAGTTTCAACTACCAAAAATCCAAATCAATGGCACAAGACTCGTTACTTAAACTTCATTACAAATTGAGGCCCATACTTTAGTTTCCCTCTTGCGTAATTTGTTGTTTTAATAAACAAATAGTAGTAATAAAGCCCATCGCGGTACCAACCTCACTCGAGCAATTCTACAAATTGTTCAAGAAAACAAAAATATCAGAGGGCGAAGAGAACTTCCAATCAGAGATTATAGCCTGACAAAATTACAAGCATTTTAGTCCCTCAAATTCATATATGCAGTGCGCGGAATCAATTCAAGTCCAAGCCTATATCTAAATTGCTGAAGATTAACAACTTTTTCCAATAACCAATAGAACCTTCATTCAATCAAACAAAAGCAAAAGTCAACCTAAAAGTACGAGAAATCAAGATGGGTTTCTTACGTTTCTGCGTAGAGGCTGGAGAGACAACACGCGAAAGCCAAAAGGAGGAGAATTGGGAGATGGGTCGCCATTTGGTAGAGTCTACCAATTTGAACCCGAGAAAGAGCTATTTGCTAATTATATACAGAATTTGCGAAGAGAGATTCATACAAGTCCATGATGGGTTTGGATGTTGCGGCGCAACATGAAAGGTCATGCTATTTACTCGAATTATATCAAGCTTGGATTTTGCAATTTTCTTTTTATTTTTACTCGACGAATGCATTTTAAAGAGTAAAAAATTATGATAAAAAATTAAAAGCATTCACATAAAGTGAAAAATGTCTACAATCTTTATTGTTTGTCGTCTTATCATTAGTATCTAATCAGAGATTATTAATTCTTTTCTGTTTTTTATTTTTTATTTTTTGATTCTTCTCGATAAAACATACAATTATTTCAAAAAAAATTGACGAAAAATTAAAAAAAATTGAGTCAACCTTAATAATACTGCCTATTTGTAAAATAATTAATTTAAGTCAAACTTGATCGTTATAATTTATAATTATTGTTCTCTATTGATGACATTTAATTCTTTCGAAAATGACTATTTGGTACATATTTTAAGCAATAAGATTGAAGTGGCTATTTTTTTGGTCATACAAAAAATAAATTTTTTTTTTCACACTCCTATTTTTTTATATCTACACTTCTTTTTTGACTCTTAGCAAAAAAAAAAAAAAAACGCTTTCAAAGCTAAAAACAAAAATGGTGTGCGGATATCAAAAAATTGAGTGTGAAAATTAATTTTCTTTTTTTCTAAATCAATAAAATATATAGCTTTTCCAAAATAAAAATAAAAATTCACCAGCAAGCGAACATTACTAGACTAGGCTTTGTTCGGTCCTTAGTTTAATTTTGTTTTTCAATCATTACCCTACTTCTTTCTCCAATCATTATCTTATTTCTCTAATTATTATTTTCTCATCTCTCTCTATCTCTCTCCAATTATTACCACTCTCTTCAATCATTACTTTATTTCTCTATCCACTCCCTACCAAAATTAGACTAAACTAAACTGCCAACCAAACACAACCACTATATTTACTTTTCTAATTGCAAGAAATAATTCCACTAATAGCAATCCAGGTACCAAATTTGCCCCGGCCTTTTCTCATTATGAAATTGATATACACACTCCCCATTTCTCCACCTATATTTCTTTTTTTTGGTCTCTACTAGAGTGAAATTATTAAAATGCCCCTGTACTTGGGTAACTTACTAACTTCATCCAAAAAAAGAAAAAGAAAAAGGGTGCAGGTGGAGAAATGGGGATGTGGATATCAATTCCCCCAACTCCAAAGGTCGACATATATAAAATAGAAAATTAGTGTTAAGTGCATTAATTTTGTAATATACTTTATAGAATTTTATTAGGGTACACTTTTATGTTATAGGGTTTTAGCCGCTCTCACCAGGCGTAGGGTTTTAGGGGTACCCTGGGTTTAGTTTGTGCGGAACGGTTCAACTCGCCTCCGATCTCAGCAGATTATCCCAGCAATCGAAGGTAAACAATCATCTGCAACCACCTTCTTGATCTTCTATTCATATTTACTCATGCTCTCTGGTTTTGAAAATTTTGGTGCTTTCATATAAACTGAACTTCAGTTGATTTTGCGAGTTCAACTCTGCCTACATATATCTGTTTATCATCTGTTGCCACTGAGAAAAACCAATCTGTTCACTGTTCCTGATAACCCAATTCGAGTTTATACATGGTGTTCGTCGTCTGTCTCTGTCAATTCACTCTTTTGTTGTTCAAACTGCTATGCATTGACCGTGGAGTTTGGCCCAATGGTCGTGTAGCGCTCTTTTGGAGCGTGAGGTTAGGATTTGACTCCTATTGACAGGAGGTTCGCCCTCGTAGTAATTTATCATATACTAACATCCTACATCGGGCAAAAAATAAAAAAAACTGTTCTGCATTTACATTTTGCAAGTTTGTTGCAAAGCACTAACAAGCTGAAAAAAAAGGGAAAGAAAGAAAGAAACTAAATGGAGTGCATTTGGGTATGTTATTGAAGCAGGTATGGCTCCACAACAGCCAAACAGTGGCCTCTTTGTGGGTTTAAACAAAGGTCATGTTGTGACCAAGAAAGAATTGGCTCCACGCCCATCTGATAGGAAAGGGGTTAGTTGATTCTCTACCTCTTGAATTCACTTCAGTTGCGGCTATATAAATCTTTTTGATGTTTTGACCTCACATTAATAGTGTGAATGCAATGATTACATTTACATGTTTGAGATCGTAAGTGGGGCTAAATGTTCGGTGGATTTGGGGTTTGTGCTTTAGAAAACCAGCAAAAGAGTCCACTTTGTGAGGAACCTGATTAGAGAAGTTGCTGGGTTTGCACCATACGAGAAAAGGATTACTGAGCTTCTTAAGGTTGGAAAAGACAAGCGCGCGCTGAAAGTGGCAAAGAGAAAGCTGGGCACTCACAAGCGAGCCAAGAAGAAGCGTGAGGAGATGTCTAATGTCCTTCGCAAGATGAGGTAGTTTTCCTACTTTTCTTCCCAATATCAGCAGAAATTACTCATGTCGTCGTGAAATTCACATTTTGTGCCCCAGGTTTTCCGTGTTGAGAACCTTTTAAAGAACTTGGAACCATAGAAGCATTTCACCTAGAAAGATAGATTGATGTTTGGAAGCTTTGGATTAACTCATGTTCTTATCATTTTTTTTGGCATGGCATGCAGGTCTGCCGGAGGTGGGGAGAAGAAGAAGTGAAGCCCCAAACCGCCCCACAACCCCCCCCCCCCCCCCCCCCCCCCCCCCCATATCCGCTAGATTTCTATGGTCTTCAATTTGAAACGTGAAACTTATCCGCTTGGTTGACAATTGAGTAGTCCAATATTTGTTTTCTTTTATAATGTATTGGTGATAGTTATCTTCAGAAACTCCATATCCTTCGAGCATAAAATATAAACTATCGTTTCTTTCTACTGTTTAATCTGGCATTCATTTTGGATGTAAATTTCCTATTCTGGTAGATTGAAGCAAAGATTGTAGCAATTGTTTGCGAAGATTTTAGCAATTGTCTCGATCTTTCTAGCCATCTGATGTTCAAATGTAGTCGGTGTTCATTTACTTTCTTGTTTTATGGTCTCCAGATCAAACTGTTTTCAATTGATGGAACTCATAAAATCTGAAGGTGAATCTGCATTCTCTAAAACATTATCCACACTTTCGAATTGGTGGTCTTTGGCGCTTGTGAGATCTAACTTTTTGATACTTCCCATGTGGATTGAACTCAGCGATCCAAGCCGCATTCTGTAGAGCAATGAGAGATTGGCCGTAGTTGTATCGCAAAGGACTACAAATCATGTGTAAATGTATGAAGGCAAGCAATTCCTTTTGAACACTGGATACTCATGGGCTTTTCCACGTCTTATTCTTCCTCATATGGTCCGTGGATCCGAACCGTCTTGCATCACTTGCTAAATGCAGAATTATTCATAATGAAAAGTTACATGGAAATCTATGACAAGTAATCATTCAAATTTCAAAATCTTATTCCACAACGTTTATCATATAAGATCAACTAAGATTTTATTGAGGATTGACATGGACCTAATGAAAGCAAAAATTCCCTACTTGCTCAATTTTTTGTACAAGATATTGGCACTGATTTTCCTCTTCATACCCGGATCCTATCTCGAAAGGGTGAATTTTTCAGCACATTAAAACCAGAAGAAAAAAAGGTTAAAAAGGGAGAATATTGGATAATACATATCCGACTTCTTGGAAGTGATTAGAACCAAAACAAAAATAGATTACTCGTGAAGTGTTTCGGATGCAGAGGGTTCATATCTTGAACTTCTGAGCGAGCTTCTCTGCTCCTTCCTTGCACTCTTCTCCAACCTTCTTTGCTCTTTCCTTACAATCTTCCCTAACCTTCTTTGCTCCTTCCTTGAGAGCCAAAGTAAACTCTTCTAAGGAGCTAGCAATTTTGGACACGGCGTTATCTCTTAGTTCTCTTGCCTGTTGAACCGTGGGGACCAACCCCTTCAAATGAGATATCAAAGAAAGAACTTTCTGGATGATATTGGAAATGGTGTCTTTGGCTTTCCCTCTAACATCAACAGCCATTGCCTTGAGCTTGTCTACCAAGTTCTCAGCCCTGCTCACTGTTCCTTCAACTGACAATTGCTTTCCGGCATCAAGCCATGTCACCCCAACGTTTTCCTCTTCACGGAGGTCATGGTCAACGACTACTTTGATGCCATGCCTCTCCCAGCGATCTCTAGCCTCTTCCAGAACTTTTGCTTGCTCTCTTGCTCTTTTTGCCTCATCTTCAGCCCAAGCCCTGGTTGACAATTTGAGAATAATTGTGATTAGAACTTAGACGTATCAAATATGTGAGTCATAGCAAAATTTCAATAAGACATCTGTAGTGCTGAAGTACAATACTTTGATCTCTTATCTATAGTGTATGCATTTCCCTTCATGGCTAGATGAACCTCAACACCCAGATCTATACCATCAGTCTGAGATGAACAAATAACTAGCTTTTGTAACACCTAAGCAACTAGAAGTGTCACCATAAATTCAATTAATGCCCCAAAAACCCCCACTATAAGTGGTTATCAGATAATTTAGATGACTATTTAAACTTTGCATGATTGAGTAATTGGACGACCATATGAAGGGGTAAGCGGAGTTGGCTTAGATAAAAGTCAGTAAATGTGATTCCAGTAACCATAAAGCCAGAAAGTCAAAAAAATTAAATTAAATTAAGGCATAACCTTCAGAAACTAAGTTGCACCACTTGGATGCATCTATCTATACACAGCAGTATTTTGTCAAATTGAGTGACAATATATATAGTTCCGGGTTACCACCCAATAGAAGCAGTGCCTGCAGGCAATTACGAGCTGTCTGCAGGCAATTTTTTCTATGACCTTACAACAAGTGTGTGGGCCAAACACCTTCGTTGACGTCAGACTTCTGTTTCTTTTCTACGGTAATAAGGTAAATTAGATGTATATTAAAAATAAGAGTGGTCTACCGAGAAGTACCAATACAAATACAAATACTGTATGACTGGAACACAGGGAAAACAGGGGAGCCATGGTGTGTGCAAAACGGAGAACTCTTTCATCATGAATGAAAGTATACACATGCACTAGGATTGCGGTAAAACTCTCATGAGTAATTATATACACTCACAGCCATACAATTTTCATAGCACAATTAGGTAGAGAAGTTCTTTTTACGCCTCTCAATGAGTTTCAGGTTCCATGATATCTAGAATTTGAAAGACTAGCCATACAAGGAATACACCCATCTTTTCTACCAAAGGCAATTTACCTGTGTGTGTGTGTGTATATATACACACACACATACACACACACATACATAAATACAGTCAGTCTCAAATGAGGGGGTCCTCATTTTAGTTAAAATGCGGACCTCCTCATTTCTCCCATTTTCCGATCAAATTTCGATGATCTGAGCCGCTCAATGTGTTCAGAATGTGATTTTAAGGGTATCCGTGAGAAATTGGAAAAAAAAAATGATCGGGAAGGGCTTCATCCGAGCAGTTTTTGTTTGAGCCGTTCGATAAAAAATAAACAAAAACTGCTAGGATGAAGCCCTTCCCGATCATTTTTTTTGCTGATTTCTCGCGAGTATCCTTAAAATCACGTTCTGAACACATTGAGCGGCTCGGATCATCGAAATTCAATCGGGAAAGAGAGGTCCGCATTTTATTAAAATGAGGTGGTCCTCGTAAGAGCCGAACTGTATGTATGTATATATATATATATATAGGCGTATAAACGAGTGTTTAACATAATCTATAATCTTTGTTGCGTTTTCATTTTTTCACCACACTCTAATAACATGCCATTACCCCGATTTAAATATTCATTCAACAACTTCCTCACCTGGCCATGGACAAGGCTTTTCGCTCCACCTCCAGCTCACGTTGTAACCGCACAATCTCTTGGTTTTCGAATTCTGCTTCTTTTAAGAGCTTCCCAAGCCTTTCTTTTTCATAAGATATTCCCGCCTTGTTACTCATAAGGCTTTCCAATTGTTCCTCCACCTCACGCCTTAACCTTGAGAGAACTTCCATTTCTGACTCAACAGCAGCACGTTCCTTCATTAAGGCAATATTATCGTTCTCTCGCTCTGCTCTTACGATTTCCAGTTCTACCCTTGCTGCCTCAGCCAACTTTTCCACAGCATCTATCTTCTCCCTTTCCAATAAAAGCTCCTTCTTAAAACTTGCATTGACATCCTTCTCAACCTGAGCTACTAAAGCACTATGTGCAGCAACAGCACTTTCAGCCATAGATTCAGCCTCAATTCGAGCGAGCTCTTCACTGACTATATCAGAACCCTCACCAGTCGCAAGAGCAATGGCAGCCTGGGCATTAGTCACTGGCTTATCTGGCTGAAAAAGCCTTGTATAACCTATCATAAAAGTAACAAACCCTCAATACTAATATACAGGATAGTCCTTTAAGCAACGGTTATGGAGAAACACAACCCACCAAATGCAAGTGCTATTATTCCATTTTCTCCTGCTGACAAGTCAGCCACAAGTGCAGGACATGCATCAGGGTTGATCTTATCAATGTCTATAAAGCCAGAAAGCTGGTGCAGGATCTGTGGCAAAAACGTTATTAAATTCAAAACTGTCTGATACACAAAGTTATTCTCAAAATCAAACATAAGTCAGCCGCCAATGTATCTAACCTTTTTGTCAGCATCTGGAAGCTTTCTTTTCTCTAGTGCCATCTTCCATGAGACGAGATCCTGACGGGATAGAATGCTGCAGTAATATTGAATGAACAGATATTGAAATTGAGGAAAAAGAGAAATAATTGACCTACGTAGGCACAGAAGAAATCAAGAAACACTTCAGTAATGAATATTAAAACAGTATGTGAAAGTAAATTAAGTATCAAGACCAGCGGATGAAAGAAGCGAAACATGACATGAAAAATAATGGAAGGAATATAACTAGGAGCATGGATAAATTGACAGTTATATAAACCAAGAGCCAAGATGAAGTCTATAGATGCTTGGTTCCTAGATCGCCAGAGGCATGAATATGGTAAGCCTGAAGGCGGAAGGACAGTTCCCACATGACTATTGAAGATAAGCCATGTATCTGCTTAGCCCAAAGCACAGTACAAAAAGATTGGTGTGCAAGAAAGCAAGCGTCCAACAAAAGCATGAAATAAAATACAACGCCCCACATTATCCTACCTTTCAGGCGAGAAGCAAAGGGAACTCTGGTCTTCATCTGACGAAGACATATCACGTCTTGACAGCTTGCTGGAGATAAGTCCAGCTTCTGCCAAACCTGAAACATCCAACTCAAATTAAAGACCATGATGCAACAAAAATAATTGTCTAGTCGATCAAAGCAACCTATTTAAATGATCCTTTTAGCAGCAAAGTGTGAATCGTATTGCTACCTTGAATGGAAGGGAAGTCAGGGTCTTCTGGTGTAATATCATCAAATGCAAGTTCAGTGACATTCTCAATGTACATTGCGGGATACACTTTGGAAACAGTGTTCCTGCAAAAAGTATAATAGAATTGCATTTCCAGTGTAACAGTACTAAACTCTTTCAAAGATTAACATCCTAAATGCCATGATTAAACAAGACACATTCATACCTCGACAGAGTGCTGCTCGCAGAAACCAACCAACGAGTATACTCACGACGAGTACACAAATCACCTGGTTGAACCTCAGGCTCAATAACCTGAAAACAATGCAGATAATCAAATTCTGGGAACTATTTTCAGATTGTTATAAGAGGTTAAATTATCCCACCGTTATGTCAGGACGACTATAAGGTTTCTAATTCCCTTCTTGCCTATTATTATTAACTATACACATTAATACCCCAGCTCTAGCTACACATTGAAGGTCATGCTATGAGCTATTTCTTTATATTATAAAACACGTGAAGGTAAAATTCAAAAGTAAATTAAAGACTTCAAAAGGCAAAAGAAATCAACTCCTCTAGCAAATGTTATGACTGAAGTAATTTAGATAAAGAACTAAGAGAATCTCTAGCAGTTCGAGGCATTTTGCCGAGGAAAAATGCCATTTTCTACTTCTACACGCATATATACACATCAATAGATATACAAACAGACATATATCCATATCCTCAAAACAAACAGACCAAGATTTGTGTTTGGCCTCTGATGGTCGGATCTTCATCGGCATCAACCTCGAGTTCCCTGGCACCCCCCTCCGGCCTCCACTACTCCATCCACACCGAAACCCTAAAATTTCCCAAACCAAACACTGAAACGAAATTCCTATTAAAAATCAAATTCCCGGAAATTCTGATCCAACCAATAGACTGAAACTTCGATCCAACCAACAGAGCACGACCAGAACATCACCGTCGAAGTCGCTGTGAGTGAGAGAGAGAGAGAGAGAGTCATTGCCGAATGCTACAGACTACAGTGACTCACCGGGTGTGGTGAGCCAAGTAGCAAAGGCGGAATTGCGGAGGAGGAAGGCAAGCTGCTGGAAGAAAGGTTTGAGCCATTTGGCTCGGCAATTCCTCCAATCGGAGAAGAGGCGAGGCTGTTGAAGATGCTATAACCAACAGGGAGTGGGACGGGGAATGGGGATCATAAAACTAATAAATTAAGACCAATCACAGGCCATGCTGATACACTGTTGAGCCCTTCTATGCTGCCAGAAAGAGGACAATAAGACCTTTGCAAGATTCTCAGCATCTACGGGGAGAATGCCCCCTTTCTCCAATTGCAATTCCAGAGGGATATCCTTTTAGAAGCTCTCCTTGCATTAGCAGAATAAGAGCAGTGGGACTTGAGCTAGTGGGATAGATTAACTATTTGAATGTCCCTCTTCAATTTTGATGAGCAGAGGACATTAGTTTTAAGACCTACTAAGGAAGGAACTTTTTGAGCTCTCCACATATTTGTGGGAAACTCTTGTAGCCCATTAAATGGTTAAGACTATCTTTTCAGATTTTGTTCCAAATAGAAGAAGCAAAGGATGCAAGTTCTCCTCATCCTACGATCAGAGGATCCAAAACTTAACTCTTAAAGTATCTCCTGGTCAACTCTCAACTCATAGAACTAAATATTTACGAGAGAGAGAGAGAGAGAAATGAACTACTTAACACACAACTGAAATCATTCCCATTCCACAGTCCACACAAGTAAAAGGAACATACCTTCAGAACTTGCAATGCAGCTAGTGCTTGGCCCTGAACCTGATCAACAACAGCAGGAACCAACACTTTTCCAGGAAGCACCTGTAAAGCTGCAGAAACTACAGATGGAGCAGGTATGCCAGGAGAGGAGAAGGAATTCAGAGGACTGGTTGATTCAAAAAATGTTGTACTCTCATTTAGACTACTGGAAGAATTTCCATCTTGTTCATTTGCAATTGTATTGGCTACTGGTGACAATGAAGTTGTTCCACTTGACCCATCTGCCTTCAAGTTATGCTCCTGTGATGATGGCTTATTTCCCTCTTCCGACACGTGTGCTTTGCTTAGGTCAAGATCTTTTCCAGTTGAAAACAAATCTACAGTCTCTCCATTCAGTTTAAGCACGACCTGGGGCTCTATAACCGCATCCAAGGGTGAATTGACAGAGATATTCGAAGGTAGAGACCCGATAGGGATGGAGATTGTAGAACTGGAAGAGGAATCAAATGAGAATGTAGAGTTATCTGGTCCGCTTAAGCCAAGCACATCCTTCTGGCTATCAGTGCTAAGATCTGTTGAATAAGCACCAGAGACTGATGAGTTGGTAAGTTTGGCGTTGATGAGGTTTTCTTTTAGTTCAGTAACCGGTTCTGACTTATCAGTAACAAGACTGCCATCTAAATTTTCAAAGTTTGAGGCCGCCAAAGAACCATAACCAATTTTGGTCTCAGACAGTGGAGGTGTGCCGGGACTTCTATGAGGAGCAACCGACATGTCATCAATAGCTGATTCATTACGTAAATCTTCTTGAGCAGAAGCATTGTTAAGGGCATCATCACTATTTAACGTGTACCCCACACCAGAACCACTCTGTCTATTTTCGTTAGTTGCCTCATTGTTTTCTGTAGAGAAGGAAGGGTCATTTTCTATACCTGTCTTACTAAGAGAATCATTATCCCTCTTCATATCCTTGCCCTCCTTTTCAACCTGTTCAATTCTATCATACTGGTCATCAGAGGCCAACACCACTTCCTGCTGTGTTGCCAACGGCTCCATTTCTTGAGCGGTTCCTGGACCAATGTAGATATCATATGTAAGGAGAAACTAGACAGCAAATGGCTTCATTGAGCTGTGGATCTGTGATTATAGCAAATACCACAGACACGCAGATCGAATATGTTTATAAGATTTGCTACTTTATAGAAGAAGACCTCTAAACCAAGATAAAACCCGCAAAAAGATTTTGTTAAAGAAATACTCCATGGCCCAAAGTTGCAAGCTTTAAGACAAAAGTTGATAGTTTGAGTTAGAAAAGTTAATAACTCACTTGAAGGGTTCCGCTTGCTTATAGATAAGGTTACAAAAGTCAGCCCAGCCACAAAAATAACCCCAGCCACTCCTGCTCGTAGTATCCCTGAAAGTATTCTACTTGACAAGTGTCATCAGTGCTGAAAGAACAGCAAGAGCATCAAAATACAAACAATACATTGTACCAAAAGCACTCACATTTTAGTGGAAAACGCTAACCTACTTAATCGGATTCCACTCAATTCTTGAATTTTTTTTAAGATCAACTTCATTGCGAGCACTGAATTCAAGATCAACAGACTATCTCTACAAAAAAATGGATGTGTGGTTGAAAACAGTACTCAATCCCACTGTTTATCAACTCAAGCAACAAAGCTATCAAAGTTTCTCCATTCCTTCATCAATGCTCATTGGATAATTAACTCGAGTAACATATAACAACCAATTATTCTGCGGTAACTACTAAACAACATCATCAAAATTTACAAAATAAACCAACGACAATTTAATGGAATTCATTGGAATTCCAAATCTATCAGAACATTTTCAGAAGTGTTATTCGTCTTGAAAGACATTCATGACTCCAAAAGCATTGAAACCCGTAATTATAAACATTCATGAAAAGCACTAACATTTGAGATGACCCACCTATCCAATGACGTTGTATTCTACTCCATCAACGAACTCAAATTTCATCATAAGGACTAAATTCATGATCAATATGTCATCCGAGACAGAAAATGGGCAGTGGAACTATTCGACGCAATATTCCGTTTCATTCATACACAAACTCAAGAGAAAAAATATTAACTTCTCTTTTTTTTTTTGATAATGCAAAGTGTCCTGGACCAGCGTCCAGCTTGTGCGCACATCAACTAATCCCTACATCCCCACAGCCATTTCAGGTCCTCAAGAATTGTTAGGAATGAGAATTGAATGAGAGACCTTAGGAGGGAGCAAACCCCTAATCCCAGGCCAGGACAAAAATATGAACTTTGTCTTCCTTCGTAGCTATAAGTCAAATTTGCTAAACAATTTGATGGCAATAAAACCATCCAATTATATTAATGCACAACATTCCAAACACGACAGTAATACAAAAGTGGTAACTACCAGTTGTAGTAAAAGAAACTCTTTCTTCCATTTTAGTTTTTTTTTTTTACCTCCAAACCACCGTTTTCTATCAGAGTCAATTCGTTCGTCGGCTCCGGTCCAGCCAGAGAAAGCGTCAGCCGAGGAGTTCGAACTGGTCCACGAATTCCCATCACCGTTTGCACTAACTAAACTTACCACTCGAGCCTGACGACCCAGCTTCCCAACTCGCATGCGTGAAAAGACAGCAGGGGATTTTCTTGAATTCAAGGCCAATCGGAGCTGAAAAGAGTTGGGCGACCATGTCGTGCTCGTGCCCAGAGAAGCCATAGGTGAAGATAAGAAATCGCTGATCGATAGATACGGGGGAAGTGAATTTAGGGTTTGTTTTTAGGACCCAACCCAACCCAATTCGCAGTGAGCCGGTTCGAAGTGTGATTTGGTTTTTTTTCTTGGTGGAAGAAGACGAGATGGGTAAGGGATTGGAAGGTAGTAGGAGTAATTTTCAACGCTTGTTGATTGGGGTTTTGAAACCCAATTTTAATATTTGTTTTTGTTGTACTATGTGGGTGTTGTATCGGAAGAGATCACGAGTTGGATCGCGTTTGTTTCTCTCTCCTCTCTACCGACAGGTCCGACAGTTAGTTAACCTCATCCATTTCTCTCTCTCCAACCATCTATTCGCACCATAACTATTCATGGGCCTTTGGTCAACTTGGGACGAAATCTCTTCAGTTCAGTTAGTTTTCTACAGTATTCATACAGGAGTACAACTTTCTGTCCAGTTTGTCCGATTTTTTTTTTTACTTTTAAATGTCTCAAATTGATTGTCGAACAAGATATACTTATTCATAGAGAAACCGTAAACAAGCGTTTTGCAGCAGCAATTAATCACGATTATCCAAAAGTATTTTACATGGTCCAACTGTTAATAAAATTTTTCCGGAGAAGAGTTAATATCTGAACTGTCCAAAATACTTTTGGACTGCAGAAATTGAATGCTGTAAATAACTCTTAACAGAGCAGCCATAAAGAACTTATTCGTCCATTTTTTACTTTTATGTGCCAAAAAATGTTTGTCCAGACTAAGGGACCAAAAACTAGTATTACAAAATTTCCTTCTTGTTCCTTACCATTGGAACTAAAGTAATCTTTTTCAAAAAAAAATTTGGAAAGTTGAGCATTTTTGTATGCCCTAAATTGGACAAATAAATTGGGACGGGAGAGTATCAAAATATCTTTTTTTCATTTTCTGCTGATTTGAAGCAACAAATTAAATTTGAATGGAATGGCATTTCCGAAAAGTTCAAATTTATGAACACTAGTTACTAGAGTGCGATTATGTTCACCCATCTAAAAAGTGGGTGAACCTTATCCTCTTTCTTGTTGGTTCTTGTCAATACATGGCCCCACTCTATACTTATCCCTCTTTACATTAGTTATAGGAAAAATTAAATCACATATGGTACAACCGATGGAATGATAGTGTTGCGTAAAGTATATGCAGTTAGGAAGGCACTCGATCGGGAAACTCTAACGTTGAGACGGACAGCGAATAATTGTCACCCAGAAATAAAGCTTTGGTTGCCTAAGCTATGAATTGGAACCAACGTTGCCTCTGCCTCCCCAACTGGACGGAGCAACTTAAAAACAAATTTTGAAGTTTTGCACAAGTCACCAGCAGGATTGTTCCAATCCCAATACCTTCGTACCTGTAAGTAGATCACCCTCTTCCTCTTGTGATTGTACGAGATAAGCGGCGCTGGCCTGGGGCGTATCTTCCCGAGCTTTGGTTAAAGCTATTTCTGTACTACTAGCAAAGTCAATTTTCACTAGCTCCCCCACCCCCACTGGAGCGGTTTGGCCAAATGTGGATACCAAAAACACGATGGCATGCCCCCAAATGTGAGTGCCAAAAACACTAATAGCATGCCAAATTTGGATTTATACACTGTTGTTCAAATTCTATTTTCCCCAACTTCTTTTGTCATTTTATGTTTTTATATTTTGTTTTGTGTTTTTTGGAATTTTTGTTACATTCGCATCACATTTGTTGAATTAATCATCGAGAAGAGACGAGTCTAAAAAGTAAAAAAATTATGTTTAAAAAAACTCATTAAAAACGAAAAAATACCAACACAACTGTCTTACTATTTGTTTAAACTGCCGCTTATGTGAACTATTTTCATCATTGGTCCGCATGTTTATACTTTTCCAATTCCTATCGTCGAGATAAATAATTAATCCCAAAAATTATGACAAAAGCTAAACAAAAATTTGCAAAAAAAAAAAAACCACAGAAAGTACTAGAAAAAAAAAAAAAGGTTACCACTAAGAATGGGAAGCATTGTTAGGAAGAATGGGAAGCATCGGTTCTGAGCCTTTTGGCAATTCTTGTTTCACGAGTACCCTACTATCCTTCAGATCTCTTCGTTACGAGAAATTTTTCGGTATCAGATGAATACCACATGGTGCCCGAGCAACCCATCCAGGCTGTCAAAAAGTGTGTTGGACGACCCAGATTGAAACCATTTCTCTCTTCTCACCCCACCGCTCTCTCCTCTTTCTCTCTCAAAATCCGAGCCGTCCAAAACCGAAATGGACGGCCCGTATGCGCCGAGCATGCACCACGTGGTACCCACCCGGCACCGAAATTTTTTTCCTTGATTACACAAATAAATCAAAAGTGAACGCATTTTAAGAGCTGGCATGACAGTAATCGCGACCAAGTGAAACAAACCAATATAAAAGGAGACCTGCTGCATAAGGAGTTGAAAGTTGTAACAAAATTCAACAGATAATCTTTCACAAAAAAACAACTACGCCTCAAATCTGAATCTGCTTGCAGTTCTACTACATAATGAACACAAGTTCCGTTGGCTTTACAGGGTATTTCGTCCACATTGTTAGTTTATCCATGATAGTGATTGCAATTTTGGAGAAAATCTCACCGATGGCTGGGGCGAGGCTCCAATCACGAACAACTAATTCGCGAAAGACTCCACACTCGGAAATGCAAGAGTGGAGGAAAACTCTTTGCGCTACGGTGTTTCAATAACCTGAATACATATGTCAAAGTGTTGCTCAATTTTGCGTCTTACAGAGAATAAAACTGTGAATACAGATACTCCCTAATTTTATAATACTCCTCCGACAAAGGGCCTTCGATAATGATCGGCTGGATACCAGCACCACTACCCTGCACAACAATTTCCATCGTCACGACAGCTTTATAAGGTTAAGCAACGATTAGCTGTAATGGAGCCATTTATAGTTCATGGACAAACATTAACGTCGAGTTATTTTAATTTGCACAATAGAAAGAAGAAAATTCACTGAAAATTGTTCACCTTCTGGGTCGCATCTCCAATTTTGCGCAGTGTCACATACTCCCCACACCGTAAGGCTCCGCCACCAAATTCAACCTGAAAATGTATGTCGAAAACTATTATATTCACAAATCAACTTGCTGCTTAAGCCTGAATAATAGGCCATTAATGCAATAGCACCATACTATTAATTTATGTGGGATTGAGAGAAGTATTTAAAGCTAGAAAAGGGTACCGGCACGCCTTTGCTTGCAAGAAACTGCTTGAAATCTGCCATTTTTATATCACCAACAAGGACCGACTTGTGCGGTGGAGCTGGTGTTGATAGAGGAAGCACAGAAAGCATGTCACTATCTGTCTTCCCTACTTCAGCATCAACCCAAGCTATTTCATGATCTCCAAGCTGTAATCACGATCATATGAGAGAGAGAGAGAGAGAGAGAGAGAGAGAGAGAGAGAGAGAGAGAGAGAGAGAGAGGGGTTTTCTGCTATGCTAAAGTAATACTCAGACGAGTTACGAGTACCTTCTTCAAGAGCACATTACTCATCAATTTTTCAGAAAGTTGCACCTACATTCATGCAAGGAGGAAAAGAAATAAATCACAATTTCAAAATTTTACTCTTCAGTCATCAAAAAGATTTCTAGTTCAATCTCATGTTATACCTTGTAAGCACACAAATCTGAGGTGACATCAATTGTTTCTTCAATTTGGGGAGCATACACATGGGGGCAAACATGTTTTAAACAATGTTGCTTCAAATGCTCAGTGGCCTCTGCCGATCCATGCACCAGCACCTAAAAAAGATAAAATGTTGTAAAATTAAGGTTAATTTGCAACGAATTTACTTATTTTCGCAAAAGATTTTGAAATCTGTAATTTCTCTGACAGAAAGAAATGATATTTCAAGATCGTTAATTTTGCAAGAGGAACAAGAAGGATCCATACAAGCTTTAAAGGAGCCACATGAGCTAGAATCGATTTAACTGAGCGGCCATCAGAACGGCCCTCATAATCCATGTAAAGCAACGAAGACTTCACTTGGACCTGGTCCAAAGAAAATAAAGTGCATAAGAGGTCCAAATTTCGAAGATAGAACTCTAGTAAAACCTAAGCTGCTTATTCTGCTGCTTGGAGGAATAAGCTAGGGGTGAAATACCCTTGCAACTAAAAGCTGAAATTTTACTTACAGTCAATTCATAAGACACAACTTTTGAAGGTGCCGTGTCAAGTATTAAACTAGCTGAACCTTCATCCAAGTTTCCATTCGGATCTCCGCCAACCTACATAGAAGATGAATGGTGAAAATACGTACATACTCCATAATCGTTGAATTGATAGATGGTCTTCCCATCAAATTTCTTTTGCAGTTAAGTTCACCAAAAATTAAAAAAAAAAAAAAAAGTAAAGGTAACAGAATAAAGGCATCCATTTGGGAATCAACAGTAGGGGAAACTGAATCAGAATAAGATGGGCAACTACCTGCAATGATCCTTGGTCCATATCTTCTTCCTTGATTACATAATCATCAGGATTGATGACTTCACCAAAGTCATCCCATTCAGATGAGTTTTCATAGAAGGGAAACATTGGGGCAATACTCGAGGAAGGTGGAGTAAACCCATCAGTAAATATGTCCCCGTACACACCATCATACCGGGCAGGAACTGCAACAGAGAATAAGATGTGAAATTTACTATGCATGCACGTAAAACGCAAAAATATAGTGTAGTTGGTGATTTGAAGTGAAGTACCATGCTGCATATTCCTTCTGCATGTGTACAAGATGCATCATTACCATATTGTACAAGTAGATTACCCACATAAATTTGCTTGAATGGACTCCAGACAAAAAGTAACAACCAAAACTTCTCGATGTGATTTGATGTACATAATCAGTAACCTTGTCAAAATAACAGGTACTCAGTACTGCAAATCAAAGAGAGCTTACTCTGGAATCCAACCAAAGAAATAATGTTTTCCTCAAGAGAGCATTCAAGTCACAGCTTCAAGTCTAAGCGTCTATAAACTTCAGAGTCAACAAAATTATTCGAGGCAACAAAAACAATGACTGACAAAAACATGGAATATCCCAAGGACTTCTATATGGTCGGTTATTAATAAAAAACAAGGGAGCACATAAATTCTGTGGACACAAAGTAAAAACGAAAATTATGATGCTTAATCTTGAATTTGAATCTCTTCTAAAAAAAAAAAAGAATCTGAAACTCAGAAAGTCAAGTTTTCTTTTGAATCTTTGATGCTTGTAGGAACCCTTAGATTTTAGTTCCAGAAAAGAAAATAAGGACCGTTGGTTCGATTTGGACACAAAGAAGACAATCAGAAATACCATCTGACTTCGCATGAGTACTGCTGTCATCAATCGCCATTGGATCACCAACGGAAAGATGAGATCCATGGGGCGCTTTTGATTCCTCCTCTTTGATAAGACTAGCTTTTAAAGCTTCCTCCTTTTTTATACGGTTTTGCTCTTCTTCGTAAGCAGCTAACTCGTCCCCAACCAGAGGAACCCTCTTAGACATGGTGACTTTAACAGCTTTAGGAGGTGGATCTGCCTGAAGCATGCGGGCTAATGTGCCAAACTGTATATAAGATTGAGGATACATGTTGCAAGATCATGATGAAAAGTATAAGCAGATATCTTTGCAGTAAAACAGTAAATCATGCTACAACATGTATGAGGAATCGAGGATGAAGCATGCTGACGAACTTAAATGGCAGATTGGCAGGTGATAATCAAAATTTCCTATCCGCATGCATAGCAAGCTATAAACACATACTCCAATATAAAGAATTGGACATGAAGAATGTTGCAATGTACATTATCAAGAAGATTCAGCCATATTCCAAATACATGTCAGCCAAAATTGCCCGAAGTTAACACAAATATCAGGGTATGGATTAATAATTTTAGGTTTCTCAATTTATGTTGGCGCAAAGGTGAAAAGCTACTTCAAATCAGCATCAGGTTTCTGGTATAGACAGAAGCCCAATGTCTTCAGTAAAGAATGTTTTCCAGCAAATGTGGTCTTGAAATAGATTGATTGAGTACAGCTAAAGGATTCCGAGTATTGAATATAGAATAACACCGGCAATTCAATCAAAGTGGTACAGTAAAACGTCCATTTTCCAAACCACTGTCAAGATAAGAAAATTTCAACCCATCTAATCACTAACAGTTGAAGCGTGCAGTGATAGTACTCCAAACTTGAAACATACAGAGATTGAGACCTTTCAAGTTTCAAGCTATCCAATGAGCAAAGCTTCGTGAAACACATGTTAAAGAAGCCTGTGGCTATGGAAATGTTAAAAAATCAAAGAAAATTCTGAAAAGCTAGGCACCCACTTAGCTTACCAAATTGCATTGTAATACCAGAAACCAACTAATAAGAAGATACAGCCAACATTATCCAATCACATATTGGGCTTAAGTTTATTTTCATTTCCATTTTATCATCTACGAGAATGCCCCTGATTCGCAAAATATTAGTATACTTCCTTGCATAAAGACAAACAGACAATTTGGTTTCAATGAAGCTGGAGATTGATCAAACTTTTCCCTTTTGAACCAAAATGTCAAAGCTTGAGGTCCTAGTCATGAGATCCCACTTGAGGATGACAACACACTTTCCAAGCAGTTAAATCATTACAAACATCAAAGCTGGAGAATTCTAATCATCTATGATACACGGACACGAGTACGTGAATTGGTTGCGCGTACATATCTGATAGTCGGACACCTCAAAGCTGAAAGTAGAGAATTCGGGGATATGTATCCGAATTTGGGTACGGGTGCGGGGATCCGTTGAATATTTGTATATACATAGAAAATTTTATATTATTTATAGGAATATAAAAATTTATTTTCCAACATATCATTGTTTAATTTAAATTTTTATACATTCCAGCACAAATATTAAAAAAAATACTAAATACGAGTAAAAGGTGAACAAATGTCTTTATGGCCCATTAATAAAGGAAATGTCGTTATGGCCTACTTATTGAGAAATACAAAGTACATGCCTCATATATGGTCCAAAAATGAAATGGCCCAACTACCAGATGGCCCAAACCACACAATCACAGCCCACGTGACCACGTCTAACATAAAAATAAAACCCTAAAATCTATATCTGCTTTCTGCGATTCTGGATCTCAGCAGCAAGCTGCTCTGGTTCATCGGAGATGACAAAAGGCTTCAGGTCAGGCGTCTCACTCTCTCTCCCCCTCCCTTCTTCTTCTTTGAAGTTCTTCCTCTTCCTCCTGTAATTAACATGTCCGATTTTTTCTTGGAGGATCCGGTGCAGATCCCGCACCCATATACGTGTCGTGTCGACACAGGTACTTCGCTGAAAAGGGGGGATCCATTTATCATAGCTAATCATTGGATTCCACTTGAGGACGACAAGATGTTCTTGTGAAGTAAAATCATTATCGATGCAACGAATCAACGGGCATTTTCTTCTCACCTCCCACATCCTTCCTCGCCCTACAACCGCCCACAACCTTCCCCGATTACAATTCCTCTTCTTTTTCTCTTCATTGTCTCCCCTCCCGAAACCAGTTCTTCTGTCAGATCTCTCTCTCCCCCTCTCCATCGAAAGCCCTTGGCAGCCATTTTTGCTAATTGAAATCCTAGCTCGGATAGCTTAAATCAAGAATACTCAACATAATCAGACAGGTTTTTTTATTTATTTTGTAGCTGTCTTGGTTCTAACCGATTCATTCTCCCCCCTACCCCACCCACCCCTATTTATGGCTATCTTGGAGCCCAACTTGCGAGATTTTTCTTAGGTTCTTCAACATTCCCACAGGCTTCTTTAACATGTGTTTCATGAAGCTTTGCTCACTGAATCAAAGTTGTCAATCTCGTACCAGTCAGCCTACCATTTTCTCTACTGGGACAATACGTATCGGTACCGGTTTGTATCTTGGTACCGTTTTTTATTTATGGTAATATACATTTTTAGATATTTTATAAATATACTTGCATATAATTGAAAAACTTAAAATAGAGAAAACTCAACCACGTGAGGTGAGACCACTAAAGACCTACCTCTACCATGTGGAAACTTTATATCACAAATGTTACTAAGTGATCTCCTTCCATACCCAAGCAATGTAGGACAACTAATCTAACACCCTCCTCATGTGTAGCCGCATAAGGTATGTCACGCGTGACCACTTTAGAGTCCTATCATCATGCAACCTTTTTGGGTCTGTCATCATGGGGTGTAGGCTTGAATTATTTTTTTGTTATAAAATTTGGGATGCCATAGGCCTGCTCTAATACCATGTGAAAACTTTATATCCATCTCAAAACCAATTGGCAGCGAGTGGTGAGGTCCTAAATGTTAGTATATGATCTCACATTCTTTACCCAAGCAACGTGGGACAACTACTCTAACACCCCCCCTCACGTGCAGCTGTATTTAGGTTTATCACGTGTGGCCACTTTTCGGATCCTATCACCGTGTAGCATTTTCTAGTTCTATTATTGTCGGATGGGTGTTTGATATAATTTTTTGGTAATAAAATTTTAAGATGGAATGTGCCCGCTTTGATATCATGTGGAATTTCTACCTAAAACCAATTAGCCATAGGTGGATTTTTTGGATTTTTATATAGTTAAATGTAAAATGAAAATAGTATTCTACAATATAAAATATTATTAAAATTATGAATTTCTAGTTAAAGTTCAATAATTTTATTATAGCACGCAATTCCAGAACAGAGCTTTTGTGCATATTAAGTGTCGTAAAAGTTAAAGGCATTATTACCATTCTAGAAGGTTAAGATCCAATGTGCATACCAACAAGAACAAAACAACTTTAAAGGCACCAATTTTAGCTCGAATCGTAAGTCTCTCAACCGTTTTTTGGATGCAAGTTCTTGTATAGGTTTGGAACGAGTTCCCATCGTCATTGGAACAAGTTTCTTGGAGTTTCCTCCTCTGAAACCCAAAAACACGTTCCTGCATAAGAAACCTGGGCATAGTTGAAGGTTCCTGCAACTAAGGATTAACTTCTAGAATATATTAACTAAGCCTGGGTGACTTAGATGAGCAATGTGGGATAATATCTGTAGAGACCCGTATAATTTTAATTATTCAAATGTTGTATAAATGTTAGAAATTAAATGAAAATTAGACAAATGATGTGGTTAGGTGAATTGGGGTTTAAAGTGTTGGAATTGTTAGTAGAAGGGTATTTGTGTGATTTGTACATGTGCTAGTATATAAGGATGAGTGTGTGTAGGAGATTATAATTCACCTCTCACTCTCTCTCTCTACCACACACGCCTCTCTCTCTCTCTCTCTCTCTCTCTCTTTCCACGCCTATCTCTCTCTCTCTCTCTCCTACCAAACCTCACTCAATCACTCAAAACCCACATAGATCCATCTCCATTTCACCTCTTGTACGCGATCATGGACTCGTATCTCTTTGGGTGAAGCTCGAAGGAAAGCTTTCGGTTGATTTTGAAGTTTTTGGAGCTAGGGCTTGCTCAAATCGTTTGGGCTTCGATCTTTGACTCGAGATAGGGACTTCTTCTTCTCTATGTGTTAATGTGTTGATTTGGTGTGCTACTCGAGCTTGGATCATCTCCTTTTGCATCGTTGAAACCTATCAAAACTGTAGAAATCGTTACAAGTATCGATATCCCTTTGCCTCTGGACTAGCAGCCTTGCTGGTATCGATACCTACTTCTGGGTTATCGATACCTCTCCCTCCTCTGGATAGATTTGGGCCGTTTCGTGCTACCTTGATTGTTTTAAACCCCGATCACTTCTAACACCTCCTTGACACCTCCAAACCTCTTTCAAGCATGGTTATTTGAATTCTCTTGGTTAATCTAAATCATCCTTGTTTCGTAGGACTCTCGTTAACGAAATGTTATTAGGTTACGTTGATTAGAAACTACATCGAAATGTCCTTTATGCACTTGAGTACGTGTGTGTGGATAATTGCAATTTGTTTATCATGATTGTATGATCTTATGTGATAGAATGTGCACGAGGAAAGTTATTTGCTTTACATATTGATTCAATGATGTATGTATGTGAGCATAGGAAATTGGAATGGAGGAGTCTCGTACCGCAAGAGGTGGAAATACAGAGACTCAAATGAGTAGAGTTCACTGTAACACAAGGGGTGGAAATACAGTAACTCTTAACTCTAGGAGTGGGTTGTACCGTAATGCAAAGGGTGGAAACACAGTTGAACGTGATATGTGATAGAGTGAAATGGAGTGGGTGTTGGTATTATTTGTTGTTGCTTGAACTACATGTTTACTTGAGATCTTGGAAATTGTATGACCATATTGATTACACCTTCCATGCTATCTTAACCGTTATGTGAGTTGTTTTGGGTTATCATAGAATGAATTGTATCCTCTAAACTCTTCATTTCTCCACACTAGCTGTCACATGTGCATATAGAATTGGTAGAAGATTTTCTTATTGGGTTAGTGTAGCTCAACCCTTCATCATTTTTAGGTACAAACACCGGACAATAGCCCGCATGCATTTGAGTGCTTGGATGAAGAACACTTTTGGAAGATAACTTTGTGTAGTTACTTGATCATCTTTATAGTGACTTTCTTTTGACTAAAGATCTGTTTGTAACTAATTTTCTACAAATTTTCTGAAACGTTTGTAACCTCTAAACTTATTCGCACTTGTACTTAAGTCAATTTGGGCCGGAGTGCCACTGATGTAATCTTTGAAACTTTGAAGTTGGCTTTGTAAGTTGAACTTATGGGAACTTTGGACTCTTTTGGGGTATTATGTTAAGTAATGTGAGCACTTCATTTTCGAAAAGCTTTATTTAATTATGTTGAAAATCGAGGGCGAGACAATATCTACCAAATGCAATTGTTTTTACTTCCTATAAACTACATTAATTACTTTGTAATCAATTTGTAATCAACAACTATCATTATGATAAATAAACAACATTAAATAAATCATCGGTTAAGGTTCTGAATCTTCTGATACTTTCCGGACCCCAGTAGTCCCCATACACTCAAAATAAAATTTATTCCTTTATATTTGTTGTATAGAGAAATGAAAAAAAAATATAAAAAGTTGTAATTAGAGAATGGGATGAGCACTACCCAATGTTATCCTCCTCAACCTTTCTAAAAATGAGGTCAATAAACAAACCTCGTTAGAGAAAAATTCATTACGGTTGTAATGTATCCTAGAAAATTTCAGTTATAAATTATTTTTATATATCCCTTATCATTCAAATGTAAACCTTCAAAGTAATTTTGAAAACTAGACTGCATAAGTAATAAAGAACATAAACATATTCATTACCACTTCAAAAGAAAACAAATTATTTTGAAAACGAAAAAAAAAAAAAAGGAAAAAAAGAGAAGACTTTAAACTAGGGTAGATTCGCCAGTACAACTATTTGATTTTACTACTTAATAGAAGTACTTGGAGAACTCCTCATATTACCAATGTAATTAATCATCTTTACCAACTTTTTAGGTCATTTAATATGTTTGAACTTGTACCCCAGGGCAATGGTTAGCATTGGAGAACTTGTACCGCCACCATTGAATAATCGGTTTCTGTGCAAAACCCTAGGGACAGTGCGAAATTTTGAGAACGTTTAAATAAAAATGGTTAAATCCAATCGATCACGAGAACTGTCGGTGAACAGAAGCAACATTCACCGATTAGCCCAATACCGCAACTAAAGCGAATTGTTCATATTGCCATGATGCAAACTTCGTGCATAAATTGGATGGAAGAAGAGGGAAAAGAAAAAAAAAACAGTACCTGGCCTCTTTCTGTAAAAAGCACAAGATTCTTGACATCAGGAGCCCACTCCACGAATATATCATGTGAGAAACCAGCTTCTAAACTGGCCATTGATGCTAGTACAATCTAGATAAAATGAATTAGTTAACACGATTAGAATTGGAAAAAACAAAAATTGTACACTAGATAGCCTCGTTTGCTAAGTAGCCTCACCTTTGGACCATCAGGAACTTTATCCAATGCACTTTTGTTGATGAGAAGAGTGACATTCCTAAAGTTAGAGCAAACATGCATCATAAGGGAACATTACATAAACTATATATTCTCAGCAAGAAAAACCGAGATTTGTATCAGACTAGCATCATGATGCAGTATAGCATAACACAAAGTCGAAGCATCACGATTCAGGCGTTACATAGCATAATGCAGCTTTGAAAAAATCCATCCTAAAACACTAAGACAAACTAAAATGCCTGTAGGTAACACAATGTTAAACATTTTATAGAATTGGAAAAAATGAACAAAGGCCTCTTACTTGAGAAGAAAAGCATTGTCACGAGTGTGCTCAAATGACTTCGCTATTGAATCACTCATCCATTCAAGGAAACTCTTCACATAATCAATTGTGCTTGATGAAATACAAGTGAGGAAGAAGATGGGATAGGTCAAGTGATGCTGGGTCCAATACTGCAAATTTTGGTAACAAACAACTTACAGCTTTATCGAGGTTGCAAAACCAAAAAAAACAGTCAAGCATATACATGGGCTGACCTGTTCCAGTATTAAAAGTAGCTCCAATACACGGCCAGCAGTATCAACAGGTAGCAATACATTACCATCTGCTCTAAGAGTCTTCAAGATAGCATCTGACATGGAAACAAAAAGACTAAATTGGGCAAAGTACGACTAGGATCTACTGACTAGAAACACAAGAAAATTTGTAGGTTATCATAAACACATAGTACATTCAAACGAGAGAAGAAACAGAAATTACCTAGGAATTCTTGGTCCCTTTGACGCCTAGAGGGCTGATTATTTAAAGCATTATAAGCATCGGTTATTAGAACAGCAGGCCGAACAAAAGATTCCAAAACAGTTCCATTCAAAAGCCTGGTAAAATCAAAACAGCAAGTTTTTGTTGTCAAATAATTACACAAAAATCACAATTAACTGTAGTTTTAATGGACTTATTGGGTTGGATACCTCTCTTTGCGGTGGTTGAAGTCAACGGCATAAATAACATCCTCCCCATCTTTCGTTATCTTCCAAACAGTACCACCCAATAGATGCCCAGCAACATGAGGTGCGATGACTATTCCTTCTCCCTTTCCTAAAACGAATTACAAAGTTTAAAAATGACACTGTAAGGGAGTCAAGGGACAAAAGATATGGAAGAAACAGCAACAAAAATTGGCAGAGGACGGGTATGCAAATGACAGAGAAGGTTAGTAAGAATACCTACCAGAAAGATGAAAATTCTGAGAGTAGGTTAGTCTGTTGACGTTTTGGAAAGCGGAATCAATGTCATCCAGCGTAAACAAATCAAAATCTGATACTTGCTGTGGTCACGCAGAGAGAGAAACGCAATCAGGAATGATCCTCACTCTATATAAGGCTGGATGGAAGCACATTCATGCAGCCAAACCCAAACAGCTCATACTTTGCCAAATTGAGTTACTGAGGAAAGCTTTTCAGAGAGCCATGTAGGTGTCATACTTTGTTCAACTCTGCTACCAATGTAGTTCGAAAACTCTTTATTTTCTTTTATTTAGCCAAATCTCCAAATGCCAAATCTAACAGTAATTGAACCTATCCCATAGAAGTGTGCAACATAAATCTCCAAGATTTTGATAGAAAATAAAATTTCCAAGTTCCTAAAACAGACACCAAATGCACACTCATGCACACCCAACTAATCATGCACACAATCAGATCAATGTTATCACAACTTCTGCTAACAACATCAACAATCATTTCCAGTGACATTGGTGTTTTTGTTAGGGAGAGAGAGAATTTCACAGTAAAATGCAACAATTCGGGTGATCAAAGTACCACCAATGAGAAATCAAGGAGAAATAAGATCTAACAAAGTTTCATTCGAAATTCATATTCCCAGGATATAGTTTCACCTTTCGCGAGGCATATTGATCGTACATAGTCAGCAGACCTAATCTGTGTACGGGTTCTGTTGCATAGACCGGAGCAGATAGGCCAAATTGTTTGACTGCATATGGTAAAGCACCAAGGTGAAGGGTATCCGGATGTGATAGCAAGACAGCATCTATGCTTGAGGCCACCCTGAACATCAAACCATGCCTTATTAAAGACAAAGTTTCACTGATAGCAACAGAGTAACTAATACATAGTGACATCCTAAAACATGAACAGTTAAACCCCCAATGGAAAATAATCAACGCCGTTAACTTGAAACGCCTGGTGATTTAGAATCTCTGCATTAGCCATAATCACCATTTATAAATCTGCTATGCTTAAGATGGAAGCCATCTACTATGCTTAAGATGGAAGCCCGTAAAATTCTGCATGCAGTTGGCTTGCAAATGACTGGCTGGCTGTTTGGAGGGAATAGCAAGTAGATATACTCATCGAATGACAATGAATAGCAGGCAATATACTTCTTGGATGCAACAGAAAAATAAAAAGAATGAGGCTCTGTTTGAATTCATGCAAATTCTTTCGAGACACAAAAATTTGGAAGATGGATTGAAAGTAGAAGAGACGTACTCTATTGAGATGGTTAAATAACTATAAATCCTAGCATGGAGGGTTTCATATCACTCCTATTAAATAGAAGTAATTTCAAATTCATTGTAGTAGATCTCTCAATCCAAATATTGAAAGCCCTGTGTACTATCAAATTCAGTTCAATTTTAGCTATTAGTGTCCAAACCCTTCGTTTGAAATCCATAACTATTCTTGCTGACCTAAATGCTTGCTAAAACTTCTCCCTTTTCCAATAAGTATGTCTTTTATGAGGACAAAGCAAAAATATAAAATATTATACTGGCATACATTCCTACACAAACACTCAAAGGTGTTTTTCGTCTTTTCTTGGTCATGAGAGAACAGTGGGGAAAAGTGAAACGAGTTCACTTGATTTACAGTGCTTCCATTTTGCAGGTTGAACTAAAAACCCAAACCCTTCGCTTTCTTAAACTGTTTAGCTTCCTTTTCCTGCATCAACTTTTCCCTTGTAGCAACCAAACAGCAAGTGAGAGAAAACACGAAACTGGGTACAAGAAAAAATCTTCAACCGAGACCCTCAGTGCCCACTGATAGAAAAAGCAAGAATTGAAAGTGGGTAGACATAAACGTAATAGGATTTGGAGAGAGAGCGAGACCTGGAGAGGGGTTGAAGGAGAGAGGGATCGAAGTGGTCGTTCCATCCGCAGTCGACGAGGAAGTTGAAGCCGTCTACTGAGACGAGGTAGCAAAGCGGGTTCTCGTTGTACACTCCACACAGCGGCTTCACCTGAACCGATGTTCCCATCTCTCTCTCTCTCTCTCTCTCTCTCTCTCTCTCGAATTTCTTTCTGCGTTTCTACAGCAATTGCCCAGGCTAGACAGTTGCAGGGTTTCAAATACAGCGCCGTTGTGGAAACCCTTGTTTTTATTTTTCGAAAGGTTTTCTTCTTTTTTGTTTTGGGTTTCTTGATAAGCAAGAATATTCCTGATCTTTTTTTTTTCTCCCACGGAAAACTGTAGTAGTATTTGTTTTTGGAAAATGATATTGACACTCCAAAAAGTGATGGAGACACTCCAAAAAATAAAGGAAAGTATCTTGAAATTACACTGATTTGGAGTGTCTGTATCAATTTTTGGAGTTTCAGTATCATTTTCCTTGTTTTGGGTCTCAAAACCCAACACCTTATTATGCGCACTTTTTTAATAAGATTTTTTTTTTCAATTATTACTGTTATTTCTCATTGTATTATCATTTCTCATTCTATCTACCTCTACCCATTATCCAAAAAATCTCTCTCAAAACCGACTTGATCATCTCAAACATTTACACAAACTTGAAAAAAAAAAGAGAAATGATTTTGCCACTCCATTTTTTGTTAACGTCACTCTCCTGCAAGTGTATTTTTGCAACAAAACTACACTTGTAGGGGAATAACATTAACAAAAAATGAAGTGACAAAATCAGCAATAAAAAAAATTTAAGTAAAAACCTAATTTGGTATGAAATACTTCGTTGAAAATCCTATTGCAAGCACAATTTAAGTAAAAGCTCTACTAAAATGACATTGTTATAAAATTGAAATGGGAGAAATAACCTTTCAAATTTTCAACGAAAGTTTTGAATCTCCTTTAATTTGAGTAAAAGTTAGAATAAAAGTCAATTTCGTATAAGTTTAAGTAGATGAGTGGAGTGAATTTTCGAGGAATTTTACTCAAATTTTGAGTTTGAGTGAAAAAGGAGCAAGGGTTGGAAGATTAATTTATGGGTCCAAATTTGAGGACTACCAAACCAAATTGTGGCTTCATTTACTAGTTTTAAAAACTAGTTTTTGACATTATTTATTTTATTTTCTTTGTTAGTTTTTGGTGTATTATAAATTTGACCCGCTGCGAGGAGTGTAAATTACAAAAAATTATGAATACAAAATTTAAGAATTCATTAAATACAAAAAAATAAATTCAAACAGATGAATTTTTTAAACTATGTTCGGATTTTCTGAATATTATATTTTTCTCGTCAAGTTAAATTATATATCCTTCAAGAATTTAATGCAAGACAAATTTTTTTTTGAACAAAGTTAGAAAAACAACTCAATATTTAAGTTAGGTCAAACCAACCCTACATTATCGTCTCGTTATGGAACTAATTATGAAGAGTAAGTTTAAAAAAAGAAGAAGAAGTAAAGACCAAAAATATAGCTCGAACTCACACTACTAACAAAGAACGAACAATGCTCCAGCACACAAGATATAAGTGAGCTTCGAATTTTGGGGGAGTACTGCGAGACCAGCAACAGACCAAACCAATTTTGTAGGGGTGTTATAAACCCTGATAGACCGAAAAAGAACCGACCGATCAGTTCAGTTTTTGGTCGGGATGATGGCGGAATTTTTTTTCGGACCGGACCGAATCGAAATCAGTTCAGTCTCGATTTCCTGTGATTTTCATTGGACTGAACCGAACTGACCAACTATATATTATATATATACACTTTATTAAATAAAAAATTAAATATTTCGGGAGGACCGAAATCCCCGACTGAACCAGACTCATCCCGAACCAAAAAGAACTCAACTTCGGTCGAAAATGGTCCTGGATATATTTGGACTGAACCGAATCAAAATTTGAAAATTTCACACGGACCGAACCGAAGTGAAATCACCCCTGCATATTCGTGCAACATTCCTATTTGATACCCCTCCAGGGGCGGGAATTTCCGTACTCCCCCGAGGGCATTTTGGGCATTTGACCTGAAAACAATAAAAACGCTACCCAATCCCAAAGCGAGCCACCCAATTCCACTGCAACGAGCTCCAAAAAGTAGGCCAGGTGGCGGCGTCGCTTATCCCACTCCGCCCAAACCACCGCCAAATGGCCTAAACGCCCCTAACCCGAACTCAAAATGGCAACGAGTCCATTATAAAAAAAAGAGGTCGTGTATGGCAATTCAGTCATTAGCTCCGCCGTTTCTCTCTCCTCCCCTACTCATTATACCCAAAAAGCTTATCCTCCGAATCAGATTAAGTAAAAGCCGTGGGTATAAGAAATTCCGCGAGAGTTGGATTAGGGCAATGCCTAGTTCTTCATCCGTTGTTGAAGATAATGGTGCTTTGCGCAATTTCAGGATGAACCAATCCACCTTCTTAGCTTCTCTCATGCCGAAGAAAGAGATTGGGGCGGATCGGTTCCTCGAAGCCCACCCCGAGTTCGATGGCCGTGGTGTCGTGATTGCTATATTCGGTACGGTCTTTCGTTGTTGGGTCGTAGAATAAAAGAGCGTAAAATAGTTCCATTACAGTTACTTGCTTGTTGATCGAACTATGCTGGAAAACATTGACGGAAACATAATAGTTCTCGTATCTGGTTGATAGCTAAGTCGCATAGCGTGCAAGCACGAGCGTGACGGGGTCTTTTAAAAACGTACCAAACTACTACTATTTGCGAGAGCGAGAACTGAGAGCGTGAGAGTAAAACGAGGAGGATTGAGAGTGGAAGCAGAGGGTAGGATTTATGCGAATAAGGTCGATAGATAGGCATCCGAACAGCGGGTAAAGGGGACATACGTGTTTGTGATACTTGGAGTAGGAGCTGAAAGGTGTCGTGCTGTTGATTTGTGTGGCAAGAATTGTGAGGACTTGATACAGTTAAATGCAGGGAGGATTAATTTCCTCTCCCTTTCAGCTCACCTAGTACTCGAGCTAATGTTCTTGAATAATTTGCAGCTGCTGCTAATTGAAAATATTCCAGTTGGTTTAAACTTATAGTTAAAATAGTTCACTTCCTTGAGATTTGATTTGTGTGGAAAAAACTTTGAGAAACTCAGAAATTCATTAATTTTCACAAGAGTCGGTTATGGTTGTGCTCTACTGATCTTTGAGACTTCAGGATGTGTGATTATTGCAGTAAGTGCTGAACTGTTGCGTAAACGAAGACTTGATGGAATGCACTGAAGATTCTTGTTCTTTCCCTTTTAGTTGAAGTCACAGTGTAGATAAACGTTCTTGATTCTTGTTGGTTTAAACTTCTTTGGTTTTTCTCTTCATTTTGACTTGCATTATGCTGGGGTGTTGATGCTTTCGGAATGTAGTAATCCAAGCGTGATCTGGTATATTCCCAAATGGTTGATATATGTGGTGTCATGTGTGGGCGGTTATTTGGATGTCTCTTCTGTTTCTCTTTTGATTTTGAAGCAAAAGCTCATCAGTGCCTTCAGTTGTTCTGATTTGTTTTCTATTCTACTAGTGCATATGAGTTGGATGAGCTTCTATATTTGCATCTCTTATGCAAGAAACTTTGAAATCGAGTTCATGAACTGGTTGGCCCCTGCACTTTTATTTATGTAGTTTTCCAAATTGATGAGATAAAATCACCTATTCCAGATTCTGGTGTGGACCCTGCTGCTGCTGGATTGCAAGAAACCTCCGATGGAAAGCCCAAAATCCTAGATGTGCTTGATTGGTACCTTCTTGGATAGTTCCAATAGGCAATTATATAACATGTTTTCTGTTTGAAACAGCTCTAGTAAGGGAATATTTTTTATTTTTTTTAAGCACTGGGAGTGGAGATATTGATACTTCAAATGTCGTGATGGCTGATGCAGATGGTTCTATCCGTGGAGCTTCAGGTAAGTTTCCTAGAGATATTGTGGGATGTATAATTCTTCCTGTTTATTCTCACGTATGATTACAATACAAATAGTAGATATACTGTAAACTTGACTTATCGGAAAAAGATGTCACCATAATTGTATCCATCCCCAGCTTAAAATTTGACTGTTTTTGAATGTCTTTTCTTGGGTTCCTCATTTGTGGTTTAAGAATTAAGAGCCACTTAAGTACCTTATTCTGCCAATAGTTGGTAATGCAAGCTTTATACGTTTGAAATATAGGGGCATCTCTAATTGTGAATTCATCATGGAAAAACCCTTCTGGGAAATGGCATGTGGGGTGTAAGTTGGTGTATGAGCTTTTTACTGACACATTGACTTCTCGTTTGAAGGTAATTGGTATTTCCATCGTTGAGTAGATATTTTGGACTGCAGTCTTGGACTGATACCACATGAGAATTTTGCAGATGACATTTTTCATTTTTTGTTTGCTTACTTTCCCTGGACAGAAAGAAAGAAAGAAAAAGTGGGATGAGAAACACCAGGCAGCAATAGCTGAAGCTGTAAAGCTGCTTGATGAATTTGACAAGGTTGGAATTTTATTATGATCAGCTACAAATCTATTGATATAGAATTCCTAAAAACCTCATTTTGTCGTGACTTTCGTATACAAGTTGGAATTTTATTATGATCAGCCCCAAAATCTATTGATATGGAATGCCTAAAAACCTCATTTTGTAGTGACCTTTGTATACATATTTTACTACTTACTCAGCAACCCTAGTAAAGAGTGCTATATGTTAAGGAAGAATGCCGTCAGATTATTATATATAGGCTTTATTTGCTTCCAATTGTGTTTTGTGACGTATTATTCATATCGTTTCTGGTCCATTTTACTTTTTGACTTCATGCTTTCGTTTGGTTTTTTTTCGGAGTTTCCAGAAAAAAGTTCAACAGATGTTGATTTGGCTTTGTTTGAGGTCAGCATATTTGAAATGCACTACTTATTGTCTCCACTTGCTCCATAAATAATCAACTTTTTTCTTTTACCAGATGGTATTTTGTGATAATATGAGATGTTGCTACCTGTCCTGGTCTTTTTGAAGCATGTTCTTGTTCCTAAGCTGTTATCTTATTCTGTACATGATTTGTTGGGAATTGCCTTTTTCCAGAAACATGTTAGAGTAGAAGATGCTAATCTGAAAAGGGTTCGTGAAGACCTCCAAAACAGAGTTGATTTTCTGAGAAAGCAAGCTGATGTCAGTCCCAGACTCCTAATTGTGTCGGATTGCTTTATTCCTTTTTGCATGAATTTCTATTGTCTCTTATGTCTTAGCAGTTCTCTTGTTTATATTTCAGACCTACGATGACAAGGGGCCTGTTGTAGATGCTGTTGTATGGCATGATGGAGAACTATGGAGAGTTGCTCTTGACACACAAAGTCTTGAGGATGATCAAGACAGGGGAAAACTTGCTCACTTTGTACCCCTTACTAATTACAGGTTTGTACGCTATGGGAGAGGCAATGCTATATAGCATTTGAAGAGTTTTATACCTAGCAGGGTTATTAGCAGCTATGTATTCAAATTGGCAAAGATGATGCTAAGTTTGTAGATGCAAAAAAATAATAATAAAGATGCTGTATCAGAATTTTTATTGTTAAAGAATAGTAAACTAGTTATTGGCATGCTGTTGAAAAGGGCTGGAATACTTTTTCTTTGATATGTGGATATATATTTTCTAAACGGACTGCAATTTCTGTTTCATCTTATCTTTTGTAATGTGTTGTCATGTTTTTCTATCGTACTAAGCTAAAACTAACAGAAATCCCCCGAGGCTTCTTCTATACTATTTGACTCCAATTGCGATCGTAGTGTATAAATATTCGAAGCTATTTTAATGGCCTAGACCTAATTCATGAAATAAAATGAGTACTGGGCATTCCAGGAAATTATTCTTCAGTTATAACCTTTCATAGGCACCTAGCTATATGACACAAAAAGTAGCTATGGCACCTCGTTATTGGAAGTTTGCTGGGTGATATTGGGTCTATAAGCAGGACAAGCGAACCCAATTGAACTCATTGGTTGGCCCAAAAAACTCGTAGGGTTTTTGGTTTACTCTTGTTTGTTGCTTTATACGTGTATATAAAACTTGATCTCAGTCCCTCACCAATTCCTTTGGAGGTTCATCTTCTTTTGAGGAATGGCCACTTGATGATATCTTTCATCCTTTGGGAAACCATTGAAATCCTCTAATGTTGAGGTCCTTTCACAATGGAAGAGTGGTCATGTGGATACATTATTTGTCCCCAGAGACCTAATTCAAACAAGGGTGCCACATATTAAAATTAAAAGCCCTCATCATGAATTCTGTCTTTTGGTGTGTATTACTGCACTTGACTACATGACTTCTTAAAATCAGCCATTCTGCTCTCCCGCTTCCGCACCCTCCCGATATGCACTCTGGCATAGTAGATTTGCCATCTTTGGTAGTATAGTTTAGTTGTTGGCTAGCACTCAGCATATAGATTGCACCATAAGGCTTTTTCCCATCCAGCTGTAGTCACCTTA
This sequence comes from Rhododendron mucronatum var. ripense, assembly GCA_019656295.1. Classification (NCBI taxonomy): domain Eukaryota; kingdom Viridiplantae; phylum Streptophyta; class Magnoliopsida; order Ericales; family Ericaceae; genus Rhododendron; species Rhododendron mucronatum. Next base: position 2,353,689 of record BPLT01000050.1, on the reverse strand, counting down.
CTTAGGGGAGCTATTGTGGATTTTTGGACTAATTTGTTAGCTGCCATCCCGCGTCCTGTTCATGTACTTAATTTTCAGGTATTGGCTAACAAGTACCTTGGATTATGCTGCATTTTATATGAAGCTTTTATAGAAATTCGTGATTATATCTGTCTCATGTGTCCTGTTTTGGAGGATGAGTAGTTGGACTAGAAACTTGCTGTTCATAAGTGCTGCAGATGGACTAAAGTACTAAACATGCCATGCCAGAGAGATATTTATCCAATGAATCCAGGGGTGTGCTTAAGTTGGTCACTTAAAAAGCTCTCTCCTTTACATGACAGCATATTTAATTTGTTCGTGTTTAGTTCCCTTTGCATTTTGTTTTGTTCTTGACTCCACGTGCGTAGGTTTGATAGTAATTACATGGCATTGAATTGCCTTGAATGAACATATTTCCTTCTATGTTCAATGCTCTAAACTTGTCTATGTGTGGTCTGTTTCTTTGTACCTGTTATGGAGCTGGTGGTGACAACGTATTGTTATGTCTCAGATATGTAAAAACTGTTTGACTAACTCTGTGGAACATACCTTTCAGGATTGAACGAAAATTTGGTGTTTTCAGCAGTCTTGATGCTTGCTCGTTTGTTGCTAATGTTTACGATGAAGGGAGTATTTTAAGTATTGTAACAGATAGCTCACCACATGGCACACATGTTGCTGGTATTGCTAGTGCTTTCCACCCAAAGGTAATGTGGTACAACATATGACAGAAATCAAACTGTGTTACCTATTTGCACACGGACAAATAATACTGGTATTATGGTATGTAGGAACCTCTGCTGAATGGAGTGGCACCTGGAGCACAGTTAATTTCATGTAAAATTGGAGACTCGCGCTTAGGCTCAATGGAAACAGGAACAGGTTTGACACGTGCGTTGATAGCTGCTGTGGAGGTGCGTCTGTTCATTTGGTTTAGGATCCAGTTGCGATAATACGATCATTGTTAAGAGAGTTTGTTGGTGACAATTACCCTCTTGTTGCAATGAGTAAGATTCTTGGGAAGAGTTTGGATGTAATAGGTTTTCGACCGGTCCATTTTTCTAGCCGCAAAAATGGAGGAGGGTTCTTATGGCTAATGTTGGATCTTGTGGGGGAGTTCTTATGGTTAAACTGACTGATTTTGGCAAATATATGTGTTCGGAATCATACGAGGTGATCTGCAAATCTTGTAGATTCCATGCAATCTGGAAACGTATTTGGAGCGAAGGAGGGTGTGACCTGGTGTTATATTAAGTACTATCCTCCACAAGCGTACTATTGTTGTGGAACGAGTTCGAGTGATGGGGCTGTTGTGCACTGGACACAACCCGATATATGAAAGCCACTATCAAATGCCAGTCTCCTCATGTTTTGAGGTGCTAGGAGAGTGTTGGGTTAAGGGTTTCGCATCTTCAATCCCTTCGATGGACAGAAAACATGCTGGCAGTGGCACATATAGGTTTGGTGATGTAGATGAAAATGAGGAAGAAATAAATATATGAAGCAAGAGAAACCCTTCCAGCCACCCCCTCCCTCTTTTCTTTTTTTGTATGAGAGTAAAGCTCGTCCAGATTTTTTCATTCTACAAAATTATAAATTTATTGTTCACTAAGTCTCATAAGTGATAATTTACAAACAAACAAGTCACTACAAAGTACATGGGCAAGAAAATGCAGCAACATCATCTGAAAAAGTTGTTATAAAATGAATTGCTAGTTTTCGACAGAATTCACACTAACAAATTCATGTGGAGCTTGCATCTGGTTGAAATCGGTGACCTTTTGATTTTGTTTTCACCCAGTGGTTTCTCTCGAACTCAACTTATGCATATTCTCACCAATCTTGGCCATCAAGATATGATGGTACAAATTTTCTTTGAAGTATCTTATCACCTACAGGAATCCTTATGGGAGAAAGTGGGTTCTAGTAGTTTTTCTCAAAAGGGTTTAGAAAAGATTGAGTTCAGTCCTCGCCAACATTTTAGAGAGGCTCTAATTATGCTTCCTGTGAAGCATCATACAAATGCCTAAAGCTGCATACGTTCTTCTTCCCTTGTTAGATTCTCACTACTATTTCCTTGTCTTGTGTGATGATTTGTTGTTTTTGGTTTTGTTCGGATCGGTTCACGCTATTCTTTTTTCCTTCTGGTAATGCAATCGTTTTAGTGTTTCATGCTTATCCATTATTTCTTAAGGTTTATCAAGGATAACTGAAGATGATTTAATAGAGTAATGGAACTTAATAACAGGTATTCATGAGATATGTTTGTTTATCTACAGCACAAATGTGACCTCATCAACATGAGTTATGGTGAACCTACATTACTGCCAGACTATGGACGTTTTGTTGACCTTGTCGATGAAGTAACACTCTACCCTAGCAGTTTATTTGCTCTTATTTTTTGCTTTCGATATTATGTGTTCTTGACATTATGTGGATGACGCCATGGTTGAATATTTAGGTTGTGAACAAGCACCGTGTAATATTCGTCAGTAGTGCTGGCAACAGTGGCCCAGCATTGAGCACTGTGGGTGCACCTGGCGGCACCACTTCAAGCATAATAGGAGTTGGTGCATATGTCTCTCCTGCTATGGCTGCTGGAGCCCACTGTGTAGTTGAACCTCCTGAAGAAGGGCTTGAATATACCTGGTATGTTAATTACATGTAGGAAATTATTGATTTCTGAGTGGTCAGTTTGTGTTTGTCATTTTCTCGTGTTCTAAGCTTAATGTTCACCTCCTTTCTAAAGCTTCTTTGTTCGGCCATCGCTATCTTTTTCTTTGGTGGTTGAATGACATTTAATTAGCTGCATTCAGGTCTAGCCGAGGGCCAACTGTTGATGGGGATCTAGGGGTCTGTATAAGTGCTCCTGGTGGGGCGGTGGCTCCTGTCCCTACATGGACGCTTCAACGACGCATGCTTATGAACGGAACTTCAATGGCATCTCCCTCTGCTTGTGGGGGGATTGCTTTGCTTGTTAGTGCCATGAAGGTGGTCATGTTTTCTATTTTCTTCTGCCTTGTTTCTTTATTTCTCTGACTACATGTGAGGTTAAATTAGTCTGGTTGTTTGTGCAGGCTGAGGGAATTCCTGTGAGTCCATACACGGTTAGGGAAGCTCTTGAAAATTCATCTATTCCTGTTGGTAGTTTACTAGAAGATAAACTATCCACTGGGCAGGGGCTTATGCAAGTTGACAAGTTAGATTTGCTAATCATGGCCTTTATTTTTTAACTGCTAAATTTTGACTGGGCCTTGTATGGCACTGGATTTTGACATTTTGTGTTTTATAAATTACGATCAATCACATTACAGGGCTCACGAATATGTCCAAAAGCTGCATAATGTCCCATGTGTTAGATATCAAATAAAGATCAATCAAGCTGGCAAATCAGGTAAGTGTAGCTTCTTGCATTCTCTTCGTCTACGCTTCCCAAAGAGATCATTGTGCACCCATTAGTTGTAGTCTGTTAACCTTTTGTCATGATGCGTATTTTGTTCAGAACCTACATCACGAGGCATCTACCTGCGAGAAGCTAGTGGTTGCCAACAATCCACGGAGGTGAGGACATAAACAGAGGCGGTCTTTGATGTAATTCTTGCGTTTCAGTAACTTAGCTGGAGAGTGTCTTGGTACCCCTAAAGTGAATTTAGTTTCTCTAGTGGACGTACTTGGACATTTTGAGCTGTTTTCTGCGTTCACCATGTTAAGTAATAATAATACCTTACTTGCTTTTAGTAGTATGTCGGCATGTCTTTGTTGCTTATTGGCAAACCAAACTTTTTGGAAACACCAGCCTTGTGTTTTAATTTTGACGCCTTTATTACCTTCTCAAGAATCCGCATCTTTTCCCTTCCCGTTTTAGTTGTTTTTTTTTGCCTTCTTTGGTTATTCTGTTGTTGTCTTGTGCCACATCAATCTCTATTCTTCTCTCTTTGAAGAGATGTTACTATACCAAGCCTTTAGGTTAAGCCAAAGCTTATAAAGAAAAAATGGAAAGACAAGCGTCAACTCAATCCTGAACACGTTGAATAAGATTTATGTGGTCGGCTTTATTGAGAGGTGAGTGGTGATCTTGTTAAGAGGGGAGGTGCCAAAAGTACAAGACAAATATTGCGGACATAGGAATGTCATGAACATAGACTGACGGAGCGAGAAGGATGCAGTTGGCTTGGTTTAGTTTGAAGATATGGCTTTCAAAAGAAGCACCTGGAGATAGAGAGTCCATTTGGATTTTGGACAATGGCTAAGACATGCTAATTTCAGTTTATGCTGCATCTTTGACACTTTGGAAATTGCAAGTAATGTGGCAAATTTCAGTTAATGAATAATCTTGTCTTACAGATTATAAATTCTTTACCTTTTCTCCAGTATCAACTTATTTGGTGATTGATCGTTTAATTTCCAAGAAGAAAAAAATAGTTAGAATTGAGCCAAGACAGACGTGGGTTTTATCAGAGAAGTGTTTCTTGAGCTTGTTAGTGGTTTCACTCATTCTTCTTTTAATCCATAAGTCAATTTAGTATCTGGAACTGTTATGCTTATGATTGAGGTAATGTGAGAAATGAAATCTAGAAAGATGTCAGGGTGTGATGTAGTATCCTATATGCGGAGTGTTAAATAAGATAAGTATTTCAGGAATTGGCCATATATTCCATTGTATTGGTATTGCCTTGTCTTTTAGCTGACAACATGTCTCGTTGCAGTGGACGGTGCAAGTTGAACCAAAGTTCCATGAAGATGCAAGCAATTTGGAGCAATTGGTTCCCTTTGAAGAGTGTATCGAGTTACATTCTTGTGGAAAGGCATTTGTGAGAGCTCCCGAGTATCTTCTTCTCACTCACAATGGGCGCAGCTTCAAGTAAGCCAATGACTGTTTTCTTGTTTCAGCAATTATCCATATTTATCCATGCCTCCAGTTGAAATACACGTTGATGTTGCTCTTATGAAATGACTGACATGCATAAGGTCAATGGTTGTGACAATGGCTCATGAATGTTTGTTTAGTTGTTTAAATTCGCTCTCAAATGTTACTTGAACTTTGATTGGGCAGTGGTATTCAACTATCCATACATGGCAGTGCGTGCTTATGCCTGAGCTTTCTCATGTGTCCCACAAGAAGGGAATTTTTAAATGAACATATATGCATGCTAGTGGGAGGTTCTGCCTGGTTGCTCAAATGTGTTCTAAGGGAGGAGTTTGTATAGAACTCTTGAACAGCGATGGCTCGCTATTTTTTAGGTGAAACTCGAAAAGCTGAGTCAGTGAGGACCAAACTTGATGAGTATAATACTATAATCTTCATTTCTTGAGTGTTGGATCCAACTTTGCGGGCTCTGGGAGCCTTTCTTGATGGGGCTAAAATCGTGTCCCTTTGGAACTGGGGCCATCAGTTTGAAGAAGGTCGTTCTTCAGATGGTTTGGGTTTTGGGTTTTATCCACGCAGATGACAACAAGTAAGAAAACCACTTCCACACACAAAGGAGAACTGTAAAGAAGAAACAGAAAATAAAGAGAAGGAATCCCAATTTAATTCTGTTCCTGCTACTTTCTAATACAGTTGTCACTCATGCATCTTTAGTTATTTCTGCTTGTTTACTTATTTCTCTATCTTTTATGGGTATTGATTTTTGCAATCCCCAAATTGTCAACTTTGGGGAGTGTGAAAGTTGATTTGGTTAACAATTTGGGGAGTGCCAAAATCACTCCCCTTTATCTATCGTTGGTGTTATTTCTTTACCATGCATTCCTCTCTATTTATAAATCTTGTCCCCTTCTTCTGCAGCATAGTTGTGGATCCTACCAATCTTAGTGATGGTTTACACTATTCTGAACTGTATGGGATAGATTGCAAAGCGCCATGGCGTGGTCCCCTATTCAGAATCCCAGTTACCATAACAAAGGCGATGGCTGTAAAAAATCGACCTGCACTAGTTTCATTGGCAGGGATGTCATTCATACCAGGTGATTATTGCGGTGTTAAACTAAGAATTATGAGTCCGAGTAACCTTCTGTCCTTGATTATCTGCACCTTTGAAGACTTGCATCATGTGTCATTGTTGTGCTAAAATTTCTCGTATGCCTATATATTTATTCTATTGATGTTAGTGCTACACAAGGAGATTTGATGGTGATCAATCAATGTGTATTTCCATGGAACGTGTTGCTGTATCTAAACTCCTTTTCTTGGGTTTCTTGTTTTGTTTGATAACTTCAACAATTTTATAGGAAGTGCTGGAGAGGAAATTGTAATTTGTGCTTCAGAGATTAATGTGTGTTAGTTATATCATTAAACATATTTTGAGTGATGAACCATCAATGCCTTGTTCTCTTCACAACTCAAAAAGAATTTTTCAAACAATACCCCTAGATTCCCCCTAGATTCTCCCTACTTCTAACATTTCTCTCTCTATCTCTCTCCACTTATTACCCCTACTATTTTTCAATTTTTTTTTCAAACTCCAATCCAAACAAAGCATAAATCAACTGATCTAAAAACTTAGGTTGTTGGAAAATGGGCCGGATTATCTTTATCACGTTAACACTTCCTTTCTCGTGTTGTATGTGGACTGGCCACGTTATCATGTTAGACATCAAGTTTGGTGAGAATGGATAGACCAAAATGGTGCTTTCGATCATCCTCTTGTCCATAAAACATGAGATTTTTAGCTATTTGTATTAACAAATTAAAAATCTCGGTGGTATCTCTTCTGATTTTTCTCAGCCTTAAGTAGCTATTAGCTACTTTCCTATTTGTTTTTGCATATTACATCTTTGATTACATTATGATGTGCTGTGAGTGAAGAATATAACCCATTTTCTTGTTTTTTGGTTTTCCTAATCCCTCTTGAATGTACTGCTTGATAGGCCATATTGAGAGGAAATTCATTAAGGTACCAATTGGTGCTTCTTGGGTTGAGGCTTCAATGCGGACATCAGGGTTTGACACTGCTAGAAGATTTTACATTGACACTGTTCAGGTACATAATGCAATCAGAACTTGTTTACCATAATCTAGACCTGCTTTGACTTGCCTTCCACGTACAGATCAGTCCGTTGCAAAGGCCTATGAAGTGGGAAGGTGCTATTATATTCTCGTCTCCTTCTGCCAAAACCTTTTCTTTTCCAGTTGAGGGTGGTCGTACGATGGAACTAGCAATTGCTCAGTTTTGGTCAAGTGGCATTGGAAGTCAAGAAACCACTGTCGTAGATTTTGAGGTAACTTCTTTTATCTTGTCCGAGTTATTTATTTCCTTAAAAAAACTGTGGTAAGTTGTTGACTTCTTGCTTTATCCTTTTCAAAACCTTTTCCTTGATTTCTATATTTTTATGTAGATTGCATTTCATGGGATTGACATCAATAAAGACGATGTGTTACTTGATGGAAGTGAAGCACCTGTCAGAATTGATGCCAAAGCTCTTCTTTGCTCTGAGAAGCTTGCTCCGGCTGCAGTTCTGAATAAGGTGCAGAAGTTGCCCATTGCAATCTGGGGGGCTTTATGTATCTATTTTTATCACATTGTCGTACTTGGTTTGTTTCGATCCAACTTTTATGTCGCTTCTCCTTGTGTTTGGCATTCATATTGCAGATAAGAGCCCCATATCGACCTATTGATTCTAAACTGTGTACCCTTTCAAAAGACCGTGACAAGCTACCCTCAGGCAAACAGACTCTAGCATTGACACTAACGTGGGTTCTGCATCTACTTTTACTTTTCCTGCTTCAGTTGAACTACCTGGAATACTACGTATATTTATTCTTGTGCTGCTACTGCTGCAGTTACAAGTTCAAATTGGATGATGGAGCTGAAGTAAAGCCTCAAATCCCCTTGCTTAACAATCGCATCTATGATAACAAGTTTGAATCTCAGTTTTATATGATTTACGATTCGAACAAGGTAATGATTTCCCTATATGTCTTGAGATTTTAATGTGCTTGCTATGTTTCCTAATGTGGTAGTTATTAGCAGCTTCCCATATAAGTCAAATAACCTCTGATTTTTGTCACGACATGTACTCATTATGATTATGTTTGACAGTGCTCCCCCTGTTAGCTGAGCTGAATTAAATCTTATCTTTACGATTCTCATCTCCCAGGGTCTGTCAATGATGTACACTTAAATGCAATACAACCATCCATAAATATTGTCAGGATATACACCTCAAACCCAAAATTCTATTCAATGCTTGATCCTTTGAGCCTACTTGAATTGAAAACCATTCAGTGGTCCATCCTTTAAGAGCATCCACATGGAGCAATCCTTAAGTATTCCATAAATATTGTCAGGATATACTCCCCACTTAAGTATTCCAGAGGATCTAGACTCTAGAGAGTACAGGGGTGGAAATAACAACTGCTCTGGGAGTCTTCCTATTTATATGAAATAGATATATTGTCCTACAAGGTCTAGTATACCTTGTTTTACAAGTATAGATAAAATGTCTTTACATGTATAGTGTAATCAACCCTTGATTATATCACGATTTCCGATGAATGTATTTATTAGGATTTGCTCCAATTATATTCTTTAGTTCATAATTGCATATATTGCCCCTTCAGTGGGTGACCTTTTAGGTTCATGCTTATCTTGATCGTAGAACTTATCAGAACGCATTCCAATTATCACATGGAACTTTTCCTATGAGTCTACAGTTGTGACAGGTCATGAGTGGCACCTAGCAGCATATTATGACCCCCCCTAGATAGTAAGGTGATGCCTTAGCATCGACTACAATTCTTGCGTCATACGATCTCCCCGTCAAGTCAGAAGGGCGTTGAAAAATGTCAAAACCCTATAAATCATGTGTCCTTTGTCTAAGTGATACAGAAATTATGAAATTAGACAATCCTTAAAATTTCTAATTATTGCCTTGCCCTTACCAAGGTCTTCCAGGAGCCAGTCCTTTGAAGATCACATAGGACATACTCTCTCTTTACTAGAGGGTAATAGGTTACTTATTAAATATTCACGTCTCCATGCATGTCTCACTAAGCCCCACCAGTACGTGTTAATTCTTCAAGGCTACTCCCTCCGTCCCAATTTGTTTGTCCAATTGTCGAAATTCATGCCTTTCAAAAATATACTTATTTCTTACATTTTATAATGTTTTTTTTTATAATGATTTTGAAGACTTTGTATGGTAAAATTAATTGAGATCTACCAAACAAGATCCATATTGCATATTAAAAACATTACGAATTGAAAATTATAGACAAATTTTTTTTTTCTTTTGGAACATTTGTGGAATTCCTATCGCTCGCTTGGTGTCTAGGTGGTTGAGTGTCGTATATAGAGTGGATGAGCACGGTTCCCCCTTTTTTTGCTGCTGCACATAAAGGTATAACTGATTGCCTTTTTAACAAAGAAATGGTAGAGATATGAGCGAAGACACATTGAAGGATCACAATCATGTATCTTTAGTACCTCTCTAATTCGTACCTTCAATTTTCATATTTTTGGCAGTGGTAGACTTTAAACTAAAATCAGTTGATGCAAGTAATGAATTCATCATGAAAGTGCTGAAATTTAAAGTAAATTTACACTTAAATCTTCACCAAAGTCAGTAATTTTCTGAGAAGTGTTATTTGTTACTCCCAGTTAGCATACTAGCTTTACTTCCGGTTGTGTTCTTTTTTTATCACTATGCACCTCCGTTTTGCGATTCTATGCTGGAAATTGGAGCGTTTATTTCACAACGATGCTTTAGCTAATCAAGAAGTAGATTATAGTTGTTATCATGTTCTATCTTTGTGGGCTGTAAGCTTCTCCGTTTCCTGTTTGCATTTGTTTTACAAATCACAGCGTGTATATTCCATGGGTGATGTCTACCCAAAATCCGCAAAACTTCCTAAGGGTGAATACAGTTTACAGCTTTACCTGAGGTATGACTCTTATTTCCTTTTATCGTGAACCATGGGTATTCACTGAAACATGTATTTCCTTCCAGAAATGTTCAATTTGTAGAAGTTTTAGGACTACCTTGAAGTTTCCAAACTTGTGTTTGCTACTCAGATGGGGAACTATCTCCCTTATGTATCCAATTAATAATTAGCATATCCTTGAAAGGCATGATGGCTTGATACTGATTTAAATCCTCGCTCTTTAGTTATTATATAAATTCGGGTAGAAGGTTGAGTTAATAGCTCTTATAGTTCACAGTGGAGCTGTTGGTTGCACATATGCTTTCTAGAATTCGGTGACAACTTTGAACATCCTTTATCTTCAACCAGTGCATCATGTTTCAAGTTTCAAATTTAGGCTGCTGCTTAATTTCTCGAGGTACTTATCCTGTTTCAGGCATGACAATGTGCAGTTCTTGGAAAAGATGAAGCATCTGCTGCTGTTCATTGAAAGAAAGTTGGAGGACAAGGTAGTGGCTTATTTTAAGAAACATCCAAATGTGGTGAATTGCTTCCAAATGAGCAACTGCTAGTAGCATGTTTTTAAGAAAATGCCGAGTGCTTGTTTGTCTGCATTTTCAGCATCTTCAATTAATTTCTTTTTTGTTGCCAATCGCATTCATGAGCTGCAGAAACCATGTGAGATAAGAATTATCAAGTTGTTGACTTTGCCTTCTCTTTGTCATCGTACACTGATATCTTGAATTGCAGTTATCTTGGTGGAAGAATATAAATGTGATAGTCCTATTTGATGACTTGATATAGCGCAGAGTATACTTGCATACTGGGTTACTGTAAAAATCAATACAAAGATACTCATGAGCTTCCCTATTCTGTTTGCCGATGTCTTAGTTGGGAACTCCTTAGTAGTACGCTTATGTTGCTTGAATCTCACCAAATACCTAGCTGGTAGGCCTTTCATGAGATTATTTGTGCCTACCTTAACCGACCTTCCGCTTCAGTACTTCTCATATTTCCTCTCATATGCTAGTTGTGATAATGTGTGTTGCATTGCACATCACTCTACAGCCACTCAGTGTGTTCCCTTTTCATCATTTGCAGACCAGCATATTTTTAACAAATACTTTACAGAACCTGTTTATACTCTTTAGCCACATAAAACTTTCTTGATAATAATTTGATGATATTATGGATAATTTTTTACTCGCATAATGCATACTAATACATGCTGGTTCGATTCCTTCGGAAGTTCTGTTCCATATGAGACATGTTCCACGCATGTGCGTGCAAAATGTTACCTGTATATTGTTTCTGAAAAGCGTTAGGACCATTATTGCATAATGGAGAAGAGAAGTTAAGTGGTTTAATCGTTTTCTGTCAGCTGTACTGTCTCATTAATCGGCCACTCCCTCATCACCTGTCTTATAGTTTTGTTTCATCACTGCCTCTACTCTAAAGTTTCACATCAAAATATGTTAAAAGGTTTCAAATGGGATAGACATTGTGGTATCAGTCTTTCACCATACTACTCTTCATTAGTCTCAAATAGGTAATTGGGAAAGATCTACTGCACATCAGCTTGGAATTTATGTTTAAATGATCTTTTGATTACTTCATAATCCAGGAAGTCATTCGCCTGAGCTTTTATTCTCAACCAGATGGCCCAGTGATGGGTAATGGTAGCTTTAAATCCTCTGTTTTAGTGCCTGGGTATGTAGTTTTCTTCATGATTTGTTATGTACGATAGTCGTCACTCTTCTAATAACATACTAACTACTGCATGTTTGTTTTAAGAGTGAAAGAGGCATTTTATGTGGGGCCACCGACCAAAGACAAGCTCCCAAAGGTAATGGAATACTAGGAATGCCCTTTTTCCCTTCCAGTGGATTGTATGATTAATGGTGCTTCTTAATTTATTGCAGAACTGTCCTGAAGGATCTGTGTTACTTGGAGCAATCTCATATGGAAAGGTTTCATCTGATGGTCAGGAGGAGAGGAACAATCCAGAAAAGAACCCAGTATCGTATCGGATATCTTATTCAGTGCCACCAAATAAGGTGAATAGACTCATGGCTCCCATGATACCTACATCTGAGTTGTCATGGTTCATGAAAATGTTTCTGTACTAGTTAATTGACTAGGAATTGGGGATGTATGTGTGGTTGGGGGAGGGCACTCGTCCCTTGTGCATTTTGGGAATGCAAACTGACATATGAGGACCAACACTCTCAAACCACCCACAATCTAGACTATACTATACCTTGTAACATGTTCTCATATCTTAATTAAAAAACAAAACTAGTGGGCTCCACTTCCCAATTAATATAAGACAAAAATAGTAACTATTTGTTTTGTCTCTCTTCCACTCTGTCTACCACTGCAGACCAAAATCCATGTTACAGAAACTTGTCAAAAAGATCTGACTCGTCTTCCTCCTACGTGTTGTAACCTAGCCTAGAGGTGGATCTCGTTCCCCCCCACCCCCTAAGTGATTCAATAATTATTAAGAGCACGTTAAAAGACGATCCACTGACTCAGTGGGACAGGCCCTAAGGTATTTCTTTTGAGGCCTCATCTATGGAATCCTGGCTCTGCTCCTGCCAAGGCCTGTTTTGCTGTAAACATGTCTACTCTTGCGGTACATTGTGACTCCTACTTGACCAAGTAATTCTGCAATTTATGTTGTGCAGCTTGATGAGGACAAGAGAAAAGGTTCTTCCACAGATTGCACAAAAAGTGTTTCTGAACGTATAGAAGAAAAGGTACTGAGGATCAAGAAAAGGCAACTTTTCTTATTGCAATTTGTAATACATGCGTGTGTGCTCTCTACGTGTGGCTGTGCTCTGTTTGGCAACTTTGTAAATCACTTGTTTACCGAGGGCCTGAAAATTAAATTTCTCCAAGTAATGGTTAAATAATCTTTTATGTGCTATTTTCTTTTTCCGTGTCCAACCTCCTCATGCATCTTCATTTTAACCATCTATTATCTTCCCCTATCCCCAGCACGAGAGAGTTGTTTTAGTACAGTTTCTGATTTTATACTGCAGAGCTTTTAGCTTGCCTGAGCTTCTTGTTTGTTGCACCAGTTTTGGTGGTTTTGCTTTTTCATGCTACAATTGCTGCTCACAGGATATTGAATATGGTTAAGTTATCAGTTTCTCACAGATTTACTAGTTGACCAATGAGGACTTCTGAGTGCCCAAGAAACATACGTATTGGATATCAAAGTCAGGAATGGAATTTCTGTCCGATTATCTCAACTGGGACATCAATCATTCGTTATGTGCTTTTTACCTACTCCAGATTCTTTACTAGAAGTATAATATGAACCGCTAGTCGGCTATGCCTTTTGTTCATATCCTGTTATTAGTATCAGATATTCCACCATAGTGGAAGTCAAGTAAAAAGATGGGTTCCAGTTCCTATAATTTATGTTACAGTAATAGTGTAACACACATTTTGACTGATATCGGTTAATCCATTATCATGTTTTTACCCTGCTTGTGATACTAAAGTTTTGGTCATTTGTTTGTGGTAATTAAGTCCTGTAACTCATTTCCCATTCAGGTACGAGGTGCCAAGATAAAGGTTCTTGGAAGCCTTAAACAAGGCACTGATGAAGAACTCTCAGAATGGGAAAAGTTATCCACCTCTCTGAAGGTAAAATTTGCCCATTATTGTTCTTTTAGGATGTAAAGATAAGTGGCACAATAGTTATGCAGTATTTCAAAGAAATAATGAATAACTCTTTTTCCAGAAGTTTAGTAACCAACTTGGATGGATGGTTTCAAACTCCATTTCAGATGACACCAATTACAGCAGGCAATGCCCCACCCAACTGCCAGAAAGAACAAAAAAAGAAATATCAGGATGCTTTGTTTCTCTATTTGATTTGATTCACCAAACTTCATTTTTGTGATAATTTCACAATTCGATTGGACTGCCAAAATTTCGAAGGTGTTCAACTTGGATGTGTCAGCTGTAATTTACTATGTCGGGTCATTTGATGGTTTCTACCTGCCTGTTTGAATCACTAAATGCTTCTGGTATCATCTGTTGGTTGGCAGTCTGAATCTCCAAAATACACTCCCTTGCTTGCTAAAATACTGGAAGGTCTGCTATCACAGAATAAGGTTGAAGACAAGATTCGCCATTATGAAGAGGTAAGTTCCTAGGCGTATGCTTTATCTCGTGTCATATTGTAGTTTCTTTTACGAAAGAAGGCTTCGGTTGAAGTATTTTTTTACTTGGATTTTTATCTTTTGGGAACTTGAACCATATGGTCCAATGAATCCTTATTGCCCATCTAGAATGGGTTATGATGAACTTCTAACAAACTACTGCTTAGAAACTAGATATGCTAACAAGATCGTGTGCTTTCTTCTGTGGTTATTCAGTCTCATAATGCATTGCTGTGTTTCTGCTACATCAGTAGCCTCCAAGTTTCAAGTCTATCATCCGGTGGATGTGGATTTCCAAATGATAGAACATGATTTTCTCCCTTCATGGTCGAGCTTTGTCAGTTTAGCCTGGGGCCAAGACAATTAATGTTTTGCCTTGCACCTAGATACTAGGGCCATAATGAGGCCCTCTCCGTACTTGTGGCATGGTCATTTGGTTGTTGATATTCTCCATTGCCTTATCCCTTTGTAGTCACCTTGATGGATTGATGTTTGCTTTAGGTTGTCACAAGGCCTAAGTTACTTTTTAAACTTGATGCCTTTGAGGCTTCAACATAGCACATGTGCTAAAGTTGTGACGGTATTTTTGGCGTCATAGGGCTTAATTGTTGGAGCTAAGGGTTCACCAGTGTCTCATTGGTGCATTGTCTATCGTCCACGGAAACAGTCATCCATTGTACATCTTTTTCTACCTGGGAGCATGTACAGTGTTCTTCACATGCACAGTTGCGCACATCTTCATTGTCATGGTTTGCAATTGGTTCGTTTATGTGTCTGTAAATCATATAGTACTTTTATCACCCTATAGAAAACATCAAAATCAAAATCAAAATCCAAATTTATTTTTGTTTTTGTAGTTAGAACGATGTGGTTTTCATCATGCCGCTTGGTTCCCCTTACAAAGTGCCCCCATTGCAGATTATAGATGCAGCAGATGAGGTGGTTGATAGCGTTGACAAAGATGAATTAGCCAAGTACTTTTCTGTCAAAAGTGATCCAGAAGATGAAGGGGGTGAGGTGTGTATCTATGTTGCCAATTGCTTTCTCGCCAATCAAAAGCCTCTAGGGGCCTTAGTTTCATTCTATGCTACGATAGAAGAAAAGAAAGATGTTAGTTCTCTATACTAAAAAGAACATGTAATGAAGTAACATCTAGTTATGGGACGAGGTGCTTGCAGATGTTCTCCCCCTTTTTTTATATTCTTTAGTTGTTCACCTGAAAGTCTTTATGTTTAAGAATTATGGTATTTTATATTTGCTTTATATTATGTTGAAACAGCAATTGAAGAAGAAGATGGAGACAACACGTGACCAATTTGCAGAAGCTCTTTACCAAAAAGGATTGGCTATTGCAGAGATTGAACTTTTGAAGGTAAGGAATTTCGTAGTGTGGAATCTTGAGATATTCCGTTAAATAATAGTGGTTTCATGTCCCTATCCTTGTCATTAGGAGCCCTTTGGCCTCTAAATGAATGGAAAGGGTCAATGGCCTAATGACTTCTGCAACATGGTAGTCAATCCAAGTATCAGCACAGTTTTAGGACAATATGCTTGTTATTACAAGTTCATTTTCTTGTTCAAAAATTGCATGTCCCTTTGAATCCACATTTTTCTGTCTACTGGAGTCCGCTGCAAATTGTTAATCCTGTAAGATGTATTCTTTATGTTAGAAATAAATTTCGCGTTGCATATGCAGAGATCTGTAGCAGTTTATTAGGAGTTCAATATAATTCAAAGATACAAAAGTTTGGTAGCACATACAGACTCATTCAAAGGAGTAGCTTGTCCATGTTGGATGCATGAACACTCCCAGCAGCGTCCCAGTGATGGCATTCCTTCCACCCGTCTTGGATATGTGATAACTGATAAGTGGAAGCTTAATTTTGCACTTTGAGAAACTTCAAGAACACTGCTCTAACAAAACTCGAACAAAGAGCCTCCTATCAATCGAAACTCTTTGTAGTAGCTATGATTGACATTTGGCATTCTAGGACTTCAACTCGCTTGCAAAAATATGTCTTCAAAGACCTAACACACCTGACCAACACAGATTTAGAATGCAAAGGAGGACGTCGTAGGAAAATAACTTAGTTCCAAAGATAGAACTAATATATAGGTGCTTTGGGAAGGACAATGCTTCATGCCTTATTATAGTGGCTTGGTCAGGGCCTTCCTTTTCTTTAGATTCTTTTGTTGAATTTTTAGGTAACTCAAATGTCAATGTGTTTTTATAGGATTCTCTTGCTTTTGGTTTGGTATAGTTTGTCTTTGTAAACAGATATAGAGGATTATGTTCCTTTTTTTTTGGGCCCATTACTGATATTACAAAGTCAAGTCTCAGCGGAGGTAGACATAGTATGAAAGCTGTTGTAGTCATGGTATGTGATATTTTTTGACCTTCCTCTGTGACTCCTCTGTTCTCCATTTATGATTTTCCTCGTCTGAGTAACTTTTGTGTCTGTCATCAATCTTACTTCATATGTACAACTACTAGGCCACTTTGGTGGACGTACACTGTGCACAAATTAATAACAGAGAGTTGTATGCTGTGTTCAGTAAGGATGAATTGCACCCGAAATGGAATCTCTCGCTTCTGTTCCAATTGAGTTGCACTTTAGTTGTGATGATTTACTTCGAGGGCGAGATCTCACACAACACAAGAACGAGTTAGGAATGTAGCATATACTTTTACTGCTTCCCTTTTCGCCATGCAAGAATGGTAGACACAATGCTCTGCTCTTCTGGCATGTCATTCTGTATTCTCTGCTTGTCAATCTTTTAAATTTTTACTGCAGTAAATTACTAAGGATGGTGGTGAATGTGTTTATTTTATGATTGTTGCAGGGTGATAAGGCTTCATCAGCCTTGGCTGCAACTGAAGGTGAAAATATTGTGGATAGGACTGATGATCAATCTGTTCCAGATGCTAAAACCCAGTCGGATTTGTTTGAAGAGAACTTTAAAGAACTAAAGAAATGGGTTGATATAAAATCCAAGTATGGCACTCTCCTGGTTATTCGTGAGCAACGTTGTGGAAGGCCTGGAACAGCGCTTAAGGTCGGTGTGCCACTGGAAGTGTTACATGCTTTCTTCTTCTTCTTCCTTTTTTTTTTCTTTCTGAGTTGTGTTCTTTAGATATTTATGTCTGGTCTTTAGTCCTTACCATATCAGAATGAGGTGGCCTTGGTTTCCATCCAAATATTAGAATCTAAAGAGAGCTTCGCTTTGTGATTCGTTTGGTTCATCCATGAAGTGTTTTGAGTTAAAGTCTGAATATGTTTGTATGGCCAGCTGACGTTAGGATTAGTGAAATTCACCATATGGTCTACGTTCATTGCTACTCGAAATCAAGACAATATGTTAGGTTTTTTTTTTTGTATGAGCATCAAAAAAATAATGGGTTGTGTGAAGTGTGTCTTTGAAGATGATTTTGGTTACTATGATAGTTACCAATTTTATGCTGACTGGTTGATTGATTTGTCAGGTATTAAACGACATGATTCAAGAGGATGGTGAGCCTCCCAAGAAGAAGCTGCATGAATTAAAGCTATCCTTGCTTGATCAGATCGGATGGGACCATTTGGTGTCATATGAGCGACGATGGATGCATGTCCGTTTCCCACCAAGTCTGCCACTTTTTTGAGGTGGTGCTTTATGTTTGAAGGTGTTGGACAAATATGCAGTTCATTGAACATCTAGGTTAGGTGTGAAAATCTTCCTTTTGTGGATTGACTTCTCTATGGATAGTTACCGGAAACAACTAGATAGATCTCGGTAAAACAAATGAAGGAGATTAGATTATGTATGTAAAATAGTCCCATTTTTAACATTTCCGGTGCTTAATAAACATTTTTATTTTCATCATTTCCAGTTTAACTGAAGTCTTTATAGTTTAAATACCTTGGTCTATTTGCTCGTCAGGATGACGGGCATTGAGGGATTACAGTTGAACTGCAAATTGATTGCCAAAGAGAATTGTGCTTTCGGTGTAATGCCGGCTAAATGAAAAGCAAACACAAATGACTCACTTTTCTGTTCTTCATTATAATGTACAATCTCTTGTATCCTTTTCCGCAACAAGGCCTTGTTCCGCTATAGGGCTTTTTAGCGTTTTGCCCTTATTCAAAAAAAATTCGTGTTTGGTAGTTTTGCATCAAACTTTTATGGAGTATTGATTCGTCTTAACGAGAGAAATTGAAGACTTTTGGGGCTTTATCTTGGATATTTCAATCCGTTTGGAGCGGAGCGGGGATGGAGGAAAAAAATATATCCCTGTTAGAATTGGGTAGGGGGAAGGGGTTTGGGGATCGGGGCCGGGGATAGTACCCTCCTGCTCCGATCCGTTCTATTGCCAATCCTAGTTACACCGTGAATGAAAAGAGAAACTCATGGGTAATGTCTCCACAAAATTTTCTCTATTTATCTCTTTCTATTCGTTGCTCTCAAAATCTAAACCGAACAGCATCAAAGAGTAGAAAAAGTGTAGTAGTAATACAATATATTAAAAAAGGGGACCCACAAGCGGTTCATTTCTTGTAATCTCAAAATTACCCCTCAACAACTCCGGACCAACTGAAGGCCACGAAAGACACGTTTGACATTAGGCGCTTGGGATTGGACTAAGGGCACCTAATCTCGTGTTTTCCCTTGTTTGGTTCCTGCTTCGTCGGTTGAGATTGTTAATACCAGGACAAATTCCATCCTTATATGGGCAAAATTTTTTAGTGCCGGATGGGTACCACGTGGTGCCCGTTTGGCGCATTTGTACTGTCCAACAGTGTTTTGGACAATTACTATTAAGAGATTGTTTTTAATCTGGATCATCCAAAACACTTTTGGATGGCCCAAATGTACCGAGCGGGTACCACGTCAGCCGTACTCACTTGGCACTGTAAAATTTCTCCTATTTTATCCCAGGGGACTATTTATCTTGGAAAAAAGAGACGCGTTGCACAAAAACAGCATATTAGTCTAAAGTTCAAATGAAACAACCTCATAGGAGCTTTAGTCCAGTTTAAGTTTCTGTGATGTATAGAGTCCATTAATAAAAATATTTTAGAGTCTAGAGTCCGTGAAAAGACAAAATTGTCTTTAATGAGATAAGGGCTTCGTTTGGCTAACATAAAAAATGTCTTTTTTCATTTAAATCTTCCTAATAAAACACAAAGGTATGGAGACCATACAAACATAAGTTGAAAGAAGGTCTGAGATTCATTTGATTCAAGGGTTGACATGGAACTTTGCAAATGTAATGTAAGTGCCCACATTCTTTGTAGTAATTGCATAAATGCCACCGATCTTCCAATTCCAAAACCCTATACATAAATTGATAGTTCTTTGTAGCTAGCTTAAGAGTTTAGTTGGGGAGTGCTGTAAGCACGAGTAATTCTTTTTCATGCTGCTAAGAAGAGGATCACATATTACACACTAATGAATCGATTTAGTGTTTGAGCCACTAGCTAGCAAGTGCCTTAGGCACGGGCAAACACTAGTTATCTTAAATGAGACAAGGGCCTTGTTTGGCTAACACAAAATGTCTTTTTTCGTGTTTTTCGATCTTGTTATACTTTCATAGGGTACCTTGGGCTTTTAGGCACTTTCATAGGGTACCCTAGGGTTTTAGAAACTTTTATTAGGTTTTAGGATGCACTTTCCTATTATAAGGTATTAGCGGTTTAAGCACTTTCGTAGGATACTCTAGGATTTTAGACATTTTCATATATAGGGTACTCTAAGGTTTTAGGTACTTTCATAGGGTACCATAAGATTTTATGCATTTTTGTAGGATTGGATTAAAGAAACACGGGACGGGTACAAGCAATCAGACTTGGCCAGCCAGTATATGCACAGGTAAAAGATTTAAAATTTTAGTATCCCTCTTTTTGTTATTTCCCTTGAAGGTAAGTGATTTTACGAAATGTATAGTTACGTCTCTTTTACAGTGAGATATTCACTTGCGCACTTAATTTCGTTTATTTTGATAAATGTTCTACTTGCGAACACATTTTTTTTCTTTGTTAATCTCGTGCTATTTTAACAGGTATAAGATATAGATTGAAGGATCCGCATGGTCAGTGAGTGAAAAATACATTCTTGCATGTAATTCTCTTACCTTACTAGTGAAGCCACATTACTATGATTTCTTCACAAGAAGTTTGATGCCTGTGCACCACTATTGGCCCATAAGAGAGGACGACAAGTGCAGATCTATTAAGTTCGCAGTTGAATGGGGCAACAACCACAAGCAA
Organism: Rhododendron mucronatum var. ripense; assembly: GCA_019656295.1. Lineage (NCBI taxonomy): Eukaryota > Viridiplantae > Streptophyta > Magnoliopsida > Ericales > Ericaceae > Rhododendron > Rhododendron mucronatum. The sequence goes on along the minus strand of BPLT01000050.1, from coordinate 2,333,377 downwards.
AAGGTACATTCTTTTCTTACTTTGGTCTTCTCTTCATAAGCAATAAATAAACTTGCGCCATACCTACCATTCCATTTTGGTCATTTTGTCCAAAGCTTCATTTGATTTGAATATCAGATTTAAGAAATTCAGCCCAAAAAGATCAAGGGTTTTCATAGTGTAATCAGTTTTATTGATCGTGATTTTCATTGTGGAGGTCCATTTATCTTCCATCAGAAAAAAATTCTTATTCATTTACTGGCTCCCTCCCTCTTGGAAATGAAATCCTAGTTCCATCCTTGCAGGCACAAGAAATTCGGAAGGCAACAAGTGACTTCATTCAAGAGGATTTGAAGATGGATTATGTGTATAACTACATGTTTCATCTCTTGAGTGAATATGCCAAACTCATGAGATACAAGCCCACCATACCTAAACGGGCAATCGAAATCTGTTTGAAGAAATTGGTGTGTCCCGCGATAGGATGACAGAAAAAGTTTATGATGGAATCGGTGATGAAGGGTCCAACAGATGTGAGACCATGCAACATGCCTCCTCCATATGATGCTCTTGCTCTTCGTACGCTTCTCAAAAGGAAAGCAAATTCAATTAGCCAAGTAGAGTTGTGGGGGAAGAGATACTGGGAGAATCAAACTAAACATAATTAGTCATGCTCTTTGGTATATTCATCATTCAGTATGAATTCATTCATGTGTACTTTATGCCTCAATTTCTACGTATGCATAATTATATCAAAAGGAGATTTTACATGTCTCTGTGGTCAGTCCTTTGAGATTTAGTGATTTTCTTTTAAGCGGTGAACACAAAAATGCTATTTCTTATTATTTCTCACCAAATCGATCACATCTAACGGGTTGTAATTGGTTTTACGTACTTATGTGCCCTGTACATTTATTATTACACCTAACGGGCTGTAATTGGTTATGAATTTAATTTTAGCTCACTTTTGCTTCTTTTTTGTTTTGTTTTGCTAAGTTCTTCTTTCGCATTCGCGCGCACGCACACAAACTCACAAAGGTGTGCATATGTGTGTAATTGTTCTTGACATTTTCAGTTCGTTTTTAAAAGTGAAAATATAGTTTCCAGTCCCACCCTATAATTGGAGTCCCAGACTTCAAAGAAGGTAGGAATACTTTTTTCAAGTAGATCTAAATTGAAGAGCTTTCAGACTGCTTAATGGAGAACGAAATGTGCATAACACATACCACTGGCCTATTACCTTAATTTTGGGGAAAATGATGGTTAAGGACGTGTTTTGATAATTAATACTCGTCAAAGACATTTTTAGCATTAACAAATGTTCTCAGCATGTCCTTGGCAGGTATTAATTATCAAAATACGTCATGGGCCGTCATTTTCCCTTAATTTTGATTAACAAGCTATACCATATAAATCATTGGCCCAAAACCTTAATTTTGATCCACAAACCACACCACATGGCCCAAAATACTTAGGCCCAAGGTACTAATAGTAACTCACAAGATTTGTTATATGTCCAATAGACTTCCGATGTGAGACAAAGTGTTAACTGACGAAAAGAGGACCATCCATTTCTAATGGAATTCAAGTCAGCAGGCTGTTATCCAAAAGCCCTCGGTGGCCGTCGAAATCTACGAATTATTGGTCCTCACGGAACCTGCTCGGGGTCTATAGTTTTATGGTAACGCCTATAGGAGGTAAGTTGCTATAGTTGGTTGCAGGGCTGGCCCTGCTGTTTGGGTTGTCCAAATTCGACCCCAAATTTGGTTGCCCACATACTATTATTAAGTTATAAAAAATAGAATGACATACAAGTCACAAAAAAAATCAACGCTACATTGTACTTTTAGCTTGCATTACATCAAAAAATAAAAATCAAAATAAAATTCTGATTATGTTGCTTTATTGTTACCATGATTTGACTTAAAGAAAACAAAATTTCCTAGCATTTCTTAAAATACAATTTTCAGTTAAGTTACCGAATTTTCATGGACTCATTTTCAATTGAGATCATAGTCAATCCACTTAATTTCTTGTGTAATATATAGTAGCCCGAAAATAAATTTTTTTGTGACTTTAACGGAGAAAAACTACTCTCCGCCGAAATAACTGTCTTTACAAATCATTTTTAGGAAAAGCCTACTATATAAGGTTAAAATTAAGCGAGTAATGATATTTACCAATATAGACTTTTTAACGTCTATATTAGTTATTAGTTATTGTAATCAAAAGGAATATGAAAGTAAAATGGTTTTACCAAAACAAAAAAAAAAAGAAGAAGACATATCACAATAAAGTTTATTTACCAAATAAACCCTTTAACTTTTAATAGCAGAGGCCACATGAAAAAATAATACGAAAAGAAGTAATATTAGGCTTGTTGGGCTTACCCCGGGACCGGCCCTGGCTTGTCGTCCCCTCCTCCACCGTTTAAATGAGCAGAGAAACAATAGAAATATGGGATGTGGAGTCTACTTTGTTGATGGGATTATAGAAAAATGGGAACGGGATTATAGAAAAAATGGGATGTGGAGTCTACTTTGTTGACGAAATTTATGTGGACGGTGTGCATCAGTTGATGGACTGAGTCTACTAGTAGAAATTGAACTTTGTATGCCCCCAAGGAGGACCAGATGATCCTGTTATAAACTCATGGACAAGTAGTGCTGGGCTCTTTCTAGCTGTTATTTGTAAAACATGGGGATATTCTCCACTTCTGGGCTCTTTCTAGCTGTTCTGCTTTGTAATGGAATTTTTTTGCAGTCCTGTTTGGGCAGTGGATCAATTCCAGCCATCACCTGCATTGAACAAGAGAGACAAGCTCTCCTGAAGTTCAAACGAAGCCTAACAGACAAAACACGTCGGCTCTCCTCTTGGGCCGGCGAAGATTGTTGCAACTGGAAAGGAATTCAATGTGATGGAAATACTTCCCATGTCGTGAAGCTTGATCTAGTCAGTTTAGATCCAGATGCAGCGCCAATAGAGGCCAATGAAGTGAACCCTTCATTGCTTGAGCTGAAGTATCTGGAGCACTTGGACTTGAGCGGAAACAATTTTCACGACATCCCAATTCCCATTTTCCTTGGATCAATGACGTCGTTGAGGTATCTTAATCTCTCTTATTCGCGTTTCAGTGGAAGGGTCCCCCATCATCTTGGAAATGTTTCTAACTTGATGGTTCTTGATCTTAACTGCATAGATACATTTTCGTTAACTATTGATGATTTCACTTGGGTTTCTCGTCTTTCCTCGTTGCAATACCTTGATGCGAGTGGCATGAATCTTAGTCGAGCGCTGAATTTGAATGTGATGCTAAATATGCTTCCTTCTTTAACAGAGTTGAGCTTGTCAGGGTGTGAACTTCATAGCACTCTTTTAGTATCTCATTTCTATTTGAACTCTACTGCTTCCAATATCAGGAAACTGGATCTTAGTGAGAACTCATTCGCCGGCGAATTCCCTAAATTTATTGAAAACTTGACTGCTTTGAGAGTTCTCGATCTTTCCGTGAACAACTTGAATTCTTCCTTTCCTCCCTATTTTGAAAACCTTAAAAGTCTTGAACATCTCAATCTTGGCTTCAACTCGTTTACCGATGATGTTGTTGGGTTATCGAGGCTCTTGCTGACTCAATGTACCTTGAAATCATTAGACATGAATTCAAACCGATTCAAAGGGCAGATGTCAAGAAGCTATGGAAATTTATCTGGATGCGCCATGTATAATTTAGAGATGCTTATTATAAGCTTTAATCCATTCATCTCTGGTAACTTGCCGGATTGGCTGGGGCAATTCAAGCGTTTAAAATACCTTGATCTTTCAATGAACTCATTTTCCCATCCCATGCCGGATTTGTTTGGGAAACTTCTACTTCTGAAGTACCTTGATCTTTCACGGAATTCGTTTAGTGGGTCCATTCCTCAATCGCTGGGGACGTTGTCAGCTTTGGAAGTACTTTGTATTTATGGGAATCAGTTAAATGGAACTATTCCAGTTTCTCTTGGTCAATTATCAAGCCTCAGGATCTTAGATATTCATTACAATCAGTTAACTGGAACCATTCCATTATCTCTTGGTCAATTATCAAACCTAAAGAAACTGGATCTCTCTTCTAATCACCTAGAAGGAGTTGTAACTGAGGCCAATTTTGCCAATCTCACAATTTTAGAGAGCCTGATCATAGATTCTAACTTGTTGACATTGAAGGTGATATCGCCCCCTTTTCAAGTGAAATTACTTCGACTGGGTTCGTGCAAAATTGGGACTGGTTTCCCTCAGTGGCTTCGAACCCAAAAGAAAGTTTCTTTGTTGGATATTTCTAATGCTAGCATATCAGGAACCCTGCCTCAATGGCTAGATGAAATGCCTCTTGTGTTCTTGGATCTTTCCCATAACCTTATCGGTGGACCGATTCAAAAACTTCCTCCCACTTTAGTGGAATTGGATCTCTCCGATAACTTAATCTCTGGACCTCTTCCACAAAATATCAATGAGATGGTGCCCAGTTTGGATACTCTGTTACTAGCCGGTAACTTGATAAGTGGTTTGATACCCTACTCATTGTGGGAAATTCCAGCTCTACGAGTTCTTGATCTCTCCAAAAACAAGCTATTTGGGAATCTTCCCCGTTATAAGGGGTGGGGGGCACTTTCATCACTACAGGTTATGAGATTATCTTCCAACAAGCTTTCGGGAATTCTTCCTTTTTCGATTGGAAATTTTACTTCTCTGGGGTGGTTACACTTGAACAACAACAGTTTTTATGGAGAGCTTCCTTCGACATTGAGAAACTGCACAAATTTAATGGCATTGGATCTTGGTGAGAATAGATTCTCTGGAAGCATACCTACATGGATCGGAGAATTGTTTTTTTTGCAAGTTTTGAGACTGCACAGGAATATGTTCATTGATAACATTCCTTCGCAATTGTGCCAAATGTTGGGGCTCCAAATCATGGACTTAGGAAATAATCTCTTGACGGGACCCATCCCGCGTTGTTTAGGCAATCTCTCTGGCATGATTTTGAATGAAAGTTTGTATACTAAGGGTTATTATGATGATCAATGGTATGACACAAGCATGATGCAAGTCATCAAAGGACGCGAACTTGAATTCACCAGGTGGAACTTAGCATTTCTAGCCAACATGGACCTTTCGAAGAACAATCTGGTTGGATCAATCCCGAAAGAGATCACAAATCTTTCTGGGTTGCGCGGGCTTAATCTCTCTCATAACAATCTGACAGGAAAAATCCCTGAGAAAATTGGCGGGTTGAAGTCACTGGAATCTCTTGATTTCTCCAAGAATCAACTTTCGGGGATAATTCCACAAAGCATTTCGGGGTTGAATTTCTTAAGCCGCTTAAACTTGTCATACAACAACTTGTCTGGACGAATTCCAACGGGAAACCAGCTCCAAACTCTTCCCTCATCTAGTTACCTTGGCAATAGTGAACTCTGCGGAGATCCATTACCAAGAAAATGTGATGAAAAATCTCAACCTCCGATAGCCACGGGTCACCGAGAAGAACACGAGGAAGATGACTCTGAAAAAGTTTGGTTCTACGGGGCTCTAATGAGTGGCTACGTAACGGGGTTATGGGGATTCGTAGGTGTTCTGGTGTTAAAGGAGTCCTGGAGGCATGCTTATTTCCAGTTTGTGCTCATGGTCAAAGACAAAATACTACTAGCGATTGCGCTCGGAGTTGCTCGTCTGAAAAATTACATGGATAAGTTCGGTGGGTGAAAACGCAAATCTGCGGTATGTGTAACTATCACCTTTACTACATTTTAATTAGTGCACTTCTTGTATTGTTCCACAACTTCTAAGATTTGATTTTTGTTAGTCTTTTGTTTACATTCTTGTTATGATAAAAGAGAAATTATTTTGCTACTCCCTTTTTTGTTAACGGCACTCCCCTGTAAGTGTATTTTTGGTGAAAAATACACTTGCATAAGAGTACCGTTAACAAAAAAAAAAAGGAGTGATAAAATCAGCAGTCTAATAAAAAACATATATACCATGTTCTCTACTATATAGTAGTGCCATTTTGATAATCTATTTCCAAATACAAATATTTAGAGTAATTATTCAGTAGTCCGGGAGAACTGTCACGTGATACTCCGAACCATTTTACAACTATGCATTCATGTGGAGTTCATACACTTTAGTGATAGACCTCACAAAAATGTGTGTTTATAAAATGGTAGGAGGTACCACGTGGCGGTACTCCCGGAGTATTGTATAATTTCACGTCATTGAAACTCATAGCACTTCTCCAGAGATATTCATAAATACCAAAGGGTAAATTGCAAAGACCTCCCTTGAGGAAGTTTTAAAAATGACCATAAACTCCCTTATTTTGGAAAATATTACTCCTACTAGATTCCCCCATTGTTAGTCAGGGACTCAGGGGTTACAAAACTGGACGGAAAGTGATATAGTTGCGTTAGCAATCATTTGGATCATATTGCCCATTTTGCCTTATTGGACTAACTTATTCCTTCATTGGGGTTTTGGCCGGTGGTGGCTTTGGTTTGTTGGAAGGTGGCGAACCGGTGGTTCGGGTTGGTGACTATCTAAATCTGGTGGCTGCAGTTGTCGAACGGTGATGTTAGGAATTCAACAGATGAGTTGATTAGGTTTTGGATTTTCTTTAGGCTAGGCTTTGCCCATCTTAGTTGAACGGTGATACTTGGTTTTTGTTTTGTAAAATATATTGTTTTATTTGGGTTTTTAAGCCTCTTAGGCATTTGTGTGCTGTTTATTGTTTATTGGGAAAATGACGGCCCATGACGCTGAGAATATTTGTTAATATTGAAAATGTCTTTGATGGGTATTAATTATCAAAATACGTCATTAGCTGTTATTTTCCATTGTTTATTCGAGCATTTTCGGCCCTTAGGTGTTGCGGTCTTTGTGCTTTGGCTGTATTTTTCAACCTTTGATTGGTTTTCTTTTACTTTCCTTAGTAAAATGTTACTTTTGCTGATAAAAAAAACTTGTTCCTTCTCTCTCTTTCCATGATAAGCACACAATATTGTATATTATTGTGCTTAATATATCTCATTTTCTATATAATTATGTTTATTGTTAAATATTTTAGATGATATTGTGTGTAAGGTATGTTTCTCCTGATTTTGAATAATTTAAGATAAAATGTTGCTGTTGGCATCCAATTTGGCCCACCCACTTAAGCGCGCAAAAAATGACGCCAATATCGTCACCATGAAGTCCAAATAAAAATAAAAATTTTAACTGCATTCGGAGGCCGGAGCCCAATCGAACACAAGACGAAGCATTGCAAAGCAGAGTCAATAGAGATAATCTGAAGGAACGAAAATTGGACTAATGAACGTATTTTGAATTAGATGTAGATAAATAATGCAATTGTCGGCATGCCAAAGTCCATGAGATAGTGACGCTAGCAAAATTATTCAACGTGGTTGCCTATTAGCCGTCGTCGCATAGCACTGGATCACACACTTTCAGTCATTGTGGGAGCACAGTAATTACACATGGGTCACACAGCCTTTCAAATAAGCAAGATGGAATTCAACCCCAGCCCACGTGTTGGCTCTCAAAGCATCCGATCATACTTCGGCACTGGTCTAAACCGTTGATCTATATCTCTAAATTCATTGTGCACACCACACCAGATTTCTGTCACTCTCTCAGCTTTGTATATATATGTAGACCTGGGTAACAAGTCGTGTCGGGTCGGCTTATGTTTGTGTCGGGTCATCCGTGTTCGTTTCACAAATCACTTAACCAGAACCTGACTCATTTAAAATTCGTGTTCTTGAGTCATGTCATTTTCGTGTTTCGTGTCAGAAATGGTCAACCCTAACCCGCTAACTTCGTGTTCGGTTCGTGTCGTGTTATCGTGTTTCGTGTCCGTTATCCAAGTCTATTATATACTTTACACTAATTTTTCAAATCATAGCACATGTCAATTTGTGGAATAATGGTTTGTTGGTCTAGAAATACTAGAAAAGAAGTCAGCGACCTGAGTTCGATTCCTGACCCAACCGCCCTTTTTTTTTTTTTCTCCTTATTTCTACATACATATATATATATATATATATATATAATAATCTATTTTATATATGTTCATGTTCAGGTCGTGTCGTGTTAATGGGTGACACGGATAAGTAATCGTGTTGGTCGTGTCTCAAGTGTTCAACCTGAATCTGACCCATTTATAATTCGTGTTCTCGAATCGTGTCATTTTCTTGTTTCATGTCAGAAATGGTCAATCCTAATCCGCTAATTTTGTGTCCGGTTCGTATCGTGTTTTCGTGTTTCGTGTTTGTTGTCCAATTCTATATATATGGGCATCTAGCCAAAAGGGAAAGAGTTAGAACTTGTTTGATAACCTAAATTCAACACTTAAAACTGAATCAATTAATTAATAAATGATTCAGTAGATTTGATAACGACATTTTACATTTCTTAACAAATTAAGTGTTATTTAAAATGTAGGCTAAAAAGTTGAAAAAAATTAAGTAGATTTTAATATTGGCTGAATTTTTGTGTATTTGCATTTAATCACAAAACCACAACCATAACCACTCCGACCATCAACACCACTCCTACAACCACTCCACCACCACCACCAAAATCACTTGGCCATATCACCACCACCACTACCACCACCACTTCTACTACCACCACCACCACTCCACCACCATCACCACCACTCCTCTATCACTCCATCACCACCACCACCACCACCATTACCACATCGCCAACATCATTACCACGCCGCCACCGTCACTATTGCACAACTAACACTCCACCGACAATACTCACTGCCACCATTACACCACCATCATTCCACCACCACCATTGCACCACTATTGCCACCACTCCAATACCACCACCATCACCACTCCATCACCACCAACACGCCACCACAATCATCATTCCACCATTACTATAAGTACATTGTGACAATTAGTAAATTAAGAAAGCATTGGAACTAAAATTAATTTATTATTTTTTTAATTCAGTACTTGTTATATTTACCAAACAGCTTTTCAGTTTAAAAAATTCAGCATTCAGTACTTAGGCTCTGTTTGTTTCGATGTAAAATGTTTTACAATGTAAAATATTTTTTCAGAAAACAAACTTTAAATTTTTATTTTTCGGTGTTTGGTTGATACATGAAAAAATAATGGAGTAAATTAAACTTCAAACTCTCTTTTCTCTTTGTGTGTCAAATTTTCAATCCAAAGGAGAGAGAGAGAGAGAGAGAGAGAGAGAGAGAGAGAGTTGGGGGAAAAGTGGGAAACGCACGAGAAATTTTAAGCTGGGCTGATTTTGGTTGCTGACGAAGGGATAACGTAGACTACGTAGTGCTGGCTTGCGCGGGGGGAATTGAACCTGAAAACAACTTACGGATGCTTTCAGCAAAAGTTATTTTACTTCCATTTCAGGAAAATCTTTTACAAGTAAAATATTTTACTCCTAGTTTGTCCAATCAAACACCAAAAAATGAGTAAAATGTTTTACAGGAAAATATTTTACGTTGAAACAAACGGAGCCTTAATTTTTCAAACATTTAATTTCAATTTTATCGAACAGGCCCTTAGTTAGAGGCCGGGTAGCAGCCAAAAGAAATCAGTAGAATAAAAACCCTTCTCTCTCTCTCTCTCTCTCTCTCTTTCCCCGTTCTCTCTCTCTCTCTCTCTCTCTCTCTCTCTCTCTCTCTCTCTCTCTCTCTCTCCTTTTTCATTTTCCAACCAATTTGCGCAACGCACTTCCCTCTGGAATAATTTCCTTCACCAGCATATCTCTCTTTCAGGGCTTGGCCCTTGTAATCCGCTTGTGTTCCGCTTGAAATGAATTTGTAGTTTTCAAATTCCATGTTTCCATTCTGTTTATATATTTCTAGTATGTTAAATAATTTCCATTAATAAGGAAAGATTTTTTTTTTTGCTCGGCCATTAATAAGTAAAGATTGAGGTTTGATTGTAAGAATTCGCGTACTATTCGGCTGTTTCTCACACCAAACTTAAATTGAAGGTTGATATTAGTGCAATTCCCTTAAAGGTTGAGAACAGAATGCCTTTGGCTTACCTCCGTTGTAAACACCTTTTTTGCGTGCACTAGTACCGATCTTTCATAATTGCAGTAATAATAATTAATTATGTTTTAGTTGTGTCTAACCTTTCCTTGGCAAGTCCTTTGTCAATGGAGGGGTAGTCGTGTAGGTACGCTCGCGGGGTGACTAGCACACCGTGGTCAGGTTGGATACATTCTGCTCCTGTTTCAGAATAATAATGAAAAGACAATTTTAGGTTAATAATGAACTTTCGTTAGACGAATCCGGACATTGTCGGAGCCCATGAGTGGTGGGGAACGGGGGACCAAAACTTGTCTTTCGTTGCGCATGGGTGAACAGCGACCATAAAAGTTCGCATCTCTCGAGGTAACTTTTTTTCTCTAATAAAGTCAAACGTTTTTAAGAACACCAAATGGATTAGATAAGTCAAGGACTGGTTGCGAGTGCTATGAACCTTACGTCCATATCTGCTTTTAAATTATTTAAAGAAAACCAAACAATTTCCTAGGTTGAGTTAATCTTTTCATCAAATGACAAGGGGTGGCCACCTAAAAACCAGTTGAAATAGCAGTAACCCGAGTTTTTGGTTCAGCACACATCACCGTCTTTGTGAATTTGACTCCGATTTTACTGGATTGTGCTACGTCGGTCTCAGTACTACGCTTGAGGCAACTCATTATTTTAGGTCTAGAAACCCGTCAAAGCACTCCACCTTCTTACATCTACTATAATTCTGAGAGAGAGAGAGAGAGAGCTCACTTTCCATGATTACAAATTCCATAACTAGTGCAATGAAAAAAGGTTTATTTGATTGAGCCAATTTTTTCTAGGACAACCCCAATTTCCTCCATTTTCTCCTACTAATAGCGTTGGCGGTCGCAATATCGGTTCTTAGTGTAATCACAGAGAGAGAGAGAGAAACGAAGGAAGAGGTGAGGAGGCAGTGCCTCATGGTGTTTTTAATTAATCGATTTTTTTTTGTACGAAATGGAGTTTGGACTGATTGGTTATCTTGTTTTTTTCTAATTTTTCCCTGAAGATGTCGCTGTCATGTGCGTTTTAAGTTTTAACCTAAATTAATGTACCTTAAAGATGGTCGCATTATTTACTTTTAATTTTTTCCTGTTTAGTTTTCCATCATATTTTTTTAGAATCAATGATTCGTTTCGACGAGAAGAACTACAAGAGTATAAAAATATGGATTGAAATTGAAAAGAATCCAGCCAAAACGATACTTAAAAATAATATGAAAACAAGTAGTTGTTCCAAATTAACAACTTCTTTTTTGGGGTTTGTAGTAACCTCTTTGTTTTTTTTTTAGTTTTGAGCGTAATTTCTTATTTTTTAGACTCCACTTATCGAGATGAATGATTAATCTTAAAAATTGACATAAATGTAATAAAAATTTAATAAAAAAAGTGGATAAAGATACCAACACAGTGACCTTTTTTTTTAAATTTTTTTATCTTTCGTATGTATCTTGTGTAAAAGTAAAGTTTTTTCCTGAAAATAGGATAGTGATTGGATAGGCCCCCTTTCTTTAACCGATTGGATTACTTTGGTTTCTAAACATTTGTTTAAGTTGACATTTATAATTGGTTATTACATTTACAATAGCTTTCGCAGAGAATTATCTGAGGCCTGAGGGTAAAGTAGTAAAACACCAATTTCTGTTAGCACTTAGCAGTGTTAAGAGCGGAGGCTTTTGTAATTGAGAGCCTTCTTGGCCGGTCCTTCTTCGTTTGACTGAAGCCCAATAGGTCCTGTACAAAACTAAGCCCGTAGATCATAGCCCACTAGGTCCTGTTAAATATTTTGTTGCCAAAATTACCCCTCAGGTGGAAAAACAGGAGAGGGCGAGAGCGAGAGCGAGATACAGAACCGAGTTGAGAAGAGGACCGAGAGCGAGATACAGAAGCGAAAGATACGAAAGACGATTGAGAAGAGGATCGAGACGACGATCGAGGAAGACAATCAGGAAAAGCCGATCAAGGGAAGCACTCTGGTGGATTGTAAACACAACAGAAGGCGTTTTTGAAGCGATACATCTCGCATCAAAAGAGAGGCGATACAGGAGGGCAAGGCGATACAAAACGAAGATTTACGAAAGACGATCGAGAACTTGATCAAGGGAAAACCGCTGGTGGATTGCAAGCACAATGACCCGGTTCAAAAGTACGTAACATATTATCTGTAATTTTACCAAGTTGCATAGTTGTTTGCGTGATTGTCATTCGCCAAAAGACTTGTGCAATGTCGTCATTTTTGAGGGTTTGTAACAGTGTTAATTAAGTTTCATTCATAAAATGAGTTTAACAGTGTTAATTAACTTGACCTAAGGACTCAAATTGGTTGAACCAATTCCACCCACCGGCTCCGAAAGCAATTCACCTTGCTCCGGCAAAACAACCTTTGCCAATGTCCCATCAAATGGCACAAATGCCCCTCCCCTGTTCTTCAAATTGCAGGCTGTGAAGGAGTCTTAGTTGCAGAACCATCCCCTGTTTTGTCTCTCTGCCATCAATAAGCACAAAAGGAAAATTCAACCTTAACTTCTGCATTTTTGGTATTCTAGGTTTTCACTCCTTAGCAATCTCCTGAAAATAGTTCGATCTCGTCTGCTTGCATACAATTCAGATAAAGCAATCCAGATAATTGATCTTTACTATTGTATGACTTGTGTGCAATCAGAGCATCCTAGAACAAGTAGAATATATGTGCATGTGTCCAGATATGTGCAGGTCTTTGATGTTTAATACTAGAAGGTGCTTTTATTTGTTAAATTATGTATTCAATAAAATGGGAAACTTATAGAAATCATCCTCCTAGTTTGGACTTTGCATGTTGAGTTATTAATTTGAATTTGATGTTTATCATTATCACAGACTTGGATTTGATGTTTTAGTTTGGAATCTTTCTCATATGTTGAGTTATTAATTTGCACCTTGTGTTATTTGTAGCGCTGTCATGTGCCCATACCTGAGTTTGTAGCACTGTTTTATTTGTGCGTCTAGACTTTTTATTATGCTCTCACAAGATCTCCTTTAATACTATGCAGAGCGGGCAATGAGAGATCTACATTCAAACAGTAAAAAACTAGCAGAAGTATCAGATTCACAAGAATATGACTCGACCTTAGATACACCTGGTTTGATCAAAACCCCAACAACACAAGCACATGTGTACGAGTTGAGGCAAAGAAGGGGTACGCAGCAAGGCACACTAGTTGAAGCTCAAGCAAACTAGCCCAAATTAGTTCCATCCATTACCATCCAAATCCCAGAAAAGTCTAGAGCAAGAGGAGCAACACAAACTCAATATGAACTTAGAGCAAGATCAGAAAAGCAATTAGCAGCCAACATCGAAGAAGAAGGATTGAAGAGATTTACCATTACCGAAGGATCAGAAAGAACTTCGAAGACATCAGTAGTTGAGCGCTTTACATTCCATGACTTTGAAACATGAAATGAGTTCTCCAGCTCTTTGTTCATGTTCGGGCAGATAGAAAAGTTCCATTTCGCAGCAACTTAACTTCTTTTAGCAATATTCTCCATCATTTTCATGCGGATTCGGTCAACAAGCTGTGTCACCGGAAGATGACGCTCCTCCTTGATCCAATTGTTGAAGCACTCCGCCAAGTTTGAGCACATCTCTCCATACCGTTTACCGGGGAAAAACGCACATGCCCAGTGTTCTTTTGGCAGCCTTGATAAGAACGTTATAACCCTACCCTTGCCCTGCCTCTTCAAATCAGCAATGAGATCATCGAACATCTTCTCATTCGGCGCATGAGCGCACAAACTAAATAGGCTAACTAAATGTTCTTTAAAACCACCTTTCAGACCACTCAAAGCATGTCTCAAATTCATTTTTAGGTGATACAAGCAATATGAATGGGGACTCCGAGGGAATATGTTTGCAATTCCGCTACATATTCCATCATTTCTATCAGAAAAGAAAACAATGTCCCTCTCATTACTCAAAATATCACGCAGCTTACCTAAAAACCAACTCCAACTAACATTTGTTTCAGCATCAACAATAGCAAAGCAAATAGGAAACAAACCTGCAAAAAAACAAAAGAAAGACACTTAATAGAGCAGACAACGCACAGTTTATTCACTCTTTGAATGACAGAAATCCATACCCAAACTTCTGACGCTTACAAAAGATGGGAAAGACTCGACTCTGAAAACACAATCATTGCAGCATTCTGTCATTCCAGCAGGTTTACATGCTTTCAGTTGTGGCCTATTTTTGAAGGTTTAACAGGTTTAGCAGGCCTAGCAAGGCATATGCACTTCTGTTTCAGTGTAGGTTACCAAAATTTAGCAACGTTTAACATGTTTCAATTGATGCATACGCATTTCTATTTCAGTGCATGTTTAGCAGGTTTATTTCAGTATTTAAAAATGATGCATATGCATTTCTGTCTCATAAATTAACTTACCTTTGTTACCATCTTTCGCTGATGCAGCCAGCAAGCAACCCTTATGCCTCGCCTTCAAGAACGTCCCGTCAAGAAATAACATGGGTCTACAATGATTAAAACCGTAGATACTAGCCCGAAATGCAACAAACATCCTCACAAAATGCTTGGTTTGGGGATCAAACTCGATATCGAACACACTATCAGGATTGGAACACTTAGCTGCTTCAACCCACCAACGCAATTCGTCAAATGACATCGAATAATCTCCAAACACATCAGCCTTAGACTTCTCAACACCAGTCCAAGCTCTCTTGTAACTAATTGACAGCCCATAAAGTCTCTTCATGTCATCAAGAACATCAATTGGACGCTTTTGTGGCCGTGAACGAATCTCCTCAAGAACAAGATTCCCAATGAAAGAAGAACTAGCACGCGAGTGTTTCGCATTCAAAGCAGAAGCATCACAGTCATGGACATTGTTCAACTCCCTAATGTAGAAAAAACAGCTAAGTTTATCCACCCTACCGTGCACGATCCATGGGCAGCCAAATCGTTTATTCCGACAAACAGCTGTGACCCTTTCTTGGTCGTTCTTGACAAAGTCATACTCAAAGCCACAGTGCATTGCATATTTTGCCAACGCATCCCGAAATTCCACAACCCCACCAGCAAATTTTTGCCTTACTTCCCTAATGAGTGAACTCCATCCAGCAGATAACAAAACCGTCTCTTTATGCATACAAAAACTTGACACCCACTCAGGCTCTTGTTTATCTACATCCATCTTCCAATCCCTACGTAAACAAGCCAACTGTTGATCACCACCAGCACCAACACCACCACAACCACTATTAGAACCACCACCACTTGTACTACCAGCGTCAAAGACTGATACCTTGACACGATTCAACCCACTACTGGACACCAACTCAAACATCACAAATAAATCGTCATCATTAAGCAACATGCAGAAACGATCACTTTCCAAACTATATGAAAGTCCTACTTCCCCAGATTTCAAACCATTCCACCTAACAATGAGTTTATCCACCAATTGTGCATAGCTATTGTTATTAAAAAATCTAATTCCACAAGTCTCTCCACGGTAGTTACACAACAAAATCAATGAATCCATCTGCAAAATCATTTAACTTAGTCAAGAACAAAGAGTATATCATGTAACCACGACCATATACAATTCTTTGCATACATAATCAGACAATTCACGCAATTAACAATGTTAATTGATCACGAATACGATATATCACATAATGACATGCAATTCTTTACAAAACATAATCAACTATTAGCACTGTTAATCACGCACTATAGAATGATAATCTCTAAAAACTAGATCTGGAATACAGTTATTACACTATCTCCCAAGCACCATTACTGAAGAAGAAAAAGCATAGCCACACAGATACCGATTGACAGTGTTAATTAAAATCATATGGATTACGTTTTGTAAATAACGATGTAGTTCTTTGCATACATAATCAGACTATCAACGCATGCAATCAATCAACAAAAAACACTGATTCAAAGGTAAAATCGAAGCACATTATCATCGAAGAAATCTCTCACAAATCTCGTGGACAGGAGGAGAATGCGGTGTGCTATTCTCCACACTAGATAATCTCTAAAAAATAGATCTGGAGAATGCCGTGTACACTATCTCCGAAGCACAATTACTGAACAAGAAAACGCACAGCCACACATATACAGATTGAACTTTGAAGAGGTGTGGAGGAGAGAAGGAAAAGACCAGTTCAAAGCAAGAGATTGATCACCGCTCTGAGAAAATCGCCGGAATGCTTCAGCCTCTGGATCGCAGGAATCGCCGGAGAAGACCAGTTCTAAGCATGACTTCTCTGGATCGAAGGAGTCGCCGCTCTGAGGAAATCCCGCTCTGAGAAAATCCCATTCGCTCTGGGGCTTTATTTGTTTCCCAAAGGGGTAAAAATGTAAAATACACCCCACAGGACCCATAAGGAAATGCAATCCGGTGAAAAGGGATCCACTGGGCTATGAAATGAAAAGATAGGAGCGGCCCAGAATTTCGTCTTTGTAATTACAGAAGTTTCAAGTGAGGTTTCTGTTGTGTCTGTTAGGCTTTGTTTGAACTTTACGAGAGCATCTCTCTTGTTCAATGCAGATGAAGGTCCACGGCCCAAACAGACTTCCCAAAAAAAAAAAAAAAAAACCCTATTAATTGCATAGCAGAACAGCTATAAAGAGCCCACCGCTGGAGAGTATCCTTATATTTAACTTATCCAACTGGTTGGAAAGGGAAAACAACAATTATCCATGGGTTTCGAACCCTGTGGTTTCTATATATGTGCATCTCATCAACACCCCCATTCGATAATTATCTATCCAAACACGTGATGGAATAAGCAAAAAGCTAAGAGACTTGTGTCTAATAATTCACCCTCTCTCATAATAAAAATCACAAATAAGAAATACTTACAAAAAACTATCTTATTTTTCATCCCTCGAAAGAATCATTTTTTGTCTGAAATTACAAATTTATTACTTTCGAGTGAAAGAAATTGAGAATTGAGAGCTTTTTCTTATTTATTCTATCATTAAAGAGGGTGAATTGTCAATCCCTGTGTTCGGCAGCCCATTTTGAAAGCAAAAATGATACTCACACAACAATCCAAACACAACAACTTACACAACCTCTCACATGCATGTGGGCTCCACACACACTACTATGTGTGGGCCCCACATGCATGTGAGAGGTTGTGTAAGTTGTTGTGTTTGGATGGTTGTGTGTGTAGCATTATCCGTTTGAAAGTTATTTCTGAAAGAAGTTTTTGAGTCCCATTTAGATGTGTGGGGCCCGAGGGAGATTTCTAAGGCCGGCAAAGGCCTTTTTTACTCAAAAATTCTAAGTGCAGGGACAATCCGCAGGGACAATTCGCAGGGACAACGTGTTTGGCCCCATTTTGAATCCCGAAAAAATCTAGAAAAATATCCATAAATTTTTGAATATTAATTTATGGGGCCCTGTGAAAAATCAGCTCCAGCGGATATCGGTAAGTATTACTTTTGGATAAGTAGGGGCGAAACTGTCAATTCGTCCCTACTTATCCAAAAGTAATACTTACCGATATCCGCTGGAGCTGATTTTTCACAAGGCCCCATAAAATAATATTCAAAAATTTATGGATATTTTTCTAGATTTTTTCGGGATCCAAAATGGGGCCAAACGGATTGTCCCTGCGGATTGTCCCTGCGGAGTGTCCCTGCTCATAGCAGGACTGTTTTTTACTTTAAAATCTTACTATTGAATCATGTGGGTGTACAGTTCATCTCATCTCTGTCCGGCTCATCTCTCTCTCTCAGTCTCTCTCTCTCTCTCTCTCCAATTAAGTCTTCCCAACCCATCTGACACACATTCTTCTCTCCCAGACGGCTTTCTTTCTAAAATCAAGTGTTCTAAATTACAATCCGTTTGAATGGGTAAGAAGATTTTATTTTATTTATCATTTAATTCTAAATGGTCATAATTAAATTTTGACTATAGGGCTCTCGTTGATTAGCCCTAAGAAAATTGTAGAATCAAATTTCTTTTAGGACTAACCAACGAGAGCCCTAAAGTCAAAATTTAAGTATGACCCTTTAGAATTAAATGATAAATAAAATAAAATCTTCTCACCCATTCAAACGGATTGTAATTTGAAACATTTGTTTTTAAAGAGAAAGCTGTGTCCGGAGAGGGAATAATGTGTGTCAGATGGGTTGGGAAGACTTTTAATTGAAGAGAGAGAAAGAGAGTGAGAGAGGGAGAGATAAACCGGCCAGAGGAATGCAGAGATTCTTCTCTGTTCCCAGCCGTCCATTTTTACCTTTTTTTTCTTCTCTGTCCCCAGCCGTCCCTTTTTACCTTTTTTTTTTTCTGGCTACAGTAGTCAGGGGTCCCACTCATTTCTAAAATAACTCATCGAATCATATATTTTTACATTTTAACTCAAAATTTTCAACTCAAAATCGCGTACCAAACAGAGTGAATATAAACACTTTTGGTTAATTCTGTCACGTATTTGGTTGAATAGTTGTTGGAAAAGTGTTAGAGAAAAAAACATTTAAACCACAGGAGTTTTATAATCATTTCTGAAGGAGGTATGTATTATTGAAAGTAAACCCCAGGAGGTGTTAGTATTTCAGGTCAAAATAGTATCATCTGGTCCTCCTTCAGGGACCATACAACTTACAAGGTTTAATCACAGCCGGTCACATAAATCCCATCACCAAAGTAGACTCAAACTTTTTTTTTTTTTCAAAAAAAAAGAGGTAATTTTAAGCTCAAATATAATAAATGAAAAATAATTTTTTAATTTTTTCCGCACCGTTTAAAAGATCTCAATTAGATCTATCAAATAAGATCCATATTTGTAGAAAAATTATTTGCGTAAACACATGATTTTTGAGCTTGAAATTACCTTCCATTTCTAAAAGTACTCATTGAGAGATCTAGAGTGAGAGGAGTATGGTTTGGCTATGGGTGTGTAGCAGTGGTGTGAGAACGGAGGTGGAATCGACCTTGGGTGCAGCATCGGCGGTCCCATGCAGGCCATCACAGAGAGATTCAACGGCGATGGCGAGCATCTAGTCGATGCCGTTGAGGAACGGGTTGGCCGCCCCCTCTTCAACGCCAGAGACGTCTAGTTCTCCGAGGATCTGGTCGATGTACCAGTGTTCGACCGAGGCAACAATAACGATTAGAACAGAGGTATTTTCGGCATATAATGTTGGCGATTCCTTATTGGTGCATTCTTGAAATCGTGCAGACTTCTCCGTATATTGGGGTAATTTTCTGGACCGGCCCC
This sequence comes from Rhododendron mucronatum var. ripense, assembly GCA_019656295.1. Taxonomy (NCBI): domain Eukaryota; kingdom Viridiplantae; phylum Streptophyta; class Magnoliopsida; order Ericales; family Ericaceae; genus Rhododendron; species Rhododendron mucronatum. Next base: position 2,314,056 of record BPLT01000050.1, on the reverse strand, counting down.
TCAATTGCCCGGCCTACAAATGTTAATCTGGAGCCCTTAAAGAGGTGGATTGGGCTGCTTACGGCTGTGCTCGCAGCGACACCATCTTCATTTTAACTGACGCGACCAAAGACGCTACTGTCCCACCAAACACTGACCCCATTCACACCAACTAGGCTCTAATCCACCCTGATACGGTCCGGTCCCCTTCCCCTTTGAAACTTTCAAAGATCCATTCCAATCACATAATATGTGTGCATAGGTAGGATTATTAAAATTTACGAGAGCAAGTGTTGGAGGGGGGAAGAGGAGTTTGGGCGGTGATGTTGTTTGTTTGGAATAATGAAAGGGAAGTGAAATTATTCGATGTTTCGCTGGATGACAAGAATTATGTGGCCATTAATAATCTTGGCCGTTAGATTTTATAGTTGCCATGTGTCGTCTTATTAATAAGACTTGAGGATCCTCCAATTTTCTTAAAATTGGAGTGGAGCCGAACTCGATTTCGAAAACCTTGCAAGAAAGATCACTAACATTTATTATTTTTTTGAGTTCATAATGATCCCACACTACATAGGGGCTGGACCTCATCAAACTAGATTAGCTGACTATGGTCTTTGATGAGAGAAATCTAAATAGTAAGAAATTATAAATTAAATTAATTTTTTTAAATAAAAAAAAAGTCAAAAAGTTTGTCCGTTTAAAATTTTTTTTTGTCTTTAGTGAACCTTTTAAAGAATTCTATCAAAAATTTTTACTTTTTAATTTTCTTTTACTGATACGAATCAATCATCTAAAAATATTGAAGTGAAACAAATAAATGTGAAAAAAAATTCAATAGAGGAAAAAAAATTTGCGGGTTTTTTAGGCCATACTAATATGAGCCCAGTCCATTCACACCACCCTCGAAAGGAAAAGAACTTTTCTCGTTTCGTTCTACCACTTTCCGGAACAGTTTCAGGAAACAGTACGCCTCGAGTCTCGACTTCCATCCAATCGTCTCTCAATCGGATACGCAAAAGGAGGAGGGGTTTGGCCCTTCTTTTTCTACTACAAGCTACTACTGTAACTAACATGGAAGAATCTCTCCCTGCTCGGAGCAAAGAAGAAACAATGTCTCCGCTTAACACAGCCCAAGACCCAATTCCTCAACCCAATCCTCTTCCTCCTCGCAACAACGATAACAACAGCAGCAGCAGCAGCAGCAAGAAAAGAAAGCGTTGTGATGCTGACATTCACAACTCCGCCTACTACAAAATCCTTCACATTGTTCAACAACTTCGTCCCCACTTCATCGAGGTACCAATGACATTGCCAATATTCTGTCGAAGCCTAATACTATTGTTTATTTATTGCAGATTTTCTTTTACCTTTTGTGGGTTTTTCTTTAATTGGTCAGCAATTGTAACCCTCTTGCATTGAACGGGTTACTGAAAAACCCAACATGCTCTAGTTTTAAACCCACGGTGTTTGCGAGGTACTATTACCGTTCGGGAATAACCTAATAGAGTTTGCGAGGTCGAGGCTACATCCCATCTCCACTTACCCTTTCATTAATTTCGATATAGTTCTTCGAGTCGGATAACCGTAAGTGTGCATCCAATTGTCCACATTTTCATTCAGAATTCAAGATCCTAAGTTATGAATGAAAAGCTAGACATTGCATTAATCACTTAAAGTTATCCGAATTGAGTTGATTTTTAAGGGGCTACTCAAAAAATTGTCTACATTATTGAATGGTTCCGGATAGTTTGTGTGTGACCCCGAAGTGGGCCCCAGAAGGCAGTCTGTTCACTATTGGCGGTCTGTTCACTATTGGTACAAAGCAATTGGTACCCATAGTTGAACTCCTGAAAACGATTGTCTGTCCGGAAAACGAGAACATAAAAAGTGCATTTTTTTATGGCAAAGAATTCAAACTTTTTTGATAAATTGAAAGAAATCATCGATACTTACCAGCTAGCAGTAAAGGGTTTGAAGTTTTTTCAGCGAAGGCTCATTATTTCGAAGTTTTTGTATTGCAGAGCGAACAATCTTTTTGGGACGAGGTAGTGTTCTGTTCTGCGTTTCTGTAAAGCTACCTATGATTGGATCCCATTCTTTTCGCGAAAGGGTTATTGGCATTGATAAGAAAACGGAATATTTAGAAAAAAAATAATGTGGTAGAGACCTCCAATGATCAACACTGATGGTTTTCCTGCTGAGAATAAAACTACTTTTTTTGTTTGTTTTTGTTTGACTCTGTTGTCTAGATGCTTGCCCCTTTAAACCTTGTCAAAAAACTTTGAAATGGATACCTTTGGACTTTTTTTTGTTAGTGAAAGAGGAAGAAATGAAAAAAATGATGAAGAAGGAAATGATGCCTTGGGACTTTGAATTTGCCTGAATCTCTATATTCCACATAAGATCAACACAAAAGTACATATTTATCCCTATTACTTGGGGACATGCGACAATACTTCTACTTTCTACGGGATTGGAACTGACTGTGTAAATGATAAAACGCTAAGCACAAAATGACTAGAGTTAAGTGCTAGAAACGTATTATTGATATCCTGTATCATATTATCTACACTTGTGGGTCACACGTTTTTTTTTAATGCTGCAACATACCATGTAGTGATAGAATTATTCTGTGCAACCAAGTCGTATAGTTTTATTATAGGCATTGATATGCGGTGTTTGTTCTGGTTGTTTTCTTGGCCATGAAATTTCTCCAATGACCTCTATGATTGGTTATTTGGGCATTATCACCTTTGCAGGGTTGGTTTCCAAGGTTGCTAGTTAAATGTGAACAATGAGGTGTCATCATGATTACAATGTGAGGGAAAATATCAATTAAGTTTAACCTTAATGCGTTGATTTCCTTTCTGTTATATGGCAGCCCTTTTGAAATTATGGAGGGCTTGGGAAAGCATAGATCACAACTTAAGCTTCTTTTCTTCTTTGTTCTGTTACATGTTCTTTCTTTCATACCATTGAATCCATAGAAATGCTACTTAAGTTTCTTTTTCCTATTATATGTTGAAAGCATGCCTCCTTTAGTTGCCTAGAGGCTAGGTCATGCATTTTCTCACCTTTGAAGCAAACCACATTGTGGAGGTTCTTGCGGACTTGCAGATGCCGTGAGAATCTCTAATGCCTTTATTTGAAGCACCTCTAGTTCTAACAGCGAGTGTCCTTTCGGCTGGCATGGAATGAATGTATTAAAATTACAGTAGCCATGGCTTTTGGTTAATTCAGTAAACACAAAAGAAGAAAAGTTGGAAGCTTCAAAGAATTTACATAATGGTGATATTTTGATTCAACTGAACTGAACCAATTGATGGATCACCCACGTATTGATATGAAGTTATGGATGTGACACAAATTGTTGGCTGAGTTATAGTTGATTTGTGATTAGGGGGATGGGGCCAGTACCATGAGACATATTATTACTTCTCTGTTTGATGGTTCATGCGCAATTTGATTTCAGGCTCCAGAGGTGCTTTTGAACAGCCCTTTGAATTCAAATTTTTTTGGCATATATTTCACTGACTTATGTTTCTTGTTCTATTGTAGGCTCTTCAGGCACCTGACTTCCGCAATTGCACACCATCGTACGAAATTCGAAAGCGTGAGTTCTACTTGAAGAATCTTGCGATTTCACTTGGATAGGGGATAATAATGATCTTGTGGATATTGTGTTGCTGGATTAGCTAACTCAAAATTCAACCAGATCTTCTGGAAAAATTGCACTCTCACAATATCATCAATGAATGTGTTATTCAGAGTCATTGATTGATCCTGAGTTGAGAATTCCGTCTGGGTCAATAGAAACTTGTGCAGCATGATCCTCTGCTTATTTTCTTTAGTCAATTGTCAGATCAATCATGTTCTTGCCTTGTTGACCAGTTTTTGGATTCAAAAAGAAGACTAACAGACTAAAATAAGAACAAGAGTAACGTTTTATGTAGCTCAATAAGTTTGGGGGACTGATTGAGCTCTACCAAAATTTCGAAGAAGTTATGATGTTTTGGAAGATTTCCACAAGCTTGATTCAAAATCTACTGAGACGAACACGTTGAGAATATACTATTTGTGAGCACAGTTTTAAAACGTTTCCGCTCTTTACTTTCAGTTTATGCAATAAGCTCTTTTGCATTGAACACTCTTGGTAAGAAGGTTATATTGAACTTGCAGGGATGAAGCTTGTTATGGATTTGTACAAACATATGCAAATTGAGGGAAACCCAATAGAGGACTATGAGTGTAAATCAGCAAGTCAGATTTTGCCGGGTGAAAAGAAGCTTGAGAAAGAACATGGACTTATCCAACCGAATTCTGTCGGGAAGGAATTGTCAGAAAAGGAGCTTCCACCTGACCCTCTCAGATCAGGGGAAAAGTACGACGACGGCCTTCCCAAGGGGTCCTATATCGTGGGTGGATCCGTTTCCAGTAGGAACTTCATCACATTTGCACACAGAAACCCACCAGTGTATTATGGGGTAACAAAAGAGTCTTATAGGCTTAGTCATAGCAAGTCAGATGAAAGATAGCTTGTGCTTAGGAGATGGTCTTAATGGCAGGAAGTAAGAAGTTACCCTAGGTACAATTGAATTTTTCACAATGATATATTTTGCATATGCTTGGTGTACAGAGGTGATTTTTTTTTTTTTTTTTTTTGGGGGGGGGGGGGGGGGGGTATTTTGTGTTTTGGTCCAACTTATGCTGCCTTTCAAGAGGGGTTTTGTTTCTTACTTCCAATTTACATGCCCCGTGTTCGAAACTGTTAGATACACAGGAATTCACATACATCTAACGGTTCCGGACACAACTGTGTCCAGAATTGTGTTTTAAAAGTATGTTACTAGATACACATGGATTCACATACATTTAACGGTTCCGGACACAGTTGTATCCGGAATTGTGTTTTAAAAGTATGTTACTTGACTTTTTTTAGTCTCTATCCATCATTCTTTAGAATTTTACTTAACTTCTCACCATAGAAATAAAGGAAATTGTGCAGCAATAAAGTGGGTTATAAAACACGATCCACCTCCACCTCAGAAAGTATGAAGTGGGTTGTAATCGAATCTTTAAGAAGGGCTTCCAATTACCTCCACTTCAAAAGAAACTAAAGAAAGGAAAAATGTTATCACACATTCACATCTATTTCATTGTTTATATTGGCTTTGCCTAATTCTTAAACATAACCTAACGGCACCCTTTTGCCTCCTGTAATTTTCAATGCTCTTGAGTAATAAATCCTTTACTTTCAACATGACTCACTTGGACCATTAAGCTTGTAGCTAGGGAAAATCTTAACTGAAAACAAAAATCCCTTTGAAAGATGAACATTTATACCATAAACACAAACTTGTTGCAACATACTTTTGATGCTCAGATTCTTTGGCATATAGATCCACACTCAAAATATGCTTCAATGGGGAAAATTATTATTTGCTCATAGAGCACCGTCACATGATGCTCCAGGAGCTTTCTTCATCACAGAATATGCAGATCTCATACCAATTTGTGGTGAAAATGGGTCTAGTAGCATTGAACAATCACTTGTTCAATGGGGTTGAGAAGGCAAACAAATTCGGACCCGTAATTCAGGGGGTTGTTCGAAATTACATCAAAATTTGGACCCTCAATTTTATTAAAAAAAAAAAAAAAAAAGAGGAACCCTCAATGTAATCCTTGAGAATTTGAGACTATGGTCCAACTGTCAGAATAGATTGAATAGAAAAAAAGAAAAAGAAAAAGAAAAAAGGTTAATATCTGATTAAGGAAAACCTGCCAAATCAAGACCAATGAAACGTTTCTTCCCTTTCTTTTCAATTAAAGGATAAATTAATACTATAGGAAAATAGTGTTACACTTGGGTCCATAGCTCAGTGGTAGAGCATTTGACTGCAGATCAAGAGGTCACCGGTTCGAACCCGGTTGGGCCCTTTTTTCTTATTTGTTTTCAATTTTGATTCCATATGCTTGTTTTGCTCGTAAAGTAGTTCTGTTCTTGCAGTTCATCATTCTTCCAGTTTTCAATATAGAATTTCAGTGACAGATCTTTCGACTTCCGGGTCAATAAAAATATCTATCGCGAGCTGCAAACTGCCTGTAATTCAGAACTATTCCCATGTTCTTTCATCTCATAACGGAACTTTTGGGGCTAATTTTCTCAATAAATGCATCAAACATATGAGGAGATACACAACCACATGTTGCACTTAAACTACTTTACTGAATATGTCCTAAATCCCCTAACCCATCTTTTTGAGTCTAGAAAAAGTAGTCGGTTTCCTGTTTACAACAAGCATTTGTGGACAGACACTTGCCACTGGTCCTTAAAGCCACCGGGCCTTGTGTCACCAATAGGAAGTATTGGCAATTTGCTTACCCTTTATTGGTAGTTTGGTTGCTTCAATGTTTTTCTTCTCCGCAATGCAGGTTCCGGGCCACGGTATGCGTACCTTAGACTAATCTTTATAGCCTTGCCCATAGCTGTTTTAAATGCGCGCTTAGGTGTGGGGTGAGGTGGCTTCAAGAGTTATTTATAAGGAGAATTGAACATGAGACATTATGTGAGAGCAAATCCTGAAGTCCTGGGTCAAGGACACTCGGCCAACTCCTTGTGATTTACGACTTCAATGTTGTTACGATTACAGGCCCCATCTGTAGGCCAACTAGGCACTTGCCAATGACCCATTGGGTTTCGTGAACAATAAAATGACAGATACCTAAGACAAGTTTATAATATGGTGAGTCACGAAATTGAAAACAAAACAATGACATTTGTACAGACAAAATTTCAGGGTTTGGCTTAAAGTCGTAAAAAACAAGAGGAAATGCGCGATGAAAGAGGAAAATACAATGAGTCGTCGATATCCCTAACCCTAGCAAATAAATCCTGTAGCATGAAATACCTCTTGTATGTATGAAAACCCTATGTGAAGAATCAGGTAAAATTAATACCTGATATTAACAAACTGGTTCGACCTTACAACCTGTTCATTCGCCTACTGATCGGGCCGCCTGGGTTGTATTAATGATAGGAATATAGGATTACCCATTGCTGCCAAATAAGCCTTTAGAGAAATGATTATTCACAAACTAGGAAGCTTCAACTAATTAGTTTTCTGCTTAAACGTTAGCAAAGCCTACCATAAGCTGCAGCAAACAGGACCTTAACTGCCTTTTTTCACAAAGCTAGATCAAAATCAAAACTGCAGTTAGTGCATGCAGTGATTGGAAGGCAACTTTCATTTCCGTGGTCCAACCTCTGAGCTTGAACCAAGTGACAGATTCCAAAATTCTACTTTAACCACCTCATCTGAAATTTTTTCTTTGGCTTTAAAAGCTACTACTAGGTTTGTTGTAAAAGTAAAAATGAGGAAAAAAAAACACCTCAAGTTCATGCTATTTTTTTTCTAAAGAGAAAACAAGGGAATCCCATCTGCACTGAATGAGGGGACAAATCAATGTGAGGGCATAGTAAAAGGACCATGTGGGGGCATGCACGTGTGTGTGGTGTGGTGTGGTGTGATATATGCTTTAACCAACTCCTGCACCTCACATGAGCATGCTTGGGTATCGGCTTGGTTATTGCCGTAGTTTTCGACTGGCTTCGAAAGTTGTGTCAATGTGTTTGTCGCGATTTCTACTTCTTTGGAATAAAAAAGGGAGAACTCTGCTTGAAATCAAACTTTCGTCAAATCTAAGAGCTCCTTTGGATGGTGAGATAAAAAAGGGAGAACTCTTTTTCCCCAAATCTATTGTGAGAAAGGGGAAGAACCAATCGTGTACTTTTTCTCTCCAATTCCCGCCAAAACACTCCATCCAAATGGGTGATTTGGCCAGAATCCATAACCCTTTCTTTTCTTTTCTCGTGAAATTCCTCCATCTAAAGGGGTTGTAAAGTTTTGGCAAAGCACTGTTGGAAAAAATGGAATTTTAACCAAAGAGAATTTGGTGGGACCCACACCGCGCGAGGTGGGCCCAAGTAGGTTTTAAATATTCCTTGCTAAGGAGTTTAAACCGGTGAAAGAATGAACAAATTCCATTGAGAGATGAATGAGAAATTGTCTCTCAAAGTGGGTTTCGGACCAACAACAGTGCACGGTTAGATGGTCAAAGCTGGGTTGATTACCCAGAGTTATTACCCATGATTGCGAATTCAATTTCAGGAATAATAACTGTATCAGTTTTATTTCCGAATTGAATAGCAAAATCAATTCCCCTATTGATTGTATAGGCTCCTCCATGAATATCGTATTCATTGTCGTACTGATGGCAGAGGCTCCTCCTTCAACTATAAAAGGGGACCTCTGCCTTTGGTTTCAACACACCGAAAACAATCCAAAGCATCTCTGCAATACAATATCGTTCTTCCTTCGAGAGAGAGAGAGTACAGACACAAGTTCGTTCGACGGGCAGTCTACGGCGGTGCTCCGGCGGCTGAGTGGTAACCGAGTCAACCCTGGGAGACAAACACCGACACAACCTCCAGCACCGGTGAGGCGGCGAATTTGTCTTAAGGGCACCGTTGATCAAAACGGGTCTCGGTTTGGAATTGCTATTCTCTTTTACAGTTTATGTGTACATTTCATATTCTGTAATTTTGTGATTCATGTTTATATTGTAATTTCCAGAAATTAGTAAAATCGTTTACTGTTTTTTTCCGCACTATTTTCCTACAATCTTAAGACAAATTCCCTTTTGGAAAAATAGTGTTTCCTATTGAAACAGTTTACAAACCTTTTCTGGGAATTGTTAACAAGGTTCACACATCCATTTGAAAATCGGTTTTTTTTGTGTTTACAGATTGGTTTTCAGTCAGTGGGTTTCTTTCTTTAAAACACTGTTGAGAATTTGGAGACCGTGACCATTTTCTTAAAGTCAGAGCATCCTAGTTAGCATCAATTTTTAGAAACTGTTCTGATTAGCATGTTCATTGGCTAAAATCTTTTGGTATTTGCTAGTGGGTTATGTGCAGTAAACTGTTCTTTTGATAATTGGCATGCAGTAAAGTAGATTCCTACCTGTCTAGAATTTGAAGCTGCCTCTGAGTTGTTGTTTCCCATCTCTACTGGATTAATTTGCATCTCAGTTGCGATATTTATATTAATCTCAGTTGAGTATTGTGGTTTTGCATGATCAATAGTTTGAGTATTGAGTTTACTGATTTGCTTGATTGTGGTTTTGGATCTTTGTAAAGGTAAAAGCTATTTTCGTAGTTAAAAAAAAAAAAAAAAAAAACCGTGCTCACAGGTTTTGAACAGTTTCGTAATAGCATAGTATTATTGTTCAATTGGTTTGACTTTTCCTTTGCTAGTGTAACTGTAGAAAAGTTAGTGGTCTTTATTTGGACTTAATCTACTTGTTTCCTACTGACATCTTTGGGAAATTATTATATGCTTCTGTATCGCATGCTAGTACTGCTGTTGTGATTCATTATTTATGTTCATAGCTTTGATTCACTCATTTGTCCTCTATTGATCAGTACATGGTTTTGATATTTTGAATCTTATTGGCTTGAATAGTTAATTAGATTTTCTAACATCTTGATTCTCGGTATAGTGGGTTACAAAGCTGTTGATTTGTTTTGATTGGGTGCTTAAATTTTTTGTAACGGCAGGACTTGATTAGTTTTTAAAAGGGAAAACTATTACAATTTTATTTGGTTTTTAAAAGCTCACTGTTATCATTGGAGAGTTATTGTATGCTACTGGTTCACTACTGATTTTGTGAAACTTTTGTGATCTCTAATTGGTTTAGCTAGTTACGGAGGAAAAAAAAACTACTGTTACGGTTTTTCCCTTTTGATCCTTAAAAGCAGTATATTCTTTGTTATATAGACTTTTATTGCTATAGACTTGAATATTAGTGAATGATACTTGTTTGACTTTTCAAACGTTCAAATTTGTTTTGTAACAGTAAAACGTTTTTTCCCAGTAAAAGGCTAGTTCAATTTGTTCAAGGACCTTAAATTCTTCAAGTTATTTTATTCAAAAATTAGTCATTGTGAGTTTTTTTTTTCTTTTTACTGTTACGGTTTCGAGTATTACCGTTGACTGATACTTTAATATTTGACTATGGACTAATTTATTTTGTTCCTTGTACGCTATCATTTTCGGTACAGTAAAGCTACTGTTTACCTTCTGTTAGTCAGTCACGGAAATTTCGACTTCTGTTTGATTATTAAGATTTTTATCACTTATTTGTGGTTGATCTTAATTTCAGAAGCGATGTCGACTGAAACTGGAAATGGAAATGGCAACGGGACCCTCAATGGCAACAATGGGCAACCTCCCGTGATTTTGGCTCAGAATCCTCCAATCCCAACGGCGGTGCGTGCGGTTCCTCTGAACCACGGGGAGAAACCCGAGAAATTCACTGGTGTGGATTTCAAGAGGTGGCAGCAGAAGATGCTGTTTTACCTCACGACTCTGGGCCTTGCGAGGTTTTTGAGTGAGGATGCACCTGTCGTTGCTGAAGATGAGCAAGACATGCAAGTCCTGAGGGACCAAATCACTTGGAAAGAGCACGACTATTTGTGCAAGAACTATGTTCTGAATTGCTTGCACGATGCACTGTACAGCGTGTACTGTGTGAAGAAGTCGGCTAGGGAACTGTGGGAGTCCCTAGACAGAAAGTACAAAACCGAGGATGCCGGATCAAAGAAATTTGTCGTCGGCCGGTTTTTGGACTACAAAATGGTGGACTCAAAAACTGTGATCAGTCAAGTCCAAGAACTCCAAGTGATCTTGCACGAAATTGCTACTGAAGGGATGTTGCTGTGTGAGCCTTTCCAAGTGGCATGCATGATAGAAAAGCTGCCCCCTGGATGGAAAGACTTCAAGTTGTACTTGAAGCACAAGCGAAAGGCTATGACGATGGAGGATCTTATTGTTAGGCTCCGCATTGAGGAAGACAATAAGATGGCTGAAAGGAGGGTAGGGAGCACCTACGCCGCCAAGGCTAATGTTGTGGAACATGGCCAGTCTTCGGGAACGAAGAAGCATCAGTCTGGAAAGCAGTCTGGGAAGCAGTCTGACAAGCAGAAAGGCAAAGAGGTCAAGCTGGGACCTAAAGGAGGCGTTGCCAAGAAAAAGTTTCAGTTTCAAGGCAAGTGCTTCAATTGTGACAAGGTTGGGCACCGTGCTTCAGAGTGCACTAAGCCTCCGAACCCAAGAGCGCGCGCGCATTTGGCAGAATTGGAGGATGGCTCTGATGTCAACCTGTCAGCAGTGGTCTCTGAGGTGAACTTGGTGGGGTCAAACCCTCAAGAGTGGTGGGTTGATACTGGAGCTACTCGCCACATTTGCTGTGATAAGAAGCTGTTCACCTCCTTCGAGCCGGTTACAAACGGCGAGAAGCTGTTCATGGGGAACTCTGCAACCTCTGAGGTGGAGGGTCAAGGCAAGGTGATCTTGAAGATGACATCTGGCAAGGAGTTGACTCTCAATAATGTCCTGTTCGTGCCGGACATTCGCAAGAACCTGGTGTCCGGCTCTCTGCTAAGCAAGCATGGCTTCCGCATGGTGTTTGAAGCGGATAGGGTGACTGTCACCAAAGCTGGGGTATATGTGG